>BTPG01000002.1:64125682-64163182 GCA_036245525.1 Semisulcospira habei | reverse complement strand
TAATCTGGCACTACCCTTGAATTATCATGGTCGACCCATCTCCTGCTGTAGCGCGTCAGGGCTGAATGGGTTAAGGCTTTATCGCTCACCCTGATGGTGGCTGACAAGATGCCGCAGACTTGCGAGAACATTTCCGTCATCAGTGAGTAGTGTGTCTTTTAACTGGTCTGCGACTGACTTACGACTGTGAGTATGGTGTGTGCTGATGTGCTTTAGCCGTAAGGTCCCAAATCACAGACCCTAGCAGACATGTGTACTCTTTTCGTCAATGTTACTGTCCCAAAAGTGCCCTTACTTCACGTTTGAATTTCTTTTCCTCTATTCCTCTCTACTATTCAAATAAGTTTAATCCTCATATGCATGCAACTACCATGACTGTTTACCTGTTTCACCCCAACACCCTACAGCAGGAGATGGATGGACCATGATAAATGAAGGGTAGTGCCAGATATGTGTCAATAATGCAACTCCTAGCATTATTTTAACCCATTTTGCCTATTTTAGGAGCTAGATCGACCATGATAATTCAAGGGTAGTGCCAGATTAGCTTTGCGCCTGAAGGCAAATGGTACATAACCGTTAACACATTCTGCCCCAAGACCGAAATCCCTAAATTTGAAGCTGCTCTCTGAAGGAATGTATTACCATTCTAGAGACAGATCGAGCACGATAGTTCAATGATGGTGATAGAATAGCTTTGCGCCTATGGGCGCCAAACTATTCTGTCACCATCCTTGAACTATCATGCTCGATCCATGCCTTGCTGTGGTGTGTCCGGGCTAAATGAGTTAAGCGACATGTCCACAATTTAGGAAATGTGGCCTTGGGGTTAAAAGGGTTAACATGCACAAGAGGGTTTAATGGTCAAACAAAGGCGAGGAATAGGCTCTTACAGGGGAGAGAACAGAGCCGGTCGGTTGTCTACCTTGGGTGCAAACTCTTTTATCTTCAAATCATGAGACAGTCGTGCTGTAAATACTGACTATTGTGCGACCAGAATTAGTAATTACATGTATCACCTCTATTTCTTGGGCATTTTTGTCTTGCAGGCATTTACCTGATGGTGGTACTCGCCACGAGCTGCCTGTCCGTCCTGTCCTCCGTTCTTGTTCTGGGAATCCATCACCAGCGGGGGAAACCCCGCCGCGTGCCCAACTGGCTACGCTTCCTCGTGTTCGGAATAATCTCTCGTGTCGTCTGCGTCGGCACGTACACCAAATACAAATCGGCCCGCTCCGCCAAACTTCGGGACAAGGTTCCAGCCACGATGCAAAGAGAGCGGAAAGTGCCCAAGTCTCCGAGACGTGGCCGAGTGGCCACCGAAGAGACGGAGTTTGTAAAAATGGATTTCCGGAGAAAGTCAGATGTTACACCGAGGGGAGTTGTTGGTCAGACTTCGGAACCGCTTTTGGAGTCTGCATTCAGTACTGGGGTAGGGGTAGGGGTGGATGTTGGGCGGGGTGGTGGTGGGATTTCTTTCGTCGGGGACAGCTGCACTCTTCATAGCAACGACCGTGGTCTCCACGGCACCGAACTGCCGCACACGCCAGGAGTACACGTGAACTGCGTTCAATGCACAGTAGTGAGCCAGAGCAGCGAGGCGGCCATTGTTCGTCAGCTGATCACTCTCATCCAATCGAAACACAGCGAGGAGGTCAAGGACGAGGACATCTACCGCGAGTGGCATGACGTGGCCTGCGTCCTTGATCGGCTGCTCTTCTACGTGTTTCTCATCATCACTATCGTGTCTGCTGCCGCTATCTTGGAGATGCGGCCCTCTCAAGTTGAGTTTCCTTAACTGACCCAGGGACGTCACAGTGTGTCCCCTAGATTGATCACATTTTTTCTTTAATCTCCTTGTGCGTGCAGCCTCCGGCATTGTTAACAGCGTGTGTGTGTGTGTGTGATGGTACTGTTTACAGTGTGTATGTGATGGTACTGTTTACAGTGTGTGTGTGTGTGTGCGTGTAATGGCACTTTTTACAGTTTGCGTGTGATGGTACTGTTTACAGTGTGTATGTGAGGATACCTTTTACAGTGCGTGCTATGGTACTGTTTACAGTTTGTGTGATGGTACTGTTTACAGTGTGTGTCTGTGTGTGTGTGCGTGTGTGTGTGTGTGTGTGTGTGTGTGTGTGTGTGTGTGCGCGCGCGCGCGCGCGCGCGTGATGGTATTGTTACAGTATGTGTGATTGTACTGTTTATTTGTGTGTGATGATACTGTTTACATTGTATGTGTAATGGAACTGTTTACAGTATGTGTGATAGTACTGTTTACATCACCGGCTGCTGCATGCACACCGCGGTTAACCCTTTTCCTTCCAGCCGCTGGAAATGACGCTTTTGAAATCACTATAGGCTCCCTGCAGTTAACGATGTATCCCTGAGATACACGGATATGAAATACGCCTCGATTGAAGAGGCATAGATCCTTATGAGCGATCGCAAACGTTGGTACACATGCGGATCTATGTCTGTTGTATTTTGTTGCTAGGCTCTGTGCTGCGGCAGTGAAGGGGTCTTACTATATTAACTCATTCTACCCCAACACCGAAATCCCCAAAGTTTGCCGTTGTCCTCTGAAGACTGCTTTGCAGTGCAGGGCACAGATCGACCATGATAGTTCAAGGGTGATGCCAGAATAGCTTGGCGCCCATAGGCGCCAAGCTATTCTGGCATCACCCTTGAACTATCATGGTCGGTCCTAATCTTGCTGTGGTGTGTCTGGGGTAGAATGAGTTAAGGTACTTTGGGTCGTATTTGCCAGACACAAGCTATGAGCAACTTCGATCATCTGACATGCAACGTCACATTCTTGATGAATCTTGAGGAGATTACATATCTAAATTATACTAACGAGCAAAAGAAAATTGACATTTTTGGAATCATCGTAAACAACAAAGTGTGTACAATGATTAAAAAAAAAATGTCCCATTTGTTGTGCTCGTCAGTATAGAAGAAGATCTTCCAAATGGAGAGGACAAACTGAATCCGCTGAATGATCGAACTGTGAACCTTGTCTGGGGTACTTCTGATTTGGGAATGTAACCTGTTTGAACCCTTTTGTAAACGCAGGCAGATGGTACCGTAAACAGCGCAACAAACAGTACCGGGTGGCTACATGTACAAAGGAGATAATTCTTATCGCGTGTAACCGGCGAATAAGTCATCCTTCTTGCACCTGCGACTCTTAACCCCTTCTCTGTCGAGAAAAAAGCGAACACGATCCAACTGCAAGAGACATCGATCCTCATGAGCCCCCGCGACTGCGGGGGCTCATGAGGATCTATGCCTCTTGCTGAGACGAGTATGCATCCATGCGTGTTTGGACGGTTTTGGATTTTGTTCGTTGACTGATTTCAGAAACAACAATGTACGTACAGTGCCAAGGAAGGGGATAGCAATGCCTACAAATACTAGAACGAGAGGCATCGTTTCAGACCATTATCTCATCCTTTGTACAGTACGCCGACTTTCTGTTGACTGATGATTTCCGCGTTTTGGAAAGCAAGGACTTTGTAACCTGGCGCTAGCAACATAGCAGCTACAGCACAAACAGACGCGACTGTTTGTGCTGTCGCTGTTATTGCCGCCAATGTGGCTGTTTTTTGTTGTTCTGTTGTTGTTGCGGTTGTTTATGCTGTTGCTGTTGTTAGTTGTACTTTATGTAGCTGTGATCACACATCTTTTATCTTCTTTTTTTTTTTTTTCTTTCACACCCTGCCCTTTTTCTGTGTGCATTCTCTCCGTTCGTTTGTTCATTAGGAAAGTGTCAGTGACTGTAGAGTAGATTCACTGGTTACCGTATCTGTTTCCATTTCCGTACCATTTGCTTTTCAACCTATTTTTTCCTCATCTGTCCGTTTGTCAGGCTCAGTAACATCCTTCAAGTTTGTGCATCGATTAATTTGGCACTGAATGAGTGCCCTAAATTGAGTAATCAATGAGAAATATGTATGGGAAAATGCGCAGGAAAAAAAAAATCTGATACAAGATATTCGTACACAAACTATCTTTTTGCACGGAAATAAAACAATGGCTGCCTATGCTAAGTACGAAAATACGCATTACGGTCATTAGCATTTAACACCCATGCAGCCTCCGGCTATTTTTTTTTTAACAAGTGCCATTTCTCCGCAAATGTTATTGCAGGATAACAGAGGCTTTGCAGATGACCCTTGACCATTGCACGTAGCAGCCAGGTTGGTAGAAACATCGTTACGTAGATTTTGTTAAGGGGAAAGGTAACTAGCGAATCTACTCTAAAATGCTGCCTGAACTATCAACACATACTACCACAGCGTTTTCCCATTTTCCGCATTTATTCTGTTGCTAAACTGTGTTATGATATGCACTGACTTGCGCAAGTAAGAAGCCCATTTTTATTCCATATTACTGACTTGACAGTTGCGGAGAATATAACTTCCTTGCTGTGCATACGTGTACGTGATTGTGTTACGTACGTGGATGCTTAAAAAACAAGAAAAATGAAAACACATTAATTGAATGAGTGAGCCAAATTACCACACATTCGCCCCCTTTCTCCCTCCCGGTTTGTACTGATGTTCATGTCAGAGACAACCGGACCAAGAGCACGTCATTTGATGTGAAATCTGAAAAAATGATCTGTCCTGTATTACCTCCTTTTAAATCATTCAGCCCTGACGCACTACAGCAGGAGATGGCTTGACCATGATAATTGAAGGGTAGTGCCAGATTAGCTTGGCGCCTGTCTGGCACTGCCCTTGAATTATCATGGTCGATCCATCTCTTGCTACTGGTGCATAGTCGTTAGATAACGCATCCTAAACTTGGGAAATACGTGCGCCAGACTGAATAAGCTAACTTCAAGTAGAATTTACTCAACAACACGAACTAATGTCTACACAGTCAAACAAAATCTCCGTCGACAGTGCACTATGTGACACACACACCGTAGGTCACCATACGGACAACGACGAACACACATCGGAAGTTTCACGTCCAGGTTCATATATAGACATAGTTATGCATGTCTGTGGTAGAGTCCGAAATAGATTAGGCGGTTAAACGTCGGAGCAAGAGAGCGAAGGGAATCGCCGGGTCGTGGGTTCGAATCCCCGGGGGAAAAGACGGATTTGTTCAATAGCATGTCCGTTGAAAGGCCCTGGTAAATCAAAGTGGCACAGTTTGAGTGCGCCTGAGTTGAACAGTGTTCACGTCGTACTCCATAGGCAATAGATTTCCCTCTCCCCCCATAACCCGCCCGTCAGGGCCGTCCATTATCACTTCGGTGCCGTGGACGTTAAACCCCGAACTAATCTAATCATGTCTGTGGTCATATCTAAACCTACTTATCCGCCTGTTATCTCTATTATCTTACGATTTCGATGATGACACTTTCTCGATGTAAACGTGCTTAGCAATATCACAGGGGCATATGAGTTACCTAATCGAATTTTTATTATTTATTTATTTATTTATTTATTTATTTATTTATTTATTTTTTATACACGAGCTTTGATTTCAAGATATGTTTCTGATTTTGCTGTCTATACAAAAAAATGGTCTCCGTACAAGTAGTAAATTAACATACTAAGTGCAAGGGAAAAAGAAGATATATAAATAAATCAGGCACTTGGACCTTGTTGCTGTAAGAATAGGTTGATATATAGAATGCGCGTTCGCGCGCACACACACACACACACACACACACACACACACACACACACACACACACACACACACAAACAAGTCACCAACTTTAGATAACAAAAAATAGAGAAAGACTAGTTGTTTATGTTTGTTTGTTGTTGTGTTTTTTGTTTGTTTGTTTGTTTGTTTTTACAATCTTACATGATCAGTTTAAACATTTACTTTCAGTACTGGTCAGTAGGTTGGCCTATACATTTTCAGCTTGCAGTAATGACCACCAATCTATCAACAACGCCAAGCAGTGATATACGCATATGCAAAATTAACCCCCTTTTGCATACAACCCAGGAATTGTAAACAGCACCAGGCGCTGTATGAACAAGAAGATTAATGAGAAATTATCACCAATGATTTGTTCTCTCTCCTCCTCATTCCTCCCTCCATCCAACGCATATAAACACATGCAAATGTAAGACACAATCATGCATCATACATGAAATAGCAAGTCAGCGTGATTACTGTTACTTACAGCAGACGATACAATCAGTAACAAATAAAAATTATTACCAGTAAACTGTTAAAACAGACATCACCATATTATATGTTCTTCAACAACCCCCAGCCCCCACACTCATTCTCCAGCATAAAATCCACCTCCCTCATTCCCAACACGCACGCGCACACACACACACACACACACACACACACACACACACACACACACACACACACACACACACACACACGCACACACACACACACACACACACACACACACACACACAAATGAACCATATGTTTGAAGAACAATTTACTTCTCAATAATTCGACTAGGAACTGCTTTGGACTTTTTTAATGAAACAAATTCTTTACTGTTCATCCTTCTTTCGGTGATAATGTCTGTTTCTTTTTTTTTTTCTTGTAATCGTCTTTCTCCTAAAACTTATATATTATTTCTTTGGCGGTACAGTCTGTTACGCACAGTTTTCAGATTCCTATTGAAAGCCTGCTTGCTTGTAAATCGCTGGACTGACCACCTCTTGCGGGAGGCTGATCAGTTACCTGGAGGGGTGGGGTGATATTCCAACTTTTTGGATCATTCGACCTGATGCAAAAAAAGACTTCCCGACTAGACCTTACTGCGAGTGGCAGAAAACTTAAACAAAAGAGGGAGGAGTGCAACTCTCACCTCTCGCTGAAATAACAAACAACGGGGACAAGGGTGACCATGGAAAACAAAAAGGGACTTTGTTATCGCACTGGCGGTAAATAATTTTTGTCCTGAGGAATGGAGGGTGGAGGGGGGGGCGAACCCCCCTCCCCTTCCCCACCCCGGATCCACCCCTGCTTGCTGCTGTTCCCCCACAAAAGTGTTGGGTTTTCAACTGGACTCCTCTGCACATATAAAAGCAACAATGCATTAAATCAGTTTGTCTTTTTTTCAGTCTCTTTACACTTTTTCTCATTGGCCTGGCTCTATTTGATTTTTTCCCCTTGTCGTCCATCCTCAAGGCAACGGGAGTCCCCTTGTCACATATTACCAAGGTAACATGTGATAAGTAGACTCCCTTCTTACATGTTACGATAACAACGTTACTCGCTGAGCAAAGCGTTCTTTCCCAAATAAATCTGTGGCCTATCACATTTCTCGGTACAAACACAGCCTAGTCTTTATTCTCTCCCAGCCCTGACCGCCATAGGAGACGGTCGACTTTTTCGTTCGCTCCGTTGTGCAGCCGAGCGTGACGGAAACGCTTTAGCCTGATGGACCTAATACCGCTATCTAACATTGTACGAACGTTTATTTTCAAAGTGAGCATTCTGCATTATTAATCCCCTTTGGATACTCGGTGGATATCATGTGATTTCACGCTGTGATTGGTGAAATAATTGTGTGACGTTTTTGTGCGGCGTTTCTTTGGAACTTATTTGACATCTTGCAGTATAATGGGTTTTGCGGTGATCGGACTGTAACGTCTTGTGCACTTCTGTTATCTTCCGTTTTCATGGACTTCCAATGCATACTGTGATTGTGAGTTGACTCTTACACATTTTCTCACCACTCCGTGATTATTGAGATATCAATCTATCTGAGTAAAAAAGCTGTTTTTTCTTTGTTGCATTTCTTTGGCTTCTGCGTTGCATGTCTTACAGACCAGCCACACTGGTCACCATACTGACACAACTATCTTTGTGACATATCTGGCGCCAACTCTCCGCAGTCTGATCACTCACAGTTAGGGGAATCTGCGACTCGATTGCCAGCTGTATTTACACAAGAAAGAGCTGTTGAAAGGTGCTGCTGCAGACAACCCGTCGAGTGGTCACGCCTGATCGCATGTACAAACTGTGCTAGCCTTATCATCCCAGGATCAGCAGCTTGGCATGTTCGGCATCCTAAGTCATCGGTCCATGCCAGCACGTTCTCCGCACTTGTCTCACTCCCACCCGTAACCGCCCCACCCTCTGCTCATTACCCCGCCCTACACCACGAACTGTGTTACCCAGCGTCCAACAGCCCCCTACATTGAACCTGGGGGGGGGGGGGGGGGGGGCGGGGATCCCTGTCTCTTCTTCAGTTTCTTTATAGCATTCACATCCCATAGCATTTTGTTTTGGCCTGTCATGTCTGCTCGATGCAAACATGGCGATGTTTTCACCTATTATAGCTAACCAGCCCACCCGCCAACATCCCCGTGGCCCCCCTATTATGCCTACTATTATAAGCACGAAAGACGACAACCAGAAGGTTTTCAAGACAAGTGATGTGACTGTGCTCAGGCGATGGCGTAAAGCGCTCAGTCTCCGGTACAATCACTTATTGATAACAGTACAATGAGGCTTTCTACATGGTATGGCGTGGTGTCGACTCTGAAGAAAATGACATCATCTTGCGCGATTTCAGCCTTCGTAGCAAGAATTCTTCAAGACTGCCGAGCCAAGACGTTTGTTCAGATTTGGCGCGCGGGTGTGATGTATATCACCGTCACCCTGTACTACAAAAAGAAACGATGTAAAGGAGGCTCGTATCTCATCAAGGGCCTCAAGTGTGAGAATTAGGTGTTGACGGAGTTTTACGAGCTTGCTGAGCTCAAGAAACAGTTGATGGAAGAAGCTTTCAATGGGACAGCGTGTTTTCCTCTGATGCAACACGGCGTGTCCTTGCCCACCATTCTACCGATTCGCGCTCCGTAGCGCTTGACGCCCCGCCTACATCTTCCACTCAGCCGCAGTCCGTTACATATCCTGAGGTAAGCACGGGTCATGCCCAGTCCAAGACAGCTCTCCATCATCCAATCGTCACGATGCCCGACACCCCACCCCGCACCTTCCTGAACCTGCTAGACACCGCGGCCACGCCCACCCGGTCGACAGACCTAGAAGCGACTGCAAAGCCTGCAACGGATGCCGGTGATGATACGTTGTGCCTGGTTCTGAACTCTGTCAATGGTCTGCTGGCGTGACTGGGCTGCCGTCAACCATGCATTGGATCCGTACTCAAGGTGTGGTCTCATTGTGCCTTGATAAACATTTTTTTGAGGATCTTTACATTTGCTCAGCATTGTGTTCCAGCCAGCTTCCTCATGATGTTGAGCTTTCTTCTAGCTTTCGCTTCTGTGTTCCAGATGTGCGGCTTCCACGTCAGCCTCTTGTCAAGGGTGACTCCCAGGTATGTCTGTTGGTCTTCATACCGCAGTGGGGTGTTGCCCAGTGTTAGGCTGCGAGTCTTTGCTTTGTTGGAGAGCGAGAGGAGTGTGGCTGATGATTTTTTCTGTGTTGATGGTCACACACCAGTTGTTGGTCCAGTCTGTCAGCCTGTCCAGGGCTAACTGCATCCTGTATGTAGCGGTTGTTGCATGCTCTTCTGTGCACCAGAGTACCGGGTCATCTGCGTACAGGGCTGCGTGGAGTCCTTTTGGTAGCTTTGGTACAAGGTCGTTGATGAAGAGTATGAACAGGGTCGGTGACAGGACTCCCCCCTGTGGCACCCCCTGAAGCAGTAGCACTTTTTGGCCACAGTACCCATCCACTGTCACACGGGCTCTGCGATTGTGCAGGTATGACATGGTCCACCGGTACATGTTCCCTTGGATGCCACTGAGAAGGAGTTTTACAAGGAGACCATCCTTCCACACCTTGTCGAAATCCTTCTGTAGGCCAATGAAGGCAGCTAATGTCACATTCTGATCTTGAAAAGCATCTTCAATGACCTGTGCAAGGTGTGTTGTCTGGTCTTCTGTACTCTTGTAGCTTCTGAAGCCGGTTTGCTCTGGCACGATAATGCTCTCGGAGTCGAGGTACCCCTGCAGGCGCTTGTTGATGATGCGCTCCATGGTCTTGCACACACAGCTTGTCAGGCTGACAGGGCGATAACTCAAGGTTTTGGACTTGTTCTTCCCTTTCTTCAAAATTGGGATTATCCTGGCTTCCTTCCAGCACTGGGGTACCTGTCATCCTCAGTTTCCTGCTGTGATTAAAAATGTCCAATAGCTTCATTAAGGCAGTGTTGCCAAGGTGTTGTAACATCTCATTTGAGATGCTGTCTGGACCTGGAGATTTTTTCTTCTTCAGCTGTTTGACGGCCATCTTCAGTTCTGGAAGGGTGATGTCCTTCTTCATTGCATCATGGATGTTTGCATTTCTTGTTCTCTCTCTTTCTTCCTGTTTGATTTCTTTCGCAAGCATTCGTGGGGCAGTGATGTTACTTTCTTTTGCATAGATCCGTGCGAACATGTTTGCAGCTTTCCTAATAGTCAGTGTTTTCCCTTCTTCTTCCAGAGTGATCTTCTGTTCCCTGGTGCCCTCATCGTTCAATGCCTTGGTCAGTCTCCACAACTTGGTGGTGTCCTTCTCCATGTTCAGTCTTGCAGTCTTCTCTCTCCAACTTCTTCTTGTGCACTCCAACTTCATCTTCAGATACCCCACCCGGGTCTGCCCTGGGGGACGTGGGTGGGGTTAGGTATTTTTTAGTTCCCAGGGTCACCCTGGTCAGCCCCACAGGGTGGGTTTTTCTCTCTATTCTGGGGCATGTGTTTCTGTCTACCCTTTGTCCATTCACCTGTATTTGCCTTTTTAAAACTCTCCCTACTGTCTGCACTGCCTGTAGCTCTTGATATTGGATGTGTGTTGCCAAATGGTCTTAGCTTTATTTAGGCCCCATGTGGTAGGTTTATTTAACGTGTTGGACCGGCTGGCGACATACATTCAATATTCTGTTTTTTGTTGTTGTTGTTTTTTTGTTTTTCACATGCAGTGCAGGCACGTCCTGAGAAAGCCTTGTTGCTGTCGGGACGTTAAGCAATGTACAATCAATCAATCAATTCATCTTCAGATACTGGGCCTTACTGTGTTGTAGCTTGATGTTGTTTTTTGGCTGGGGGTGGTTTCAGCGTCGTCTGTGGCCCTAGTGAGGTTGTCATGTGCTTTCGGAAGATTTGCAGTCTAGTATGGGGCGTAGTTTTTCCGGACCCCACGAGGTATGGTTTACTTGGCTGCCTTACTGATAATGTCGTTAAACTGTCTGACCACATTGTTGATGTTCCTTCCAGGCACAGCGAGGTCTTGTATTAGCTCATTTGTTGGAATACTGAACAAGCGCCTGTCTTCCTTTCGGTAGTTCAATCTTGGCCGGTGTGGAGAGCTAGCTGCTGTGCTTCCTTTTATGGAGAGGAGGATAGGGCGGTGGTCACTTCCTCCTAACTGTGGTCCTACTGTTCTGCTGAGGCACTTATGAACATCTTCAGTGCAAAGCGCCAGGTCCGGTGTAGTGGTGGTGAGCCAGCTGCGAGAGTAGAAGGTAGGTTGGTCCTCAGGGTCATTGGCAAGTATCAGATGGTCTTCATCTTGCAGCTCCTCGATGTCTTCTTCTCTCTTGTCAAGTGTGTCATATGTCCAACTCTGGGACTGGCTGCTGAAGTCACCAGAGATGAGGAATCTACTGTCGGGGACCTGGATAGTGTCGAGGGACAGCAGCTTATCATTAGGGCAGTAGTAGTTGACCAGGTCAAGGGTGCTGTCACTGGTGGTTACCTTGACCTGGATGTATTCTGCCTCTTCCATGAATCTCCTGGTTTCGCTGGTATTCAGGTTCTTTCTAACTAGGGTCATACTCCCGACTTCCAGTAGGCGAATGGTGTCGTTCGCCACGCTTTGTGATGCTGTGTGTTTTCACTGGCGATTTACTGTAGCTACAGGGCGTGCCCTCCCGCAGGAGTTGGTACAGTGGTCGGTGATACATCATTATTTTATTTTGCATAAAACTTGTGACTCTAAGCTGTACTCTTAGACGTACTCCCTTGCCAAAAAAAATGACTGACACATACAACGGTGCAAAGACGACCGGCGACAGGGGTCCCGGCCACGTTCATCCCGTGCAGAAATCTATACTTGGCCGAGAACTCCCCACCTTACTCCGTGCGCGAGATGTGTGCCGCGGCAGAGAGTACCAGCGGCTACAACACGGTCATTGGTGCTCAGAGAATAGGGAGCCTGTGGAGGCTCTATCCTAAGACTACCGAGGCTAGAGTGAAATTGTTGCTGCAAGGCATGACTGTCAGGGGCCAATTAGTCACGCTGTTTGATAAAAATCCATTTATAGTGCGATCGGCAGACGACGGGCAGGAAGTCTATACGACTAAACTTATGATCGGGAATGTTCCGATGTCATACAGTAACCAAGAAATTGAAGCCATAATGACCAGGCTGGGCTGCAAGCCACGATCCAACTTGCTGATGGAGAGGGATAGGGATGAGAGAGGAGGCCTGACGCGGTGGCTAACAGGCAGGAGATTTGTCTACATTGAAATTCCTCGGGAACCTCTGCCCAACCAGGTGAAGATCGGCTCGTGCACAGCCAGTCTCTACCACCGGGAGCAGCGTCAGAATGCAGCCACGGTCTCCTGTTCCAGGTGTCTACGACAAGGCCATCGGGCGGTCACATGCGAGATGGACATCGTATGCAGAACGTGCCGTACCCCCGGGCATAAAGCCGGAGACCCCACCTGCCCCCAGCCCCCCCCCCCCACCCTCCTCGTGGGCTTCTGTTGTCGCTGGAACCCCCTCCGCCGCCCAGCACGCCCCTACCCCAAGCCATCGACCCCCACCCCGGCCTTCGACCCCAGGACCTTCAGCGTCAGGCCCCAGCCAGCCCGTGGGGTCGGGCAATCAGACGACTACAACGGCGACCGCGGCAACCACCTCCTCAACAATGACAACTAGTGCCATCACCACGGCCACATCTACACCAGTGTCATCCATGGATCCCCGCAATACGCCCTTTACAGCGAGAGGGCGACCCTCCACACAAACCACCTTGGATTTCCGGGGTACAGGGAGATCGCGCTCGTGCTCTGTGTCCAAACGTCAGCGTAGCAGCCCTATGTCTGAGGATTCGCAGAGAAAGCGAGCGGTACGAACCGACAGGAAAACTGCAACTGTGACGTCACCACCACCAGCTCGTGAGGATTCCGTGTCCGATATAGCAGGGAACCCCTTTGACCTACTTGGTGACGCAGCCGCGACGTAAGCTGCTCTGCTGTTCTGCGCTAGTTTGGCGACAGACAGCGGGTGCATGTTTGTGGAGGGCGAGATTTTCATTGTATTATGATGTGGGTCTCGCTTTCCACGGAGGTGGGCTCGCTGTCTCTTGTCAGATTGCGCTCAGTTTGTGGCTTGTGTTGACGATTCGGCCATGCCCCCGGACTATGAGAATGAACAGCGTCTCTACCTATGTTACTACATGTAAATATGAAAATATTGCTTTAGTGAATGGATAAACTCAATATCGTTACTATAAACGCCCATGGCCTGAGAAATGATAATAAAAGAAAAGCTTTTTTCAATAGATTAAAACGAAATTCGTATGATGTGATGTGTCCAGGAATCGTATGTGATTAATGGGGAACAAGAAAACTGGGAAAAGGAATGGAGAGGTAAGCTGTTTTGTGCACCCGGCTCTTGTCACAGCATGGGGCAGATTATTTTAATTAACAAAAAGGTTTCTTGTGAAATTAAATGTGTCTACTGTTCAGATAGAATTCTAGCTGTAGATATTGTTTGGGAAGATAAAACACTGTTAGTTGTGAATGTATACGCTCCTACCATCTCATCCGAAAAGCAACTGTTTTTTGATTGTTTATATAATTTACTGAACCGTGCTGACACGGATCAGCTGATTGTATGTGGTGACTTTAATTGTGTTCTTGATAACAAATTAGACATCATCAGTGGCGAGAAACACCCGGTGCCAGATTTGGAGCGTTTTAATAATCTTTTGTCAGACTTTAATCTTTCAGATTTATGGAGAATTTTTAATGGTCTAATTTGTGAGTATACGTGGTGTAAGCACAATCCCTATATTGCCAGACGACTGGACTATATGTTATGTTCAGACAGTACACTGAACTGGCCTTGCTGGTCCTCGTGTAGCTGGACAATCATGTTGAGGAACTTTGGGGGACAGCCAAGTCGCCCCAGGATCTGCCACATGCCTTGCCTGCTCACAGTGTCGAACGCTTTTGTTAGGTCGACAAATGTTACGTACAGCCCTTTGTTCTGCTCGCGGCACTTCTCCTGTAGCTGTCTCAGCACAAAGACCATATCGGTGGTGCTCCTGTTTGCTCTGAAGCCACACTGGCCCTCTGGGAGTTGGTCTTCAGCGATGGCAGGTACCAGCCGATTCAGGAGCAGCCTTGCAAGGATTTTCCCAGCAATGGACAGCAGGGTAATTCCCCGATAGTTGGAACAGTCAGACTTCTCGCCTTTGTTCTTGTACAGGGTGATAACGACTGCATCACGGAGATCTTTTGGTAGTGTTCCTTCCTCCCAGCAGCAGAGAAAGAGGTCATGGAGCTTGTTGTGCAGTGCTGTGCCTCCATGTTTCCAGATCTCTGGCGGTATTCCATCAATGCCTGCTGCTTTGCCACTCTTGAGCTGGTGGATGGCTGTGAGGGTCTCTTCAGCGGTGGGCGGTTCGTCCAATTCAACCTTTACTGGGAGGTGTGGGATTTGTAGGACGACTGCTTCTTGAACAGTGCGCTCAGCGCTGAAGAGGATCTGAAAGTATTCCGACCAGCGGTTCAAGATGGAGGTATTATCTGTGAGGAGTGCCTGGCCATTCGCGCTTCGCAGAGGACTTTGTACCAGGTGCCTGGGGCCATACACTGCTTTCAGTGCTTCGTAGAAGTCCCTGTAGTCACCATTGTCAGCGCAAAGCTGTGTCCTCTGTGCAAGTCTGGTCCACCACTCATTCTGGAGATCTCTGAGCTTGCGCTGGAGACTGCTGCAGACGAGGCGGAAGGCAGACTTCTTCACAGGGCAGGAAGGCTGGGCTAGGTGGGCCTGATGGGCGGCTCTTTTTTTTTGCTAGGTGTTCCTGGATCTCTACATCGTTTTCGTCAAACCAGTCTTTGTTCTTCTTTCTGGCGAAACCCAAGACTTCTGCAGAGGATTTTGCAATAGCAGTTTTCAGTTGTTCCCAAAGTGTTTCAGGGGAGGAGTCTACTGGGTCCGCTGTGTCTTTGAGCCTGCGCTGTAAATCTGCCAGGTCAGACTCAACAATGACCTCTCAGAACCATTCCCTATTCTCAACGGCGTAAAGCAGGGCTGCGTGCTGGCACCGACCCTCTTCACCATCTTTTTTAGCATGATGTTGAAGCAGGCCACAGTGGACCTCGATGATGACGATGCAGTGTACATCAGGTATCGTCTCGATGGCAGCCTGTTCAACCTCAGACGACTGCAGGCCCACACGAAAACCCTAGACCAACTGATTCGTGAGCTGCTTTTTGCTGATGATGCTGCCCTCGTTGCACACACAGAGAGAGCCCTGCAGCGCATCACGTCTTGCTTCGCAGATGCTGCCCAGCTCTATGGACTCGAGGTCAGTCTGAAAAAGAAAGAGGTCCTCCATCAGCCGGCACCCAAGACAGTGTATCGCCCTCCTCACATCACCATTGGCGAGTCTGAACTAAAGTCAGTGCACCAGTTTACCTACCTTGGCTGCATTATCACGTCGGACGCCAAGCTGGACAAGGAGCTTGACAGCAGGCTGGCAAAAGCGAACAGCGCTTTCGGGCGACTTTTCAAGCGGGTGTGGCACAATCAACAGCTGAAAACAGGCACCAAGATCAGCGTGTACAGAGCTGTGGTCCTCACCACCCTGCTGTATGGTTCCGAGTCCTGGGCCCTCTACCGCAGCCAACTACGACTCCTCGAACGCTTCCACCAGCGCTGCCTGCGTACCATCCTGGGCATTCACTGGCGTGACTATGTCACCAACGTCGAGGTCCTTGAACAGGCTGAAACTGTGAGCATCGAGGCTTTGCTGCTGCGGACACAGCTCCGCTGGGCGGGGCATGTCTCCAGGATGGAGGATCATCGCCTACCAAAGATCACACTGTTCGGCGAGCTTGCTACTGGACACCGTGACAGAGGGGCACCAAAGAAGAGATACAAAGACTGTCTCAAGAAGTCACTTAGTGCCTGCCAAATCGACCACCACCAGTGGTCTTCGCTTGCTGCGGACCGTGACACCTGGCGCTCCACCATTTACAAGGCAGCTGTCTCCTTTGAGGACTCTCACAGAGCTAGCCTTAAGGACAAGCGGCTCAGGAGAAAAAAAACAGAGATGCCGCAGCTCAGAACCCTAGCCATACCTTCCCCTGCAGCCACTGCGGTCGAACCTGCCTGTCTCGGATTGGCCTCCGCAGCCACGAACAAGCCTGCAGACATCGTGGTCAACTCCTATAAAATCTTCGTTCGCGAAGTCAAGCCAAGAGAGACACTGAACTGTATTTTTACATGTGACATTGTGTCTGTTCCTCAGTCAGACCGCAGGTCGGTGGTTCTGAACTATAAGGTATCACACACGCAACGAGGCCCTTCCTATTGGAAATTTAACGACGGTCTGCTATATGATAAAAACCTGGTGGAGTTGGTGAATACTTTTTTGGATGATTTTACAACTAAGTATACTTACATGGATGCACAGACAAGGTGGGATTTGTGTAAAGTCAAATTAAAAGAATTAATTATGTCATACAGTAAAGGAAAAAGAACTTCTCAACGGAGTACACAATTGGTATTGGAAGAATGCCTTAACAGTATTGAAAAGCGTCTCTCGCTTGATCCTAATAGTGTTGTTCTATGTAAGCAGAGAGAGCACATCAAGCACGAATTAGATATACACACGATGTACACAGCGCGAGGCGCCCAGACCAGAGCACGTGCTAAATTTATTGAAGAAGGCGAAAAGAGTACTCGGTACTGGAAAGAACACAGGCAAATGCTAAGATAATGGACAAGCTAAGTTTGCTAGATGGGCGTATGGTGTATTCACAGGAAGAAATCCTGTTGGAGCAATTTAACTATTTTAGTAACAAATATGGCAAGATCGTTCAATTAAAAGAAAATGAAGCAAATGCTTTTATTAATGTAGAAGTTCCTCAGTTAACAGAGGACCAGAAGACAGGGTTAGAGGACCACATTACTGTGGATGAACTCACACACATTGAAAAAAATGAAAAATGGCTCTGCTCCCGGACTTGATGGTCTCACGACATCTTTTTACAAATTCTTTTGGATAAAAGTTAAAAACATTGTTCTAGACTCGTTCAATGCAGCTTTTGAGCGTGGGGAGATGTCTGTGCTTCAAAGGCGTGCTGTAATTACATTAATACACAAAGGGAAAGGGCTGCCTAGAGAAGATTTAAATAACTGGCGCCCGATCTCTTTGACAAATACTGACTACAAAATACTCGCTAAATGTCTAGAACTCCGGTTATCTACAGTCATAAGTAGCTTAGTTCACGAGGATCAAGTTGGTTTCATCAAGGGCAGAAAAATCAGTGATGTTATCAGACTTATTGATGACACTATAAACAATCTAAATATAGAAAATAAACCAGGAATATTACTTGCGCTAGACTACAAGCAAGCATTTGACTGTGTCTCAAAAGAATATATGATTTGGGCATTTCAAAGGTTTGGTTTTGGGGAAAACTTTGTCAGATGGGTGAATGTCTTGACCAGTAATACAGAAAGCTGTTTAAACTACATGGGATGGATGTCTCAGTGTTTTAAAGTCAGGTCAGGAATAAGGCAGGGGTGTCCTTTTTCTCCGATGGCCTTCGTTCCAGCCATAGAGTTATTAGCCATTAAAATCCGCGCAGACCCGTCTGTGCAGGGTCTGTGTCTCCCAACTAATACACACACTTCAGAAGATATTAGTTTACTCAAATTAGCAATGTATGCAGACGATATAAGCTTATTTCTGAAAAAACAGATCCGATCTTGAAAGGGCCCTGGAGTTAATTCAGCAGTTTTCAAAGTTTTCAGGTTTGCAAATGAACAGAAAGAAAACTGAGGCCATGTGGCTTGGCTCTTTGAAAGACTGTCATGAAAAACCATACGGCATCACTTGGAAAAAACGTCTGAAAATTTTGGGAATTGTTTTTGGCAGTGACATGCCTGCCTCGAGTATAGAGGACAACTGGTTACACAGACTGGATAAAGTACGAAGAACTATATCAGCATGGTCCAGAAGAAATCTTAGTATCGCAGGGAAAATATGTATTGTTAAATCACTTTTATTGTCGCAGTTTACATTTGTATTACAATCACTGTCTGCCCCGAGAGACATGCTAAATAAGCTTAATACACTGTTGTTCAGATTTATCTGGAAAAAGAGAAATACCAATACTCGGGCCTTTGAAAAGGTTAAAAGAAGTATCATGTGTAACGGTACAGAGAATGCTGGTCTGAAGATGATTAATGTCCATGATATGCAAGCTTCATTTTTGTTGTCATGGTCACTAAGAATTCAACATGACGGCTATGAAAAATGGAAAATTATTCCCCGTTACATGTCCGCTGCTTTGGGCAAAGAATATGCATGTTTTCATTCTAATGTAGCAGCCAAGCATTTTGCGGGCCTGCGGTTGATTAAAAATGTTTTCTGGAGGGAAGTATTGACAATATGGTGTGATAATAAGACTACCATTTTACCGAAAGATGATTTCCCCCTTCAGCTTAAAAACCAATGTTTGTGGAACAATTCTGAAATTATGTATAAGCATAAGAGTTTGTTCTTTAGAGACTGGGTGCGTGCTGGTGTTTGCTTTGTAGACGATGTCTTGTCTGATGGTAATATCATATCTTTTCTTCAAATATGTCAAATGGTCGGCAACAAGCCTTGCCGGCTGTTTGAATATAACGCTTTGTGCACGGCCCTTAGGGCACGTATGGCTCGCGAGGAGCCTGACGCTTTTTTTGTACCACGCAACTATATGGAGGCTTTGCGGTATGCACCCCGTGCTATCCGCTTATCTCTGGTAACGGCAGGTACAGCGGTGACTAGAGCATTGTCCTTTTGGCAGAGAAAATGTGGTGTTACTCTGTCAAATGCACACTGGTCTGTAGCGGAAAAATGTGTAAAAGAAACAAGGCTGCGATTACTACACTGGAAAATACTTCATAATATATATCCTACAAATATTCTTCTGCATAAGATGGGCATTAAGACGTCTGAGAAATGCGACTTTTGTGATGACAAAGATTACATAGAACATTTCTTTTGGTCATGTAATAAAATTCGTAAACTCTGGGAAAGCGCACAACAAAACATATTCAAAGACTAACTTCTATCGCTCTTCAGTTAACTGTAAAAGATGTGTTATTTGGCTTTGAAGTGGATAACATGCAGAATAGGGACGTGAAAGTTATCAACCATATTATACTTGTCGCCAAAATGTGTGTTGGTAAATATAGATATGGAAAGAAGCTAGATATAGTATGCATGTTGGAGCAGGATTTGCTCGTCAGGAAAATGACACATGCTTAATACAATGAGTAGAGCATGTAACAAAATGTAATCTGTAAGGCCTCACTCCTACTGTGTTTAGTTATTCTCCCTAATTTGATTTTATTTGAATATTGAATGTCATCTCTGAATATTTTAATGTATGAACCAAAACACAAACAGGCACTAAAAGATCAGAACAGATACCCACGGCAATCAAGCAGACAAGCAAGAGCACACACACACACACTTTCCCACTGAGCAGTAACGGTAAGACAGCTAAATCATTGTCCATCTTGTAACTTATGTCCATTTAGATTCGAACACAAACACTTCTTTGTATTGGCTACTTTGATTATTAAAAAAAAAAAGAAAAAAAAAAGGGTCATACTCCCCCTTTCTTCCTCCCTTGGCGATCACTTCGGAAGACCTTATATCTTCTGACCTTAAATGGTTTCCCTTCTTGCATGTGTGTCTCTTGTATACAGCAGATGTTTATGTTGTTTTCATGCAGAAAGTGCTCTAGTTCTGTTTTCTTGTTGGTAACCCTTTCTGCATTCCAGTGCATGATGTTCACATTGGCTTTTTCTTTGTCTCTGGTCTTGTTTTCTCGCTGGCCAGTCGCTCTACTTCCCCGTCCCCTGGCTCCTCCAGTCGCTGGGGGTGGGCTCTGAAGAAGCCCAGAGCCCGGTACTGCACCTGCCTAGTGAGACTCCACAGGGCGACCACCATTTCAGTTCAATCCATCTCCAAGTGACATATGGCTGTAAAATATGCGTGGTACTGTGGTTTATTAGAGTGCGCTGTGCAGCCCAGTCTTCAGCACTCGGAGTTTCTGTCTGGGTTACCTCACCCTTAACTCCTGGTCAAAAGGTCTTTCCTGGGAGCACAGGATGGTTTGGTTTTGGAGTGTCCTCCTAGATGGGTTGCCGACCAAGGCTTATGAGTCCCATCTACTCAGGTTTTTCCTCGGAGTTTACCTTCTCGAAGGAGATCTGCCAACCAAGGCAATCGAGCATCCCTGCCCGGATTTGTATAGGGTTTACTCCCCTAGCCTTTGCCTCTCCCAAGGCACCTACAAGGCAGTGGGGCTATTTACCCATAGCTAGAGATCTGGTTCATGGACATCAGGGCTTGTCCACACATCGATGGGCCTGCATGCCGCATGTCCGAGTCTTCTGTAGTTCAGTCGGATTCCTTAAGGTGCTCGGTTACCGTAAGTCGCCACGGGGAGGCACTACATGAGGCTTGTTGTTGGAGAGGCTGTGTACTGGCAGGGAGAGACTGACATACTCTGCTCCCCTTTTCGCAAAACTGCTAGCCAGCGGTGGGAGCTAAATGTGCGACAAGCACAGACGCTACACCACCACACTAGACGCATCACAACAACCAGTTGACGCACCCTTGTGGGTGTAAAAATGACTGCAAGCTAAGGGAAATAGCCTGCCGCCTGTGGGACAAACTCGTCCCACAGTGTAAGCGTGCATTCCCCCGGGCTAGACTACAAGCATCCAGCATCATTCCGCCAAGGCAGACCGGAGACTTAATCTTCATATCTCCATCTCCAACGCTAATCTGTGTCACGCATGCCGCAAGCTGGGGGTGGTGTATATAGAAAACACTGCCACCTTCACAGCTCCCAGCGGTGCCCCGCGGCTTGAACTCTTCCATCAGGACAAAAGTGACTTGATCCACCCCAGCTACAAGGGCAGGACCCGGCTAGCAGGTAACGTCAAGAGGGCTGGATCAGGACACGACGACCCGGCCAAGACTTCAGTCACCCACCTTGGCAGCAGCGCCAGTAGCAGTTACCGTCGCAGTGACACTGTCCCGACAAACTGTTACGTTGCAAGGCAGCAAACTGTACCTGAAAATGCTGTCGTTGGCCGGACAAACCACTGTGACTCTACCAGTCCATATTCACAGCAACTACAACAACGAGACGAACAGACTCCGTCACAGCAGCCTACCACATTCCCCTGGTATCAGAGTGGATATTACCTGCCTTTTCCGTGGCCGGAGTATAGAACTAACTACCGTGTATTGGGACAGTACCGATATCCTTACAGTACGATGCCGTCTTATTCCTACCCCTGCGAAGACATAGCACCTCAGTACACAATGACTGAAGGACTTTGACCTCGTACTTTAACTGCCATATAACTGTTATTGTTTCTATTTAAGATATTCAATGATTATTTTTGACTGACTTTGCAGGTTACTGTGTTCCTTCTGTTTCCTATACCGGTTTTAGCATCAACCATCCTTCTCGAAGTTGATTAATGTTTTGTTTGTTTGATTTCTCGATCAATGCTTTTATATGATTACTATCAGCTCTGAAAAGTCAGATTATTCGTAATCTGGCTTACCCGCATATACACTGTTTTCCGTAGACTAGCATGTCTCAATTTTCTTTTTAATAATGTCTGATAATACATTGAAATCGCACCAGCTGCATATAGGGCACCTTAAAATTTACCTCTTGGTGAATAAGGTGTCCCATTTGTGTGTGCTTTTGACCCAACCCACACCCTTTCACATTTTTGGAATCACCGAGTCACTCCTAAATTCCAACATTAAAGATGTGTCACTTTCAGTTCCAGCATTCTCCACTTTCAGACGTGATCCTGTACTGCCCACTAGGCACCGGCCTCCAAGTGGCGTGGGTAGGTAGTCTCCTCAGTCACTGACTGAGTGGGCTAGCAGAGGGCTGCCATCTTTGTTCAGGATTAGGTTTTGATGTCAGCAGATATGTTGTTCAGTCTTTTTCACTGGTCCGGTTTTTGAGGAGCTGTGCTAACCCAGGACTTACCATGTTGGATTGGTCCTTAAAAATACTCGTGAGGATTTGGTCATTTGGATCCCAAGTGTTTGCCGTGCTTGGAGACCCGTGTAGGGGGAGAAGAGGATCCTGGCGGCTGAGGTTCCCTTTGGGTTGCGGCTCAATGTTGCCAACACTCCACTTTGGCCTTGACATCTACCTAAACGGGAGGCTAGTCGTACCGGCCTAGTCAATCGGCTCTTGTCACGTTGAGCCCTATCCCACTGTTGACATGCGGGTTGATATACGGAGCACCATGCTATAGCTTCTGCTGCTGATTAGGTGCTTTACGCCAGTATTCCCCTGCATTCAGCAGTGTGATAGAAGGCGGTGGCTCAGACGGTTCAATCGGGCTTACCTCCTTGAGTATATCGTTCGGGCAGTCTCCATTGTGCGTCGCCTGGAGACCCGCCGACAGTTGCACTTTCTCTTGTTGGGCTCGGTGGCGGGCGGGGACCCCGTGGGATGAATTTCTCTACTATTATAATATGGGAAATAAAAAACAACTTGCACAGAAGCGGCGCATAGCCATCGACATTGAACATAACAGTGACTCGGACTGTGAGGAAGCGAAGCCTAAGGCGTCGGCCGTATGGCCTCGCTACCTCATTGTCCATAGCAAGGTGAAGGAGAAACCTGTTTCCAAGCTACATCCTTTTCTGGTGGGGGAGACCCTCAGGAGCCGTGTTGGCAGGCCTGATGCCCAGCGCCTCAGGTCTGGTGACTTGCTGGTAGAGTGTCGTACCCGGGTACACTCCAGCGGGCTACTGGGGCTCTCTTCCATCGGGGACACTCCAGTGGAGGTCACACCCCACAAAACTATGACTTCGTCAAGAGGCGTAATCAAAGATCAAGCTTTGACAGAACTGTCAGAAGATGAACTTGTACGGAACCTTAAGTCTCAAGGGGTGACTTACGTCAGGCGCTTCGCTTCCAACCGAGATGGTCGGGAGATCCGTCTCCCTACCATCATCCTGACGTTTGGCACCCCACCCCTCCTACTACCATCTGAGGAGGTTAGTACTCCTTAAAAGTGAAAAAGTACGTCCCTCTCCCCCTCCAGTGCTTTAAGTGCTAAACGTATGGCCATTGGCAGAAGACATGCCGCCAGGCAGAGGCTTTATGCGCCCGTTGCACTAAGCCCGGACACTCTACTGAGTCCTGCACAGCCACCCCCCTGTGTGTGAATTGCCAGGGGGCGCATATGGCTTCGGATAAGAAATGCCCTCGTTGGATATCCGAGTGCAAGATTCAGCAGGTGCGTGTGTAGAAGGTGCTGTCTTTTCAGGATGTAAAAACACTGGATGAAGGCCCTGGGGCAACTGCGGCTGCCCCAACCTCTAACACCTCTGTGTATACTTTCAGTGCAGCGGTGGCATGCAAGCGCCCCACCAAAGACTTCTCATGTCGAACCCCAACTTCTTTGTTGGGGGCGGAGCCTTGGCTCCTCTCTCCCATGGAGAGTAACCCTCCTCCGGTGGTGACGAGGAGCCAAGGAACGCAGAAGGCGGACACTGCCGGTCCGGTAGTGCCGCCTTCTGTTGCCCCTAAGCCTCAGCCCCCACCCGAACCTGTTAGTTTGTCACCTCCAAAGGCTTCTGGCTCTGGTCTAACTCTAGCGGCAAGAAACGCTGCCCAGGACCAGAAGTCTAAGAAATCTATGGGACCGCTGTGCGCACGGGCCCAGAAGGGGAACACTGATGTCCCCCTTCAAAACAAATATGCTGCATTGTAGGAGCGGATGGAGGGAGTGGAAGTTGTCGTTGCTGATGCTGCGGCCGCTCCACCCCCTTCATCTCCGAGGAACCAGAGGAGACCCGGGAATCGCGCCCCCCCCCCCTCCCCCCCCCCTTCTGTTTCTTCAACTCCTTCCAAGGCAAAGGGAAAAGGGGAAAAAACTCTTCACTTCCAGATAAGACATAATTATGTACTCTATGCTTCAGTGGAATTGTCGTGGTTTTCAAGCTAACTTTGAGGAATTATGTCTTTTAGTCAAGTTCTATAACCCCTGAGTAATCTCTCTTCAGTAGACTTACCTGAAGACTTCTGACCCTGTGTCCTTTAATGGTTTTAACGTTATACATAAAGGCTCTGATTCGGAGAGGCGCTCGGGTGGAGTGGCTCTTTTTATTAGTAGCCAAATTTCAGGTAGCCTCGTTAGCATCGACACCTGTCTTCAGGCTGTCGCAGCTCGGGTCACCTTTTTCGAAGACCATAACTTATGCAGTGCTTACCTGCCACCATCCCTGCGGGTCTGTAGTAATGATATTATTAATTTAGTAGATCAACTGCCCCCTCCCTTTATTGTCATGGGGGATTTAACGGTCAAGCTCACATTTGCTGTAGTGACCACTATACCTTAACCTATGTGTCTTTAACGATGGCTCACCTACGTACTCTAACCCAGGTTCAGGATCTAGGTCTGTTCTAGACCTCACTGTGTGTGAAACTTCTCTCATGCTGGACTTTGGCTGGAAGGTTCACGACGACTTGTGTGGTAGTGACCACTTCCCAGTAGTCCTGTCATCGGTCAGCTGTGAGGAAGATTTGTCAGTGGGGCGCTGGAATCTTAAGAAAGCTAACTTGCCTCTGTTCGCCTCCCTCTGTCAGTCTCGTCTTACAGAGGAGGTGGTCATGTCAGCTGAAGAACCTGTTTCTTGTTTTACTTCTATTTTGTTGGACGTAGCAGGTAAAACCATCCCTAGAACTTCCACATCACTCCCTCGGTCGGAAGCCGAGAGTACCATGTTTCAATGAAGAGTGCCGCAAGGCCCAAACAATCCGCAAATCTGCTCAGCGAAGTGCTTTTCGTAATCCGTCGCAAGCGAATATTTTAACAATTAAGATACAGAGGGCGAAAGCCTGTTACATTTTTAAACGTGAACGCCGTGCTTCCTGGAGACGCTTCGTCTCATCTTTATCTTCTAGGACTCCATCCCAAAAAGTCTGGAAGGCTTAGAGATGGTGCCAGTTTGGTCACGGATAAAAAGGCTGTGGCCAATTTGCTTGCCTCCACCATTGCCTATAATTCTTCAACAGAGGAGCATTATTCACCTTTCTTCCAGAGAGAGAAGGAGAAGAGAGAGTCTTGTACTTGTGATTTTATATCGGATAACTCGGAAGACTATAATGCCCCTTTTACGTTTTCAGAATTGCAGCAAGCCATGCAGAAATGTACTGACTCTGCTGCTGGATTAGATGCCATCCACTATCAGCTCCTAACACATCTGCCTGAGGATTCACTCCTTGTACTTCTCAAGGCCTTTAACCACAACTGGATAACTGGTCATTTTCCGCCATCTTGGCGTCAGGCTGTGGTTCTGCAAATGCCCAAGCCGGGTAAGGATCCTTCCGACCCGGGCAACTACCGGCCAATCGCTTTGACTTCATGTTTATGCAAAACTATGGAGCGCTTGGTCAACGCCCGCCTGGTGTGGCATCTTGAGTCACAGGGTCTCATCACAGACCTCCAGTGCGGTTTCCAACGCTTCCGTAGTACAACTGACCATCTAGTCCGCATTGAGTCGTTTATCCGTGATGCTTTTATCAACAAGCAGCATGTCTATGCAATTTTCTTCGATCTTGAGAAGGCATATGACACTGCCTGGAAGTATGGTATAATGTCGGATTTGTCGGACATGGGTTTTAAAGGACACCTGCCCGTTTTTATTCACAATTTTTGGTCTGACCTGTCGTTCCATGTCCGTCTGGGCTCCACCCTCTCCGACTCCTCTGAACAGGAGATGGGTGTCTCGCAGGGCGGCTTTTTATCTCCTGTTTTATTTAGCATTAAAATTAATAATATTGTAAAGGCCGTCAAGGATGATTCTGAATGCTCTTTGCTTGTGAACGACTTTGCTTTGTGTGCACGAGGTCGAGGACTTGCGTCCCTTGAGAGGCGCTTGCAGCTGTGCGTTGATCGCATCCAGGGATGGGTGTATCTCAACGGATTCAGGTTCTCGCTCTCCAAGACAGTCTGTGTGCATTTTACTAACCAGACGAATTTTTTTCCTGAACCTAGCCTGAGCATTGCTGAGAATTACCCAACGGAGAAAGAAACACGCTTAGAAAAGACGGGTACAACACAATTTATTACTATTTCGGGTAAATGCCCTTTGTCAAAATAGACAAACAGAGAGATTAGCCGCTACTTATCTTCATTCGCAGAAGGAATGTGGCAACTAAGTGGCAGTCACCTTTTTGGTCTGGATTGAGCATTGCTGGAGTGCCAATTAAGGTGGCCGAGGAGGCAAAATTTCTGGGGGTCATCTTTGACAAAAGACTGACCTTCTGCAAACATATTAATTACCTTAAAACCTCTTGTCAGAAGGCCCTCGACGTTCTTCGTGTCGTTGGTCGTACTGACTGGGGTGCAGTCCGCATTGTCTTACTTCGACTGTACCGATTGATTGATTGATTGTACATTGCTTAACGTCCCGACAGCAACAAGGCTTTCGCAGGACGTGCCTGCACTGCTTGTGAAAAAAAACCCAACTAAACAGAACATTGAATGTATGTCGCCAGCCGGTCAAATACATTAAATAAACCTAACACATGGGGCCTAAATAAAGTTACTAAGACCATTTAGCAACACACATCCAATATCAAGAGCTACAGGCAGTGCAGACAGTAGGGAGAGTTTTAAAAAGACAAATACAGGTGAATGGACCTCGGGTAGACAGAAACACATGCCCCAGAATAGAGAGAAAAACTCACCCTGTGGGGCTGACCAGGGTGACCCGGGAACTAAAAAGTACCTAACCCCACCCAAGTCCCCCAGGGCAGACCCGGGTGGGGTTTCGACTGTACCGGGCCCTTGTTCGATCCAAACTGGATTACGGCTATGTGGTATATGGCTCGGCTTCCAAGTCAGTTCTACAGCGTCTGAACACAATCCACCATCAAGGTCGGTGCATATGTCTGGGAGCCTTCAGGACATCTCCAGTTCCTAGTCTGTATGTTGAGGCAGGGGAGCCTTTTTTCAAGCTCTCCCGCATCCGCCTCATGCTCAGCTACGTTCTGAAGCTGAAGGCCCATCCCTACAATCCTCACTGTGATTGTGTTTTTAACCCGTCGTGTGCAGAGATTTACGATGCCCATCCGGGAGCTGTCCGTCCACTTTCCTTCCGTGTCCAATGTCATCTGCAGGCGGGCGGTGTGGACCTGGATAAAGTTTCTGAATCTCTGCAACATATCACTTCATCCTGGCTATTACCAGTTTCTGACATCTTGCTGGACTTGACCGCCCACAAGAAGAATTGTACTCCTTCAGCCATATACCAACAGAGCCTCAATGAACTCTTTTCAAGTTGTCCTGGCTATTTTCTTATTTATATGGATGGGTCCAAGTCTGAGGATGGGAGAGTGGCTGCGGCTGCAATGTCTTCTCGCCATCCTAGACGCCCATTTTAAGCTCCGCCTCCCTGACCATTCCTCTGTATTTAGTGCAGAACTGCAGGCAATTCTGCTGGCACTCAAGCATGCCTATCAGTCTCGGGAAAGGAACTTCCTGATTCTGTCTGACTCTCTTTCTGCCCTGCAGGCCCTTCAGGGCGCGGGAACAGACCACCCCCTGCTGGTGCAGATTAGAGAGCTTTACGCAAACTTGATGAAGGAATATTACGACATCATTTTATTTTGTTCCCAGGGCATGTGGGCATCGAAGGCAACAGGATCGCAGATTCTGCTGCCAACAGTGCCCGCATTGACCCTGTCCCTGACACACAGACTGTTTATAGTGATTTTAAACCTGTGATTAGTGCGTACATAGCCCGCGAGTGGCAGTCCAAGTGGGACAAAGAGGAAGGGAAAAAGCTGCACGAGGCTCTTCCTACGGTGTCCGACAGTCTACCTCATCGCTGCGGCAGCCGCCGTGAGGAGACTGTACTTACTGGGCTCCACATCGGGCACACGTATGTTACGCACTCTTACTTACTAAAACAGGATGAGCGTCCATGGTGTTTTGCCTGTGACGAGCAGTTTTCTGTTCGACACTTTTTGCTGTATTGTGCCGATCTTATTGACACCAGATATAAACAGTTCACAGCCAACTCCTTGAAGGTTTTGTTCCGGGATGTTCCCTCGGACAAAATCTTCCATTTCTTGAGAAAATGCAATATTTTTAACAAGATCTGAGCATTCATAGACAATGTGAATTTTACTATTTTGCCCTTTTTGAGAGTCTGTAAACGTTTCTTTTAAAGACTCGTGCGAGATTTTAGCCTGCCATTTTTTTTAAGGTACATATACATCTTGTCTTAAGACCTTGCTTTTAGTCTGGCTGACCAGATTTTTAGCCATCCCTCCGTGAGATGGCCTTAGTCGCCTGCTCGGCGTTAAACACCAATAATCAATCAATCAATCAGTGATCCTGTACTTCCGCAGCAACAGGAGTTGCTGTGTATATACACGATTCACTTGCGCAGTTTACGCTCAGACGATTAGACCTTCAATCAAAGACTGTTGAAAGCGTGTGGGATGAGGTCAAAACAAACAAATCGGCTCCATTGTTAATTGGATTTGTGTATAGAAACCCGTCTGCATCGTTTTTAACAATGGTGGACAAACTAAATAAATGCAGCTCTGATGTATTATTACTTGGAAAATTTAACATAATATGTTTACTTCACACCCCGCTTGGGATTCTTCTATCACTATGTTAGGTCTCAAGCAGCTTATCAAATCTGCCACCAGAGTTACAGAGTCGTCTGCCACTCTCATTGATTATGTTTATACTTCTAACAAATCAAGGGTCCTTAGTTTCCGCGTCCTTCAAATGGCGATCAGTGATCACTATCTCGCATGCTGTAACTGGGCCCTGAAGGTGGACAAACAAAACCGCAAGCACCCGCATACAACCATTCATTATAGGTCTTTTAAACATTTCAGTACGGAAGTGTTACTAACCGACCTAAGTTAAACTATTTTCGATGCGGTTTATAATAATAATAATAATAATAATAATAATAATAATAATAATAATAATAATAATAATAATAATAATAATAATAATAATAATAACGGTATTTATAATGCGCTTATCTTATAATAATTATAACTCTAAGCGCGCACTCACAACTCGCGCACGCATGCGCACGCTTTAGACAACGACTCACGTACCAAGTGAAATACATTACGACAGTCTGCTTAGGGTGGGGAGTGTGGTGGTATAGTGCTAGTACTGTTGAAAGAGGTGAGTTTTGAGGGCGGACTGGAAGGAGGAGAGAGAGTGTTTCTGACGGAGAGAGAGTGGGAGAGTGTTCCAGGTGGATGGACCGTATACTGAGAAGGAGCGGGGGCCGAAAGTGCTGAGTTTGGTGTGGGGAATGTGGAGGCGGAGAGGGTCGGAGGCGGAGCGGAGGGAGCGGGGAGGAGTGTATGGGTGAAGTAAGTTTGGGAGATAGGCGGGAGCGCAGTTGTTCAGGGATTTGTAGCAGAGAGACAGAATCTTGTATTGGATGCGTTGGGGGATGGGAAGCCAGTGAAGGAGTTTGAGCAGGGGAGTGATGTGGTCGGATTTTTTCTTTCTGAGGACGAGGCGGGCAGCATTGTTCTGGACGCGCTGGAGAGTGAAAGTGGTGGAGTGAGGGAGGCCGGAAAGGAGAGAATTGCAGTAGTCGATGCGAGATAGGATGAGAGAGACAGCAAGTTTGGTGGCAGCTTCGGTAGTGAGGTATATTATGATCTGACTGATGCGGCGGAGGTGGAAGTGGCATGCTTGGGTCGTGGCGGAGACGAAGCTGGTCATGGAGAGAGAGGAATCGAGGATAACGCCGAGGTTTTTGGCCGAGTCAGAGAGGGAGATGGGGGTGCTGTCGAGTTGAAGGTGGAGGGAGGGAGGGAGCTGGGAAAGTTTCTGGCGAGTGCCTACCGGATCACTGAACGGTACACCCCAAGACGTCTCCCACCTTCTCGTCCGGAAATTACATCCTGCAGTCATGCTAGCGCCCGGCCTTGATCTACTGGCTTCGTCGTGGTGGCATGGTTAGGAAAGTAACAATTATGCCCCTGCTGTACCGGTATTTGTAGCGAAATAGAAGTGCCCAGTGTTCACGACAGACCCCTTTAGCACGTACATCACGACTTTACCGAGTTTTTCCACCTGCCTGCCATTGGTACGCTTGCCAATATTGCACAGCATTTCACAAAAACTGACGATGTTTCACATGCATTTGAAACGTTCGTGCAAATTGATGAATTGTTGTCTATTGTTCCCTGTACAGTGGAATGTCTAAGGTCACCTTTTAACCCATTTGGAGCGAAAGAACATTGTATTTTATTAGCGTACTTGCGACGATAAACAATGACACAAAAAAGTGGGGTGGCCATTAAAATTTGACCATTAATATATTTAAAACGAGCCTATCTTACTCGGGAGCCACATTGTAGAATTCATTACCAGCAGATAATGCCGCCGCCCCATCCCTGTCTACGTTCAGGACCCGCCTAGCACATCACATAAATAAGCTATGAGCACCTAAAGTCATGTTTTACGGTCGCAAACTCTCAGTAAACTCTCGCCCTGAATATATGCCCACTGTATCAATCCCTGTTTTCTTCGCAAAATCTTGACTCTTGATTTGTTTGCCGGTACAGTACGAACAGCCGTGCCAGTTTGTGCATACGCCCGCGAGCGGATGAGTGTGTGCGTGCGTGCGTGTGTGTATATATTACGGGTTGAATGAGTGGATGTGGAACCTGATTTTTTTCTCTTTCATATTTCTTTCGATCTTGAAAAACTCCAGTGGCTGCCCGTACAAGAACACGCATACTGCAAAAACTGCCCTGCATGTGCTTTAACTCTATCAGCCTGACTTCTCCTGCTTATATCTCTGACTTACTCCATCTGTATACTCCATCTCTCATCCTCGCTCTTCCTCCGACACACGTAAATTTCGCCTTCCCAATTTCAAATGTAAAACACGTGGCGGTCGTGCCTTTTCCCATCTTGGCCCCGCCACTTGGAACAGCCTCCCAGCCCCGGTCCGTAATTGTCAAACGCTCCCCTCATTTAAATCATTTCTCAAAACCCACCTCTACAAGGCTGCCTTTCACTAGTTCATTTCCCCAGCACAATTTATCACCACGGTCACGTGTGTGTGTGTGTGTGTGTGTGTGTGTGTGTGTGTGTGTGTGTGTGTGTGTGTGTGTGTGTGTGTGCGTGTGTGTGTGTGTGTGTGTGTGTGTGCGTGCGTATTTTGTGTGTGTGTGTGCGTGCGTGCGTGCGTGTGTGTGTGTGTGTGTGTGTGCGCGCGCGCGTGTTAGTTGTTAGCCTTTTCATTGTATCAGCGCTTAGAGCTACTTTTAGAATAAGCGCTTAACAAATCTCCTTATTATAATTATTATTATTATTATATGATTTTTGTTTGTTTCCAGTAATATTGATTTGATACGTGTATACATTTATATGAATATGTAATTGTAGTCTTATATCCTGACCATATGTGTATCTTTTTGTACTGTTAGGCCATTGACCTGTGGGTCTACGTAAGAGAATGTTTGTGCGTGTATGTGTGTGTGTGTGTGTGTGTGTGTGTGTGTGCGTGCGCCTGTGTGTGTGTGTGTGTGTGTGTGTGTGTGTGTGTGTGTGTGTGTGTGTGTGTGTTACTGTTATATTTGTTGTAGTGTGTAGCAAGGACAAGATTGAAAATAGGACTGTGACTTAATCTTTTATCCTTGTAAAATAAAGTTTAATTTCATTTCATTTCAGTTAAACCTCTAAGGAAAATTTTGTCAATAAATAAATAATTTTGGGGGCTACACAACAAAAAGAACTACATGTAGGCGTTCTGTGATACCGTTGGTACCAGTTGCATACAAAACACAACTGAATAATTGATTAAGTTAAACATTATTAACGACAGGAAAATTCCTGACCGGATTAAAAACGGCGAAGAAACAAAAAGCTGGATAAAGACAAAACTTGAAGGGGTTACGCTACAAAATAATTATGCTTTTGTTGTTTTCTGCATATATTACCAATTTCTTACAAAGAAAGGACGGAAAATGTGTTTAATTTTTTTTTTAAATACCTGAGAGAGAAAATCCAGGCAAAAGCAGTTCGCGCGAAGTTGTTGACCGATAATGGGAAGTATGGAGAATTACGTAGTTAGTTAGTTAGTTAGTTATTCCATTCGACTGATGTTCTATGATTTTTTGTCTGCTTTTAACACCATTCAGCCACACATACTCGCTTCCAAGGTAGTTCACATGAACATAAATGCCTCTACCATTCTTTGGGTTTTGGACTATCTCACTAACCGTCCAAAGTATGTCAGAATTAGTTCGGATCTAATCTCAGTTGTACTTTTAACCAACACCGGTGCACTACAAGGGACTGTCCTGTCGCCTTTTTTTGTTTTCTTTGTACACAGCAGACTGTACAGCTACTCATGACGACTGTGTCATGAACAAATACGCTGACGACACGGCACTGACAGGTCAGATTACAGATCAGGACGACAGACACTGTCGACAGGAGATCGACGACTTTGTAAAGTGGTGCGATAGAAACTATCTTGAATTACATGTTGGCAAAACAAAAGAGATGGTCATAGATTTCAGGAAAAACAAACATCATCCCAGTCCTGTTGTCATCAAGGGAACAGAAGTTAAGCGTGTAGAGTCCTACAAGTATTTAGGTGTTCTTTTTGACAACGCGATCAACTGGAAACAAAACACAGATGCTATTGTGAAAAAAAAACGCATACCCGTCTTTACTGTTTGGGAAAGCTCAGATCATTTCATGTAAGCACTCAGCTTTTACAGATGTTTTACTACTCCAGTATTTTTAGTGTTCTAACTTTGGGCTGACGTGCTGGGGTAGAAATGTATGTAAAAGAGATCAAGATCGCCTTAACAAATTAATCCGGAAAGTGGGCGGGGTGACTGGTAGGGCACAGGATAATTTGGACACAAAGAACAACAAACGGATTACGAACAAATTGGCTGACATTCTTGATGACAAAACACACCCACTTAGATATGAATTTGACAGCAGACGTATAGAACGAAGTGGCAGACTCCGAGTACCCAAAAGTCGTACATCACGTTATGCCAACTCCTTTGTCCCTCAGGCTGTTATCCTTTTTAACAGCAATATCAGTAGATAGTGTCGGTCAACACTCTTCAGTTCTTTAGTACAGGCCCTTTCAGTAGCTCACTACAATATTGCTGACACCAGAAGCATAGGAGGAATCCATCATAAGTTTGTTTTTTTTTAGGCCAAGAGTGTTACAAAGGTATACGTCTGTTACAGTTCATTTCTTTAATTGAGAGTTATGTATTATTTATCTATTTCTATGAGTGAATGATGATGCCATGTGTCGTATGGGCAGACAGTGAATTTTCTCATGAGGGATTAATAAAGTGTTATTGTATTGTATTGTATTGTATTGTATTGTATTGTATTGTATTGTATTGTATTGTATTGTATTGTATTGTATTGTATTGTATTGTATTGTATTGTATTGTTTAAAGCCGAGCAGGCACCTAAGGCCATCTCACGGCGGGATGGGTAAAACTCTGGCTAGCCAGACTAAAATAAAGGTTTTAGGACAAGATTTAAATATATCTTAAAAATACTTCATGCTAACATGTCGCACAGTTCTTTAAAGGAAACGTCTACAGACGCTCAAAAGGTCAAAATAATAGAATTATTATAGTCTATGAATGCTCAAATCTTATTAAAAATATTGCAGTCTCTCAGAAAACGGAAGATCTTGTCCGGGGGTACATCCCGGAACAAAACCTTCAAGGAGTCTGCTGTGAAGTGTTTATATCTTGTGTCAATTAAATCGTCACTAGACAGCAAAAAGTGTTTAACAGAATACTGCTCATCGCAGGCGTAACACCATGGACGCTCCTCCTGTTTTAGTAAATAAGAGTGTGTACCCGATGTGAAGCCGAGCAAGGACAGTCCCCTCACGTTGGCTGCCGCAGCGGTAAGGTAGACTGTCGGACACCTTAGGAAAAACTTCATGCAGCTTGTTAGCTTTCTCTTTGTCCCACTCGGACTGCCACTCACGGGCTATGTACGCACTAACCACATGTCTAAAATCACTATGAACGTCTGTGCTTCAGGAACAGGGTCATTGCGGGCATCGTTCCCAGGGGAATTTGCGATCCTTCGATGCCCACATGCCCTGGGACTTAAATAAAAATGATGCCATAGTATTCCTTCATCACGTCTGTGTAGAGCTCTCTAATCTGCACAAGCAGTGGGAGGTCTGTTCCTGTGCCCTGAAGGTCAGTATGGAGAATTTTGTCCCCTGAACTTTACTTCACAAATAAAGTTTCGGGTTCTTTCAAGGATTTACTTCACGCTATTACTTTTTAAAGTTGAAGACAAAATCGTTGTATAACAAGTTTAGCTTTGCCAGTGGCTCTTGTCGCCTCAAGGTCCGGTCGGGGGTGGGGGGTGGAGGGGGGTCGGGGGGGGGGGGGCAATGTCGGAGGTAAGAGTCGAGGGCCTCTCCCCTCTGACCGGAACCTTTGAGGTGACAAAAACCGCGGGCAAAGCCCAACTGGTAATGCAACTACTATGCATACGACAAACTGATGCACCACAACACCTTTACCGAAATCAACAACTCAAAACAATCAATTCCTATTTTATGTGACTGACTTACACACACACACACACACACACACACACACACACACACACACACACACACACACACACACACACACACACACACACACATCACAGAGAGACAAAACGAACATATGTTATCGACAAAATCCTTAGAATATAAAGTCTGCATGTCCGTCGGATTTCAATAATGAGCTAACTACTGTCCAACGTATTTAAAATCGGTAGACTTTGAAATATGGCTGGTCGGAGCGCAATCCGGAGCATGCACATGGCGTTTTTAGCGTGCGGGGCAGACATTCTGGCAGAGAAGTAACAAGATAAAAATGAAAGCACGTCTAGCTACGCAAACCTTGCTAGAGAACGTATTTTGGGCGCCAAAGCTCTGTTGTGTGTGTGTGTGTGTGTGTGTGTGTGTGTGTGCGTGCGTGCGTGTGTGCGTGCGTGCGTGCGTGCGTGTGTGTGTGTGTGTGTGTGTGTGTGTGTGTGTGTGTGTGTGTGTGTGTGTGTGTGTGTGTGTGTGTGTGTGTGTGTGTGTGTGTGTGTGTGTGTGTGTGACAGCGACTAGAGCCCGCGTTTGATGACGGACATGCTTGAAATTTTATGATATTGTCCCGAAAACAATAATCTCGATGCGGTTTTTTGTTGTTGCTGTTTTCTGTTTTTTTTTTTTTTTTTTTTTTTTTTTTTTTTTTTTTTTTTTTGTGTGTGTGTGTGAGACTAAGATGCTCACTGTCGAGAAAATGTCCGTTTCACAAAAACCTGTTAATCGACACTGGAGTCCGTCATTTTTCTTTTTTTTATATTGGATATTTGGCATAATATCTAGATAAAAGGAAATATTAAATGAGTTCGTTCATAACATTGTAAGTCTAGAACGTTTTGAGTTATAATTAATTTTTTTTTTCACGTTTTTAAAATTAATTTCACGAATTATTTGGCATTTATCTTAAAAGAACTGAATCTTTTTTTTACGAAAAAAGCAATCTTCTCATTAAAAATCGCAAGATTTTTCATATACGTATTTACATAAGCCTACAGTTTGTCTAGGCTGTCGGGTACGATTAGGGCAATTGTGACCTGTATGCCCTTTGTCTGAAAATCAGACAATTTTCTGCACCACTTTTTTGGAGTCATTTGTAAAACAGCTAACTCAATGTAAATTTTTCTTTTACTAAAGAAAGTTCTAGAAGCACAATGCTGGTTAACGAAATTTAATATGTCCCTTTTATTTAGCTATATGCAAAATATCTAGTAAAAATAAGAAATATTACGGACTCAAGTGTGGATCAACCGGTTTTTGTAAAACGGCCGATTTCTCGCCAATGAGCGTCTTAATCAAAAAGTTTTAAAAAAGGGTCCCGAGATAATTCCTTTAGGGACAATATCCCAAAATTTCAAACTTGTCCATTTTCAAACGCGGGTTCTAGTCGCTGTCACACACACACACACACACACACACACACACACACACACACACACACACACACACACACACACACACACACACACACACACACACACACCATCACACACATCAACACACACACACACACGAAACACACACACACACACACACACACACACACACACACACACACACACACACACACACACACACATGGAGACAAAAGCCTCAGAGTGGGTTAACTACCATATTATGTGAAAATGGGTTCACATATTTTCTATTCATTCTAGGGCTCTGAAGTTGATGCGAATGTTTAGAACTCACCTTATAACTAAGCTCTACAACTTAAAATAAAATAGACATGTTCTAGAAACAGAGAAAGTGAATGGAGAAAAAAATGGGTTTCTACCAATAAAGTGGGTGACTCACAAAAACAGACATTACAGTGAAAATGGGTGTCCTCTTTAAATCATTAATTATAGCATGGACTATCTTAAGAAAATTAGACGTTTGTAATAAGGTAAAGTTCACGGAATAGTTGATGCTTCTTTTCCACATTTATTTGATTGTTGTCATTCTTTTTTCAACTTAATGTGTTCTTTTTCCTGCATTAAAAATATCAAGCACAATGACGCAACACACAATGAACAAATACCTCACTGAAGATACCTCTGGTTGATTTTGTTATGATTGTTTGGCCAATGGGGTTGTAGGGGGGTGGGGGTCATCACTTTTGGTTTTATAGAGCTGCTGAATTCTCTCTTATGAATGAAAGATTTTCATTATCAGTGGAATCATTAGGTCATTTTAGAGGCGCGCACCGAGTTGCACATCGAACCACTCACAAATACACATTTGGAGTGCACCAGATAGATCCAGTTGGCCAAGTCCCACATTCCACACTTTAGGCCAGCTAAGAGAAGCAATCGCAGCGTTTATGGCTCGATACAAGGTTTATAACTAAGAAACTGTTGTTTTTAGAAGCGTGTCGGGAAAAAGTTTTATTAAAACTTTTTAAAACCTCTTTTAACACAACTTTTGTTAACGTTAAGAGGTTTGTTTTTTTTAATTTACAAGCGTGTAACTGTTGTGCATCTAGGCCAACGTATAGTGCTGGATATTTTTCCCATTGTCGCCTTCTCTCTTTGCTCAGCACTCGACTTTCCAGTCCTTCCCTCAATTGGGCATCATTCACACAAACAATACTTTACTATTACACTTTTTGGCAATATTAGGTTTCTTTC
>BTPG01000002.1:63975682-64120682 GCA_036245525.1 Semisulcospira habei | reverse complement strand
CATTGGCATGTGGCGAAAGGTACCATATCATTATAATTTATATGCTTTGGAACATTTATTGATATGTGTACACAGTGTTTTGTGTTATAGTCTCTCATACTAAATCTGTTTATATTGCTGCTTTCAATTCTGCATAATAAACTGCATGACTTACATGATTCTCAACCGCCAACCTGCCATCTTTATTGACTCATACGTTAAGTGTTAGTCAGAAACTTATTCTTCTGTTTTAATTCCAGGGGTGTGGAAAAAACTTGACAACTTGACAAGCTGAGTCTGGCGACCAGACCTCGAACCTGGAGGCCTTTCATAGCTTGCTGCTGCACTTCGCTCCCAAGCACACTGCCTTCAGTTGGCTGGGAATGCGAACAAGGTCAGTCTCCTGTGTATTCTCAGGGCTGGGCATTGGATGCAGTGCAGGGCATCTTCCTGCTAGATAGAATTAGTTTTCTGCAAGGCATTGTGCTGCGAACTGCGAAAAGGGCTGCTTATTGCAACAGAGGATATGGTCACATTTTATGCGTTGCCTTGTTTAATGTAAGGAGTTCAGTTCAGAAGAATGCTGCAATGTCAAACAGAGATTGTATGTCGCTATAGATGGTACATTGGTATCACGGGTAACTGATGCATGTATTTATTCTGGAAAGGTGTCCTGCATATCTGTATGATTCATACTGATTCTTCTTCATACTACTTCATACTGAAGAGACCACTGGACTCATGTTGTGTGATTTTGCTTACACGCAAAGCATCAAACTTGTCTGTCTATTATTAGTATTAACTGCCATTCCACCATGGATCTCTATTATCCCTACATGCATATATGTGTTACATGCACAAACTGGCGGCCATGCATTATAATGAAAACAACAACAGGGACCAGGCGACCACCAAAGAAGGAGAACCAAGATTCCAGGTCTACTATGGCAGGGCCAAAAACTGAAGCGCATGTGAGGCCAGTCACAACAGAACACACTGTAAATGTTACCATACGTTATTTGAATTAGAATGGCAAACACTGCTGTCATTTAAGATGTTATGGACGTGGCGCCTGCTGGGTGATGTCAACTTGTAATGCGCATCCACTCCATGCCAGCAGCAGGGCGCAACAACATAAAAAATGGAATCTAAAATTTGAGACTTGTCCTCAGAAAGACTATAGTTGCAGTGTCATCACTTTCCTTGCATTCTTCTCCCACCCAGGTCTGCCCTGGGGGACTTGGGTGGGGTTAACTACTTTTTAGTTCCCAGGGTCACCCTGGTCAGCCCCACAGGGTGGGTCCCCCCCCCCCGGGTCTGCCCTGGGGGACACGTGGGGTTAACTACTTTTTAGTTCCCGGGGTCACCCTGGTCAGCCCCACAGGGTGGGTTTTCCTCTCTATTCTGGGGCATGTGTTTCTGTCTACCCTTGGTCCATTCACCTGTATTTTCCTTTTTAAACTCTCCCTACTGTCTGCGCTGCCTGTAGCACTTGATATTGGATGTGTGTTGCTAAATGGATTTGGTTTATTTAGCATATTAGACTGGCTGGCGACACACATTCAATATTCTGTTTAGTTTTTTTCACAAGCAGTGCAGGCACGTCCTGAGAAAGTCTTGTTGCTGTCCGGACGTTAAGCTATGTACAACCATCCTTGCATTCTGGATGCTGTTTACTACCTACAAAAATTACAACTGTGTGTTTATTGTAATGTTGCACTGAGATGTCCGAATTTCTGTTCATGTAATTCTAGCCCCAGTTGTTAAGTGGAAAAGAAGCTGATATTAAGTTATTTTTCTAGGATATGCTGTTAAACTGCAAGGGGCCCACCTCCAGAGGCACAGTGAAGGTCCTGGGACCCTCCGCAAAAGCATTGACCACATCCGAGAGGAAGGGCCTGGCTACCTGAGGAGTCTCCTCCAGCCGCCGGCGGGGTAAGACGTGTAGTCTTAGCTCCGTCGTGCAGCCAACCGTGACGCTTTGGATTGCTTGATATACTGTGTACTATGTGTTTTTCTATGTAAGCTGTGGACATTCTTATACTTTTTAAACATTATTCCAGTGGACGTGCATACTAACTATCATCACACGGATACCCTAATGCTTGTGTTGTGAGTGTGAGAAGTGTGCAGGACAAAGCACACTATTTCCGATATATTGTGTACGTGTGATGCGAGTTGTACCCAGACTGAAGCCAGTCTTTGTCCGTCGTGCAAGGTAAATCCGATCATACGAACGATCACTTTACGATATTCTTCTCGTAATTTTGAACGCATCGTTATCCACTTTGTTTTCTGGAACTCATTGAATATAGTAGAACTTACGCCTGCCATTGTCTATATTTTTCGTTCAATTATATATTTCATCCCTTGCACTGTCAGTAACTGTGAGGAGTTAGACTGTGACTAGAGCAGTCTGTTGCTGAACTTCAGATCTAAGCAGCCAATGTTTGCTTTTCGGCTTACTGACTCTGTGACACGATGCTGTATCGTCTCCACCACCCGACCAGACTCCACTCCTGTCAGCCCTGCAGACACACTGGCACTTCCTGAGGGGTGTCACAATGTTTGCTGATCCCACCACCCTCCACACCTACCCCTGTTTCTAACTCTCTAAAGGCGGTGCTGAGTGCCGGGTTACAGCATACCACCAAGTCCGAGTCGCGATGGCATCTTCATCCCTCTCTCTAAGTGTCGTGACGCAAGACCCCACCCTCGCCACCCCCACCAATCCCTTCAAGAGAGATAACCCGGTGCTGAAGGACACTGCGTGCGGCCAGCAAACGCGTTTCTACAGCAACGGCCCCAATGGCGTCATCACCCTCAAGCGCTGGCGAACTGCCCTCTACCACCGCTACGTCAACCTGCTCCAGGCAAGAGGCGGTTACACTGTAGTCTGGAGGGACACAGACGCCAGAAATGAACCTGTAGAGTGTGGTGACTCCTAACTGGATTGTTCCAACCCTGACATTCCCGATGACTTGGGAAAAACATTCATACAAATCAGGGGGAGAGCAAAACCAAAAATCACCATCACCCTCTACTTCCACGTGCGTCGCAAGACTGGCTGCACCTGTCTCATTCAGGGACACAACAAGGACACGTGGGTCCTAAGCGAATATGACTCTTTGTGTACATTCGTACAACAGCTGAAAGACGGCTGCGCAGACCCTGCTGACAATGTCCCTGTTGACATGCCGAGTGACCAGTCATGCGATCCCACCATCTCCCCGATAGTATCATTCCCAGACACCCCTCCTCGGCCAATTTTGGACTCGTCCCTCCCCTTAATCGGATTGGAGGCTGACGACTCTACCTCCCTATCGCCGATTGTTCAGTCCTGTAACACTCGGAACAGCTCCGCTAATCTTGTCCCCGAGCCTCTGACCGTGACCACCGTCAGCGCTGTGAGTGACATGACCAGTGACGGTCCGCCTACCCCGCCCTCCATCCCACACCCCTCCTCCAGAGGGCCACATCTACGGGATGATCTCCACTCCACCCTCTCTGATCACTCTGATGTTCCTGCCGGTCAGTCCCTTGCCATTACCCCCTCCACACCCGAACCTGCCCCCTTCACACCAAGTCCTGTCAGCCATATTGTTACCCAAGTGGCGTCTACGGGTGACGTCACCACCGAGAACTTGACCTCGCCCGGGTTACCCGTCGCGTGCACTCAGGAACTCAGGAATATTCTGATTATAGCGAGCTGGTGGTATCCGGTGTCCGAGACGAAAAGCCGCTTATCATCCTAAAGCTCCAGACCCAACTCTGCAACAGCCAGGCCGCCGTCGATGCTCTCCATCAAGAGTTGTGTCAGCTAAAAACTGTCACTATGCTAAATATTAAGCAGATTGACAGTAAGGTGTGCGAGTCCTCGGTGAAGATGGCAAATGACCTCCGGATGTTAGAGTCTTGTATGTGTGGCAAGCTGTCCCACTTACATGATCAATTGACAAACATGGCAGAATTCCACTGTCTCATCGACGACACTCTGCAAAGACTAAACTCTGAACAAGGGCTACCTGTTGCCTCTGGCCAAGCCCCCCAACTACTAGTGTCATCAACGCCTGAAGGCTCTATGCCCGTAAACAGTGATGCAATCACTAGTGTAAAGCCTGTGTCCACTACAGCTGGTGATGTGATCCCAGTAAGGATTACCGTTCCTAAGAACAACCCTCCGTGTAGCCAGAAAGAGCAAGCCCCAGGGAGTGCGGTAATTACGGTCAACGTTGCCTCCCCTATGGCAGACAACCACCATGAGGGGAGCGGGCCGTCTCAGCCTAACCAGCGGCAAGGCGGCGGTAATCGGATTGCCGGGAGCCAGCAGCAGCGCAAGGACTTTCTTCCGTGCGAGCGGGTTTTTGATCACAACGTAGAGGTAGACACAACCACGCTCGTCATCGGGGACTCCGTCGTGCGAAACTTCAAGGGAGAGAAGATGACCATGTACCAGGGCGAGAAGGTACAGGTCATCTCAATATCCGGCCTGCAAATCTCCCACTTGACTGACTGGCTCAAGCAGCAGCCGAAGCACCCCGCGTCCAACTGGTCACCTTCCACGTAGGGGTGAACGATTGCAAGACGCATGAAATCACCAGTCAGCAGTGGAAGAGACTGGTCACTTCTTGCAAAGGCGTGTTCCCCAAAGCAAGCATCCAGGCCTCATCCATCTTGCCTGCTGCAAAGGGGAAAAACTCTCGCCTTAACCAACGTATTTCCCCCTCCAGCGCAAATCTGTGCCACGTCGCAAAGAAGATGTGCGCTATCTTTGTTGACAATGCGGGCGTGTTCCTAGCCCCAAGCGGTCTTCCCCGGAAGGCGCTGTACCGTGTGGACAACAAAGGCCGACTTGACCCCATTCATCTATCCCACGTGGGAACCCGGAGGCTTGCCGGCAATATCAAGTACGGTGGTCCAGCTGTCAACCAGGCTGATGCAATCACTCACCAGCACAGAAGCTCTCAGGCGACCAATAAGACGAAACTCTACTCGGAGGCCTTGGCTTGTGGTAGCTTGAATGTACAGAGTGACACTTCCACTTCTGACAGTAGTGTATCCGGTTCTGCTGGTCCCACATCACCAGTACAACCACCTCTACGCCAGGAGCCTCAACCACAGGACCATGAACAACTTCAACAGCAGGAGCAGCTGCAGCTACAACAGGCGCAGCAACAACATTTACAACAGGAGCAGCAACATCTACAACAGATGCCCTTCATGCCGGTTCCTGACTGGCAGCAACTTCAGTACCATCATCTGCTGCAAATACATACCAACTCTTCAACTGCAGCACCATGGCAACAACCACAGTACCCGGATGGTTGCCATGGTGTGTGGTCGAATCATCGCCCACCAACCAGTGTATCTGCTTATCCGGTTAATAGTCTGCCACCGTACCGCCAGGTGCCCACAGCGAATGGTGCCAATGGATATGTCAGCTACTTACGCGGTTGGTAATTCAGTGTCGTGTGATCAGTGATCCTTCACCGTTGTGCTTCACAGATTCACTGTGGGTGTGTGAGGCATTTCATGATTACGTCAGTGTTACGTGTGCTTCTTTATATACGGTTCTTCTGTGTTCGCTTGTGATTTATTCCAAAGCAGTGATTGACTGTGTGCATCAACTTCTGTGATTTTCTCGCCTGGTTTGATTACCAAAGCTCCGCTAAGTTTTCATTGTGACAGTATGGTTTCAAGTGTTCAGCCTACGATACTTCACATCGCAGGCTACACCATTTGTTCATTTATTTAGACAGCTTGCGCAGCATTAATACGTGGATACACTATTAATCAAAAGCGATCTTCATTTGATAACGCTGTGTTGGACACCATTTGTGACGTTTGATACGAGGTGCTATAACTTCAGCCGCGCTTTACTGCGTTGACACTTTATTCCTTATTCCCTCTGTTTATATATTTTTTGTATTGTGTTGCACTTCATTTGTGAGAGTTAGAATTCAACATGATCCATAATGCTCAGACACACGGAAGCCTTCAAACTGGTCACTTGAACATCTACCATCTTTTTAACAAGGTGGCCGATTTGAATGTTTTTCTAAACTCGTCTGAACCATTCCACCTGTTTGGTCTTAGTGAGACGCGACTTAACTCTGACATAAGCGATGAAGCCGTTCACATACCTAACTTTAGCATCACTCGACGTGACCCTTTGGTACTTGGTCAGACTGGGCTTGCCGTTTACATCCATAACTCAATCCAACATTTAGTAAAAAGCCGTTAGGACATAGAAACTCCGGAAGTTGAGTGCATTTGGTTGGAATTTAGGGCTCCAAAAACTAAACCCGTCTTCATCGGCTTTTGTTATCGTAACCCATCAGCCAAGTTTGAATGGTACGACGATTTCTTGCATGCAGTAGAAAAAAATTGGCTTACCTAACTGTGATTCGTTGCTACTAGGCGACTTTAACATAGATATGATGAAGCCCCATACCGCTTGGGATTGCATCACCACACAAACCGGCTTAGAACAATTAGTTTCGGCCCCTACTAGGATCACAAAAACAACCGCAACACTCATTGATCACACTTACACCAACCGTCCCCTTAGTGTGTTTAATGTTAGTGTTCCAGACCTCAGCATCAGTGATCACTTTCCTACTGTGTGTTCCTGGTCAACAAAACTGCCAGCGCATCGTATGAACGGGCACACAACTATAACGTACCGCTCATTTAAACAGTTTAATCAGTCTGCTTTTCTAGCAGACCTTGATCAAACACCATTAATTTAATGTCGTTAATAACGAAACTGACCCTGAAAAGGCTCTGACTGTTTGGTATCGACTCTTTACAAGAGTACTTAACAAACACGCCCCTTTACGGCAAAAGCGGGTAAAAAACCACACGTTACCGCCTTGGCTAACGCAAGGAATAATTGAAGCTATGAAATTGAGAAATGACTTAAAAAGACACAAGCTATTTAACGAATACAAAAAACAACGCAGGGCTCAAAAGTCTCTCTTTGAACGAATGATTAAAGAAGACAGAGATACTGCCGCACTCTGGCGCGCGGTTAATCTCGTCACCCGAGGTAACAGCAAGAATTCGTCAGCCATTCCTTTTAGTATTACTGCAGACACCTTTAACAAACATTTTCTGTCTGTTGCCGAGTCAATCATACCCTCAAGCAGAAACGCGTCTTACACATGCCCGGAGGCCCTGCTTAACTTCTGTAATCAGAAAACTAAGGACACCCCGCCCCCCCCCCCCCCTTCTCTATACCGCCTCTAGCTGTGTATGAAGTAGGAAAACTGATCGGGTCACTGAAAAACAAAAAATCATCGGGACCTGACGAGATCAGTCCTAAAATCCTGAAACTGTCCCTTCCCTATACAGTAGAATCGTTAACGTATATTTATAACTTATGCATCCAACAAAATATATTTCCATCAGAACTGAAGCAAGCCAAGGTTATCCCTTTGCTTATATTCAAAAGATCTCTCTGATGTTAATAACTATAGACCCATCTCAATATTACCCAGCCTTTCCAAACCTTTTGAAAGACACGTGCACAAACACCTTTATCAATATTTGGAGAGTCGCAGTCTGTTGCACGTATTTCAGTCCGGCTTTCGCCCCAAGCATTTTTGCCATACGGCACTAACAAGACTTATTGATGCGCGGCTAGCATCCATAAACAACTCCCAAATAATTGGGTCGATCTTTATTGATTTTAAGAAAGCTTTTGACCTTGTAAATCATAACATTCTTTTGTCAAAACTTCATGCATATCTCTGCAATGCAGATGCTGTCTCATTGTTCAATTCATATTTAAGCGGAAGGAAGCAAAGAGTACTGTTAAATGGATCCTACTCCTCGTATGGTCTCGTCAAAAGCGGCGTGCCTCAGGGCTCTGTCCTCGGGCCATTGCTGTTCTGCATATTTATCAATGACCTTCCACTGCATATTAGTTGCCGCGATATTTCTTGTGACATGTTTGCTGACGACTGCACACTACACACTCCTCACAAAAAAATGTAGCTGCAATTAGTACGCGTCTGCAGGAAAGCCTGCGTGAGGTTACCGACTGGTGTCATTCCAACTCCATGTCCCTGAATCCGTCATAAACAGAATGCATGGTTATAACCACACGTCAAAAGCACCAGCTATGCCCGCTCTCTCTTAGTCTGTCTATAAACGGCAGCCCAATTGAGCAAGTATCACACCACCGCCTCTTGGGGGTCACTATAGATGATCAGATTAAATGGCAAATGCATATTAATAATATGTGCAAAAGGGTTTCCAGAAGCCTGTATATGTTGTCAAAATTGAAAACAATTACTGACACAGATACGCGTCTTCTTTTCTACAATACCCCACCCGGGTCTGCCCTGGGGGACTTGTGTGGGGTTAGGTATTTTTTAGTTCCCAGGGTCACCCTGGTCAGCCCCACAGGGTGGGTTTATCTCTCTATTCTGGGGCATGTGTTTCTGTCTACCCTTTGTCCATTCACCTGTATTTGCCTTTTTAAAACTCTCCCTACTGTCTGCACTGCCTGTAGCTCTTGATATTGAATGTGTGTTGCTAAATGGTCTTAGCTTTATTTAGGCCCATGTGTTAGGTTTACTTAATGTATTTGACCGGCTGGCGACATACATTCAATGTTCTGTTTAGTTTTTTTTTCACAAGCAGTGCAGGCACGTCCTGAGAAAGCCTTGTTGCTGTCGGGACGTTAAGCAATGTACAATCAATCAATCAATCAATCTTTTCTACAATGCTCATGTCAAGTCGCACATAGACTATGCATCAACAGTGTGGGATGGTTCTAGTGATGTACATTTGAAGAGGCTGAACTCCCTACATAGGAGAGCTGCTAAGCTTATATTTCCCGATCCCGAACTCTCAACTGACGAAAAGCTTAAAACTTAAAACATTTTCCCTCTATCCCATCACTTTCAGTTCAATAAAGGTATATTGATGTACAAGCTTTATACGCAATCATGTCCACTGTACTTGAGTTCATTTTTCTCAGAACGGACATCTGTAGCTTCTAGACATGAACAACAATTCAAAGTACCCCTGCTGCGTATTGATTTATTCAAAACCAGTTTGTCATTCTCGGGAAGTTCATTCTGGAATTCTATTCCTGCAGAAATCAGAAACGCAAAGACGCTCATCTCATATAGGGACAGCCTCTTCAAACACCTAGAATCTCTGACGTAATCTAATCATTACGGTATTGGGATATCTTGCACGTGTGTTCAGGTGTGTGCATGTGCGTGTATGTGAGTTTGTGTGTGTATGTGTGTGTATATGAGTGTGTGTGTGCGAGAGAGAGAGAGAGAGAGAGAGAGAGAGAGAGAGAGAGAGAGAGAGAGAGAGAGAGAGAGAGAGAGAAAGAGAGAGAGGGAGAGAGATAGCACCTGAGTCCCTTTCTCCCATAGCCGTACAATAATATTTGAATGCCAAAGAGTACATTGAATACTGCATGTACTGTGTATATTGTTTTTGCCTTCATATGTATGTGCTCGATATTTTGGGCGCGCGCTCGCGTATCTGTGTGTGTGTGTACTGTATGTGTGACTGTGTGTGTGTGTGTGTGTATGTGTGTGTGCGCGCGCGTGCGTGCATGCTGTGTGTGTGTGTGTGTGTGTGTGTGTGTATGTGTGTGTGTGCCGGCTTGAGACAGAGAGAGAGAGAGAGAGCGAGAGAGAGAGAGAGGGCGAGAGATAGCACCTGCATACATATTATTTGCCCTTGCTGTATGAACTTTAATGTACTTAATGATTTTTTGTTTATTTGCTTTACTGTGCATTTTTACTCATTTTATATTTTTGTGCGTACGCGTGTGCGGGTAGGTATGTCTGGCGTGCGTGTCCGAGAGCGTGTGTTTGTTTTTGTGCGTATGTGCGTGAGTGTGTGTGTGTGTGTGTGTGTGTGTGTGTGTGTGTGCGCCCGCGCGAGCGTGCATGCGCGAGTTGTGATGTGCATGCGTGCGTACCTGAGTGCGTGTGTGTGTGTATGTATGTGCGTGCGTGGTGCGTGCGTGCGTGCGTGAGCGGATGCATGCATGCAGCAGTGTGTGGTATGTGCATGTTTACATGTCTATGTCACTTATGTAGTAGATGTAGCAACGGCAAGTTTGAAAACTGGTCCTGTTATCAATAACTTCTACCGTTGGAAAATAAAGGTTAATTGTTCATTGTTCATTGAAGGCAGACCGTGTGCCAAGAGATAAGGCGGTAGCCAACCATTTACATAGGTTTCACCCCAGACAGACAATGTGTGGTGGCAGTGATGTCCCCGATGCTGATTTTGATGGCCCTGCAGATGATAGTTATCTATCGGAGTTAGTTTGTTGTTGTAGGTTTTGCTGGATGCAGGCCAGCACAGCGGTTTTGTCTTTTGCTGTAATAATTGCACAAAGAAATTTCCATCTCATGGTCAATAAAGTGATTTGTAATTGTAACTGTCAGCGTGCAAAGAGCACACTGTCAGCACTTTTTTTAATAGCTGATTTCACAGATACCTGATGCATGTATTTATTCTTTTGCAACATGGAAAGGTGTTCTACATGTCTGTACGATTCATACTGCTACTGTCATATTGAAGAGAACACTGGACTCGTGTGATTTTGCTAACACGCAAAGCATCAAACTTTATTAACTATTATTAGTATTAACTTGGACATGCTAGGGCAGGTTGTGGATTGACTGTGATAGTTCAAGGCTGGCAGCAGAATAGTTTGGCGTCTGCAGGCACCAATCAATTCTGACTATTTGTGAATTATAATGGTCAATTTGTCCTGACCTTGACATGTATCTCGAAGGAAAATAATTTATAATTTCATCCTCAGCATGTGGAAAACTCTAAACAGAAAATTGAATGCATGTTGTTGGATGCACTATAGTAAATACTGCAATGTTTCATCAATAATGAAACATGAAAAATATATTTTATTTATTCAATGAACATGATTGGTGGCTTTTATTTTTCTTCCTGTTCATCAGAGTGCATAAACCTGTTGATTAAAATGATAACACACACACACACACACACACACACACACACACACACACACACACACACACACACACATATATATATATATATATATATTGTGCATAGATTAAAAGTGTAACTCCTTCTAAACTACGTGGTGTTTGTGGATCCTTTCTTCATATTTTAAGTATATATATGAGTGAAGTTGGCAAATGTGAAATACAGATTCAGAAAGAGGACTACTTTGCACTTTCCAAGCATCTTTGTTGCTTTGTCTTCAACATAGGTGTGACATTCCTATTTTTCTTTTTAGCTCATAGGGTTTACTTTTGTAAATATGTAAGCTTCCATACAGAAGAGTAATAATGTACTGTTTTCTGTCTTTCCATCTGCCAACTTGTACACATGAATACTTGAGCATAAGAAATGTGACCCAATAGATGCACAAATTTAAATCGAGTTTTTGTACATACATACTTTTGATACATAATAACATGCACACCCCTTGCTGCATTTCTTTTGCTCACAAATAGTCACCAATGTTACCTCTCTGACAGAATGGGTACATAGAACTGGTCTAAGTAATGAACAAGCCAAAATAGTTAGCTTTACAAATTTTTATTTCATCTACATGCACACTCAGCATAATTCACCCATTTGTGCATGGTAGTTATCTGTCGGAGTTACTTTTGTTGTAGTAGGTTGTGCTGTATGCAGGCCAGCACGTTTTTGTCTTTTGCTGTAATAATTGCACAATGAAATTTCCATCTCGTGGACAATAAAGTGATGTGTAATTGTAACTGTCAGCGTGCAAAGAGCACACTGTCAGCACTTTGTTTTTTACTAGCTGATTTCACAGATACCTGATGCATGTATTTATTATTTTGCCACCTGGAAAGGTGTTCTACATGTCTGTATGATTCATACTGAAGAGACCACTGGACTCGTGTTGCGTGATTTTGCTAACACACAATGCATCAAACTTGTTTATCTATTATTAGTATTAACTTGGACATGCTTGGGCAGGTTGTGGATTGACTGTGATAGTTCAAGGCTGGCAGCAGAATAGTTTGGCGTCTGTAGGCGCCAAGCTATTCTGACACTATCTGTGAATTATATTAAAAATAATGGTCAATTTGTCCAGACCTTGACAAAGATCTCGAAAGAAAATAATTTGTAATTTCATCCTCAGCATGTGATGAGTTAACAGTTTGCTCATGAGTATGCTTGTGGAAAACTCTAAACAGAAAATTGAATGCTTGTTGTTGGATGCACTGTAGTAAATACAGTCTATTACTGCAATGTTTCTTAAATAATTTAACATGAAAAATATATTTTCTTTATTCAATGAACATGACTGATGGCTATTTTTCCTTCCTGTTCATCTGAGTGTGTGACCCGTTGACTAAAATGATAACCTATATATATATATGCTTGTGAGTGAAGTTGGCAAATGTGAAATACAGATTCAGAAAGAGGACTACTTTGCACTTTCCAAGCATTTTTGTTGCTTTGTCTTTAACGTAGGTGTGACACACATTTCTATTTTTCTTTTTAGCGCAGAATATGTGTTAATTTTGTAAATATGCAAGCTTCCATACAAAAGAGTAATAATGTACTGATTTTTGTCTTTCTATCTGCCAACTTGTACACATGAATACTTGAGCATAAGAAATGTGACCCAATAAATGCACAAATTTAAATCGAGTTTTTGTACATGCATACTTTTGACACATAGCAACATGCACACCCCTTGCCGCCTTTCTTTTGCTCACAAATAGTCACCAATGTTGCCTTTCTGACAGAATGGGTACAGAGCACTGGTCTAAGTAATGAACAAGCCAAAATAGGTAGATCTAGAAATGTTTATTTCATCTACATGCACACACAGCACAATTCAACCCTTTCTGCATGCCGACATCGGTACGATCTACAAGACCTGTGCCCGCTGCATCCAGACATTGGTACGATTTACAAGACCTGTGCCTCCATGCCGACTTTGGTACGATCTACAAGACCTGTGCCTGCACGCACATGGGGATTAATGAGCTAAAGGTAGTTGTCGTATGCAAGTTCTTGTGGAAAGCGGGTTTGTCAGCTTCTGTCCACAAATTTAAAGCCCTTGTAGCCTTTTTTCCCTGCTGGAAATCTCTCACGAATCTTGTGCATGGCACATGATGGCAAAGGCTTTCGGTTGTGTTTTCCAAGCCATCCGTAACACCAGCGGATGACTTGCCTGTATGCTGTGTATCTCATGGTCCTGTAACACATAATGATGGATTCAAAGTAAGCGTTTCATGCAGTAAAAGCAAAATATCACTACCAATTACATGCTATTTTCACAAACACACATATTCTCAATGTCACAGGTGTGGTCACTGAAAACCTGAAAAACAAACCATAGGTGTACCTAGGGTGTAGTTTCGTTCTGTATCCCACTTAATTTTCACTGCTGAGGTGGGGAACAGGCTCCACAGGAACAGTCTCATATGTGTACACTGTCTCATGTGACAGAGTATTGCATGGTAAAGTGAAAAGTATAGTGACAACACTAATAAGTTATGTACTAACGTAGTACTAGCAGTGGACTAGTAGTAGTACTAATACTGAAACGATGACCACTGCAACTTTATATAACGTTCTCATAATAGTATAAATAAAAATCTTTTTCACAGAGCAGTTCCACCCCACCTCCCTACACAGACTTAACCGCACTATTTTAAGTACTGACTGTCATCATGATTTTTATTGTGCATGTATTAATCCAGTGGAAAAGTACCATAAACTATTCATCAGACCGCTCCCACCTCCCTTTCATTTTTCTTGCCCTTAATCACTTCACATAGATCTTAAATTTCTTTAAAATGTTGCAGATATTTGTTCCTGTAGATATTGTCCCACACACAAACGCCAGAAGTAACTCACTCATCCTCAGTATGTTGCCTTTCTGCTTGATCGTTCTGTCGCATTTGATAGTAAGCCATGCGCAGCACATCCATGTTTAGGCATACTGCTTCGAAAGAGGGGTGCCTAGTGATGCAGGAAAATTCAGTGTTGGCTTCCACCTCGCCATCTTCAATCCGTTCGTGAAAACAGTCATCCTCAAGGCAACAGAATCTGTTGACCGGAGCACCTGAAGACATGGGAAAGATAGTTTTCAGGTCAAAATTGCATTTTAAATATTCAGATACCAGCTATTAGTATTAGTTTAGAGCTTGTGAAGCAATCCATTCGTGCATCTGGATATATATCTCATAAGTGTGTGTACACACATTCCAGCACCCTATAAACACAGCAGATCAAACCTTTCAAGTGTATTACTTGAAGTACACATTCTTGAACAACAAATAAACTTGTGGATCGAATCATCAATTGGTGCATTTAGTGGGAATTCAGAAATGATACCTTTATTTACAAAACAACAACAAAAAGCAAACAAACAAACAAAAAAACACTAATAAGATTGAGATAACCATTCCATTTTAGTTTACATTAGCATAGGTCACTAGCTGCAGTGAACATGCTGTGAGAAACGAGGCAGTCTTAGGCCAGCCTCTCAGCATATGGTAAACTTAAGCAATGTCGCATCATAGTTTTCCTCATCACAAAGATGCGAGAAAAAGGTTTAACTGCTCTTGATTGTTTGATTTGAGGTGTTTACAAACAAATTTTGTGTTTTTATATGTATGTACTTGTGATGTGAATAATAAAGGCTGAAGTTTCAAGTGATTTCTTATGTTTTCAGTTAATTAATTAATGGCTGTGTTCTGTTTTGTCATTTTAAGTGTTAGTTTCTTCCTCTGAGTCTTTTCCTATCTTTTGTAGTTTCCCACACTTTTTAACGCATATCATACTGAGGCTAAAAGCTTCAAATTTGTACACTGCCATATGTAAGCTTCATTACGGTACTTACATATAAGGACATAATAATAATAATAATAATAATACATAGTTCTTGTATAGCGCTGTTCTCCAGGAAAACACTGGACTCACTGCGCATGCACAACAGCACACCCTGCTCTCTCAGACACACACGCACAATTATACACTACTTTAAACCACCCCATCCCTTCCCCACACCTTACATTCACTTCCTCTGGGATCAGACTAGGTGGCAGTCAGTCAACAGTTAGCTATATATGAGCTAAGTGTTAAATGCCCGACAAAAAAGAAAAGTCTTTAAGTGAGCCTTGAACTGTGACAATGTGGGCAGATTCCGCATTTCCGTTGGCAGCGAGTTCCACACACTTGGGGCGAAAAAGGTGAAAGAACGCTTCCCGACAGTTTTCATGTTAAGCTTCGGGATTTTTAACAGCTTTTCACTGGAGGAACGGAGGGTGCGTGATGGCTGATAGGCAGACAGCTTGGCAGAGAGGTAAGGCGGGAGAGATCCGTCAAAGTGCCGATAGGCGAAAATTGCAATTTTGTACTGGCAACGGAATTTGACGGGCAGCCAGTGCAGCTGCTTCAGTAGAGGCGTAACGTGGTCTCTCTTTCGTTTCTTCAAGATGAGACGCGCCGCATTGTTTTGAATCATCTGCAAGCGTGAAATCTGATCGGCCGGTAAACCTGCCAGTACAGAATTGCAATAATCGAGCCTGGAAGTAATGAATGCATTTACAAGTCTTGACGTCGTACCTTCTGTGAGATACGGTCTGAGAGAAGAAATTCTGCGCAGCTCAAGGAAACCAGCTCGGCAGACGATACTGATATGATCATGCATGGAGAGCGTCGAGTCAATCGTCACACCCAGATATTTGACACATTTCTGGAAGGAAACGCTGCAGCCACCAATGTTTGCGAACTCGCCGTCAATCAGACTAAGGCGAGACTGAGAGCCGGCAGGCATGACTTCGGTTTTGTCAGTGTTAAGCTTAAGTTTGTTGCTAGTCATCCAGGACAGGACGTCGTCTATACAACACTGTACGCTCATCTTAGCGGAGCTGAAATGGCTAGGCGCGCTACTTCTTGACAATTCAGTATCGCCAGCATACTTGTGAAAATCACACTCATGGGCGGCAATTACATCAGATAGAGGTTGTGAATATAGAGTGAACAAATCAGGCCCTAATACGGAGCCCTGAGGGACTCCACACAACAAAAGACTAGAAGCAGATAGCTGGCCATTAATAATAACAGCCTGGGAACGATCCTTAACTTATGAAGTGAACCAGGCCAGGGCGGTACCACGGATGCCAAAGGTCACCTCTAACCTCTTCAGCAAAACAGAATGATCGAGCGTGTCGAATGCTGCGCTGAGGTCCAACAGAACAATGAGAGAGACAAGTCATAACCCAATGCTTTAGTTCAAGGGTGGTGCCAGAATAGCTTGGCGCCTGGAGGCGCCAAGATATACTGACACTACCCTTGAACTATATTAGTCACACTTGTTTCACACTCTGGTGTATTCTGAATGATAAGGGTTAATATTCAAACTGCTCTGTTGCTGTTTGTCTCAAACTCCAGAGCACATAAAAAATGTCCCTTAAGTTCCAGAATACATTATTTTGATCCTCACATAAATGCCATGATAAACTGTTTTGCTTCAGAGGGACAAAACGTAGCAATGATTAAAAGATTTCCTCTGTGAAAATTCATAATCTAAAGGCTAGGGGCCAGTGTTCATTCAAGTTTGCACAATAAAATGCTAAAATGTTAATGCATACATAAACATTACGTTGGGGGAAAAAAGAATGACAACAATAAAATGAATGTGAAAAAAAGAATCAAATATTTATGAACTTTACCTTATTACAGACGCCTAAGTTTCTTCATATAGCCCATGCTTATTGGCTGATTTGAAGGGACACCCATTTTCACTGTAATGCGAGTTTTTGTGTGAGGGGTATTTTTCGAATCACCTACTATATAGATAGAAACCCATATTTTCTCCATCCAGTGGCTCTGTTTGTAGAAAATGTATATTTTGTTAAAAGTTATAAAGCTTAGTTATAAGTAAGTTCTAAACATTTGCATCAATTTCAAAGCTCTAGACTAAATAGGAATATGGGAATCCTTTTTCACATAAAATGATAGGTTACCCACTCTGAGACTTTTGTCTCCATGTGTGTGTGTGTGTGTGTGTGTGTGTGTGTGTGTGTGTGTGTGTGTGTGTGTGTGTGTGTGTGTGTGCGCGCGCGCGCGCACACACGTGAGCAGCTTAATTATATTTTGATGTGTTTCATGTTCTTTTTTTTAAAGTTGTGCAGCACCGCAATGATTTCCTAATGTATTCTTACATATATGGCAATAAAGTGTATCTCTCGTCTCATCTCATCAAAACTATCTAGATTTTCGTCAGGCTCTGGACGTCTTTTCTCTGTCATGCTCATTGATTCCTGTGTTGTTGACTTGGTACTTGCTTCATTCACAAGTATTGTTTTCCCTGAGACCTCTCTGCATGTTTCTGATGTGTCTTCATTGTCAAAGTCAATCTCTTCATTACCCAACTCATCTCTAATGCAACACTCAAAATCTGTCATCCCATTGCTAACTGATAGAAGTAACTTCGCCCCTTTTGCCTTTTGAAGAACGTCTTGTGGTTGGCGGTAGATATGGCGATGTATCCGAAAATCATGACCAAGAAAATCTGCCAGCTGATCCTGATAGAACTCTGAGATGTCCATTGACTGAGCCAAAGTTGCAACCTGCTTCCGTAACTGAGTAACGTGAACATGGCTGGGTTTGACACTTGTGCTTGCAGTGCATGTTCCTTCAGAACATCATGGCCTCTGTAAAACCTCTGACCAGAAGGTGTGGCAAAGATGTACTGGGAACTACCTAGAGCTTGCACTGGTTGCCTCATTTGAAGGATTTTGTCTACAGTTGTTATCATTTTCTTTGTCATCCCAAATGGGAATACTCCTATTAGATTTGCTTCTGATTTCTACTTGCTGAAAATGATTCACCATTTTTTTTCTCAAACTCTGTTAGACCTTTCAAGATATCTTGATTGGTGATCATTCCAATATTAGCATTCTGGAAGTCTGATACCTTCATTCTCTGAAGTTTTTCCCCTCGTTTACGGTTGAAAAGTGATATAGCACAAAGAGTTGGATAATCTTCCGAAACCATCCTTGTCTCAAGCAGCTCTTGCACCCTGGTAACATCTTCACATGATGGGATCAGCTTGGGTTTGTTCATGGTCATTTTGCCGACCAACCGTGCTGCTGTAGCTGACACACAATCATACCAGTCCCCGGTATATACAGAGTCAAACCGCTCCGCCTCAGAGAGCTCCCGCAGCCACCTCTCATCTCAACCATGCGCAAGCTGTTTGGATGCCTGTGACTGTTTGATCCATTAACATTTTTTTTCAAGGCATGGCTTATGCGCATTGCGAGATTGCCCTTTTTAACTGATTGTGTCCTCATTAAATTCCGCTAGCTTTTTTACAGCCAGCACATGATCAAAGATGGCTTAATTAATCACAGCATTGAAACTTGCGATTTTTATATGACATCACTGTGCGAATCTTTAATAGTCTCCCCAACTCCCGCATCCTGGAACTTATTTGTCCAGCCGTGTGATCTTCAATATCCCTGCGGTCATATAATCTCTTTCCATACTCAAGAAGCAAGGGATCAGTAGTGATGAGACCGCTTATCTCATCATCTCTCTGTCTGGCTAATACCTTATGATAGAAGGAAGAGTCAACATTTAAAGGTATTGGAAGCATTAGCCTCCCAAGTCTTGCTGCGTCACCTCTTTTAGAGAACTGTAACTCTCCTGGTTTCTGACTGCAATGTTTTGAGTGTACAGAGATCAGCTTTTTGATAGCGCCCTTTGCAATGGCTACATATCAAGAAGGTCTTCCACCCTACTACTCTTGGTGCGATTCTTAGGAATCAAACATCCTGATTTCTTTTCAAGAACTGCAATGTTATGCATGTAGTCTCCCTCATTTTCCAGTCTGATCCATGCTTGACGTCTTTCCTTTGTCCCTTTTTTCATTGTCATGGACACCTTGTGTGCTCATTTTCAAGACACGCTTGTCACACAATTTGCACGCATGTTTCTTGTCCCATTTGGTACTTTCCTTTCTCTCTCTGTGACAAGTGCACACCTGTTACTTCTGTCAGCGCTCTTTCCCCGCCCCCAACGTCATGTTACTTCCGCCTATCCACATTCTCATTGCCACCCCCTAAATCACCTGTTTCCACACACTGCACCTTGCTGGTACTTGCTTCACTGACACCTTCCCACCCTGCACCTGCACTTTGATATCTAACAAAGTAAATACAATACTGTCTGTGTCAGAGTTCTCAGAGATTGATGGCGGCACACAGCCTGAATCCTGTGAACTCGAGCCAGGGAAAAAAAAGTCCTCGTCATCACTGTTCTTATCTTCCGATGAGATTGCACTCTCAGGTTTATCCCAGGCTTCATTTGCCAACTGGAAAAAAAAAAGCTGCATTAGGACAGAACTAGCACAATTTTGGTTTAAGGGATCATGCAGAAGAATAAAAAAGAAGAAAAACAAGACAGGCATACACTAATTTTTTCTGTGCTTCCTTTCATTTTTTTGTGGAAAAAATATGGTGAAGGACTGTGGTAGAGGGCAATAGTTGACACACGAGTGTTCAAAATTTATTAATTTAGTATTAGGCATTCTGCTATTGGTCTAGCAATGACCTTTTTATTTTCAAACATTTTAACAATTTGTCACGATGCAAAATCTATGTACATGCTCTAATCATAGACTGGGCATGTCGCTTGCACTAGAGAAAGTAAAGCTTCATCCTGTGTGCAGCGAGAGAGTTAAACACACACTCTCAAGTATTGAAAGTTTGATGCAATACCTAAACAAGAAAGGCAAAGCCATTATGGCTCACATGTATGGCCTTTTTACGTAAGTAAAGGGCTGGCTTTTGCACCAGCAAAATCCATGTTTTTTTTTGGAAAATGTAGCATTTTTTACCCATCTGTCAACCCCTCTGTGACCCTTGAACTTTGCGATGAGTCGATTAAATTAGTATGCATAGAAGGCCTTATCTACCTGTGCCAAATTTGATTGAAAAACTTGCAAAGCTGTTGATAATACCTAAAATGTTATCAAAAATGTGCATTTTACACACACTTGCCGTCCTCTTTTCCAAGGGGTCATCCAAATTAGTACGGATAGTTTGTCAAAATATGGCTATTTTTTACCTATTTCCTGAGTTCTTGTGACCCTTGACCTTTCTGAGTGATCGACCAAATTAGTATGCATAGAAAGGTCTTATTATCAGATATATTTTTACCAAGTATGGGTTTGAAGTTGTAAAAAGTATTTGAGAAAAAATAAATTATGTCAAAATATAGGTATTTACTCATCCCCTTTGACCTTGAGATCCTGGAGCGACTTGGCTGTCCCCCAAAGTTCCTCAACATGATTGTCCAGCTACACGAGGACCAGCAAGGCCAGGTCAGACTCAACATGATCTCTCAGAACCATTCTCTATTCTCAACGGCGTAAAGCAGGGCTGCGTGCTGGCACCGACCCTCTTCACCATCTTTTTTAGCATGATGTTGAAGCAGGCCACAGTGGACCTCGATGATGACGATGCAGTGTACATCAGGTATCGTCTCGATGACAGCCTGTTCAACCTCAGACGACTGCAGGCCCACACGAAAACCCTAGACCAACAGATTCGTGAGCTGCTTTTTGCTGATGATGCTGCCCTCGTTGCACACACAGAGAGAGCCCTGCAGCGCATCACGTCTTGCTTCGCAGATGCTGCCCAGCTCTTTGGACTCGAGGTCAGTCTGAAAAAGACAGAGGTCCTCCATCAGCCGGCACCCAAGACAGTGTATCGCCCTCCTCACATCACCATTGGCGAGTCTGAACTAAAGTCAGTGCACCAGTTTACTTACCTTGGCTGCTTTATCACGTCGGACGCCAAGCTGGACAAGGAGCTTGACAGCAGGCTGGCAAAAGCGAACAGCGCTTTCGGGCGACTTTTCAAGCGGGTGTGGCACAATCAACAGCTGAAAACAGGCACCAAGATCAGCGTGTACAGAGCTGTGGTCCTCGCCACCCTGCTGTATGGTTCCGAGTCCTGGGCCCTCTACCGCAGCCAACTACGACTCCTCGAACGCTTTCACCAGCGCTGCCTGCGTACCATCCTGGGCATTCACTGGAGTGACTATGTCACCAACGTCGAGGTCCTTGAACAGGCTGAAACTGTGAGCATCGAGGCTTTGCTGCTGCGGACACAGCTCCGCTGGGCGGGGCATGTCTCCAGGATGGAGGATCATCGCCTACCAAAGATCACCCTGTTCGGCGAGCTTGCTACTGGACACCGTGACAGAGGGGCACCAAAGAAGAGATACAAAGACTGTCTCAAGAAGTCACTTAGTGCCTGCCAAATCGACCACCACCAGTGGTCTTCGCTTGCTGCCGACCGTGACACCTGGCGCTCCACCATTTACAAGGCAGCTGTCTCCTTTGAGGACTCTCACAGATCTAGCCTTAAGGACAAGCGGCTCAGGAGAAAAAACAGAGATGCCGCAGCTCAGAACCCTGGCCATACCTTCCCCTGCAGCCACTGCGGTCGAACCTGCCTGTCTCGGATTGGCCTCCGCAGCCACGAACAAGCCTGCAGACGTCGTGGGCAACTCCTATAAAATCTTCGTTCGCGAAGTCAAGCCAAGTAGTTGACCTTGACTTTTGCAAGAGGTCACACAAATTGGTATATTTAGAAAGGTCTTGCTACAAAGTATTCTTGGGCCAAGTGTGTGGCTTGAATAGTCTCCGAGAAAATGCCAACGTTAAAGTTTACCACGGACGGCAGACAGACGACCACTGGTCCAGAACATAGAATCACATTCGATTCGCACGTGAGCCAATAAAATGAGGATGATCATAGAGTTTGTAATTGGGGGCATTACCCTGCCTTCTATGCCCTTTCCTACCAGACGCACCCTGTCTGGAGAGGCTGGGCTATCCTTCTGCTGCTCAGGCAGCTAATTTTGTTGGCCTTGGTCATGTGCCAGGAAGGAGCGTGCTTGTTCACTTGCGCAGATCCGGATGCTTTTGCATATTCTGCTGCCATCTGGCGCTGGGTGTGCAGAAAGTCTTGAGTGTTGCGAAAATATTGCTGCGAACATTTCAAATAGAACCATGTAAACTTAACATTTTGGATCAGATGTACATAATTACTCCAGTATCTTTTTTTGTGAATGTAATTTAATTAAACCATGTGAAACCTTTGATTACGTTGATAAAGGAAACCATGAATTACTGAACCATCAGTTCACGTATCCTCGCAACATACCTTCCAGTTTAATATCACTGTGGTTGTGTAGGATTAGCCTTATGTACACATCTCTGTCTCTCTAGCTCTCTTTGTCTACATTCTCATGTATGTGGACCGATCACTAACCCGTCAGTGTAATAGAAGCTCCCTACACCTATGTTACCAGCAGAACGAAGAAGGCATATCTGCCATAAATCTGAGACACTCTTGCTCTTAGCATGAACAGAGCACGTCCTTGGCACTGAAGAAGTTAAGAGAATCCTCTCCCCTCCCTCACCCTACGAACAATAACTGGTAATATAGTAAAAAGCGACACTTTGCACAATCCGAAAAAGCTGTTCATGGAAGTCTGTTCTTGGAATCGAGAGACAATTTTGCGTACGATGATTGAAATACTCACTGAAATCATCGGCATTTTCGTTTGCTTACGCGTCATAGTGCACGTGTTCTCCGTGAAGTTACTTTCGATCACAATCATACGTCAGAAAAGGCAACAAAATCGCATGAGAAATTGGCCTTTTAATGGTGTTATAGGACGAATTCCTTTCATTGAAGAAGAAAGTTTTTGTTAAAATCACGGGGTTCTATTATCGTTCAAGAAACAAAATGATAACAGAAGCGGACGACGGTAGCACACGTCTTTTCTCGAAGCGGGTTTTCGGCTGACTGTGCAATTGTATCAAATTGAGAGCATCTAAGTTAAAGATTGTGCTGAATAAGTACATTTGGGCGTATTCATTGGGAAGGGGTGGGGGGGGGGGTGACTAGGAGGGCCTCCGAGCATATTAAAATTGGATGTCTCATTGGATTGTTAAATGATCATTTATAGAAAGTTGGTTGCGAGATATTAGAATCCGTAATTTTGTTGAAATGCACTAGAAATTTTGGATATAGCTAGTTTGTGTGTGTGTGTGTGTGTGTGTGTGTGTGTGTGTGTGTGTGTGTGTGTGTGTGTGTGTGTGCGTGCGTGCGTGCGTGCGTGCGTGCGTGTGAATGTGTGTGTGTGTGTTACAGCGACTGGAGCTCGCGTTTGAGGACGGAGAAGTTTGAAATTGTTTGATATTATCCCGAAAAGAATAATCTCGAGACGTTTTAATTATTAAGATGTTCATAGGCTAGAAAATGGTCGTTTCACACACACACACACACACACACACACCCCCCGCCCCCCCCCCCCCCCCCCCAAAAAAAAAAAAAAAAAAAAAAAAAAAAAAAAAAAAAAAAAAAACACCCGGTTGATTCATCATGGAGTCAGTCTATATCAACGATTTTCCACTACATTTATCTGACCCCAGTGTAACCTGCAGGCTCTTTGCAGACGACGGAACTCTTGACGTTTCATCATCAGATTGTATAAGTAGACCTCTTCAGAGTAGTTTGAATGATGTTTCGCAGTGGTGTCAAAATAACTCCATGGTACCGAATCCTTCCAAAACAAAATGTATGCTGATTACCACTAGACAAAAACACCAGCTGAACCCCCCTCCATTAAAACTCGCATTTAATGGCCAGTTTGTTGAGCAAGTCAGGGGGCAGAGCGTGCTTGGAATCACCATAGACGACAAGCTGTGCTGGCAGAATCATATTGGAAATGTTTGTAAAACAATATCTAAAAATGTATACTTACTTTCTAAACTGAGATTTTTCACTGAGGAATCCACCAGAAAAAAATTTATATTGTGCTCATATTCAGCCACATTTGGATTATGCCTCTATCTGGGACGGGAGTAGTGGTGCTAACTTTAAAAGACTCAACACGCTCCACAGAAGGGCCATTAAACAAATTGTTGACAGACCCACAGAAAGCATTCGTACAGATGACAAATTCAAGTTGCTAGCTGTCTTACCTCTTCACAAACTTTGTATCTATAATAAACTGGTATTCATGCGCAAAATCACACTCTCAGAATCTCCTACTTATCTCACAACTTTATTCCGTTTTGCCCATATGTCCAGCCGAACACCAGAAACAATATGCTAGTACCAATGCCCCGCTTGGATATTTGCAAGTCATCTTTGTCCTATTCTGGGGCCAAATTATGAAATTCTGTTTCGGCATATATTAGAGCAACACCATCGGTTAGAACACTTAAAACCCAGCTGCTGAAGTATCTCAGAAATACTTGAAATGCTGTAAAGCGTAAACCACGTGACTATGGCTTTTTGTTTCCCACGCGACTATGGCCTTTCGTTTCTGAAGTTGGTGTAGTAAACCTTTAATACATACATAGCGTAGACTTGTTGAAGCTAAGTGCCTATCCCCCCCCCCCCTCTCACACACACACACACAGCTATATCAGTGTATTCTCTTATTACCATTTTTTCCGTGTAATTATTGTGTAAATACCCGATGCACATATGTATACACGCAAACACTGATTTCTGTTTACACTTTTTTCTTGTAAATATAATTATTATTACTTTGTACTTTTCTCCATCCGGGTCTGCCATGGAGACTTGGATGGGGTCAACTACTTTTTCTTCTTCTCCAGGCATTGTGTGTGTGTGTGTGTGTGTGTGTGTGTGTGTGTGTGTGTGTGTGTGTGTGTGTGTGTGTGAGTCAGTGGTAGTGCTTGCGTGTGTATGTTTGTTTGTGTGTGTGTGTGTGTGTGTGTGTGTGTGTGTGTGTGTGTGTGTGTGTGTGTGTGTGTGTGTGTGTGTGTGCAAGGACATGATTGAAAACGGGTCTATGTACCTAATCATTTATTCTTGAGAAGTAAAGTTGCATTTCATATTATTTCATTTCTCCCTCTCAAAACGATGACGCGTATGCATTGTGACACTTATAGAGCTCACTGATGAATTGGCGAATTTACGAGGTTTATTCAAATATTGCAAAATCAGAATCAGGCCAAAGACAACATGTAGAGACCCTCGACAGCAAGTTCAGCTCGCATACAAAAGGGCCTTTGTGAGTTATGGCTCTTATATAAAAGGGACTTTGCGGGTTATGGTTCATCTAATCTTGTTTTGTTTTGTAAGGAGGTAAACTTACATATTTGAAAGTTTTACGTTTACATATTATAACTGTATTTATTTATCTAAAGTACCTGGCTGAAGTGACACGTGTGCCTGCTTGTGAGGCAGTGCTTCTGACTCTGTATCAGCATCCCGGGCAGCCCAGTAACTGCGGGAATATTGTTCAAGACGGTCGATCTGTTACCGCAGAATAAGGTTTGACTGCTCGAGACGCAGAAAAGTCTGCTCATTCTCTGCTGCGAGTTCCTCAGCTACCTCAACTACTGCCCCCCCCCCCCCCCCCACCCCCTTTTTTTTTCTTTTGAAGATCGAATAAATTGGTTCAGACAGATCAGGTAGCCGAATCTCTGCCACTCGCGTCGCTGTGGACACACTCTCTGCTTCAGCGCCTGAGCTACTGATTTTCTTTTGAGCGCTGTTTGGTATGCTGTGCAGAACGGGCTCGGGACACACATGAGCATGGGTTCGGACCAAAGAAGGCGCACATCTTTGACTTGCCGCGGGACTAAATAGACAAGAATAACTTAGGCGTCACTGAGATCGGATTAATGCATGATGCGAACTCATGTTAGCAGGCTGACTGTACGCACGACATGAACTATGACATTTGTTCCTTGCGTGCATATATGTTGTGACGTCACTTTCATTATTTGATGACGGCGTGCCTTGCCGTTTTACGAAGATATAGTTCCCAGGCCATTCTTGTGTGTCCCATTCTATGTCAAGCCAAGTTATTTACTCCAGCCGCCTGCTAGACACAACGCGTTTGTCAGATCGTTTTAACCCTTGAGTCAAACTTAGAATGCTGCCAGTGACGCCCAAAACGCTCTTCCTTTTGTTGCTGCTCTTTGGCAATCTTTTCGTCAGTCGTGCAGGGAAGTGGCAAGGTAAGTACTTACTAGGGTATTTTACTTCGAAGATGGACAGGGTCGGAAGTCCGACATTTTCAGTGGTCTGTTTTAATCAAAACAAATTGCTTGTATGCTAAGACAGACCACTCAGGACATAATTTCTCATTCCGAAATAATAAAAATACAAATACGAATACCTAATTTGTCTCAAGATGGGAAATTTGATTGCAGCGGAATTTTTGTACAACAATGTTGATAATGCGCTGGAGCTTAGACTTATCTTGTAGGCTAAAGTTCCCCAAAGAAAGACACATGAGAAGGTGAGTACACTTTGAACAAACGACTGATACAAGAGTTAAAACAGAGTTGTCAACATTAAACTTGCGCAGCTTCCTCAAAAGATACAGGTGTTGTTGGCCTTTTTTTGTGAAAAAAACCATCAAACTGACTGTCCTATTTAAGTTTGTCATCAGTGGTGGTTCCGAGGCATTTATACTCGGTCACCTTTTCCACTATTTCATCAAAAATGACAGTGTCTGACTGCGTTTGAGAGTTTTTTCCTGAAGTCTATGCACATATCTTTTGTTTGGAAGCATTGATGCACAGAAAGAAGTCACGGCACCAGTCCACAAAATCCTGCACGACCGGACCGTGACTGGTTTCGTCATCATAGAGCAGGCTCAGCAGAGCAGAATCGTCTGAGAACTTAATCAAATGCATGTCACTGTGTGCACTCCTGCAGTCATCTGTGTACAATATAAATAAGAGTGGTGAAAGCACACAGCCTTGCGGTGAGCATGTAGAAACCGATTTAACCGTAGACAATGTGCCGTTTACACGAACTCTTTGCAGTCTACACATGAGGAAGTCTATGATCCACAAGGCCAAACTGTTAGCTTAAAATCATTGGTAACTTTCATGAAGAGCAAATGTGCTTGGAGCGTGTTAAACGCGGCACTCAGATCCAGGAATAAAATTCTACCATGAGTTTTACCCTTCTCAAGGTGAGTGTGGATAAGGTTCAAGAGCCTTAACGTGCCATCCTCAACCGCTCTTCCAGGCCTGTACGCGAACCGCAGAGGGTCCAATAAATGTGCTGTACAGCTTATGAGGTGAAATTTGACTAATTTTTCAAAGGCTTTTATCACGAGAGATGTCAACGCAACAGGCCGAAAATCGTTAAGTACAGAAGGGCGGGTCTTTTTAGGAATTGGGACTACTATGGTCATTTTCCACATGGTGGGAACCCTTTGTAAAGTTCAAGAGAGGTTTGAAAGATGGTATGGAAGATGTCATAGAGCTGCGAGGCACAGTGTCTCAAAACGTGGCCAGATATGCCGTCTAGGCCAGCACTCTTCCTTGTATTTGTGCGCTCAAAAACCGTACACACATCCTCCTTGCTGATTTGGTACGGTTTCATCTAACCTTGAGGAGCTTTGATGCTGTCAATCACAGAACTAAAGTCCTTCTCTTTGTGATGTTTCATCCTAGCGCTGACGGTAAATCCTTACAGAGGCATCGTCCAGTATATTTTTGTGAAAAATCGTTATTTTGTCGTCATAATCATGCTCCGTGTGGTCTAATTTGAGGACAGCCGAAAGAAATAAGTATTTTTAAAAAAAAAAGCAACCGTATGTCCTAAACGGCGCGAAAAAAAACAACAAGTTTCTTCCCTCGATAAGAACTTCCAAATGTTTGGCATGTCAGATGTTTGTCTATATATAGATCAGCTTTTCACACGCCAGATGGAATCGGACGGTTTGTGCTAGGCATTTTTACAAAATCACATTTTGTGCCTTCTTCTTATGCAAAATTTTATCTCTGAATATTCCTAAACGATAAACGCATGAGAGCTCCAAACAATACGGAAGACTTTGGGATGAAATCCTCAGCTTGTTTTGACTAGGGATAACATTACAAAATATAAAAGTCATTCAGTAGCTAATATAACTTATTGGTAACAGGGGTTTGCTGCACGGACCCTTGTAGGCATGAGGGAGGTCAAAGGAACCATTGTACCTCGAAGGCCTGATGGGTATAATGGTTCCTTTGGCCTCCCGAAGGCCTAGAAGGGTCCGTGCAGCAAACCCTTGCTACCAATAACGTATTTGTTTTCATTCCTCCGCTATTTTCGTAAAAGAACTCAAGCTGAAATCGTCTGACTTGGATCACGCCAGGCATGACTGACGTCAAAAGAATATACACAATAGACCTGTGCCGAAATTTAAGATCGTTCATGACCTTGCAGTCTGCATGACCAGCAGCATTGTCTACAAATTGTCAGTGGAAGCGGTGCGTGACTATTTCTTAAATAAAATAGTACATAGGATGCTCATGTGCTTTCGATTCCGCAAATTTCTTTCTTTGGAGGTCTGTTACACACTGCTGCTGCAGCATGTGTGCTACAAACAACTCCAGTAGTGTGCCTGCTGTTTTGAACAACACTAAGTAACTTTGTACTTTAGAACTTTTAGGTGGTCTTTTACAGAACACAAGAAAGGCAAAGCCCTTATGGTTCACGTGTATGATCGATCCACACATATCTGACAATAAGAAAATGGATGGCTTCTATACTAACAAAATCCATGTTTTCTCAAAATTTTATCAGTTTTCGCACATCTCTGAAACCCTCGTGACCCTTGACCTTCGTAATAAGTCGACTAAATTAATTAGGATACATAGGAAGGTCTTATCATGAGCTACCTTTGTGCCAAAGTTGATTGAAAGGTTTGCAAAAATGTTGATAATAACTACAATTATTCTCATTTTATACACATTTGTCGACCTCTTGTGACCCTTGACCTTTTCCAAATTGGTCATCCAAATTAGTATGCATAGATAGGTCTTACCATCAGGTATCTCTGTAGCAAGTTTGATTTGAAGTTGTGAATAGTAATTGAGAAAAAAAAACATTTCTTGTCAACATGCTGCTATTTTTTAACCTATTTCCTGAGCCCTTGTGACCCTTGACCTTTCCGAGGGGTCATCCAAATAAGTATGATAGGTCTTACCATCAGGTATATCTGTAGCAAGTTTAGGTTTAAAGTTGTGAATAGTACTTGAGAAAAAAAAAACCCATATCTTTTGTCAAATTATGACGATTTTGGACCTATTTCTTGAGCTCTTGTGACCCTTTACTTTCCGAGGGATAAACAAAATTAGTATGCATAGTATCTTTGTGCCAAGTTCGGATTTGAAGTTGTGAATAGTATTTGAGAATAAACTAATTTTGTAAAAAATATGCTATTTTGGACATATTTACTGAGCTCTTGTGACCCTTGACCTTTCCGAGGGATCAACAACATTAGTGTGCGTATAAAGGTCTTACCATCAGGTATCTTTGTTACAAGTTAGGGTTTGAAGTTGTGAATAGTACTTGAGTAAAAATAAATTATGTCCAAAAATAGCTATTTTTATATATTTCCTGATCCACTGTGACCATGACCTTTGTGAGAGGTCACTGAAATTGGTATGTTTGGACAGGTCTTGCCACAAAGTATCCTTGGGCCAAGTTTGAAGACTGTGGCTTAAATAGTCTCGGAGAAATGCCAACGTTCAAGTTTACATCGGACGACGGCGGACGGCGTACGGCGTACGGACGGATGACCACTAGCCCAGAACATACTTACTTTTGCCTCACACGTGAGCCAAAAACTGGCATACAAGACGCGTCAGAATGAGAGCTACAAAATGTCCGCCATTAGTCGCTACAAGGGCTTTTGTAGGTCATGTTACACATTTAAATTGGGCAGTTCAGGAAGTATGAAGACTGGCGTTTTTAAAAATATTTTTTGCCTTGGTTGAAAATTTGTAGTAGGGCTGAATGTTGAAATTTGCTGGAAATTTCTGGTTAGATGAGAGGAGACATGTTTGGTGCTTTAATTCATACCAGCCTGAGCTTATGTTGAGTTGTCGTTGACGTAGTGCTTTGAAGGGCACTCTGATTTCAGCTGTGCTTGGGTGTGGGGTTGGTAAGGAATCACGTTCATAGCCAAGAAATGAGACAGTCAATGTGCTGTTTTTTATTTTTTATTTTGTGCATGTCAAATGTCTACCTCGCCACGCCACCTACTGCGCGGCCAGTGCCGCCGACAGTGTTGCAAATGCCTTACGTGGCATCCGATCGCGAGAGAGAGGCCACACGGGTGGAATTAGCAGAAGGCAGGACTTACCACCACACCCACAGCCACACACTTCTTCCCCTTTTCCTATGTCCTTTCACCACATCCGCCTCCCCCCGCCTCCCCGTCTTCTCCCCATCCCTTCCTTCTTCTCCCATTTCTTCTCCTCTCTTCCTCATCTACCGCTCCCTGCTCTCCTCGGCCGCCTCCTCCCCCACCCTCCCCTCCTTCGCCTGCTTTTTTCTCCTCGTCCCGTCTCCACCCTTCCTCCTCCCCTTCACCCTCCCCCTTCCTCATCTTTTCCTACTCTATTTCCTCCCCCTCCCCCCCCCCCCCCACCCTCCTCTCGCATCCTCTTTCTTGCCCGGTTGTCCTTCCCCGTCTTTTCCTCCTCCCCCCTCCCTCATCTTTCCCCCCTCCATTCTCTTTCCCCCTCCCCACCCTCCTCCTCCTTTGTCCTCTTCCTCGCCCGTTTCTTATTCCTCTTCTGTCTCACCCAACCTAAAACTGTGTCTGTTCAATGCACAGTCCGTCTGCAAAGATGGCAAAGCTGACGTGATTTCAGATTTCATTCTAGACAATGACCTAGACGTTGTCGTGATCACCGAAACGTGGCTCCGCTCAGCTGACGATGAACCTATCATCGCCAGCGTCACTCCGAGTGGCTACCGCCTGGCCTCCTTCCCGCGTGCTTCCAGAGGGGGTGGCATTGCCATCATCTACAGGGACTGTCTTTCCGCTCACCTCTCCTTCTCTCAGTCTCTCCCTTTTGCTCATCCCTCCTTTGAATCTGTCGAGGCCGTAGCAACACTCCCTGGCCAGTCCCTCATCTTCTCGTGTATCTACCGCCCCCTCCAAGCTCTCAAAACAAACTCACAAACTCCATGTTCCTCACCGAGTTTGACCTCCTGCTCGACCACTACAGCACACGACCCGGAAAACACATCCTTCTTGGCGACTTTAACTTCCACTTCGACAAACCCGACCACCCTGACACAAAACGCCTTTCCACATCACTTTCAAACCACAATCTTACACAACACATCAAAACCCCACCCACCGACTTGGCCACACCATCGACTGGATCATCACCCGCACCTCCGATCAACTCTTTCTTGACACTGACACCACCTCTGTGCTTCCCTTTGACCACCTCGCCATTCTCGTCTCCCTCAACCTACCTCCCCCGAAAAAAAAACCAAGCTCCTTGTCTCTCGTCGCAAACTAAAATCTGTGAACCGAGAGAGCTTCTTCGATGAAGCTGCCGACCTTCTCTTGGACCCCGGCTCCTCTCCTGATCTTGCATCCTATTTTGACACCTCCCTTCGAAAATTTCTAGAAACCCATGCACCTGTCACCACCTGCTCCATACCCAACCGACCCCATCCCCCTGGCTCACTGACGACATAGCTGAGGCCAAGCGCGAGCGCCGACAAGCGGAACGCCGCTGGCGCTAATCTGACCTCACCGTTCACAGACAGATCTTTCAAACAACTAGATCCAAAGTCTGCAGAATGATCTCCGACTCCAAGCGTAAACACCTTCAAAACAAAATCCTGGAATCCACTTCTTCCAAAACCCTCTACGCTACCATGAACACACTCCTAGGCACTTCTAAGGACTCTCCTCTCCCCAACACACACAGCAAAGAAGAACTCCCGTCCCCTTTTCCCACATATTTTTCCGAAAAAATTCAAACTCTGCGCAACACACTCGAAACTCTGCCTTCCCCGCCTTGCCCTCTCGAAACCCCCTTTTCCGGCACCCCCCTCTCGTCCTTCCGCCCCGTCTCTCAGGACGAAGTCCTCAAGACCATAAAGTCCATGCCTCTCAAAACCTGCGAACTAGACCCCCTCCCAGCTTCTCTCTATCGGGACGGCCTTCCAAAACTTCTGCATTTCATTACCGATATCATCAACACATCTCTAGAGAACGGTTCCGTCCCTGATATCTTCAAGTCCGCCATCGTGCGTCCTCTCCGCAAAAAAAAACACAAAAAAACACAGTCTCGACCCAAACGAACTCAAAAACTATCGCCCAGTCTCCAATCTTTCTTTCCTGTCCAAGCTTCTTGAGAAGGTTGTTCTCAACCAGCTCAACCTCCACCTCGCCGACAACAACCTCCTCAGTCTCTTCCAGTCTGCCTATCGCAAACATCACTGCACTGAAACAGCCCTTCTACATATCTCAAATGACCTGCTTCTCTCCACCGACTCGGGCAACATCTCCCTTCTTACGCTACTCGACCTCTCTGCTGCCTTCGACACTATAGACCACTCTATCCTCCTCCACCGAATTCACCACTCCTTTGGCACCATTCACTCTGCTCACTCCTGGTTTCTCTCCTACCTCTCCGACAGACAGCAGTCCGTCACCATCGACGGCGTCTCCTCCAACCCAGTCACGCTCACCTGCGGAGTTCCACAGGTGTCCGTCCTGGGCCCGGTCCTTTTCACACTCTACACCTCTCCCCTGTCCAACATCATCCAGTCTCACCACATACACCACCACCTCTACGCTGACGACTCACAACTACTAGACAAAGACAAACTCGACAACACTCAGTCACTACTGACTCGCACGCTGACTGCTACGAAGACGTGGAAACTGGATGACAGCAAACAAGCTTAACCTGAACGACGACAAAACGGAATCCATGCTGGTAGGCATTCGCCAGAAACTTTCCCAGCTCCCTCCCTCTCTCCACCTTCAACTCGACAGCACCCCTATCTCCCTCAATGACTCGGCCAAAATCCTCGGCTTTATCCTCGAATCCTCTCTTACCATGACCAGCTTCGTCTCCGCCACGGCCCAGGCATGCTACCTCCACCTCCGCCGCATCAGTCAGATCAGAAAATACCTCACTACCGAAGCTGCCACCAAACTTGCTGTCTCTCTCATCCTATCTCGCATCGACTACTGCAACTCTCTCCTTTCCGGCCTCCCTCGCTCCACCACTTTCACTCTCCAGCGCGTCCAGAACAATGCTGCCCGCCTCGTCCTCAGAAAGACAAAATCCGACCACATCACTCCCCTGCTCAAACTCCTTCATTGGCTTCCCATCCCACAACGCATCCAATACAAGATTCTGTCTCTCTGCTACAAATCCCTGAACAACTGCGCTCCTGCCTATCTCTCCAACTTACTTCACCCCTACACTCCTTCCCGCTCCCTCTGATCCGCCTCCGACTCCTCATCCCCCGCACTAAACTCAGCACTTTCGGCCCCCGCTCCTTCTCAGTATACGGTCCATCCACCTAGAACACTCTCCCACTCTCTCTCCGTCAGAAACACTCTCTCTCCTCCTTCCAGTCCGCCCTCAAAACTCACCTCTTTCAACAGTTCTAGCACTATATCATCTTACTCCACACCCCAAGCTGACTGTCGTAATGTATTTCACTATTTGTTTTACGAGAGTCGTTGTTTAAAGCGTGCGCATGTGTGCGCGAGTTGTGAGTGCGCTCTTAGATTTATAATTATTATAAGATAAGCGCATTATAAATACCCTTATTATTATTATTATTATTATTATTATTATTATTATTATTATTATTATTATTATTATTATTATTATTATTATTATTATTGTTATGTGCAGCTGGTGGGCGGTAGTGGTTTTTAGAGGATTGAAATATTAGGGGATGACTGGGACTGACTATGGCTAAGAGACTGGACATTACGGGAACGGCACTGTGTTCCGTGGGCTGTAGCTCGGTCATTTGGTACAGTGCGCTAAAGGGATTTGTCGTGTGAACGTTCTCCAGGTGATATAGCCTACTATTTACGACTTCCGTTCCAAACCTAGGAAGGAGATACCTGATGCCAATCGTAAGACTGGCATATGCATGCTAACTTCGATGACCTCTTGGAAACATCAAGGGTCACAAGAGATCAGCAAATCGCGTGTAAATGTCTATATTATTGTAGAATTTAATTGTTATCAGGAATTTTGCAAAACATTTCGACCAGATTTAGCATAACGTTAGCTGATGATAAGACCTTTCTATGTATAGTAATTTGCTTCACTGATCAAAAGGGCAAGGGTCACAGGAGGTCGAAGCAAGTGAAAATGCGTACATTTTGAGATTTTGCGGGTACATATACCAAGCCTTTCCTATGTTATGTAAGACCACTTACTTATTTCTGTTACCTGTTGTAAGATCAAGGTCACACGAGTTATTCATTATGTGAATCGGTGAGCCTTGAGGGCTTTGCTATTCTTGTCCTTTTTTGTCCGGAGAGGGGGGGGGGGAGAGAAGGGGAGGGGGAGAGACCACCCCGCCTCCTGCCCAGTTCGTATGGCCACAGAAGAGTATTCATAATTTGAACGGAAGACAATCTCGTTCTCTGTTTCAAACGCGGGAGACGAATGGCACTAATCTGCCATTGTGTGTTTCTTGGGACTATTGCTCGCAGATTGCAAAAGTACTCTGTTCGGCTCCGACATGATCCGGGGATTCCAGCACTTGTGCTACGCGTTTTCCACTGAGAAGGTCTCCTATATGGAAGCCAAGGTATGTACTTTAAAACATGACCTGACCTGTTCTGAAGTTGTATGCGGATTGAAACGGTCGGCTTCTTACACAGTAGGCTAAGATTTCTGCCTGGTCGACCGTGTCGGTCCATTTTCATGTCCGTATTGTTTGTGTTTGTAGTGTCTATATTATTCAAGGAGGGGGTTTCACCCATAATGGGGGACAAGTCGTCTCTATAGGGTTAGAGAGTAGTCCACCAATATAGGTCCCCACTTTGACACCCAACTCTCACGTGTGGCTCCACGTAGCTGCAGCATGCGCAGCGGCCACACCACAGGCAACAGCTGCGACTGGCTGGCTAAACCAAGTGAGGGGAAACCGGGGGTCTCAAACCCTTGGTGAGGTAGGACTTGCTCGTCCTAGCATGCAAAATCTGTCACCGACCGACTGGGCGGAGGAAACTCAATCTAGGGTTCAACGGCCAAGAGAGCGGGACAGCAGTGCGCTGTGGAGTGCAAAGGGCATGTCAGAGCACAGAAGAAGTCATGGCCATCCACTGCAGCCAAGGAAGTTACCAGTTGTAACGTCTCATCGTGCCACTGGACTCTGATTTCTGCGGCCGAGAGGGTGGGGTTGCTCCAGCGCAAGAGCTTCTCCACCAAATTCTCTTTCACGCGCAGGTTTTGTGCATGAATCTTCACCAAATCTGCTTCTTCGTCTTCCTTTTCTTCTGCCTCCTCCAGAAGCCCCGCGGCGATGGGGAACGGGCGAACCGACAGGAAGAGGTTACTACTGGGAGTCGTAGCTCCGAACCTGCACATAGGCGGCCTGTGGACCAGTGGTCGTTCTTCCATGTACCAGGGGCAGCAGTGTAGTTCGGCAGCATCCCAGGCGACATCTTCAGGACAGCACTGCTCACCCTAGTAAGGGAGAGAACTAGAAAAGGTGTTCCAAACAATGCCTGCCCTACACCAAACCGGTCAGCTTACCGCGGCTGGCAGTTTAACCCTTTTATGCGGTCGAAAAGAAAAACAAAGGAAGAAACTTATTCTTGGTACCATGGAGCGTACAAACCCTGTTGGACAGAGATCAGACGCAGATACCGCACAGAAGAACAGTCCTCATAGCCAGGGAGCTGCCGAGATAATCGATCGACATTGCGGCTCTTAGTGAAACCAGATTTGCTGACGAAGGATCGATCAGTGAACCTGAGGGTGGGTACACCATTTTCTGGAAGGGCAAAGCTGAGAACGAGGACAGGATACACGGAGTTGGCTTCGCCATCAGCACCACGCTCCTCCGACAGCTGCCTTCTCTTCCCACCGGCATAAGCGAACGAGTGATGAAGCTCCGTTTTACCATCTCCCACACCCGACATGTCACTATCATCAGCGCCTATTCTCCGACACTCACCAGCACCGATGACAACAAGAAGGCGTTCTATGAGAGCCTCGACTCCCTCCTGAAGTCCACTCCTGCAAGTGACAAAGTCATCGTGCTTGTTGACTTTAATGCTCGAGTTGGGAGCGAATGTGACTGCTGGGAAGGAGTGATGGGCCGACACGGGCTGGGCAAGATGAACAGCAAAGGCCTGCTGCTGCTGACATTGTGCGCTGAGAATGGACTCGCCATCACTAACACCCTCTTCAGGCTGGCTAGTAAGTACAAGAGAACATGGATGCATCCCACGTCCAAGCAGTGGCATCTCATAGACTATGTCATCGTCTGCCAGCCGGATATTCGCGAAGTCAGAAACACCAGAGCCATGAGAGGAGCCGAGTGCTGGACCGACCATCGGTTGATGCGGTCTGTTCTCAACCTGCACATTGCACCAGCACACAGGAAGTGGCCGATGCTCACCCGACCTTCTTTCAACCTGGCCGAGCTGAAGCGTCCGGGCGTCAAGGAAAACTTCCAGTCCCACCTTGATGACTTGCTAACTGCCCATGGACCATTGACTGGCAACCCAACTGAAATGTGGAACCAGTTCAAGGGGATGGTGACGAAGACTGCCAAAGACGTGCTTGGACCCAAGCAGAGGTTACACCAGGATTGGTTTAATGAGAACAATGAAGAGATCAACAGGCTACTGGAGCACAAGCGCAGTGCCTTCATCGAGTGGCAGAATGACATCAACTGCATGTCCAAGAAAGACCGCTTCAAACACATCCAGAGAAAAGCCCAGAGAGAGCTCTGCAAAATGCAGGACACCTGGTGGGACAGCAAGGCAAAAGAACTTCAACACTTTGCTGAATCCAACTACTCCAAGGAGTTTTTCAGCGCTTTGAAAGAGGTCTACGGCACTGTCAGACCCAGCACAGCCCCTCTCTTTTCTTCTGACGGCTTCACCTTGGAGAAGGACAAAGGCATCACTGAGCACAGGAGAGAACACTTTCAAATCTGCTCAACCTGCCTTCTACTGTCGACCCCGCGGCCCTGGACATGATTCCTCAGAAGCCGACACTGGATGACCTTGACCTCCCGCCCACCCTGGACAAGGTCAAGAAAGCGATCAACCAGACTAGCTCCGGCAAGGCTGCAGGCATGGACGGCATCCTCGCAGAGCTCTTCAAAGCAGCTGAACCTGAGACCATTGATACCTTCCTCAATATTCTGCCATGCATCTGGGCAGAGGAGAACATGCCACAGGAATTCAGAGATGCTACAATCGTCTCCCTGTTCAAGAACAACGGCAGCAAAGCAGTCTGTCCCAATTACCGAGGGATCTCACTCTTATCCATCGCTGGCAAGATCCTTGCGAGAGTCATCCTCAACCGCCTGATCAGCTCTGTAGCTGATCCAGAGGCTCAGTGCGGCTTCAGACCCGACCGTCGAGACAGGTACAGGAAAAATGCATTGAGCAGCACATGGACCTCTATGCCGTCTTCATAGACCTGAACTAAGCATTCGCCACCGTGAACAGAGAAACGCTTTAGGTCATCGTTCAAAGCTCCGCTGCCGCAGGAAGTTCACCAACATCATCCGCCTCTTCCATGATGGAATGGTAGAAGTTGTCCAGTCAAACGGCGACACATACGCACCCTTTGACATTTCCAATGGTGTGAAACATGGTTGTGTTCTTGCCCCCGTGAATGGCCGAGGATTCCTTCCTATGCACTTAAAAAAAAAACCCAGAACACATTGATCCTTGTACTGTGTGATCACTGGCGTCTAGACTTTGTCAGGGCCATAAAAGTCAATTTCCTATGATTTTTGTAAAACGTATTTATTGTGCAAATAGCTATATGAGGCATTTAACATACAATGCTTAGATAAGACATGTGTTATCAATAATGCCTTTTACATAGTGGCAAAGGCACTCTAAATCTGATGCAGCTTCCCATAATTCCACAGCCTCTCTGGGTTAGCAGACCGTAGGCTGTAATTCCTGCAATTAAAATATGAAAGACAAAAATTAGGATAATAAAGTCTGCCATCTGTTTGTGTGTAAGACAAATACATGTAGATGAAGAAAGGAAGAGGTGCAAAATACTCAATAACAGAAGTTAGAAAGTGCAGAAATGGTACATGTACTTTGATATTGTGCTGTAATTTCATATTATGTATTTGAACTAAAATATGTTTTATCATACAATAGGATTCAATTACATTTAAAATTTGTAGTTAATGCATTTAAAACCCTTTCGCCGCCGATCTCGCCTTGTGGCGAGTAACACAGTCGAGTTCACTGCACTTGATCGTGACTTTAATGTATGAGGTAGTTTTGGTCAATAATAGTGCATCATGGGACAGGGGAATCCCCTCTTACATTCCAGCGCTAAATTTGAGTGCTTTTGAGAGATTGAACGAACAAATTGCGAGTTTTTCTGACTTTTTGAAGAGGTGCTTTTTCGTGATAGCTGAAACTTCGAAAGGGCGAAGTGAGTGGCACAAGACACTATCTATGGAGAAAGTTTTGCGTCGTTTGAACCTCATACGATCACAAACTGATGTTGATTGGAACGAGGAGCATCCATGCGGCAACGAAGTTGACAAAGAGCTTTTTGGAAATTTACAAGATAGCTCTGATAACGATCCGAGTACGAGCACTCTCGCGAGCAGATTTCGTGTAGAAGAGTGTTGTGTTTTCTTCATGGACTATGCTTGTGAGTTGGTGTGTTACGGATTATCAGTAGAGCTCTGAACAACCAACTATGCTTCAGTTGTGAGTTGAACATTTTCTCAATATATTTCTTGACATGTTATCATGTGTTTGTTACTTTGTTAGTGACTGCCATGTGTGTAAACTGTCTGTTGTGTGTGTTGATAACACATATTTTGTCTATTCTTCTTGCATCAGGCCAGATATAAAACTATGAGTGAGTCACATGAAGAAAAAAGGTGTCAGTGTACAAATTTGTTTTCTCATCTCCATTTTTTTTTAAATGAAGTAATTCGGTTCAGTGGTTCAAGAGTTATAGCCTTTTAAAGATAAGAGGTGTTGCGCCACAGCGGTCTGGCAAAACAGCTGCGGCGCTGGGAAATGCAACATTTTAATACTTGTTACGGCGATAGGGTTAAGTGCAGTGCAATACCAGTGCAATACAATACTATTGTAATAATCCCTGATGGAAAAAATATGTGTATATTAAACCATGAGTGGTAATGATTTACTACCAGAAACATGCTTTTCACACACAAGTTCGGACTCCAAGGTCCTGCAGGTACTGTGTGTAACAAGAAAAACAAAGTCCTTGTGGCACACGTGTATGCATCTACATGTGTAACCTTTGTGACATTAAGTGTAGTAGTGTTCACGTTCGCCTTGCAGCCTTGATGTGGCTCTCTCCCAATGTTTTATTATTTTTCGTTGATCACGTCCATTGTTTTGTCGTGTGGTGTGCAACACTGACTTCGCTTTGTTCTGGCCTACATTTTGGTGCCTCTTACTTCATCTTTTGACGGCCGATGCAAGATTTCTGGAGACCTTTCTGATTCCGACCCAGTTATCGAGACTCCATGCGAGTTTGCCGACCCAGTTCGCTGACCTACCTGTCACCACACAGTCGTGCGCACGCGCGTGCCCTTCTTCTGAACATGGCGACATGCCGGTCACACGACCCGATGTATGCAGTATGACCGGAGTACACTTCTCGCGGTGTAACAACAGTTCAGTCCTGCGTTGTCTGCGTCGATCTGTGACAGCCTTCATGAACTGGGCTTGCACGCCTCCGACCTGCCCTGCTTACGACTTCGAAGGAGGAAACGCCCCTTTCGGGGCGGACGACGGAAGCAAGGTCGGCGCATCACGGTTAGAGTTACTTCCCCTGCATCTGCCTTCCGGTGTAAACAAACCAGCGTTCGAGGCGTGGATACACGGAACTTGATCTATGTGCCACTTGCGTCTTCTATCGAACCAAAGACATCTGCCTCGCTCTCTACAATGCCCGCAGTGTTGGTTCAATGGACAAACGCTCTAAAATCAGCGAATTCATCATGGATAACGACCTGGATCTGCTTTTCCTGACCGAGACTTGGCTAAGGCCGACTGGTGTCGAAGTGTAAAGACCTAACTCCGCCCGGTTATGTGGCCAAGTCATTCCCTCGTTCTTCTAGAGGAGACGGAATTGCAGTGGTTTACAAAGACGTTTTCGCACCTTTCATCTCCTGCTCCTCGTTGTTTAACTTCGCTCACGAGTCCTTCGAGTTTTGCCATGTTAAACTGACTCTTCCACAACGATCACTCCACTTCTTCTGTTTTTACAGACAGCCGCTAAGCCGTAAGAATAAACTCTCTGACTCTATGTTTATCGACCAGTTTCCAGATCTTCTTGAGCATGTTAATTCACTCAATGGCGATCCTGTGCTCCTGGGCGATTTTAATTTCCACTATGACTGTCCATCCAGTCTTTCGGTGTCAAAACTGTTGGACCTTTTGCAAATGTTCAACCTGTCACATGTTGTTGACAGGCCTACACACATCCACGGACACATTTTTGACTGGATTGTTGTGAGATCAGACAGTGACTACCTATCCTCTACTGCAGTTACTGATGCATTATCGTCTGACCACTACTGCGTTATAGCCTGCCTTAACGCGCTTCGGCCTTGTGCAGCTCCAGTGTTGAAGACAGTTCGAAACATTCGGGCTCTTGATCGACTTGCATTTGAGGCGGATCTTTTGGAGCGTCTTCCCACTGTTACCGAGATTACTGCTGAAGCACTTGATAAATGTATACGGTCGGCACTGGACCAACTTGCTCCCGCGACACGTAGTAAGATTCCAGCCCGTAGATCAACCCCATGGCACAATGCTGTAGCAAGTAATCTGCGCACCGCCAAACAGAAACGTCGTAGGGCAGAAAGACAGTAGCGCAAATCTGGGCTTACAGTACACAAGCAATTGTTTTCTGCTGCCAAGAAAGCTGTAACCAGGTTAGTGAACACAGCAAAAACTTCTTTCTACAGTATGAAGTTTGCTGCATGCAACACAATTCAGCAACTGTACCCAGTGGCTGATCAGCTCCTGGGCAAAGTCAAGTCTTCTCCTCTTCCTGGCATCCATGACAGAACTTCCGCCTCGTTTTTCCACATATTTCATGGACAAAGTCCAGGCCATTCGCGACGACCTTGACTCACAGTCTTTTCAGATAAAAGCATTTTCTTCTAATGACTTATACTTTCGTGGACAGACCATGTCTGTGTTTAAACCTGTTTGCTGTGACGATGTCCACGAGTTGTTAATGAAGATGACCCCTAAGTCATGTGAGCTCGATCCAGTGCCTACCACTTTGTTGTATAACTGTTTATATAGTTTACTGCCGGACGTAACTCACATTGTCAATGATTCGCTTGCATCTGTTGTTTTCCCTCCACTGTATAAAAGTGCTGTCGTGAAACGCCCACTAAAAAAAACCGTTATTAGATCACAACGACCTTAAGAATTTTAGATCTGTCTCAAACCTACCGTTTCTGTCAAAGGTGATCAAAAGGATTGTGCTTTCGCAACTTTTGGATCATCTGGCCTTGAATAATCTTATGGATCCATTTCAGTCAGCCTACAAATGTTGTCGCAGTACTGAAACAACACTTCTCAGAATCATGAATGACTTGTTACTTGCTCTGGATGATGGTAAGGTGTCAGTGCCCGCTTTACTAAATCTTTCTAGCGCGTTTGACACAATCGACCACACTACCTTAATTAATCGTCTCCAGCTTGTTTTTGGCATTGATGGCACTGCCCTGTCTTTGTTTCACTTTTACATTACTGGGCGATCACAGACTGTGTCTATTGATGGGCATGTCTCTGCACCTGCCAACCTCTGTTTTGGGGTCGACGGTCCCACACGGCTCAGTATTAGGCCCAGTGCTTTTCCTACTGTATGTACAGCCTTTGTCTAGTATTATTGCTGGACACTCTGTTTCACATCACGCTTTCAGTGATGATACACAGCTCTTTAAGTCAGGTAGTGTGAGTCAGGTCAACGAGATCATCCAGAGTGTGTCACATTGCATTCTTGATGTGAGGCTGCGAATGTCAGAAAACAAGCTCAAACTGAACGAAGGAAAAAACGGAAGCCATGCTCATTGCATCACCCAGAATGTCTTCTTCTATCGCTTTGCCTCAGCATATCATGATTGAGAGCACGACCGTCAGCTTCTCTCAGACAGTGAAGAACCTGGGTGTTGCAACTGAGCATGACTTGTCCTTGGATAAACAGGTGATAAACATTTGCAGGGCAGCCTATTTGGAGATGCGTCGTATTAGCTCTATTAGACATTTCCTTACCTCAGAGGCTACAAAAAAACTGGTTTGTTCATTTGTTCTGTATCGCAATGACTATGCCAACTCACTCGTATCTGGATGCCCGCAGTATCTATTTGTTTGGCTCCAGAGAGTCAAAATTTCATCCGCACGACTGGTCATGAAAGCGAAAAAGTCAGGCCATGTGTCCCCCAACCTGCACGCTCTCCACTGGTTGCCAGTGAAGGAGAAAGTTAAACACAAAGTCTTGTTCATTTGTCATGTTTCCCTTTCTGGCACTGGACCCACTTATCTCTCAGAGCTCCTTCGCTGTTATATCCCTTGGAGACAATTGCGCAGTTCGTCTGACAATAAGATGCTTCGGATTCCTACAGTAAGGACTAAAGGATTTGGGCAGAGATCTTATTCTTAACAAGGTCCATCAGTCTGGAATCAACTTTCTAAATCATTGAGACACAGTGCGTCCAGTGCCAGTTTTAAACACAGTCTTAAAATCCATCTTTTCACATCTTGATTATCAATGTTCATGTATTTAGTCATTTTCTGTTCTTTTGTGTAATTGTACATGTGGTTTTGGTTTTGTCACCGTTTGTGTAATATTTTTTGTGTCCGTATGTACGGCGCCTAGAGCATCAAAACCTGTGGAAAGGGGCTATATCAATCCTCATTATTATTATTATTATTATTATTATTATTATTATTATTATTATTATATTATTATTAAGTGAAGGGATGGCTTATGCACAAGCAAATCCATGTTTTCTCAAAATGTAATTAGTTTTCACACATCTGTTAAACCCTGTGACCCTTGACGTTTGCGATGATTTGACAAAATTAGTATACATAGGAAGGTCTTGGCATCATCAGCTACTTCTGTGCCAAATTTGATTGAAAAAGTTTGCAATACTGTTGATAATACTTACAATTCGGTTAAAATATATTGACATTTTACACGCATTTGCCGACCTCTTGTGACCCTTGACTTTTTCGAGGGATCAACAAAATTAGTATGCATAGAAAGGTCTTCCCATCAGGTAACTTTGTACCAAGTTTGGGTTTGAAGTTGTCAATAGTATTTGAGGAAAAATAAATTATGTCAAAATACAGCTATTTTTTCTCTTCCCTGATCCCCTGTGACCTTGACCTTTGTGAGAGGTCACTTAAAGTGATATGTTTAAAAAGGTCTTGTCACAAAGTATCCTTGGGCCAAGTTTGAAGGCTGTGGGTTGAATAGTCACCGAGAAAATGCCAACGTTAAAGTTTACCACGGACGACGATGGACAGACGACAACGACTGGCCCAGAACATACTCACATTTGCTTCACACGTGAGCCCCAAAACATGCCAATGCGTGCAAAACCCATTAGCAGCCATGGTGTAATGTATTTATCCTACTGTTGTATGATCTCTGTTTTTTGTCTTGTTGGTTTGATGGTCTGACGGAATTGAGCCTATACAGTGCTTTCACTTACTTTGTTTTCTCTTATAATAATCCTGAATGGGCCTCCATAACATGCAGTGTTGCAGCTGTGTCATCAACATTACAATTTGCTGTTATGTTAGAAATGTTTTACTGCATTCAGCTGCAGAGCAGTGCATGAATGTACATCTAGTGTGGCCCTGGCTTGCCTGCAGAGTTTGGCAGGCCTTCATGGTCGCAGTCCATGATAAAAATACTGCTGATGTCATCTGATACATAGGCAACATAAAATGTATTACGGTTATATACCATGCAGAAAATACATGTCAAAATCAAAGAAAACCTGACTAACAGTGGGATAATGACTGGACTGAACTGATAATAAATGATATAGGATACACCACATAAAAGAATAAAATAATACAATAGGTAATTTATATATATATATATATATATATATATATATATATATATATATATATATATATATATATATATATATATATATATATATATATATATATATATATATATATATATGAATAAATAAAACCAGTCCAAGAAAGCTGGCACCATACACTCCAAATATGGATCCAAGCATTAGTGAAATACTTAAAATGTGAAGAAAGGATCCACAGACACCACGTAGTTTAGAAGGAGTTACACTTTTATTCTATGCACAAATTTTCGCCCTCTCAGCGAGGGGATCTTCAGGTAACTAGGTAACAAAACATAATTGACGTGTGAGAATGTAGTGCGTCAAAATAGATACAGAATGTACACGCATGCACTTTCAAATTCTAAAGTATCGTAACACTTTTACATATGTAGACTAAGGTATAAAAGCACGCGCACAAATTCGTGATATTAGTACGTCGTTGCTGATGACATGAAACGTTTATGAAACACGAGTATTGACACGCAGTGTGCCGAGGAAGAAATGTCGCAATGAAATATTTATAATAATAACGTCATCATCAACATTGACATCATCATCATTAGTAGAACTTTCAATCGTGCAGTCAAGTTATGTTTTGTAACCTAGTTACCTGTAACCTGGGCATTCCCATGAAGAAGCCCTCGCTGAGAGGGCGAAAATTTGTGCATAGAATAAAAGTGTAACTCCTTCTAAACTACATGGTGTTTGATATATACTTGGCTTGACTTCGCCCACGTCGTCTGCAGGCATTTTCGTGGCTGCGGAGGCCAATCCGGGACAGGCAGGTTCGACCGCAGTGGCTGCAGGGGAAAGTCTGGTCAGGGTTCTGAGTTACGACAACTCTGTGTTTTCTTCTGAGCCGCTTGTCCTTACGGTTAGCTCTGCGAGAGTCCTCAAAGGAGACGGCTGCCTTGTGAATGGTGGAGCGCCAGGTGTCACGGTCCGCAGCAAGCGAAGACCACTGGCGGTGGTCGATTTGGCAGGCACTAAGTGACTTCTTGAGACCGTCTTTGTATCTCTTCTTTGGTGCCCCTCTGTCTCGGTGTCCTGTGGCGAGCTCGCCGAACAGAGTGATCTTGGGTAGGCGATGATCCTCCATCCTGGAGACGTGCCCCGCCCAGCGAAGCTGTGTCCGCAGCAACAAAGCCTCGATGCTCACAGTTTCCGCCTGTTCAAGGACCTCGACGTTGGTGACATAGTCACTCCAGTGAATGCTGAGGATGGTACGCAGGCAGCGCTGGTGAAAGCGTTCGAGGAGTCGTAGTTGGCTGCGGTAGAGGGCCCAGGACTCGGAACCGTACAGCAGGGTGGTGAGGACGACAGCTCTGTACACGCTGATCTTGGTGCCTTTTTTCAGCTGTTGATTGTGCCACACCCGCTTGAATAGTCGCCCGAAAGCACTGTTCGCTTTTGCCAGCCTCTTGTCCAGCTCCTTGTCCAGCTTGGCGTCTGACGTGATGATGCAGCCAAGGTAGGTAAACTGGTGTACAGACTTCAGTTCGGACTCTCCGATGGTGATTTGGGGAGGGCGATGCTCTTCCTTGGGTGCCGGCTGATGAAGGACCTCTGTCTTTTTCAAACTGACCTCAAGTCCAAAGAGCTAGGCAGCATCTGCGAAGCAGGACGTAATGCGCTGCAAGGCTCTCTCTGTGTGTGCAACGAGGGCAGCGTCATCAGCGAAGAGCAGCTCACGAATCAGTTGGTCTAGGGTTTTCGTGTGGGCCTGCAGTCGTCTGAGGTTGAACAGGCTGCCATCGAGACGATACCTGATGTACACTGCGTCGTCATCGTCGAGGTCCACTGTGGCCTGCTTCAACATCATGCTGAAGAAGATGGTGAAGAGGGTCGGTGCCAGCACGCAGCCTTGCTTCACCCCGTTGCGAATGGGGAATGGTTCTGAGAGGTCACTGTTTAGTCTGACCTGGCCTTGCTGGTCCTCGTGGAGCTGGACGATCATATATATATATATATATATATAATATATATATATATATATATATATATATATATATATATATATATATATGACCCATTGCCAAAAGGTGTTACTAAGATGGTTGACCAAACTGTATGCATAATAAAAGCACTTCCAGTCTTGATTCATCTGTTGTTAGTAGTGAAGATCATGGTAAAATGCCTGAATATACACTAGAAATAAAATGAGAGACACATTTTGAGAGGTTTAGCGACTGTAGGATCAAAATGTTGGCCAAGGCTGAAAATTTCCATTACCAGAATTCATCACCGATCGACCTCGTGTGAGCGATGTGATGGTGTGCAAAAAAAATGTCGACCTACTGGTTTCATATCATCAATTCTGTGAGGCAAGACAAGTATAAATATTTACCAGTTACGAACAGATATTTTCATGTGCGAAATATTGCGCTATTACCTATTAAAAAACGGCATGTTGAACGTCAGGCGTGTTGTAATTTTGCGACAGAATATCTCTTCCCTGAACTTCGCACAATGTGAACCTCATAGCAGACGAACTATGACCATCCCTTCCTCTCCTGTACATGCATAATGCACCCACTTCGCATGTTTCAATATAACAACACAAACAGTCTTTTTTTTTTAAAGGCGAGTTTACTTCCACCGGTTTTTGTTGTAATAATCGACGTTCGACATAATTGTCTTTTCTTCCTCAACTGCTGCTAATTTCATTTTTGAAAATTTACCCATTGTTTCTTCGTATCACGTGATGCATAGGCGCTATGCTGGATCGATGATTGCGGCAAGCTTCAAACCGACGGAACTCGAGAAAGGTATGTGGCAATATTTGCCTTTGTCTGACGTTCGACATAAAATCCACGGGTTCAACATACTGTCTGTATAGTTTTTGCATACCAGTTACCTAGACAAAGGATTGATATGGCATTTGTACCGATAGGATATGCAAGCTGTGCAGACTGAAACGAATTGGGCAGTTTGTTGTCGCCGACCATATGCGTTGATAATGATTTAGCGAGTTGTACGTCATTACATTACCACAATGCGTGTGTTGTAAACCTGACGTTCGATCAAAGAAAGGTGATATTTGGTGCGGCATCTTTGTCTAGACCACTCTCTGAAACGTCGTGTTTGGAGAAAACTGCTAATGTGTAGAATGTAAAACCGATTCAGACAAAATGCGGTCACACGTGTTTGTAGTTGTTGACAAAGCTCCCTTTTCAAGGCGTGTTGTTTCGACCGTCAAATTTGCAACACGGCCGATGTTGTAAACCAGATGTGCAAGCACCTGTTAAATGGTGGTGTTGTTAGAACGCCTTTCGCACTCAGATCACCATTGTTGACACTTTCCATCTCGTAGAGTCACCCATGGAATCGTGTGAAAGGCCGTGAGAGGAAGAGTGTCATGTTTGATAATAGAACATGCAGATGAAGTGTTGAAAGTGTACATGATACATGAAAGTGTAAATGGAGATGGCAACTGTTTTTTTCAGAGCGCTGAGCCTTATAATATTTGGCACAGAAATGTGCCATTTAGAGCTCAGGTGTCGCATTGTTATTTGAATGGCACTGAATACTCCATCAGCTTCACCATCAAGTACAGGCTTTACAAGTCCCTCGTAGTGTCTATTCTACTCTACGGCTGTGAGACTTGGACACTGCTTGCAGACTCAGAAAAGAAAATCCAGGCCTTTGAGAACAAGTGCCTGAGGAAGTTGCTCCGCATCTCGTACCGCGAGCACAAGACCAACGAATATGTACGGAGCATCGTCACTTCCCTGGTGGGCCCACATGAACCCCTTCTGGCAACCGTGAAACGGCGCAAGCTTGCTTGGTTTGGCCACGTGACCCGACACAACACCTTGTCCAAGACTATCCTCCAAGGCACTCTCGAAGGAAGTCGTCGGCGAGGTCGTCAGAGAAAGAGTTGGGTCGCAAACATAAAAGAATGGACCGAACTCGAGATGCCAGACTTGCTTGCCACCGCCCAAAATGGAACTCAGTGGAGAGCACTGTCTGTTGCTGCTGCCTTTCAGTCCCCCCAACGCCCAGTTCGGGCAAGGGACTGATGATGATGATGATGATGAATACCCCAGAAAAAGTGTTGGTGGAGCTCGTAATTTTTAATGATAATAGTATGATTGAAAACATGTATTTTGTATAAACAATGGGCAATAAAAGGGATATACTGCATTGGACAGTTCTATAATGAAGTAGGGGCAGCCGAGGAAATATACTGAATTTAAAACAAAATATGGTGTAAACATCGACTTTCTTACATATGCAGGGTGCATTCAAGCTATACAAAAATATATTCGCAACACTAACATCCACATTAAAAATAACGGTATGAATAATAAACCAAAATCCTTGCAACTCATTTATTCCATGCAAAAGGACTCAAAACGTTATTATGAAATCTTCACAATGAATAACAAAAATCCACAAAGCTTAGATAAATGGGACAAAGAACTTACCTGTGATATGGACTGGAAGAAAACTTTGCGAAAACTGTAACAGGTAAAAGACGTCAATCTGAAGTGGTTTCAGACCAGAATTATTCATAGAATTATTGGCACAAAAAGAATTATGCAAAAATTTGGTATTCAAAATTCAGACAAGTGTACTTTCTGCATGAACAAAAGAGAAAGTATTGAGCATTTATTTTGGAAATGTGGTTATGTATAATCCTTTTGGGTAAACTTAGCAAGCGTTATGGGTGAAAAATGTGATAATGTAGGTTGTTTCAGTTTCAGCGAAAGACTTATACTTTTTGGAAACGATACTAACTTTAAAACAGACCATTTTTTTGGATTTGATAATACTGATGGCAAAATTCTATATTTATAAATGTAGAATAAGGAAGAGAAGGCCAACGATGCGGCACTTTCGTAGAGAACTGAAAGATAACATTGAAAAGCACAATGCAAAATTGAGCATGGAACACACAGACTTTATATTAAAATGGGCACACTATGAACATTTTATTAACGAATAAGTTGGTAACTTGTTAGACTAAAATATATGCAGCGAACTTGTTGTCTATTTAATTGTTTTTTCTGTTTATGTTGGGTTGAATGTTTTGAGTTTTGTTTGCATTGGTTTTTTATTTTTATTGTAACTTTTTGTGACATTGTAATTGTTTATGTGCATGTTGTATATGTGTAATAAATAAATAAATATTAAAAAAAAAATAAATAAAAGGATTTCTTTTATTTTTTAAGTAATATTTTCCCACTTAGATATATTAAGAGAAGAAACAATTACGAAAAAGCTTGCCTTGAACTCAAATATCCTTACTCAACAATAAGGTATCCCAATTCATGTGATCAAAACATGATACACATACACGCGGATTCGTTGCTGTGAATTTCGATGTGCCGACGAGTTCTTTTTATTTGTTCTACATAAGCTTATTTGTTCCCCCTCCCCCCCCCCCCCCCCCCCCCCCCCCCCCCGCAAAAAAAAAAAAAAAAAAAAAAAAAAAAAAAAAAAGCAAACGTGTAAAGTTGCTGTGTGCATTTTTACGTCTTGATAAAGGTTTGTCACGTTTATTTCCATTCACTTTACCATCGCTTTGCACGTTTCATTTCGACACCATAGCACCAAAGCAAAACGCAACCCACAACACAATCTTCGAAACCTATGTCCGAAGTGCAACATAAAAGAGAAAGAGTGCCACATCACTTGGTTTTAACTGTCATGGCTGAGCAAAGTTTCAGAACTTAATTAATTATTTTATGCAGTAACATTTATTTTAATCAGTTGGACTGACAAGCTATGTTGTGATGTGCGATCACTGCCACTGCCAATTATGCAGTCTCAGTGATCACTGATGGTACAGTACACTTCACACTGAAAAAAATACACAGCACAATGTTAACACGCTTGGAAGTTCATGCAATGCTTTGTTTAAAATTAAACCCTATCTTGCTAGCAGTAGCCTACTGCACAAAAGAGGAACTTATTTTGCTGCTGTGTTATTTGCAGTTTGTCTGCATATAGACATTTGCAGTTCGCTGCAAGGATTCTTAGCAGCTGACATTAGCACTGACATATATATTGGGATTAAAACAAAAAGGAAAACGGAGAAAGGGGACACGGAGATAATTTAATAAATCAGTCAGTCAAGTGATCAAATGAATGAGATATATATGTTTTATGATAAACAGCTATAGTTAAGGAGGCGAGGGTGGGGGGGGGGGGGAGGAGGCACATACTTTATAATGTGCAGGTACTATTTCTTTCAGTGTTTCCATCACCCACTCATAACACCATTGGGCTCGATGAGTTCTCATGTTTTATTTAAGTGGTTTACAAAATACATGTACTTGCTGCTGTTACATTATCTTCTTACTGGTTTTGACATTTCACTGTAAGATTTACAGTCTCATACTTTAAGCCTGTTCCGCCTAACGCACATGGAGGTTAACTGTATCATTGATATGTGTGTGTAGGTAGCGTTTTGTTTGAGGTGGCAGTTTTGGCCTCAACTTTAAGTTTGGTGCCCCTGTGCATGTGTCCACCAGTACTATTAACAGAACTGATGGCTGCATGTGCAGGCTAGTTCATGGTATCACTTATCAAATGTGAACTGGGCAGCCTATTGTTTTAAGTGATCAGTGGTGGCATCATCCATGATGTATGTGTGCATTTGGCCACTGGTACTGTTTACAAAGATGCTGTTTACAGCACTAGTGGTTGAGTATGCATATTAGTACTGTTATTGTTATCAGGTGTGGCCTCATCTCTAAGATTTGGTGCCCTTGTGCATGAGGTCATCAGTACTTTTCACAGAACTGATGGCTGCATGATGACAGTGTGATTAACTGTACACATGAGATTTGTAGGTGGGCAGCTAAAATACAGGCAGTCAATACAAGCCACTTTCTTAACCTCAAGTCTCTATATATAGGTTATTCAGTCCACCAATGCCCATCAATATACAATTGTGCATGTCTTTTGTGGGTGTTCTGCGGTTAACCTCAAGTCTTTATATATAGGTTTTACAGTCCACTAATGCCCATCAATATACAACTGTGCATGTCTTTTGTGGGTGTTCTGCGGTTTTGTGTATGTGGGGTGGGGTTGAAAGTGGGATGGTATGGCACCTATTACCGTGTACAAAATCTACATTACAAACAAACATAATAAATAAATTAAATAAATAATTATTTGGGTTTAACGCCGCACTGGCGACTACGGCCATCTCACGGCAGTTAAATAAATAAGATAAAGTAAGTCAAAGATAACTGGGACATCAATAATAAGTAAAGTATAGATTATGAACATGCACAGATGTACATTCTTTTGGTGGGTGTTCTGCGGTTTTGTGTGTGTAACTGGATTGGGGTTGGGAGCGAGCGGTACGGCACCTATTACCATGTACGTGTGTAAGACATAAGACATTTATTCACCAAGTAAAACGTTACAAGGATTTTTGTGTGGCGTGGCGACAGTAAAATACATCCTCACTCGTAGGGCCGTCATGTCATGCACTCAGTTGGCGATCATCCTATATACAGCACTAAAAGATAGATAAACACAATATTAAACACAATGAGTCATGTCACAAATCATGGAATCACGTTGTTCTATGGATGGTGATGTACTGAGGACAGCTTCTGGAAAGAAACTGCATCTGAATCGAGAGGTTCTGGCTTTCAAAGCACGGAACCGCCGGCCAGAGGGCAGAAGCTCGAAGAGATGATTGGCTGGGTGTGGCAGACTGATCTGACAGAATAGTACTGGTGGCCATATGCACGGGGGCTGTATGCTGATGTGTATGTACAAAACCTACATTACAAACAAACAAAATAAATAATTTAAATAAATAAGAGAAAGTAAGTCTAAGGTACCTGGGACATATGCATGCTAGGTAAAGGATAGATTTAAATTATGAACATACACAGATGTCCATGTCCTTTGGTATGTGTTCTGCAGTTTTATGTGTTTATTTAGGTAGGGGATGAGAGCAGGCGGTATGGCACCTATTACGATCTATATATGTGTATATTTTCTTCTTGTAAGCTGATGTGTATGTACAAAACCTGCATTACAAACAAACAAAATAAATAAATAATATAAATAAATAGTTATTTGGGTTTAATGCCGAGCAGGCGACTAATGCCATCTCATGGCGGTTAAATAAATAAGATAAAGTAAGTCAAGATACCTGGGCCATATGAATGCTAAGTGAAGGATAGATTATGAACATGCACAGATGTACTTGTCTTTTGGTGGGTGTTCTGTGGATGTGGAGTGGGATTGGGAGTCGGCAGTATTACCATGTATGTGTATGAGAACATCAGCATATGTACAAAACCTACTTTTCCAACAAATAAAAATAAATAATAAATTTAAATAAATAAGACATGTGAATACCAAGTAAATGATATATTATGAGCGTGCACAGACGTGCATGTCTTTTAATGGGTGTTCTGTGGTTTTGTATGTGGGGTGTGGAGCGGGTAGTATGCACCTATTACCATGTATGTGTACATGTTATGTTCACATCATATATTTCCATATTATATGTGTACATGTATGTTCTCATCTTGTATGCTGATGTCTTCCACCCGGGTCTGCCCTGCGGGACTTGGGTGGGGTTAACTACTTTTAGTTCCCATGATCACCCTGGTCAGCCCCAAAGGGTGGGTTTTCCCCTCTATTCTGGGGCATGTGTTTCTGTCTACCCTTGGTACATTCACCTGTATTAACTCTCCATATTGTCTGCACTGTCTATAGCTCTTGATATTGGATGTTTGTTGCTAAATGGTCTGGTTAGATTTATTTACCGTGTTAGACCGGCTGGTGACATACATTCAATATGCTGTTTAGTTGGGGGTTTTTTACAAGCAGTGCAGGCACATCCTGAGAAAGTCTTGTTGCTGTCGGGACGTTATGTATGGAATGTACAGCAATCATTGTATGCTGATGTGTATGTGCAAACATACATCACAAACAAACAAACAAACAAACCAACAAATACAAATATAAATAAAATAATAAATTAATAAATAAAATAAGTCGGAGATGCCTGGGACCTATGAATATGCATGCTAACATGTATGCATATTGAAAACAAATTTCCTCTCCTTGGTGGCCACTACCATACCAATAGTGATCATGTGCTTCAAGGAATTCCTTCCATCCATAATTAAAAGGATAAATAATAAATAAATATGTAAGTGAATACATAAATGAATCAATAATAAATAAATAAATAAAACATGTAATATAATGGAGAGGGCTACTATCTGTATTGTGTCTCATGCAGTCCCGATAAAGCTTGATCATAAGAGTTCTTGTGAGTACTTGAGTGCGGATTGGTTGAATGGGTTGCAACAACTAAAATTGTTAAATTTAGGTGTATAGCTGAACATGGTGATTTAGATGGAAACGGTTTGGAGATTGATTTAACTCTGCCTGGCTTGTGCTTAAAACCAGTCAGATAAGAGTGTGCTTGACCAGTTAAAAATCACATCTCCACTAATACAAAAAAAGAGCAGACCTACACTTAGAGCCGTTAGGCTAGAAAAGAGACGAACAACATGCATGTTGTATCCGGACAAAAAGTCTTCAGATTGTGGAAGATGGTCGGCAAACACAACGCACAACATGCACAAAGGGAGTTTACTTTCGATATGCTTTCCTCCCACAAAAGACCGAGTTCTATGGGAAAGGCTGTTTTCAAGATCAGGAAAAATAACGTATTTGACGTTGATAAGATGTACTTCAAAGTTCAAATCGAAAATAATCTGTGTTTCACTTCAGGAGCAAAGTAAAGCTGCATCAACCGTGCGCGTCTGATTGACTTCTTTTGAAGGCATCTCGCTGACCGCCATTTTGAAACTAGCGACGCGAGTATGCTTACCAGTTTAAAAATATTACTTTTAAACTTATTTTATCAAAAATATATATGCATGTTTACTTGCTCACGATTTTAATTTACTCACTGGGATAAACTTTTAACTTGTACCTTGAAATTTCCAATGTTATGCACAAAAAATGTCTTGCATCTTATCCGGGCCATGTACGAGGACTGGTTCCCTCACATCAAAAAATAGCTTTCGAATAACTCTTCTACAAAAATGTCTCCATCCAAAGGACAAATATTGTTACCATGCATAAACCATATGGCATTAGTACTTTCGTTTCGTTCCTGCAAACCATTGTTCCTCTCTTGACGAACTACGTACCTCTGCAGAAATTGCGTAAGCTGCTAGACTATTAACCAAGTTTTGCAGAAAGGTAGCCAATGATAAGTAAGACCATTCTATGCATAGAAAATTGGTTCTCTAATTGCAAAAACCAAGGGTCATCGGAGGTTGACAAAAGCATGAAAAATGCATAAATGTAAGAAAACCTGGAAATTTACAGGTACAAAAGCCAACCCAGTATTTCTGTAACAACATTAAACACTTGCTTATTTTATTGGCCTTTTGCAAAGGTCAAGGTCACAATGTTTTTCCATTCTTGTTTTGCTACTAGACGATTTCTGGAAATCAGAGGTTGGTGAACAACTGCATCTTCAGACGCTAACAGTGGTTTAATAAGTCAAGACCACAAAATGTGATATTGCAAGTTAGGCTGAGCCTTTCCCTCAAAAGAATCTCTGACGTAATCTAATCATTACAGTATTGGGATAACTTGCACGTGTGTTCAGGTGTGTGCATGTGCGTGTATGTGAGTTTGTGTGTGTATGTGTGTGTGTGTGTATGAGTGTGTGTGTGCGAGAGAGAGAGAGAGAGAGAGAGAGAGAGAGAGAGAGAGAGAGAGAGAGAGAGAGAGAGAGAAGAGAGAGAGAGAGAGAGAGAGAGAGAGAGAGAGAGAGAGAGAGAGAGAGAGAGAGAGAGAGAGAGAGAGAGAGACAGACAGACAGACAGACAGACAGACAGACAGACAGACAGAGATGATGATGATGATGAGGATGATGAAACTTTATTTATCAACGGTAACAAGTTTTGACAGAAGCAAATCGTCATTTTACAACATTGCTTGATGATAACATCTACAACATAATAAAAGTTAAAAAAAATAATAATAAAGACATTATATTTACACACATTATTCATGCAACAATAATGTTTAAAAAATAAAAAACAAAATAATAATAAAATTTAAAAAAAATTATATACACAAAATAATAGTAACACTTAACATTTATCTTATACCACACACACACACACACACACACACACACACACACACACACACACACACACACACACACACACACACACACAAACACACAAACACTACACATAAATGCATGTATGACATGAAAGTATTAACCATAAGGGTTTGTTTAAATAAATGCCCAGCTATGTTATGTTTGGCTCATCAGGTAATCGAAAAGTTTCGTTTTAAAGATTCCAAGCCAGGCTATAGTCTTCAAACGTGCAGGAATAGTGTTCCATACAAACGGTCCAGAAAATGATAAACTAGTTTAAAAGAGGTCAATTCTAGGCAGAGGTAGGGGTAAAGTATTGTGCCTTGAGGTCCGTTCGCGTTCTTGCTGTGACATAAATTTGGTAGTTAGATACTGCGGTATCATGTCTTGTGCATGAGGATGCATTTGTTGAAATTAAGTTGTTGAGCAGGCCGAGAATGTTTAGATGTCTAAATTTGTCTGTGGTAGGAATGGGCCGCGTATCTATTATTTTGACAGCTCTTTTATATATAGAGTTTAACCTGTTCATGTGAACATCACTACAGAGAGAGAGAAAGAGAGAGAGGGAGAGAGAGAGAGAGAGAGAGAGAGAGAGAGAGAGAGAGAGAGAGAGAGAGAGAGAGAGAGAGAGAGAGAGAGAGAGAGAGAGAGAGAGAGAGAGAGAGAGAGAGATTGTTTAGGACTGTACTTTTCGCATAGAAAATAGCGAAAATAGTGGAAAACAATTGCTTTGTCTTTTCTCCTTTGCTTTCAGCACAATCAGATCCCTTATATTATGGAGCGACATTATGAAGCGGTGCCTGTTCAAAGCGCATTCAGGAAATAATTTAGTCAAGCATAGATCGATGTGACGGTCTCCATGAAGATATACAAGCATGATTAGAATCACCATATTCATCGCCATCTGACAAGAAAACGGGGACCTCCTCTTGGAACGTCTGGGCAACCATCACCAACGGAACAAGTGAGGAGATCTAGTGTTTATCGTTTTGATTTCCGTGAATATTGCCTCTTCTGTGATGAAATCTGTTAGGTGGAAGCGGATTCACGAAATCTAAGTCGATGGCGTGCTGCTTATTGTGTGAGAACTGCAGACAGATCGAGGTTCAAGCAAAAACTTCAAACATGTGATCATGGACGCCTGCGCCAAAAGAAAAGATTCCTGGTCTCGTGAAGTGCGATGGGGGTTGAATGATGCCTTTGCTGATTTACATGCTGAGGATGCACGATATCACGACAGCTGTAGAATACAGTTCATGGGGCACAAGGGCATAAATGCAGCAGCAGTGAAACACAACGGATCACAACATGACATTGATGATCTTGCTTTTGAGTCTCTTGTAGATTTCATGAAAGTCAACAGATCTTCTATGTGGACCTCTGTTGAGGTACGCGAAGTATACCTGGAGGAAGTGGATTATCCCGTTCACAGCTTCAGGCAAAGCTGCTGAGTTATTTTGACGACCCCCCCCCCCCCCCCCTTCTTGTCTTCCAGTGGTCTTGCAAATATCCTTTTATTTCGCCAGAAGGAGTCTTGTCTGGTGAGACTTGATAAAGATAAAGAGGATGATATATCATTTGAAAAGGTGGCAAAAGCTATAGCCATCGAGACAAAAAAAATCTTTCCCGAGACAAATCGTCATACAAAGCTAGACTTTATTGGAATACGATCGCGCAGCAAATCAGTCCGACTTTCCTATCTTTGCTGGAAAATATTTCCGACAAGCTCCAGTCAGAGACACTACCGTCATTGTTAATCGGTGACATGATCACCGGAATTGTCACAAAGAGGGCTACTCCACTACAAGTTGCACTAGGCGTGTTCGTACGTGAAAAGCATCTCGTTTGGAGTCACATGTTCCTACGACGGAGTTGTTCGCTTTAAGGCATCGGCGGCGGCACATGCTGAGTCGGAAAAGGCCACAAGCGAAATCATGGATGCAAAGTACGGTCTTGTGCAGGCTGTAGCTGACAACCACGGTGCCACTATATCTTCTCAAAATGGTTTGAAATCTACAGATGCACTGGATTTGCTCATCACGCAGGTGAAACCTAGCATCAGCAACCTGATTCGGAGGAAAACAAATATTAAACGGCTCAGCAAAGACGAAGTGCGAAAAGACTTCAGCATGGAAATGCCTATCCAGTGCTACAAAGGGCCCAAAAAGCCTCCAATGTCTTCAGCACAGTCACAGCGTACTGTTTTGCCACTAAAGGTTTTGGCGGCGCCGCAAAACATCTCTGCTCGAAGAGGAAATTTACTTGACTTTGACTTTCTGAAGACAGTAGCAGAGAACCATTCTGCCCCCGAGTTTGCAGGATACAACACAATGCAATCACGTCAGCAAGAACAGGCAGTGAAAGCAGCGAATAAGACCATGTAGAGGACTTTGATCGACATGACTTCATCTGATCCCTCCACCATGATCACAGCAATGGTCGATGCTCAAACATTTACACGACAGTCTGATCAGAGTTTTACAGTAGTCCCAGCAGACCAGCAGCTGCACCGAGTGATGACAAACGTTATCTGGATGTACCCAGAGATGTTTCCTAACATCATACCACGTCTAGGCGGAATGCACATCATTGCTCATGAGTTTTGTTGGTTGTGTTGGTGCCCTCATGTGCAACACTGGGTTGGAGGAAGTCATGAAAGCTGCTTTCGGAGGCGTCTCACAAATGCTCACCGGGAAAAACATAATTCCCTCAAAACTGTAGAGCTCTTAGAATGGTCACAGAAGAGCTTCTTCATGAAAAAATCCTGGCATCTGAAGACCATGAGGATCTCATGGCCAACCTAGAGAGTGTCGCCGCCAGAAGCAGAACAAGTGTTTCATCTCTGGTGACAATCAGAACTTATGGACGAAACGTGCGGCTTCCATACCAGACGAAGAGGGAGACGCCAGTGATGATGATTGTGAAAACTGACTTCGCAGTGACTTTGCAACGATGTGGACGGTTTTGTGAATCTGGTATGAGGAAGTGTATTATATGTGTTTAATATCTCTTTGCTGCTTTATTTCGTTGCTGTTTTATCGGGGTTTCAATTTTCTTTGATTCTTTCCTATTTACAAGCAGATTTTGTACCGCAAATTGCGTTTTGCAGATGACATTCGGTCCCACATCAAGGTGTGTACACTTACGGCAGCAATTTTGTCCGCCATATTGATAATGTACACAAAGTAAATAATTAAAGTACCCTTTTAAACTTTCATTCTAGTGTAATAAATTGTTTTTACCCACCAACATCACAACTGTGTGCTGTTTATAACACAAAATGCAGTTCCTTTCATGTCCCGCCGGCCATTTTGGGCGCCATCTTGAATCTTTAAAATTCCTCAATGATGCCAGAGTGGCATCAGTCGGATTCGTAATCTGTAGTATCAGAGAGGCAAAATCAAGTGAGACCCACTCTGGGGTTGTTTTCATGAGGGTACCCATCGTCGGCTGCCAGACTATATAGCTAGTTTGGAGAAAGACATTGGATAAGTTCGTTAGCCAGCTTTGTATCCTTTCTAAATCTTTAGTAAAAATTAATTCTTGTCAGAAAAGAATTAAAACAATTTTTAAAAAGTTACTTCTAGACAGTGGCGGTGACGTAAAAGAGGCAACTCCGTCACCACGCAGATATTGAAATAATAATAATATTTTTTAAAAAATTACGGTATTTATAATGTGCTTATAATAATTATAACTCTAAGCGCGCACTCACAACACACCCACGCATGTGCACGCGTTTACCAATGACTTACATACCACAAATACACTACGACAGTCAGCTGGGGGTGGGGTGTTTGGTGGCGTTAGAGTGCTAGAACTGTTGAAATAGGTGAGTTTTGAGGGCAGATTGGAAGGAGGAGGGAAGGTAAGACATAATATTATAATACTAATAAATAATAGACACAATACACTATATATGACGTCATTATCTCTCTCTCTCTCTCTCTCTCTCTCTCTCTCTCTCTCTCTCTCTCTCTCTCTCTCTCTCTCTCTCTCTCTCTCTCTCTCTAACAAACATGCGCGCATCTCCTAGCGGAATAGATCCTAATGCGCAATTCAGGCGCATGAAAATCTATGCCTCTTGGAGATGTTTGGAGCGCGCGCGCACGCACGCACTAACACGCACACACACATCGACGCGCTTTCAGAAGAGCATGCAGGTGACCCGTGTACTTAGTATGTCATGTAAAGTTAACCTGCTTTCACACAAATTATAACAAGACGGTAATTGTACCGTGAAGTTCTAGTTTTGTCATTATTTTCTCAAGCCTATGAAGGGAAAGTGAAACTCATATCACGAAAAATATAAAATTACGTAAAACCTATAACTTACGTCATGACAAATGACGTTTGACAAATCAGTGACGCGTATGTCCTGCGCCCCTTATAGAACTCACTGATGAAATCGGCAGATCTGCAATAAATTTTCAATAGGAGATAATTTAACATCAGAATCAGATCAAATACAAAAGGTAAAGATCATTGACAGCAAGGACAGCGCTCATATAAAAGGGACATTGTGGGTTATGGTTCATCCCATCTTGTTTCCCTCTCTGTCCGTTTGCATGTAGACTGTGGCCATGACAAATCAAGAATAGTGCCAGCACAGAGTGGCGTCTCCAAAGTATACTCGCACCACAATGGACCTTCACAGCCGCGCCATTTTGCACAGCAGTTTGATGGCACTAAATGTGTCACTTTAACTGCCGTTAATTAGTAGAAGCAACAGCTAGATCGCCTGAATTATATTAATGGTCAAAACTTAAGGGCCACCCCACTTTTTGTGTCATTGTTTATCGTCGCAAGTACGCTAATAAAATACATTGTTCTTTCGATCCAAATGGGTTAAATGTTGACCTTAAACAGTTCACTGTACATGGAACAATATACAACAATTCATCAATTTCCACGAATGTGTCAAATGCACATGAAAAATCGTCAGTTTTTGTGAAACGCTGCGCGATATTGGTAAGCGTACCAAAGGCAGGCAGGTGGAAAAACTCGGTAAAGTCGTGATGCACGTGCTAAAAGGGTCAGTCGTGAACATTAAGCACTTCTGTTTTGCTACAAATACCGGTACATAATTGTCACTTTCCTAACCATGCCCCCACGACGAAGCCTAACGCCAGTAGATCAAAGCCGGGCGCTAGCATGGCTGCAGGATGGAATTTCCGGACGAGAAGTTGGGAGACGTCTTGTGGTGTCCCATTCAGTGATCCAGAGGCTGCTGGCACGATTCCAAGAAGCTGGAAGAGCAGAACGACGATCTTGCTCAGGACGCCCGAGCTGCACCAGCAGAAGGGAGGACAGATACCTCTGTGTGGCGGTTCTGCGCGACCGAACTGTCACGTCAACCACTCTGCGACGTCAATTGATGAAAGCTGCAAACGTTAACGTCAGCAGATGCACAGTCTGCCGATGTCTGCACGAAATTGGCCTGGCTTTATGCAGAGCAGCAGTGAGAATAACCCTAACTCCAGCTCATCGCAGAGCCCGGGTTGCCTGGTGTCGTCAACATGTGAGGTGGAACAGACTCCAGTGAACTCAGGTTCTGTTTACTGATGAGTCACGGTTCACTGTGTCCTTCAACGGCGGCAGGGTGAGGGTCTGGAGACGCCAAAACGAGCGATTCACGATGGATGCGTCCAAAAGGCGGATCGCTACAGAGAAGGCTCAGTCATGATTTTTGCAGGCTTCAGCAGGGAAGGCAGGACCCGCCCCCCCCCCCCCCTCCATCCATGTCATCTTGACTGGACTGCGCTATCGGGACGAGATTTGCATCCCCTTATCCAGCCAGCTCTCAAAGCCATAGGCGACAATGCTGTTCTGCAGGACGACAACGCTCGACCTCATCGCGCCCGTGTGGTGGATGAGTGCCTTGAGCAACGGGGCATCATGAGGATGGAGTAGACAGCTCGTTCACTTGATCTGGCTCCAATCGGGCACCTCTAGGACGTCCTGGGGCAACGTGTAGTCAGCATCCACCCCCCACCTCAAGGCGTCCCCAAGCTGACTTAGTTCCTGCATCAAGAATGTAAAGCGACCTCACAACACGTTTTCCGAACCCTGGTGAACGCTGCATTGAATGTTTGGCTGCAAACGGTAGGTACACTCGCTACTGACTGGACCAGTCTTGTGTGACTTTTCAAATGAGGGGTAGGTGAACATTCTAACGTACTGCCGTTGTTACAATTGCTTGATTTACGCACGAATTAAATGAAATTGTTACTGGGTAAATTAGCAAAGTACTGACTCCAAGTATTGTTACATTATTTGTGTGGTGTTGTCGGTGCGTCTGCGATAAAAAGTGGCCCTTAAGTTTTGACCATTAATATATCTTTACAGCATGCTGAATGTGAATTTTACCAGACACTTTCAGTAAACGCAACCCTCCCTCTCTTGCCACAAATAAACAAAAGCAGCCGCTGCGACGAAATGATCTAGACATTCCCAATGGTGAGTTTGAGGGTTGGGGACATTTAGTATTTAGTTTTACTGGTAAAATGTATAGTGTATTTGGCACCCGTTTACCCATTCAGCCCTAAAGCACTACAGCAGGAGATGGGTCGACCATGATAAATCAAGGGTAGTGCCAGGTTAGCTTGGCGCCTGTCGGCGCCTAGCTAATCTGGCACTACCCTTGAATTATCATGGTGGATCCATCTCCTGCAATAGGTGCATAGTCGTTAGGCCTCCAAACGTAGGTCTCCTATACGTGCGCCGGGCTGAATGAGTTAACCAGCAACAGGAAAAGTTTTGTTGAAGAAAGTCAGATTCAGCTCTTGATCATGACTGAGAGAATCAATATATTATCAGTGCCACAACCCTAACTGACAAACACATTACAACAACCTTGTGAGGCATCCACAGGTTTATGTGCTAGGCAAGGGAGGTAGACCGACCAACGGCCAATCATTGCAAAATCAACCACCTCTAATATACAGGTTACCTTTGCTACAAATAGCCCATGCCTGTGGATTGGCCAAAACATATCGAGGGTATTGTGAGTGCAGCCAGGCTGTGCACAGGTACCAAGCTATGTCTGCACCAACTGGAAGCCTTGCAGTCCTCCCGTCTCTCGCAGTGATGAATGAACAATGTTGTCTATTGCAGACTTCAGAAGGGTTTTTAGATGATCAATCTGAGTTGTCAGTCTTGATCTGTATGCACGTTCACTTATCTGTAGATGTTCTGATGTCTGCACACACACAAATTACAACAGTTGAACTTAGAAAGTAACTTCTATTAAACACCGAATCGTACTTTCCCACTTTCCTAAAATCAATGATTATTTCTGTACATGCAAAAACAATTGCGTTAAAAACAACAACAACAAATAGTGCTTTGACAACAACAACAAAATCACAAGCTTGAAATAAACATGTGTGCTTTTGAAAGTAAGCTTTTATCCATTGGCTCACAGTGATATCTTGGAGACTAATTCTCATCTCAATTTGTTTGATGAATGTTTACATCAGCATACCTCCAAACCTACTTATGCATGATAGAAATAAGAGAGGAGAGGGATGGTCTGTCATTCTGATGCTTATACTGATGAGCTGGAGACTATACAGTTGGCTCAGTACTGCTCTGCTCTGCCTTAATCCATTCAGCCCTGACGCAATACAGCAGGAGATGTGTGACCATAATAATTAAGGGTCGGCGCCAAGCTAATCTGGCACTAGCCTTGAATTATATTGGTCGATCCATCTCCTGCAACAGGTGCATAGTCGTTAGATGACGCCTCCAAAATTTGGGAAATACGTGCGCCGGGCTGACCGAGTTAAGAGTTTCTGTTTTAATCTGTCTGCTGATGCATCTTGTACCAATCAAATGTAAAGCTGCTAATGTAATGTTCTTCTAAGCTCAAAATGTGAGGTTCCCAGCCAGACCACTGTTTAATGAGTTTTTAGTCACCTGGACCTTTTTTTCAGTCAACATGGGTGCACGACTGTTTTCATCACACCCTCATTATTACCAATAACAAATTTGCTATCGCATTTCTTTAGCGATAGTGACTCTAGTGCCATTTTATTGCCTTTTTAGACAAGGTGATTTTGCAAATGTAAATGACTTTGCAAATTATATGGTTTGAAGTTCAGTTTATAGTCCTTACATCCAGTTGAAAAACAAAACAAAACAAAATAACAATGGTGTCTGTAACGCTGATGTTAAGAGTTTAATATGTGAGTCTGTCAAATTGTGTACTATCCAGTAGTACTTTAAGTATTAGTGACGTATATATGTGATATGTGAAGCAAAACATGAATAAATGAATTTCATTTAACCTCTCTATATTCTTGGTGATTTTAAAAGAAAAAAAAACCAACACAACATTGAAATTTAAAATTAATAATCTAAACTATACATGCATTACCAAAGTTTACCTATAGGAGTTTCACATAATGTAACTAAAAATATTGTAACGTTTGTGGCTGTGGGTTTTAAAAAAAAATTAAGAATGTCTTTGTCTATCATAGGAAAAGATCCTGTGTTCAGTTGAGTTATTTAGATAAGAATCGTGTACCATTTTAGTAAGATTCATTTTCTTTTGCATCGAGAATTGATATCGAATTTTGTTGTGTGGCTAAAATGTTGTACTTTTCGCTAACATGCTGCAAAGCCAGACCTAGATTGGGTTGGAAGGTTCTGGAAGGGGCGCGATTGTTCTAGTGACCTCAAATATGACGTCAAAGTTTTGTAGTACACATGTTGGCTACATTTCGCAACATTTACGAAATGCGCCTAGATGTTAGTGAAGATTGTAGATAGATCTAGAGTGTTCATTTTAATGAATATTAATGAGTTTTGGTTACGTTTTTCTTTCTGATGGTTTATTTGTGTAATTTGCCGGAATGTTCTGGAAATCTGTAATAGTATAGAAGAAGAAGTTATGAAAAATGTGCGTGCATTGTATGTGAGACACAGTGTATCAAAATTGTGGATGCATTGTATGAGACAGTGTATCAAAGTATGGATGCATTTGTGGATGCATTGTGAGAATAAAGTACTTTTGGAACTGTTGCCCCAGTGTGGTCTACAACCTTGTGCACGTGTGACAAATTGCAACTGAGTGAGGCTTCTTTACCAGAACCCTACGTGAGTGTGTCTGGTATGATTGCATCATACTATGACAACATCTACCACGTAACACCATTGTGTGTGTGTGTGTGTGTGTGTGTGTGTGTGTGTGTGTGTGTGTGTGTGTGTGTGTGTGTGTGTGTGTGTTCGTAGTATATATACAATTTTACATTCATATATGAAAATGCTCCTACTGTGCTAATGCCATGGAATTCCAGGCTGGTAAGCTTGCATTGTGTCATCAGCTGCCCTTTTTGTGACTGTATCGCTCAGGAGAACTAGAAAGAAAGGGTAGTGGGAGAGAATGAATGACAGACCTATCTTTTTGAGCCTTACACTTAACACCTACTGCATATAGCAATAGGGACTATCCCCCCTTTGCCCCGCAATTCGCTGGAAAATATCCTGACCTCTCCCCTGAGAGGGGAGTAGTACATGAATATTCCCATACAGATCTTGGACCTGCTGGATAGATTTTTGTTTTTGCCACCTACGACCGGTTTCGCCCCAAGAGAGGACTCTTCAGGTAGGCCATCGGCGTAACCTGAAAATTGCAAACACAACGCATGTACTTGAAGCCGTCTCTAGAATTTACTGGTAGAACCACTAGTACAGCGCGGATTGCATCCCTAAAGATTTATGAGGTGTTGCAGTGGAAGAAGACAGACTAATTTTGAAAAGGCAACATCTAGGCAATATTGTGGTGCAATTATTCTTTACATTTAACAAATCTATTTTTAGCTGTACCATAATGTAGATAGACACTATCTGCTGATATTCAACTGTAACAGCCTGAGGAACAAAAGAGTTTGCATAACGTGACGTACTACTTTTGGGTACTCGAAGTCTGCCACTTTGTTACGTCTGCAGCCAAATTCATGTCTAAGTGGATGTGTTTTGTCATCAAGAATGTCAGCCAGTCTGTTCGTAATCCGTCTGTTGTACAGTGTGTCCAAAGTATCTTGTGCAATACTAATCACCCCGACGGCTTTCCTGATTACTTTCTTAAGACGATCTTAATCTCTTTTACATAATTTCTACCCCAGCACGTCAGTCCAAAAGTTAGAACCCTAACAATACTGGAGCAGTAAAACATCTGTAAAAGCTGACTATTTATTAAATGATCTGAGTTTTCTCAAACAATAAAGACGGGTATGCGCTTTTTTCACAATAGCCTCTGTCTTTTGTTTTCAGTTGAGCGTGTTGTCAAAAAGAACACCTAAATACTCGTAGGATTCTACACGCTCAACTTCTGTTCCCTTGATGACAACAGGGTCGGGATAATGTTTGTTTTATCCCTTAAATCTGTGACCATATTTCTTGTTTTGCCAACATGTAATTCAAGATAGTTTATATCGCATCAATCTACAAGTTGACGATCTCTTGTCGATAGTGTCTGTCGTCCTCATCTGTAGTCTGTCCTGTCAGTGCCGTGTCGTCAGCGTATTTGTCCATGACACAGTCGTCATGATTGGCTCTTCAGTCTGCTGTGTAAAAAGAAAACAAAAAAGCCGACAGGACAGTCCTCTGTGGTGCACCGATTAGTTCGGGGTTTAAAGTCCACGCCACCAAAATGATAATGGTCGGCACTGACGGGCGGGTTATGGGGGACAGAGACAGCTATTGCCTATGGAATACGACCTGAACAATGATCAGTTCAGGCGGACTGCAACTGTGCCATTTTGATATACCAGGACCTTTGAACGGACATGTTATCTGAACAAGCCAGTCGTTTTGCCTGGACCGTTGCTTTGCCTGGTTAGTTCGGGGTTTAAGTCCACGGCACCGAAGTGATAATGGACGGCCCTGACAGGCGGGTTATAGCGGACAGGAAATCTATTGCCACTGGAGTACGATCTGAACACTGATCAACTCAGGCACACTCCAACTGTGCCACTATGATTTACCAGGATCTTTCAACGGACATGCTATTGAACAAACCCGTCCTTTCCACCTGGATTGCGAGTCCAGCTACGGGTCCGGGACGGGGATTCGAACTCACGACCCGGCGATTCTCTTCGCTCTCCTGCTCCGACGCTTAACCGCTTGAACTATTTCGGACTCTGTGGTAAAAAGTACATATGAGATTAGATCTGAACTAATTCTGGCATACTGTGGGCGGTTAGTGAGATAGTCCAAAACCCAAAGAATGGTAGAGGTGTGAACTAGTTTGTAAGCGAGTATTTGTGGCTGAATGGTGTTAAAAGCAGACGAAAAATCATAGATCATCAGACGAATGGAGGCTCCTGGTTTTTTTTCTAAATGAGAGCAGATGTTGTTTACAACATGCAAAATGGCATCATCAACACTTCTTTGCCTTCTGTAAGAAAACTGAAAGAGGTTCATAAAATCAAAAACATGTATTGAAAATGTGAAAGAACAGCCCTCTCGAAAACCTTCATGACACATGAGGTAAGAGCAACTGGTCTTAAATCATTCATAGTAGATACAGTTTGCTTTTTTGGTACAAGAGGTCTTCCACGAACAGGGGACGACACACTGTGTAAATGACATGTAAAAAATATAGCAAACAATTCTGTACAGTTGTTAGGCGCATAATTTTAACACATTTGATCTAACACCATCTGGTCCAGTCGCATTGTTTGGGTTTGTATTTTTAAGTATTCTAAGCACCTCCTCGTCAGTCACCACAATCACTTACATTGCATGTGTTCAGGCCCACTAACTAGCATTTTCTTCACCTGTTCCCTCTCATATTCAAAATCACGAAAATCAAATCATGCACAGAAATTATTTAAGTCGCTGGCATAGTCCGTAGTTTTGTTCAATACCGGAACAGCTTTTAGCATCTTGTTCCCACCCATTAGATTCATACCCTCCCACACCCGTTTCATGACACCCGTCTCAAACAGTTTTTTTTTCTATCTTTTTCGATATTCTTCCTTCCCCTTCCTAAGCTCCCTTTTCAGTTCTTTTTTTGTACTTTCCCTAACTGTTCTTTGTTCTTCTTCCTTGATGTGCTGCGTGACCGAAGGTTTGTTGTTGGAATAGATTTTAACAGTGTCTACGCATAAATTTATGTAGCTGTAAACTGTGTCAGCCAGTTCGGTAATACCTAACTTTCCTGTTTTGTGTAACATTTGAGATTTCTTATCAATTGAAGAAACTTTTTTCGCGCGGTTTACAACAACGGTCACTCTGTTAAAAATTCTTTTCTTAGCTTAGGTCTTTTGGTCGTCTTCTAATTAGACCATCTGGAGCATGATAATGACGACAGTATGACGATTTCTAACCTTTATCAACCGGACAATGCATAACAATATTAGAAGCAGGTCCATGAAAACAAGTCAATAGCTGCATACATTTCGCAACCAAAATAAATAAATAAATAAATAAAATAAAATGGCGGGTACTCAGACGACCAAACCTAGATATATGCGCTTTCTTCTCAGTTGCACATGAAAGCAAGATTTTACTTTAAACAAAGTTCACTTCAGTTACATCGGTCAAGATGAGATCAGTGCCTCGGAAAGGCTATTACGCACTCCATCAATATTTGGACAAATGACTGAGATAACTATGCAAACACAGCACGCTGTGTACAGAGTTGTGCATTTTATGTTACAGGCACCAAACCTGGTACCGTGATAGTTTTATATGCTTTACAATATCAGGGGCAGGACCACGACATAATCGATTACGCAATTTCCGCCCAAAATACAAAATGGCGGATAAATGAATACGGCAAAACTCAGGTATACGTGCTTTCTTCTCGGCAATCACGACTGAGAAGGCAAAATGTGGTGCGAGTGAATGTAAGCTGCAGCAGCGGTGGCACACGTATTTTGCTGTGTTATCAATCTAGCACACGCAACAATACAAGCTGTCATATCCTCTCTCTCTCTCTCTCTCTCTCTCTCTCTCTCTCTCTCTCTCTCTCTCTCTCTCTCTCTCTCTCTCTCTCTCTCTCTCTCTCTCCCGCCGTGAGATGGCCTTAGTCGCCTGCTCGGCGTTAAACCCAAATAACTAACTAACTAACTCTCTCTCTCTCTCTCTCTCTCTCTCTCTCTCTCTCTCTCTCTCTCTCTCTCTCTCTCTCTCTCTCTCTCTCTCTCTCTCTCTCTCTCTCTCTGCCACAGTGGTGAATCCATTCAAGGGCGGATCACCCACCCGCTTGGTGATCTTTCGGCCTGTGGTGAAAAGGTTTTCAGTCGCGCTTACCCTGTTTCCCCCTCCCCGCTGTTTGATTTGTCGTTCGGTCACTGTAAAGCCTTTTGCCTCATGTTGAATGCCCCAAACAAGCAATTGAGCCTCTCCTGGAGAGATGGTTTATTCGCTCCACCCTTCGAACGGGTGGTACGCTACGCCCTGCATTGCAGTATTTGGTCAAATGATCGATATACATGATTGATATAAGCACGCAAGAACATAGTGTACTAGGGTGCCAGCATAGCCAGCGGAAGCCACTGAGGACGCGAAAAGTAATGGAATGTAACTTGCCTCTAGATTTACAGAAATAGGTGACGTGTTACATTGACGCAGTAACCGTCATTAACAATCTTATGATGCAAAATATATTGAAAATCGCTCAAAGTAAAATCGGAACCGTGGCGTTTGATTAAAAAAAAAAACTACTCTCGGTTTGGAACAGCACAGTACGTGGCATCATGACATGTACATATCCCAGTAGCAAAACGCCTTTGGGCCCAAGACGGCCGCAGTGAGCCACTCACAGCCGTGCGTGGCGGTCGTGGGCCCGACGACCACTACTTATGTAAAAAAAGAGACAAATATTGTCAAAATATGCCTATTTTGGACCTATTTCCTGATCCTTGTGACGACCTTTGAGAGAGGCCATTCTATCGCGGTGGTAGAGCGTTCGTCTCTTGTCCGAAAGGTCGCGGGTTCAAACCCAACCAGGGTCAACCCGTCTTTAAAATCAACTACGTGGTGGACAAAATACGTAAAACCCTAAACGTTTACCATTTTAACTTTTGCTGTAGCACGTGATTCAATAAAAATATGAAACTTGTGTTGATTTGTGTTTGTTTAGATGGACAAAGGCTACACACAACAAGCCAGATTAAGTCTTTAGACCGGGTAGACCTTTCTCTGGAACAATGTATAGAAGCTGCTAAGGACTGCATGACAGACAACAAGCTAAAGCTCAATGAAGGAAAAACAGATGCCATTGTGGCAGGCACTCGCTCCAGGGTGAATGTCTCCCACGATGAGTCCTTGATCGTTTGTGGACAGGACATCCCTCTAAAAAAATGTCTGAAAAACCTAGGTGTTTACATTGACAATGTTCTGTCCATGAACGATCATGTGTCTCACTTGTCCCGCTGCTGCTATCTTGCGCTCAGGAGGCTTAGCTCTGTTAGACAGTACCTTATTGGCGATGCCTGTAAGCAAATTGCATGTTCACAGATTTTGTGAATGCTTGACTACTGTAACTCTGAAATGTCAGGTATGTCGAACGAACTGCTCTACAGGCTCCAGAAGACTCAAAACCACGCAGCAAGACTTGTACTGAAAAAATCGAAGCGTGACCACATCACCCCCTTGCTTAAGCAGTTACACTGGCTTCCTGTGAAGTTCAGAATTGAATACAAAATTGCTTCCCTTTTTTTTCAGGCCTTTGACAAGACACTCCCGGCTTACTTGTCCTCCAGTCTCCTGTCTATACACCAGGCAGAGTATTGCGCTTCAGCACTGACGACAGAATATTGACTATCCCCAGAGTGTCCTTAAAAACCTTTGGACAGCGATCCGTTTCTTTCCAAGCTCCCAAAGTGTGGAATGGTCTTCCCCATGATATTCGCCATGCACCATCTTTGGCCATTTTCAGGGCTAGATTGAAAACATTTTTTTTTTTCAATGTGGCCTTTGAACGGGGTTGATCAAACCTACGTTTTCCCATCAACATGTATATATCTGATCAGGCTCTTGACATGTTATGTTTATTATTTTAGTATTGTGTCAGTGTGCATGAATGATTGTGTTTTTGTACGTTGTCAGTACTTTAGTTAGTTAATTTCAATTAGTTAGATTATCTAGATGTAAAGCGCTCTGAGCCTTTCTTTGTGGGGATATTGCGCTATAGAAGAGTTATATATTATTATTCTCTGCGCCTACATGCATTGGACACGCTGAACGTGCTCTTCTTTTTCAGAGTCTGTGCAACACTCTAGAAACGGGAGGATTATTGGCTGAGCCGCCCACCTTAGAAGCCGCAAAGCAGTTGACAGCGTGGGCGCTCGCTGAACGTGAGTATATTTAACCAGTTCAGTGCACTGAAAGCCACTCAACTGCATGAGAGATGGTAAAGTGGACAGTTGACGCCCAACCCTCCCATAATTGATAGATTTATTTAATTAACTCAGTAATTACCCTAACGACCTCAAATAATTGCAATCACCTTTGTCTTTCTAGCCATATTAGTTCCATTCCGGAATTAATTTAAAGCAACGATTTTTGATCAGCTGTCAACCCGTGATTATTAAGGCAGATCCCCCACCCCACCTAATAATTAATGATGTCATTGACTCTTAAACAAAGGATAGTTAATCTATCAACGTTTACAATGGGATTAATTATAACATCAAAATTATTATATTTCATTTTAAAATGAATCAAGACGAATTACTTCTTCTAAGCGATATCAGCGGTGTAGAGAACAAAGACTTGGACTCTAAAAAACAACGTCTTCTCTCTGTAGTTGTATCCGGCAAATCAAAAGCTTATCTCGGAAAACAATACATGTCAGAAGATATAGAATCTCTCACCACTGACGAGCTAATCAAACTTTATGCTAAATATGAAAGTTACATTGGTTCACTAATGACCCGTGATTTGAGTCAATCTATTGTGTCTCTTTATGCAAAAGCTGTGTCACTTCCTACATGTTGATACTGACAGCTTATCACACCATTTCGAAAGCAACCCCATTGTTTCAAGTTCAATTGGCAAATTAGCATGCCTCATGTTCTACAAGTTTGGAAATTACCTTGCACCTGTGGTAACCTTGCATGTTACTGGGAGTCATATTGACTTATCTAAAATAAATTTTAAAGCAGAAGAAAATGGCCGAGACCCAGATGACTCCACAACTGAGTCCTCTCTTGACGCAGGTTCGAGCGGTGAATATGGTTAAAGGCCCAGGCAGGGTTGAGGCTGGAAAAATATTAGCTGAATATAACAGACAAAAAAAAATACAGCTTCAGGCATTAACAGAAAAGGCTCATGTAAATAACCCGCCGTCAGGACCACCAACAGCACAAGCCCCAGCACTGGTGTCGCTGTGGCTGCTGACTGGCGTACTTCTCGGTACCGTTGCCTAGTCACTCCTGTACCGCCCACGCATCCACCTCCCACACACTCTCACGCCTCTCATCCTCGCCTATGCACTCACCACCTCCAGATTTTCCCACCCTCTATCTCTCTCTCAATCTCCATCTCTCATCATAGCATTCCACAGTCGGGAAATTCCCCAGCATACTCAGTACTTCGGCTACCACCGGACACCTCCCCCCACCCACGCATTCAGTCCTCTTTCCCTCCGTTTAAAATATGTTTATCACTCATCCCTCGCCTAAACACCACTTCAACTCCAGTCACTCTCATGCCACCCCCCCCCCTTCCCCTTTCCCCGACCTCACTCTCTCCTTCCCACCAGTGCGCCCCTGTTCTGACATCATCGCCCCTCTCGGCCAATTAATGGCTGGCAAGAGTTCCGGACCAGTTTTTTGGGCGAGGTTTTGTCAGAACAGCGCGCACGGCTCCCGTTCTGCATTCACCCACACGCTCTCACTATCACACCTCAGTCTCACGCTCAACTTCACACTACTTCCTCACGCGTATACACTGAACCCGGCAACACTTTCCTGTCAGTTGGACAAAAATAACGGAGGCGTTTTATTCCCGTGACTCTCACCTGTCAAACATGTAAGACAACATCTAACCCAACCAGTAGGTTTATTGGTTTTTTCCTGCCCAAACCATACTGGAAAACGCCAGTTTTTCACCCAATTGAGAGAACATTTGAGTGTTCAATGTGTCGGTATTTTCTGAATAAGTACGCTTTAGTAGAAATCTTGAATATTTTGAGGTATTTGGTCAAAGTATGATAGGTATGCAGTCCTTTTCCAGTCCCCCAAACACTTTACCACCTCGCCAGTCACTCCACAAGACAGGGCCCAGGTAGCCCCGCCACGCCGCAAGCTGTGGCTTGTATTAACCCCTTCAGCTGCAGAGTTCAGTTCTCGCAACCGTTTGTTGAACTCTGATCCCCAAATGGGGAAGGCCAGTGCCTTAGGCGGCGTTTGGCTTAGCGCTCTAAACATACTGATCACTGCCGTCACGGGGCACAGAGGGTGACGCAACATGACCGGTAACGCGATCACTAGAGTTTTTTCGCGTTTCTGAATTGTCTTACTCCACCTAACCAGTAACTTGACACTACTGTTGTCATTCACAACAAGGCAATCTCTAGTGAGTTGTTTTCCATGATCGAAGCCTGCACCCTCTTGGAAAAGATTGGATAAGCAGTCCGAAAAGCATACATAACCACTATCGCTGCCCAGAAGACACAGTCCTTAGAGCTGCACAAATCAAGTTTTTGTTTAATCTGAAGAAGAAGTTGCGGGCTCATCGGCGTCTTGCGGTTAGGAGGGTAGCCTTCACGCTCAATTTCCCGCAATGTGCTTTTCACCATCCACGAGTCCTGGTATGGGTGTGGTTCCCCGCATTCTAAATGCAAAATCAAACAATGTTGAGGTATTGTGCCACGGAGTTGGGTTGAGGTGTCCTGGCCAAAAAGGCCGCGTACTGCGCCACTGTTCTTTCACACACCGGTACCGGCTGGATGTTTATTTGGTCACAAAATCTGAGATAAGAGCGCAAGTGAGTCTGATATGTTTTCTTGGTGTTGTCGGCAAAAACACTGGCACGATATCCTGCCACCTCCTGCAGTAGCTGGTGTCTGAGCCTAGACCCGGCACCTAGACAGCACAAAAGCAAGAGCTGACTGTAACATGTGATTCAGAAGGTAGGTGTCAGGCGGTCGGCCCCGGTGCCAATTCGTTAGCAATTGTCCTAGCATGGGCAGCCGTCCTTCGTGCAGGCGGGAAATAGTATCAGCAAACACATTCACACTGCCAGCCACGTGCATCGCTGACATGCTGCAATTCATTCTCACACACTCCCATGCCATCTTCCGCAACAGACTATTGACATAGCGGTCTTTTGTTAATGATAGCCTTTGTCACTGTGCTGTCCGTATGAATGACCACCTGTTTCCCTCGCCATGAGGGGGCGCACCGGTTGACTGCCTGCACCACCGCGCACACCTCTTTATAATTAATATGCAAGTCATTGGCTGCCGGCATGTCTGAAGAGAACAGTGTATAATTCCAATCTCCTTTCCTAACGCGCCTGCCGCCAGGTTGCATGCATCAACATGGACATGTTCCTTGCTTTGTGAGTCATAATACACAGTGCCATTAAAAACATGCATGTAACTTGTAAGATAGCCACCACTGTAAGTCTGCATGAAACTCCCGTGAGAGTCTCACTTTATGCCTTTGCTGCTGAAGGGGTTTAATCGTATCAAGAATCCGCCTGATAAAATATTTGCCTCCCTTGACGGCTTGACACGCCCAGTTAAGGGACCCTGCTAGTGACTGCAAGCTTTGCTTTGTCGCGCGTGTTTTGCCTTGAAACTGCTGCAAGCGTTTGTGAAGTTGCTGTAGCTTGTCGTCGCCCAATGACAAGGTGCTTGTGCTGGTGCAGATCTGGATCCCGAGAAAAGTAATGGTTTGTGTAGGCCCCACCACCTTAGGCCAGCTAATATTGAACTCTAATCTACGTAAAAGGGCAATGAGCGTCATCAACATTTGAGTGCATCCCTCTTTGAACTTAGGTGCTATGAAGAAATCGTAAATATACGCTACTATCCCTGTCATGCCGCGCCGTAAAAATACATCTGCGAACTGCCTGCGAGAGTCTGTGAAAGTGCGAAGGCCCCACATTACTACCAAAGGGTAGCCTACTATCGAACAGGTATGTGGGCTTCTGCTCGCCCGTAAAAATCCATTTTAGGCCTGTGACTTGGTAATTATCTGGATGGATACACACAGATCGGTATGCCACCTTAAGGTCAATTTTCGAGCACCAGTAGCCGGACTTGGCTAGTCCGCACGCGTCCGCTAGAGTCTGGAATTTACTGAGTAATCGTTCATTGCATGTCCTGCAGGCTTGCTGCCGTCATGTATCAGGCGTATGCTATTGTCGTCTTTTTGGGATCGCAGCCAAAGAGCTAATTACGGTTGTTTTTGAGATGCTACGATATAATGACCTTTGTTTATCTGATCGATGAGCTCCTTTTCTACCGCTACTCTGTTTTTTAAGGCAGATGTGTGATTTTTCTGCTCTACAGATCCAACAGTCAGATGTTTGTCCGTGATAAAAAAAAAAAAAAAAAAAAAAAAAACATGTTCGATACCTTCAAGGAGAAAGTGTTTGTCTTCATCAGAAGCTAATTCGTCTTGCCACACTAAAAGCTTTGAACTAATGGACGCTCCAGAACCTAACAGTTGACAGTTGTATCTACTTAGTGCAGGATACGGGCTATGGTAAGAAGTGCTAGAATGGGTGGGGCCTACCTCGCCTTGTGCAACCTGCTGCGCTGTGTCCTAGGCTGTCTCGTGTTTGCCACCTGCCGCTGCTGCAGGTGTGCCACGATGTTCACGCGCCGGATGATCTCTCCCGCAGGTGGCACACACATGGTCCAGCTGGCAGCGTGTGTCGTAGGTGCAGTAACCTCTGTTGTACTGCAGACACACTTCCCTGCCAGAGGAGCCGATGGGGCGTTGTGGGCGCGGTCCGGCCGTCCCTCTTCCTGTTCTGCGAGCAGGTGAGCCAGCGGGCATCGCCGATTGCGCAGTACGGTCGCGCAGCACCACCGTGGACAGGTGTGGGGTGTCCGTGCCCCACTGGAATGCTTCGGCCGCTTGCCGCTGACGATACTCATCGTCGAAAAGCAGGACACTTTGCCAGGTGTATCTGGCCGCCAGATCCCCCATCATCATAGTACTTGAGGTAGGCGTGCGGCGTGAAACCCGGTGTGGGTTTGTCCATAAGGGCCGCCACAATACGGCTGTTTGCCACTATCCAGTGTGCGGGGAAAACCTTGTTCAACTTCGGTTTGCTGTTCACCTTTATAGTGACACCACCCCCAAGTGCCACTTCTTCCTCTGCCACTGCTGCTGAAGACAGAAAGTCTACTATACGTAACGGGGTCCCACCTTTTGCTACCGGCGCAATACCCCCGCTACTGTTGCCACTGACGCACAGGTTGTCGCGCAACAGTTCATCCAGTCCGGCACCGCTGTGGTGTGTACTGTATAGGGCGTCCTGCCAGGTTTGTGACGCTCTACTGCCGCTGTTGTCCGCTACCCCTCCCAGTCCACCGACCAGTGGGCCACCGCCGTTGTCCACCTGGAATTTGGCCACCGCTGCACGGAGCACTGCTCTGTCCCCACGTTTCAGCGCCAGAGCGTCAATGTCTTCGTCAGACATTAGCAGTAGTGCTTGCCTAGAGATGAACATTTCCCTGATCAGGGCACTCTGCACCTCTTCGTCGAGGCCCTAGTCACGGAAAATATGGTCCATCTCACTATTTTCCAGTAAAGCCTTCTTTCTCGCTGATTTGGGAGCCATTTCAAATTCTAGCTGTCGCCTGACTGAGCTGCGGCTGCTGACTGGCGTACCTCACAGTACCGTTCCCTAGTCACTCCTGTACCGCCCACGCATCCACCTTCCACACACTCTCACGCCTCTCATCTTCGCCTAGGCACTCACCCCCTCCAGACTTTCCCATCCTCTATCTCTCTCTCAATCTCCATCTCTCATCATAGCATTCTACCGTCGGGAAATTTCCCCGCCTACTCAGTACTTCGGCTACCACCGGTCATCGCCCCCCACCCACGCATTCAGTCCTTTTTCCCTCTGTTTAAAATATTTTTATCACTCATCCCTCGCCTAAACACCACATAAACCTAAAGCCATTTAGCAACACACATCACATATCAAGAGCTACAGGCAGCGAAGACAGTAGGAAGAGTTTAAAAAAGGAAAATACAGGTGAATGGACAAAGGGTAGACAAAAAAACATGCCCCAGAATAGAAGGGGAAACCCACCCTGTGGGGCTGACCAGGGGGACCCTGGGAACTAAAAGGTAGTTAATCCCACTCAAGTCCCCCAGGGCAGACCTGGGTGGGGGGAGAGAGAGAGAGAGAGAGAGAGAGAGAGAGAGAGAGAGAGAGAGAGAGAGAGAGAGAGAGAGAGAGAGAGAGAGAGAGAGAGAGAGAGAGTGAGAGATGATGATGATGATGATGATGATGATGAAACTTTATTACATAACGGTAGAAGTTTTGACAGATACAAATACGTCATTTTTCAACTTGCCGTTGCTAACATACTACAACATGAAATATACTGAAGACAAGCAAACAAATATTTAATGCAAACAAAGATCATAACTAAATAAGTACAGACACATGCAGTACAGAGCAGAAAATGATACTAAGGTAACAATAAACAAATACCAAAAAAGGAAATAACACTCCTCAGCACAAATTACGTAGGGAAAAAAAAGACCCCCCCCCCAAAAAAAAAAAAAAAAAAAAAAAAAAAAACCAACAACAACAACAACAACAAAAAAAAAAAAAAAACCAAACCATATCATAGCACAGCAAAACCAAGCACAAAGTACCAAGAATCAAACATACATACACACACGCTTACAGCCGTGTAAATGCAATTACTAACATATATACATTTACATAACCTTTCTTCAAAATGACAGGATAAAAAATAATATATCTAAGCAGTTTCCATCAGGTATATGTGTAGTTTTGTTTTAAAGGAGGCAAGGTGGGTTAGTGTTTTTAAATGTTGAGGAAGTGAATTCCATAAAAGTGGTCCCGAAAAGGCTAGGCTTGATTTGAATAAGTCAATGCGAGGTAGTGGTAATGGAAGAGTACTGTTCCTCGAGGACCTTTCACACTGTCGTTGTGTAGTAAATTTAGCTGTTAGATACTGTGGAGCTTTCTTGTGGAGAATTTTAAACATAAGTATGCACTTGTTGTAAACGAGTTGTTGACGAAGGCCAAGAAGTTTGAGACTTTGCAGTTTTTCAGCGGTAGGAATGGGTCTTATATCTACATTTTTAATGGCTCTTTGTATAGTGAATTATTTTTTTGATATGCACATAACCGCTACCATCCCAAACAGTGGAGATGTAATCAACATGGGATCCAATGTGCGCATGAAAAAACATTTTTCGTGTATTTATGTCAGTCACACTTCTCAACTGTGATAAAAGAAATATATTTTTTGATATCTTCTTACAGATGTTAGTCACATGTTTCTCCCAACTTAGCTGCACATCTATACGTATTCCAAGGAAAGTGAGTTCATAAACTTGTTCAATAGGTTGGCAGTTAAGACTGAGCTTTAGTGGAGGGGGGTGAAGTTGATGTTTTTGTCGTGAGGTGATTAACATGCTCTTCGTCTTATCAGGATGTAGTACCATGTGGTTTTTACAGCACCAATCAGAAACTTCGTCGAGACTGGATTGTAAACGACGACTAATATCATGACTGTTCTTACCAGGAAAGTGAAGGCTTGTGTCATCCGCAAAGAGATTACAATTAACGTTAGGGTCGGAAATATGTAAAGGAAGGTCATTTATGAAAAGTAAAAATAGGAGGGGTCCTAGAATTGATCCTTGAGGAACTCCAAATTTAACATGGCCTTGCTTAGAGTACTGATCATGGACGTATACCTTTTGCTTTCGGTCTTCCAAATAGGATCTGAGAAAAGTTATTGTAGTTTCGTCCATGTGGTATATTGTAAGCTTATGTAAGAGAATCTCATGGTCTACAAGATCAAAAGCTTCTTTAAGATCTAGGAAAACTGCTCCCGACATTAAATTTTTATTAATTGACTCTAGCCAGCAATCTACCATATGTGTGAGTGCTGACTGGCATGAATGGGTCGGGAGAAAACCGGACTGATGAATGTTTAGTAAATTACTCTTCTCAAGGAAACTAAGAAGATGCTTGTGAATGTGCCGCTCTAATGGCTTTGACAAGACTGAGAGCAAAGAGATCGGTCGGTAATTATGAATATCTTCAAGGTTTTTAGTTTTGGGGATGGGAACTACTTTTCTTCCTTCAGGACTGTAGGAAAAGTACTTTTATTTATACACAGATTAAAAATGTATGTAAGGGATTGGATTGTGTAAGGCAATGACAATTTTAGCGATTGGTTATCGATATCATCAATCCCTCTACTTTTCTTATTCGGCATGTCAGAAATATACTTGCCGACTTCTGCTATTGATATATTAGGAATTACGAATTTTTGTGCTATATTTGTTGCTTCACTGAAAGATCTCAGAAGACTTGAGAAACTATATTGCGTACTGATATTTGATGCCGATTGAGCTAGATTTTCGGCGGCTGATAGGAAATACTTGTTAAATTTGTCTGAACTTAAATGAGATGGTATTTCAGGGGCTGTTTTTCCTTTAGTAATAGCATTTAGTGCTCTCCAAATGGATGCTGTGTCACGGTTTTCTGAGATCATTTGGTTGAAGAATGCTTTTTTGCAGCCCTTACCAGATATTTTACTTGATTACGTTGTTTTTTGTAGTCATCAAAGCGTTTTTCTTTTCTAAGTTTGTCTCTGAACGACATAGCATTTTTAATGTCTAATGTTAACCAGGGCGGATTGGTAGCATGTTTAACGCGTTTTACTCTGAGGGGCGCGTGCTTGTTAAGGACTCCGAGGAACAGACTCATCCAGCAAGACAAGGCATTGTCAGGGAAAGTGTGGCAGTATACATCATCGAATGATGTATTGTGCAAATCGTGCACGAATTTATCCCTATCAAATGTTTTATAAGAACGATACGTTATAGTTGTGTGTTTGTTTTTCTTTGGCCTATCAATCTTCAGAGCAATTGTACAACATACCGGGTTATGATCACTAATGGCTAAGGTCGGGACATTCGCACTAGTTATTCTGTCCTTGTTGGTAACATAACTATGATCAATGAGCGTGGATGATGTAGGTGTGATTCGAGTTTGCGCTTTAATTATTTGTGTCAAACCAAATAGCGATGTGGTCGTGATCCATGCTGCATTTGATCCCTTAGGTCTAGATAGGTCTTTATTGAAATCACCTAGGAGAAATATGTCACACTTGCTCTGACTTGCCTTGTCCATCAAAGCTGTAAACTCATCAAACCAATCCCAGCCGGCTGCCGGATTTCTATAGACAAAGCCGATTAGTATAGGTGATGACTGTGGTGTTTTTAACTCGAGCCACATACACTCCACTTTGGTAAATTCGAGGTCTTGCCGCCTCTTGGCGTAGCTAGATACAGACGTATGTATGTAAATCGCTAGCCCTGTGTGTTGAGGCAAAGCGGCATCTTTACGAAATATTTTATAGTTAGGAATAGAGATGGAAGCATTTCTGATTTTATTCTTAAGTCTTGATTCAGTAACACCAAAAATGTGGAAGTGTTCAGGCTGGTTCAAAAACACACAGAGATCTGGCACCTTATTGACAAGATGATAGATATTCAGGTGACCTATTTTAAGTCCACCACTACAAAATAAATCATTTTTTGTACCACCGCCAGGCATACTATCACTATGAACGTTAAAGTATATAAAAGTACAAAAATTGTCTTCTTTGAAGAGGTATATATAAAAAAAAGCTTGTGACAAGGAAGGTTTTGTACACAAATAGAACTACAGGAAAAGACAGTATTCCCTTGGTGTATGAAGTGTCAATAAGAGATAATGCCGATTAATGCAAAATACAAGATAACTGATTATCACAAAAAAGGTGATTGAATAAAAACGAGAATAAATGTTATGACTACACGCTACTCTATTACAAAGAAGATACAATAATTAAAAGAAAGAAATACCAACTTCGTCGATTTGTTATTCCAATTAAGCAGTTAACCGATCGCACACTAGAAGCCTGTCAAAAATCCCTGGGCAAGAAATTACACCAGACGCCTGGAATCGCACTATCTACTGTCCGGCACGTGGCCTGATCATATCAAGCAGATTAAAGAACACTGCAAAGTCACTGTCACTAAGCTGCCCACGTGAGGCTGAGGGCTGGCACTGGAGGGGGTGGGGGTCAAAGTAAGAAGAGTACGGGTACATAGGCCGACCAGTCGGGGCAACAGGCGGGGGGCCCATAATGCTGTGGAGCATAGCCGTAGAGGGGTCGCTGTTGCTTCGGGTCAGTGGTCGGTGCATCCTTTGATCTATCGTTCAGCTGGATGGGATTACCCGACATTATCGGGGTAGCTTTTTCACAGGGGTTTGGATCCCTCTGATCAGGCGAAGTTTTCAACTGTGGCGGCCCTCGGTGAAGTCCACGTACTTGTCGCGAGTTTCTGTCCTCGCTATCACGCTTGTCTTGTTGCGTGTGTTGGCGGGGGTGTTGTTGCCCATCTTTGTGACGCGACATTACGCTAGAGGCGCTGCTAGAATATATGTCCGCTTGATATTGACGGTAAGGGCGCTGGTACCACGCCTGTTGGGATGAATTGTATCTGTGTACCATCCAGTTTTGAGTTTGCATGTCCTAGTATGGAAGTCATAGTCATTGTCAACGAGGTTTAACTTTAGCGACTCGCACACTTCTCTCAGGTACATGTTGGTGTCGGCGATGCACGGGTCTATTTGCTGGCGTTCGTTATTTACTGACAAGACGGAGGACATGTAGATCTTCGCTTTAGGGAAGGCGTGTTTGACAGCGGAGATCACATCCCTCCAGCCCTTCTTGCCGATGACGAACCCACGCTTACAGTCGTTTATGCCAACATGTAGAACGACTGAGAGAGAAATGAAATGAAATGAAATGAAACTTTATTTCTCAACGGATGAAGTAATTAGCACGTGTGCCATTTTTCATACTTGCCGTTGCTACTCTACAAACACAGGATAATAATTGTAATACTAATAGTACCAAATTACACAAAGAAAAATTAGGAGACGTTAAACATGAAAAGACAAACAAATTCATTCATTCATTCGGTCATACAAAAACAAACGAAAAACATAAAGTACATGAAACGCGCGCACACACAGACACGCGCTAATGATAACTTGACCTATATACGAAGCAAATCATTTGGATCATAGTGAAAATTGACTTCAGACAGCAAAAATTATTTGGATTATAATAGAAACTTGAATTATGAAATTAGGCGATTATTATTAGTATGGACAAACCATACGGCAGCATGCACTGAATATACGATAAGCACATGTTTGATATGGATACTTGTGGTAGATTATGTATCAGCAGACAAGTACTTGAGTAGGCATTCCTTGAAAGATGAGAGGGAGCTAGCGTGTGTTATACATGTAGGCAGTTTGTTCCAGAAAGATGCGCCTGAGAAAGATACACTGGTTTTATATAGATCTATCCTGGGGCGAGGTGTAATAAAGTTTCGTCTTGAAGTAGAATAACCTGAACTTGCCTTGGTAAAGAGCTTACAAAGATATTCTGGGTGAATCTCATTCTAGATTTTATACATAAACACACCCTTGTTTAAGAGGTAATGCTTGCTAAGAGGTAGCATTTTCAGTTTTTTAAGTCTTTCGTCAGTTGTCAGGGCTTCATCAGGCAGGATATGTTTCGCTGCTCTCCGATGCAGGGAGTTAAGCCTCTTCAAGTGTATGTCACCGCTGCCATCCCATATCGTGAACGCATAATCGATGTGGGATTTGACATGTGCATTGTAAAATAACTTGCGGGCATCAACATTGATAAAGTACTTCAACTTTGAAAGCATAAAAACATTTCTGGCAACAGTTTAACATACAGCATTTATGTGCGATTGCCGCTTCATCTGGTCATCAACAACTACATCAAGTAATCGGTGTTCCGTGATCTGTGTAACGATGTCGTTATGGATAGTCAGGCCGAGTGTAAGTGGCTTGAGCTGGTGCTTCTGACGGGTTGCTATCGTCATGCATTCCGTTTTGGAAGGATTTAAAATCATTTCATTGTTTGCGCACCAAGTGGAAATTTCGCTCAAACCCTGCTGTAAACGGCCATTTAAAGAATCAATACTCTTGTCCGGGGTGTGAATTGTGGCGTCATCAGCGAATAAATCACATGAAATTTTGTCGCTAGTCAAATGCAGCGGCAGGTCATTTATAAAGAGGCAAAACAGAAGAGGCCCTAGGACTGAACCCTGAGAAACTCCCCGTGTTACTAATCCGCTTGAGGAGTATGATCCATTGACCATGACGCGCTGCTGTCTGTCGCTAAGATATGAGGCGAAAAGTGGAGTTGTGCCATGGTGGTAAAGAGATTTCTGGCTGTAGTTATTTGAGGAAGAAATGCATTTATTGCCAAACGAACTACCGAAGTACAGATTTAGCTTGGAAAGTAGAAGTTTATGGTCCACAAGATCAAAGGCTTTTCGTAAGTCAATACTGAAATACAGCGCCAGTAATTTCGCCCTGATTTATTGAGCGTAGCCACACATCAGTTAAGGCCCCGCTACACGAGCCCGGTTTTGAGGCCGATTCCCGGTCAGTTGTCGAATCGGTAGGTGATCGGGCCGGATTAAAAAACGTGTGCGGTGCCACACTGACATTTCTTGACTTGTCAAGTTTAGCCGACCGGTTTGAACCGAAGATCAAAGTCGTACCTGTTCTGCAAAATGACTGCTAGTTTTGACAGTGATGATGATGTGCTTGCATTATTAGCAGTTTTGGATCATATTCGGGAAGAGGCGTGCGAAACATCAGCGGCAACGGCAGTGGTACTGATAACAACAGGCGTGTTCGGCCATTTGCAAACCGTGTCGGGGGTTCTTTCTCCGGGTACTCCGGTTCTTCCACCCCCCCCCCCCCCCCACCCCCCACACTTTGGTACCGGTCTCAGGCCACTTTACAAAATTCAAATACAAGCGATCAAAAATCTCTGTAACTTCAGTAGCTGACTGGCCCTTCGTTTGTCTTGTACTGTGTTTGTCTTAAATGGCGTAAATCCGTGTCCGTTTCGTGAGTGTGTGTGTTGGGTTTCAGGCGCGGCGCTTTGAGTCGATTTCCCCAAAATTGAGAAAAAGCGCCTATATAATAACGGTATTATTATTATTATTATTATTGAAACGACATGCTTTGCGAGACGCGCTCTGATTGGTTGAAGCTTACGATCGGGACCGATTCGGATCGGAAATATAGAGCAGGTTCTAGTCATCCGATTCCCAGCCGATTGGGACCGGATCGGATAATTGACGTCATCCGATCGCAAACGGATCGGAATGGCTTCAAAATCGGGGCACAACAGGCCCGTGTGGCGGGGCCTTTAGACGTGCTAGGGCCGTGTGACAGCTGTGCTTTGGTCTGAATCCCGACTGAAGGGGATGGATTAATGTATGATTTTCTAAATATTCCCAGAGATGTTTATGGATATGCCGTTCCAGTGGTTTACTAAGGATGGACAATAGTGAGATGGAGCGATAGTTATTAACATCAGTCATATCTCTTGTTTTCGGGAAGGGTATAACCTTGGCCTTTTTAAGTTCCTTTGGGAAAATATTCGTTTGAATGCACAAGTTATAAATATAGGTTATTGTTTCAATAACATACGGAATGGCTAATTTAAGTATTTTGGGGCTGATTTCATCTGGCCCGGACGATTTCTTATTCTTCATTGAACTAATTGCCCTACCGACTTCGTGCACTGCCAGTGGTGGAATCACGAAAGGATCAGATTCTGCAGTTCGCGTTCTACAAAAATCAAATAGTCTGTCTGAGCAAGAGTAGGGCTGAGAACTTGCTTCTGAAGGGACAAGAGACTCGGCAACTGAGAGGAAATGGTTGTTAAACATGTCTGCAGTCAGATCAGAAGGGATTAAAGGAGATTTGTTACACTTGCCTCCAGTCACTACGGCCATAGCGCGCCAGAGCGTGCACATGTCTTTGTCTTGTTTAATCAAGCGATCAATGAAAGATTTTTTAGCCTGTCGCACAAGAGATTTTACGCGATTACGCTTACGCTTAAATTCAGTGAAGCGCTTCTGCTGTCTCAGATCATCTCTCACCCTCATGGCTTGAATGATGTCTTGAGTAAGCCACGGAGGGAGTGATGCGTGTTTGACGCGTCTCCTCCGCAGGGGCGCATGTTTATTTAAGGTTGTAGGACACACCTCTTTCGCGCATCTTTTCTGCGCATTTAGATACCGCTATTTTTGCGTCTGCCGTGACCTGAGACTGGAGTTCACCGGAAAAAAAAAAAAAAACGCGGTACCGCAGGTCGTATTGCAAACAAGCTCAATTTATCGATAATTGACAAAAGATATATACTGTCTGAAATAGGTGTGTAAGCTGACTGTTTCTATGCATAAAATGTTTTGTTTCCTCAGAAATAAGATACTTTTGCATAAGTTGCGACAAGTCATCGAGCGTAACGCATAACCTGCGTAGGTGGCGCGAAACAACACGTAACCAATTCTCAGAAGAAAAAAAATGAACGGGCCAACCAAACGGGAAGCAGTCTACGTGGCAGCCAGGAAAACAGCAAAATCTCTTCAGACATCAGCAACGAAAAGGTAAACTAAATTAGAAAAAAAGGTTGGTGGTTTTGCTAAGTGACTAGAACACGAGTTACTAGTGAAAGCAAAATGTCGTACTGACTAGTTTTATGCACCGCCGTGAGATGTCACCTGCACGGCGTAAAACCCCAATAGCTAACTGTCCTTTTATGTATGGAAATTTAGGTCCCCACAGTAGTATTGCCGTCGCTACTGCCTATCTACATTTTATCATTTTTTGTGGGTTGACAGGGGCATGTATTTCATGTCAGTCACTACCTAGGACTGAATAGAACATTTCCATGCATTCTCAGAGAGCTTTTACTAATACGGTGGAGGGTATGTAGTCGACATTGTAGTTATATTAAAGCAGTGCCAGTGCTTATTATCTAGGAAAACGTACTGTGTGTAAGAAAAAGTCCTGCTAAGGGAGAATTTGGCATTATGGACCACTAACTCAGTAATTGCTTCCAGTACTTAGTAACTTAGTTTGCTTATCCATTCTCTGCCTTATGAAGGCTATATTACAGATTAGGAGATAGGTCCAGCATTTTTTGTAGTGCAAGGATGGTGCCAGAATAGCTTGGCGGATGAGACGCAAATATATTCTGGCACCACCCTTGAACTATCATTGTCACATTTATTTCAAGCAGTGGGTGTATCAGGATTAAAAGGGTTACCTTGTAAAATGCTACTTTGACTGAAACCCTAATATTTGTTGACTACCCTTTTGGATGATGGTGGAATGTGTGAAAAATACAAATTTCACTAGTACAAAAGCAAGCCTTTATGTTGAGACTCTTGACACTTATTTCAGCTATCTTTTGGAAAAGGTCACACAGGTTATATGTGAATCAGTTATGCACATGAGGCGTACAGACTTTGCCATTGTTGTTTGTTCTTTGCGGTTTACACAGTTTTTGTCGCATTTATTTTGAAAGTAATAATCTGCCCCTGCATTTAGTTCACGCAAAGTGAAATTGTCATGCTGCTGAACAACACAGTAATAATCATGTATTTCATTTCAGGCTAATACTGCTGTTGACCTCTCGCTGTGGAGTCTCAGTACTTTCACCCAGAGTACATACTTGCAAACAAGCACAGAAGTATGACGTCTACACCAAGGTCACACGCACAGCTCAAGTGAAGTGAGGGAAGGCGACACTTATTCTCCTGGACTCAAGGTAAATCATACCAGTAGATCTGTGACAAAAATCAGGTGCAGAACACAACACAACTATGGTGTGAATCAACACATCATACTGTAATGCTTTCTTTCATTGGCTCATGTGCGAAGCAAGTGTGAGGCTATGTTCTGGGCCATTGGTCGTCCATGGTAAACTTTAATGTTGGCATTTTCTCGGAGACTATTCAAACCACAGTCTTCAAACGTGGCCGAAGGATACTTTGTGGCAAGACCTTTCATACTCTTAGCATACCAGTTTGAGTTCAGGCCAAGGGTCATGAGAAATCAGGAAATAGTTTTTAAAAAAATAGCCATATTTTATCAAAAGATGTTTTTACTCAAATACTATTCACAACTAAGCCACCCCTTTACTTATGCTGAGACTCATGGCACTTAAATTTCAGTCACCTTTAAGAAAGGTCACACAGTTCAGATTATGAAAATGATCAGTTTTACATGCACACGGGTGATCCAGGCTTCACCATTGTTGTTTGTGGTGTTCACAGTTTATTTCACATTAGTTTGAAGGAAGTAATATGTAAACTAAGTGTAAGGGCAAATTGGGTGGGTGGGGGGTGGGACCACCCCCCTCCTTCCCCCCACCCACCCCCGAATTGTTTATAATGCTATAAGTTACAAACTCCCTTATCAGAAGTTATATTGTCATGCTGCCGAATAACACGGTAATAAACATGTATTTCATTTCAGGTCAGTGCTGCTGTTGACGTCTCACTGCAGAGTCACGCCCAGAGGGTATACTTGCAAACAAGCAGAGAAGTATGACGCCTACACCAAGAAGAGGCGAGAGCTAGTCAGGTCATGTTTGCTCAAAGGAGAGGGCCACAGCTAAAAGCAGGCAATGCCAGTTCCAGTGGATCAACTAAAGTGAGAGAAGGGGACATTTATTCGCTTGGACTTAAGGTAAATCATACCGGTTGATTTGTGAGTAGAATCAGGTTCATAACAAAACACAACTGGTGTGAATAAACACATCACACTGTAATGCTTTCTTTCATTTTGAAGATGGTGTAGTACCTGTACCAGCATTCTCAACAACACCGAATGCTAAAATCTTTTGCTGTCAACAAGTGACACTATATTGCATTTGATTTGGAAACTAGAGGGTTGGGCAAGTCTGCAAATACTGTCGTTTTCTTTAATAAGCACTAAGTGCACACAAAAGGACTATCAATCACTGAATACTACCCATTTGGTCCACTGTGTGCTGTTGCTAAACAGCAATGTGTTGTGTCTTGTTTGAAACAGTTTCTGCAAGTTACACTTTGAATATTGATGCTGATTCTAGATATGTATACACCCTTTGTGGTCATTTCAAGCTCAATGGCGTCTAATTTTTGGCTCATGTGTGATAGCAAAAGTGTTTGTAATGGGTCGTCCATCGACTGTCTGTTATCTGTGGGCAACTTTAACATTGGCATTTCCTCTGAGACTATTCAAGCCTCAGAGTTCAAACTTTGCTCAAGGGTACTGTGTGGTAAAATCATTCTAAACATACCAATTTCTGTGACCTTTCAAAGGTCATCTCAAGTATTATTTTCAACTTCAAACTCAAACTTGCTATGGAGATACCACATGATAAGGCCTTAATTTGGATGACCCCTCAGAAAGCTCAAGGTTAGCAAGAGGTGACAAAAGTTAGTTTCGGGTAGAGTTGTAGTTTTTATTAATGTTTTTGCAAACTTTTCAATAAAATGTGGCATGATGATAACACTTGTCTGTGCATACTAATTTAATCAGCCCCTCACAGAGGTCAAAGGTCACAGAGGGTTGACAAATTTGTGAAAAATGTAGCCATTTGGAAAAAAAAATTAGGTTTTGCTGGTACAAAATCCAGCCCTATACTTATGTTTAGACATTTTCAGAGACATGTTGGAGAAGGTCACAAAGGTCAGACGTATTATGTGGATTGGTCATACACGTGAACCATATGGACATTGCCTTTCTTGTTCTTGTTCTGACTACTGTCATATTATGCATGTATGTACTTTGTATAAATACTTGCAAACACATTTATGCACGCAATATGTGCATGTCAAACTTTTTTTCATTCAAAATTATCTTTTGCAGGTTGCAAAAGATGAGGGAAGAAAGTTCAGCGGGTACATCTCTTCGGGATGTCCAACCGACGAGAAGGCAAAGGAAGTGAACTGATTGTACTGTGTAGGAGGGCAGACGTCCTGTTATTTTGATGTCCATCCACCAGGCTGGCCACAATGTCAAGGTTTTGGACAGTCACATCATTCACAATGCAGCAAAAGCCTGTGCCTTACTGCCTGAGCTGATGCATAGCCATATATTAGAAGAAGGGCAAGCAGCCTTTAGGCCTGGCTATTCAACTGCAGACATAACAGCAGTGGGGCAGTGACAACAAAGTGACAGCGACAAAACTCGAGAACAATGAAATAAAGAGGGAGTGTTTCCATAAGCCTGACACAGGGCAACAAAATTGTAACGAGCAGTCGAGCAGTTCAAGGGCTATTGTACAGTGATGGGGGTGTGCTTTGTGTGTTTTCATAAGAAAAAGTAGAAACTGTTTTCCAAAGACACCACAATCGTTATTTCCGCATTGTTTTAAATAATTATAACTTTTTTGACAATGAACCCCACTAGCGCCTCCGTCTTTCTCAATTACCCTGTTGATTCAAAATAAAACTCGAGTTTTACAATGCGGCAATAACAATTGTGGATTCTTTGGAAAACAGTTTCTACTTTCTCTCTAACCATTGTCTCTATCATGACTAAAGCAAAATTAACACCTGAGCTAATTAATCTATTGATTATGTAAACATTTACACACTAAAATGCAGTAAATCAGCGACCATTTGCGTAGCTTATGTGTGGTGTATTTCGGGAATTTCCAATTTGGTTATAACCAAAACATCATACAGTGGTTACTTCCCTTAGAAATCTTTTTGTAGCCCACTTACGGCTTCGCCGCTCACATTTCTGAGAAAATAAATACATAATTAAAGAAATACATAATTACACGCTTATCTATAACAACCAACTAAAACAAGGTTAATAAGACTAACAATGTTCACAGCTGAATCGGTTGTATGATTAGTTAGCGCTACAGACCTGTAATCGATCAATACAGAACCGGTCAGAAAGACACATTGCACAACTTCCTGTTTCAATTGATCTTATATTTAAGTAGGTAAGAATAACTGCATTGACATTGGGCCAAGCTGGCCTGGTGTGTTCGGCCCCGTTACACATGTACCTAGTAGATATTGGCGCAATTTACTAGGTATGTGTGTGCGTGGGATTGAATTACCTCACAAAATCTCACAAATTTTTGTTTCGATAAATGTCTGAGCTGTGAGATTAGCATCTGGGGTGTGACGATCTAATAATTACCAGAACAAATATAATATAATATACCAGGCCGCAAATAAATAAAACAAATTGTGTGCACACGAGTAAAAAAAAAGAGGGGGGGGGGAGGGAAAGGGGTGGATAAGGGGGGGCTGGGTGGGATGTGTGTGTGTCTGTCCGTCCTTCCCTTGTCCCGTCTGGTGACGGACACCGCATCCGATTCTCAATACCTCTTCAAGAAAGGCATGTGTGAATCCTCCCTTGAAAAGGTCATTGAAAATCGGATAAAAGACGGGATTTTTGTTTTTAAAAGTTTATTTTAATAACCCACAGCTCATGTGTATGTGTTTACGTGCGTGTGCGTCTATATGTGTCTCATACGATCAATGTGTATTGCGTGTCATAACACTAAAATGCAGGTCTGTGTATGTTTGAGTGCATGTGTGAGTGTATGTGTGTTTGTCTGTTTACGTGCGTATGTGTGTTTGTCTGTTTACGTGTGTGTGTGTTTGTCTGTTTACGTGTGTATGTTTGTGAATATATATATATAGATTAGATTAGTGTTAGTGTCATACTTTTCATCAACGACCTTGTGCCAGAGCTACCAAAAGGAGTACACGCATCCCTGTACGCAGACGACCTGGTACTCTGGTGCACAGAAGAGTATGCAACAACTGCTACATACAGGATGCAGCTAGCCCTGGACAGGCTGACAGACTGGACCAACAACTGGTGTGTGACCATCAACACAGAAAAATCATCAGCCACACTCTTCTCTCTTTTCAACAAGGCAAAGGCTGGCAACCTAACACTGGGCAACACCCCGCTGTGGTATGAAGACCAACAGACATACCTGGGAGTCACCCTTGACAAGAGGCTGACATGGAAGCCGCACATTTGGAATGCAGAAGCGAAAGCTAGAAGAAAGCTGAACATCATGAGAAAACTGGCTGGAACACAATGGGGAGCCAATGAAAATATCCTCAAAAATGTATATCAAGGCACAGTGAGACCACACCTTGAGTACGGATCTAATGCATGGTTGACGGCAGCCCAGTCACACCAGCAGACCGTTGACAGAGTTCAGAACCAGGCACTGCGTATCATCACCGGCGCAATGAGATCCACACCAATTGAAAAGATGGAAGAGACAACGGGCATCCCACCCCTGCGCATGAGAAGAGATTGCAAAGCCTTGATACAGTCCACAAAGGTCAAGTCTTCCAAAGACCATCCTATGAACGCTAGGATGAAACAACCAACCTCAGGGAGACTGAAAAGATCAAGCTTTGTGAAGGAGACGAGAGCACTGCAGAGAAAACACCAGGCAAAGCTGCCTGCGCAGGTAGAGGCTCTGAATCCTGCTAGCGACCTTCCACCTTGGGAAAGTAAGCCAGAAAACATCACCATCTCTTCCACGGTACCCTACATCACCACCAGAGATGAGCACAGCAATGTGAGCAAGAAAGCCCTGACACTGGCCATGCTCGAAGAAAAGTATCCCCAGGAAGCATGGATACGGGCATACACCGATGGATCAGCCACAGATGCAGTTCAGGATGGAGGGGCTGGGGTGTACATTCAGTACCCAAACGGAAAATGGCAGGCAGAGGCAGTACCAACAGGCCTTCACTGCACAAACTACAGAGCTGAGGTGGAAGCCCTAGTCCGCGCAGCTAACACCCTTAGTGGCACTGCAGACCCTGATGCCCAGATTGTCTTCCTTACTGATGCCATGTCTGTCCTTGAGGCAGCAACAGCAAGCAAACTGCCACGTCTACAAGAGGCACTGCAAAACATCAAGTGCACCAGACTGGTGCTGCAGTGGATCCCTTCACACTGTGGCATCTATGGCAATGAAGAAGCTGACAGAATGGCAAAAGTGGGCGCAGAGAAAGAACAAGATGAAAATGGAGTCAGCTTCACAGAGATGAAGACCATCATTAAGTCTGTGTACAGACCACCACAACGGCCCCTAGACAGTTACCATCAGCTGTCCAGACAAGAGCAGGTGACCATCTTTCGTCTGAGGACCAGGCACAACCGACTCAATTTCCACCTGCACAGACGCTTCCACCTCGTGCCATCTCCCCTGTGCCCTTGTGGAGAAGCAGAGCAGACCGCAGAGCACATCCTCCAGGACTGTGGGAACCACCAGCCGCTGAGGGAGGAGATATGGCCGAAGCCCGCCACTCTACAAGAGAAACTGTACGGGCCTGTGGAGGCGCTACAGAAGACCACAGATTTCATTTTGAGAGCCAAACTCCAAGTGTAACGGCGTTCGAGAAGAAGAAGAAGAAGTGTTAGAGATATGAGAAAAGATATTCCAAGAACATTTTTCTGTCTTAATACAGTCAATACCCCAAAACATAGTTATTTAATAATAATAATAACCACACACACACACACACACACACACACACACACACACACACACACAAAACACATTGTTATATGCACCTGATAACAAATTTTTTAAGTTACCTACAGATACTTGATAACAAATTTCAAAGTCACTTATAACTTAAGGTAACTTTTTAAGTTCGTATAAATTAGTTAACACAAGAAGTTATAGGTGTCTTAAAATAAGAACTTATAAATTCTTTAAAGAACTTAAACATAACAAATTGCATGTTCTTGACGTAAGTCACAACTTACTTGGACAGATTTGACAAGATTCAAGGACAATAAAAAAAACTTTTTTTCCTCAATAATACTCTGGTGGTGGAGCAGATGGGGCTAAATAATCAAGCACAAGTGTTGTAAATGACATGTCATCTCTCTGCGAAGCATATGACAAAAATATTGATTGATTACCAAATCTGATTTTTATTTGCTTAAAAGATTGTGTAGTTTTTCTGTGGTTTCCTGAACACCGATCCTTTTTCCTTCTGCTAAAAAACTAGCCTTTAGTTCTTCAACATTTATATTCTGTATTTCAGACTTCTGTTTTTTGTAATTGTTCAAATCATCCTGCACTCTCTTAAATTCTAAAATTATCATCCAATGACTTACTTATAATAAGTTTCATACTGCTCAACTTCGCACCCCCACCCGGGTCTGCCCTGGGGGACTTGGGTGGGGTTAGGTATTTTTTAGTTCCCAGGGTCACTCTGGTCAGCCCCACAGGGTGGGTTTTCCTCTCTATTCTTGGGCATGTGTTTCTGTCTTCCCTTGGTCCATTCACCTGTATTTTCCTATTTTAAACTCTCCCTACTGTCTGCGCTTCCTGTAGCTCTTGATATTGGATGTGTGTTGCTAAATGGTCTTAGCTTTATTTAGGCCCCATATCGTAGGTTTATTTAATGTATTGGACCGGCTGGCGACATACATTCAATATTTTGTTTATTATTTTTTTTTTCACAAGCAGTGCAGGCACGTCCTGAGAAAGCCTTGTTGCTGTCGGGACGTTAAGCAATGTACAATCAATCAATCAACTTCGCACCAACCAGCGTACTCAACGCTTCATGTTTCTGTAATTTCGTGTGAAACCTCTTGCTTATGGCCTCCAAACCAAAGCATGCCAGGCACGTAGCAACGCTAACACCCTCAACTGCAATTCAAATTAAACTTCCAATTCCTGTGGCAAACAGAACAATACCCCCTACAGAACATCCAGCTGAAACTGCACCAACAGCCATAGATGTGTTTTGAACAGAATTGAAAACGGTTTGATGCCATCTCTTACATCGTGAGTATTTTGCTTCCTCACTTTCCAAATATTTAATTGCTTCTGTAATATTTATTAATCGGAATCTGTCTGCCTGTAATGTTTTATCTGATGCAATTGGCACATGTGGATCAAGTGCAAGCGACGACACAGACTCAAGAGTCGGTAGTTGTGGATAGAATTTTGTCATTTTTTTTTATTCACAAATATTTTTATTTAATTGACAATTACATTTTGCAACTCGTCAAAAGTATACAATTTGCTGGCATAATAAAACGAAACAAGATCAATGTGTTCTAGTTTATGAAATTAAAAAAAAAAAAAAGTTATTTTGTCGACTAATATCTTGACAGCAGGAACACTGCTCGAAACCTCAAAAACATCTACATTTTTTTCTAATGGCAATAAAGACCTTTGTTGACTCTGTCAAGGTTTCATCCCATGTAAGCTTTATTCCCTGTGCAATATTTGCCTCTTTGGCAGAAGAAGAAACAGATCTCATGATAATTTCAAATACTATTGTCGCGTCTCTTGCAATGGTAAAGTTTGCTGGTACAAACACAATTTTTGCATCTGTTTTATTTTTTCTATGTGTAAGAAGATACCTTCGTCTCTCATACTCCTGTACTTTTAGTTTATCTCTGCTATTGTTGTCTGGATCAAAGCTTGGAACAAGGCTTACAATCAGCAGCGCAGAGTTAACAACTTTCCTAAACACTAAGGCGCCTTCGTCATCAGTGTATACATAAGGACTAATAAATTCAAACTTTATGTCCCAGTCAATCGTTGGTGGCGGTGCAGGTACAGGCGAAACCACCCATTTATTAGCCACATGTATTAAGTTGTAGGGCACATTATTTACAGGCAGAGTAGGTACAGTAACATCACGCAGTTGACCAAGTTTAGGTATAGGTCTGTCTGTGCCTTCTTTCATGTCATCGATTATATTTCCGCTTGTATATACCAAAAGAATTAAGTTCAAATCCATACACCGCACCCACCTCCCCCTCTTTTTCAAAATCCTGTACGTCAGCCAAATCTTTTAACTCTGTCACTGGACATGCGACTGGAATAATTCTCGGCTTTGGACCAGCACTCATTTTTTATAAACAAAAATAAATTATTTAACTTCTTCTAACACAACACTAAAATCATGCATTACAACTGGTTTGTTATCTTGATTAGTTACAGATATACACAGTGACTCAAAGAAACTAACACCTAATTTCTTAAACTGCAAATTAGGAAATATAACAGCCACACTTTTGCAATAGGGTGCAGTTCCAGTTGGTAAGCTTTTCAACAAAGTTGAAGGCTTTCCATTGTGAACATTTTCAGTTGTGTTCAGTTCTTTCAAATGAACATTTAGTACTGTGTGTACTGCCAAATGAACAGGATATCTTCCAGTTATTTTATCTTTTTTTGGTTTTAGTAGTTGTTGCATGTCTGGACTTGTCCAATCTTCATCTGGAAAAGCAATATTATTACGCAAAAACCCAAGTAATTTTATAAGACTTAATGTTAATGAATACTCACTACGTTTTGGAAATTCCAATGTAACAAGTAAGTTAGATGGATTTTAAGTTGCTTTAATTTTAAATCCATTTTGTAACCATTCAGCTAAAGTACAAAAGTCATAATACCCAGCTCATAAAACATTAACTTCCTTAAAACTAGCAACAATTGATCCATCTATATAATAACTTTTGTCATCTGTTACATTAAACCATTTTACACTATAAAACATTTCATGGATAGCTACAGCCTTGCTACCATCACGATTATCAATTCCATTAGTTAACCACACTGGTTTGCTTGTGTCAAGATTTGTTAAAGTTATAAACATTTTTATTATCTCATAAAAAAAGAAGGATGGAATTTAAATCACCAACAAGCGTTACTACAAACGCATTTCAATTTAATGTGGATGCCAAATACAATGTCGCACCAACTTATGAACAGAAAATAATACAACTAAACCAGCTTGATATAGCTGTGTCGGAACAAGATTTATTTCAAGTCAAAGTACCTAACCCCTTTGACCATTACCTAAACCCTCCAATAACAGACGATGCTCCTGCAAGAAAGTGGTCTCCAAGCCCACTACAGACGTTTCAAAACCAGCTTAACTTTGCCATACTATGTTCTACTATGGGCTGTGGTGTTTCATTCACAGACCACTTGAATCACTCAAACAAACTTATTAGGTCTGTGTACATTTTCACACGTATTACCAGCTTAGAAGAATACTGTCAGAACTGCATACACCACTACCCACTGAATCCAGTTTCAACAGGTATAACAACCCCATGGACATGAAAGCGTTTGAATGCATCTGTAATGAATTTAACATCAGTACCAGGTATGACTTTACACAAAAACTTGATGATCACAATGGCATGGGTACATTGTATTATGCTATAAGTCACAGACAATATCCTCAATATTAATACCCTGGTTACACTTCATTCTCATCAAAATCACAAGTCTGGTTATGATCAATAGAACAGAAACAGTCTAATGCCTGGACCACATTTATTTTAGACAAAAGTGATGGATTTACTCAAGCGGGAGTCGAGCACTTAAATGAGTCTATCAGAACTTATGTGTGGTGTTTACTAGGTGCACAATCATTAACAAAATTAAACATTTTAAATGGGAGTGGGAAGTTTGAAGCACAAAAACAGTTTCTCGCAAATCTAGAAGATTCAATTAACTCAGTGGTTGATCTCCCATCAAGCATACAACGCTATCAAGACGATCTCAGATATGCGAGATCGAAAGTTGACTTTGTAGTTGGCATTGGGTTATACATGTTACCGTCTGATCTTGAACTCCAAATGGGTACAATAACAAATTATAATAATGAAATAGTTGTTGCAGGTGTTGGTCAGAAATTAGGACTCAACCAATCTGTAAACTTAAGAGCAACAACCACGCATGTACAGTCTTAAAAACCATTAATGACACCAGCACCAGTAACGTCATCACCCGTGCAGACAGTAACAGCCCCGGTCCCGGCCCCTACACCTGACTCATCATCACCAACCCCTGGCACACATGAGTCAGAGAGAACAGCATTGGTAATCGGCCTCACCGGATTAGGGGTATTACTTCTTTATCTGTTTCATTAAATACCCAGTGATTAACCCTCCTACTGTAACCAGAATGACCCATACATTTTCTGCCATAAACCCTACTACCTTCGCTGCTGTACTAATAAGCCAACTGACAACTGTGCCAATTATACCAAGCAACGCGTCCATTGCTTTCACAGCCAATTTCTTAAGCAAGTCTGATATGTGAGACAACTGTTTCTTTACCCACGACTGTAAATCTTTTGGATCAGTTGGGGTCGGGGTTGGTGGACCAGGTGGACTTGGTGTAAGAGAACCACCGCCACCGCTTGTGCCACCAGGCCCCCCCAGAGACAGCCAACACAACAGTACTAATAATAAACCCAAGAGCAGTAATTAAACTCGCAATTGTAATACCCTGCTCTCTGAAAAGTGTTTTAAGTCTCTCAGCCAATGTTGTGTCTTTGTGAAGTATTTTCTGAATAGTTTCCCTAATCCTGTTAACCTGTGTTTTCAGTTTTTCTCTTCCAATACTAATCACTTCTAACCTTCCTGATCATTCTATCTGTAGATCATTTAATCTGTGTTGGATTCTTTCTTTCATTTCTGTGTCAAGATTCCCATTGTCTGCGGTAGCCAGTTTTTCTTTTTCACGTTCTATGTGTTTATCAAGCTCACCCAGTTTGGCTACATTATTTACCATCTCACCTCTGATTGACTGTAATGATTTATCCAACCCTATAATCTCTCACATTGACAAAGGTGGGTCGTCTATTGTTTTCATAGCGTCATTTATTTGACCTTCTGTAAATGAGGTTTCTTGTATCACTGTGTTTGCTATTTCTGGCAGGCTTGTTACTGCTGCCATTTCAATTTGTTGTCCTGTTGGTAACTTTGTTTGCGTGTTGTGAAGGACACTAACAAGTCGAGGCGCAAGCGGGGTTAACTTCTTACTAGTACCAACACCAAGGTAACGCTGCAGTGCTGCCTCACCACCTACATCAGTTTTGATTGTACTTAAAGCTCTAAACTTAGCAGGATTATTTTTATGTGTTAGATACACTTTCCCTCTGTATTTACAAATAAGTGTCCTTTTTCATATTCAAACTGATTAGGATCTATTACATCTGGGCGGACACCCACACTGTCATAAAATGAGTTCACTTTGTCTTTTAACAGTTTGTGATACATAGGAGAAGTATTTCCCATTCCAGTCATATCCATCATATCTGTGATACTAGTATCTGGGACATTCATATTATCCATTTCAATATCTTCATGATTAAATCCTCCCACGGCCATTGTTTTTATTAATTTAATATTTTTTATTGTGCATAATAAAAATGACATCGTCTTACGGATCAAAGTTAGACCCATATAGAAAACTACGTGAGCCTCTTGGTGTTAAGGGCATTATCTATTGTCATCTCAAACAATCCTAATACCATAGACCAAAACCAAACACTTACAGTCAAGTTTCCAAACCTAGGTCCCAGTGACGTTATTGTTCCTGGTACTGCACGCCTTGCTTTTAACATTGAACTATCATCAGACGCAGATGTAAACAGAACAACAGTTAACAATCTTGGCAGAGCAATTGTTAGAACTATTAAAATTAAACTTGAAGGACAGGAAGTGTTTAGTCTTGATGATGCTGATGTGTTTTACTGTTACAAAGATCTTTGGCTTACATGAGAAGAACGAGAAGACCGTATTTACCAAGGCATACAGTCAGATAATGTTGGTAAACTTCGAATCGATGCCGGAGATAAAGTAACCACTGGGGTGGCCAAGGAAATTATTATGGCTGAAACATATGGAACCAGGTTTTACATTCCACTTGAATTTGAAATCCTCACAGCACATTTGCCTTATTACCAAGGAGCACTGAATGACCATTTGAGTTTTGAACTAACTTTCAAGGACTACTCCAAAATTATAAAATCATCTGATCTCAGTGCGACATATAAGATTTCTAACATATCTTTGGAATACGAAATTGTCACACACACTGAACTAGCTAGACTCATACAAACTCAGTACCAGTCGAGACTGCCGATTTATTATGACAGGGTGATTAGACATAGTTTAATACCCAAAGACAAGAGTGATCCGATGTGGAATATAAACTTGAACACACCTGCCAGGTCACTGAAAGGTATACTCATGTTGTTTGTTGAACCGGTGAGTCCATACAAAAGGGATTCAGAAAAATTCTACAATCCAAAGATTACACATTTGTCTTGCACAATCAAAGGGCGTCCTAATCAAGTGTATGCATGTACCTTATCAGCACTACGATGAGATTACTAAGTATTTTGCAGGTGGAAGGATTAGAGATAAACCGGCAAACATTGCGTGTAAAGATCTGCATCTGTATGACGTAAGGATCGGTCAAAATCTGACAAACAAGTATGCACTTTGGTTAGACCTGCGTAGTACAGATGATGACTACCTTCATGGGTCAGGTAGTACTGTCAAAAATGGTAGTGATGGGATTACAATTCAGATACAAAAAAAGGTTGAAAAAGCCGAAGCCATAAAAAAATATTTGTATCTGATTTATGACGCACAACTTAATATTGCAGAGTGCAGACTAAGTGGTCACTTGTATTAAAATTATATTGTGTATTAAAATGAACTTGATGACCCTCGACCCACACTGTGGATTATTTTGTGGTGCCACAGGGTGTGGAAAAACTGAATTAGTACTTAACCTCTTACAAACAAGATACATCCATCATTTCGAAAACATTGTAATATTTTGTCCAACAATCAAACACAACAAAGCTTATCACAACCGTTTATTCATTTGGACTGACAGCAGCATTTACTTAGTTGACCCTGAGAAAAAACTGAATGACTACCTGCAATATTTTTACAAACAATTTGAAGGACAGCCAACGTTGTTTATTGTTGATGACTGTTCTGCAGAGAAAGACATTGTCAAGAAGAGAAACACTTTAGCAGAGCTCGCCTTCAGTGGCAGACACGCAAATGTCAGTGTATGGATTCTCACTCAGAAATATAATGCTGTACTGAAAGATTTTCGAGAACAGTTAAAGTTTATCTGTTTGTTTTACTGTAAGGATCGTGGCAGCTTTGAAGACTGTCTCAGATAAAATGACGTCATACCAAATAAACATGAACGGGATGATGTAAAAAATAAACTGAAATCAACTAAGCATCTAAAGCTTATTTTAAAGACAGATCAGCCCACAGGGTATGGGTTGGTAAATTAATTTAGTCTTTTGTTTTGTCCAATAAAAATGACAGACAAACCCACTCAGTTGATTTACAGACTGTTTCAAAGATCTTAAGTGTTTTTATTACTTAAAAACATGTGTGTTTGAACCCAGCTTTAAAGTCACCACCAATGAAGATATACATGACATATAATGTTACTTTGGAATATTCTGATGGAGCACCACGTTATGATTACGAGACTGTTGATCTTAAGACAATTGCTTTTAAAGTTTATGATGCTAAATATAGCCACTTGCGCTTGTTTGAGGCACTGTGTAAAGACATATTTGATCAAGTAAGAAAACTACATTGTTATATTGAAAATGTTACATTCAATAAAGTGATATTACACCTGCAGGACAAGACTTCAAGACACACACCAGGGAAGTGGTTGATTTGTTTATCATAGTTACAGTTAATACAATATTACATAAGGTGTGCCAGCGGTAATTTTTGTTCTCATTTATTATTTTGTCGGACAAATAAAAATGACGGACAATGCTCAAAGCTCATCAGGCTCAACAAGTCAATCAGGCTTAAGAAACGTGTTTCACACAACAGACATGCGTATATCCAATAGTAACAATGTCTATGAATCGATAGAAAAATCTTTCTCTGTTGTACAAGATAATCTTCTTACAGGCAGTGTAAAGATTCAAATTGTTGCTAAAATAGAATTTACTAGAGTAGATGGTGAAGTGATTGTATTGTATATCTCGACAAGACAACACACAGTTAACACAAGAAGGGAATTAGACAACGTTTTTAGAGACAGACTGTTACCTGACTTTCTCCAAGCAACTGACAGTGCAAAAATGAAGGGGTCTGGTTGGCACGAAGGTCATGTACATGAACTACAATTAAAACAGTCAAGGTATCATCCTATACTAGGTAAATCATGGATACCACTGCCAACAGAGGTTGCAAACAAAAAGACTGTAGTCAATATACAGAACAATGACCACTATTGTTTCATGTGGTGTGTGCTTGCTAAACTACACTTTATAAAATCAAAACCTGAACATGTATCTAACTACACTAAATTTGTAAATGAACTCAACTTCAGTGGTATTGATTTTCCTGTTAAGGTAGAAGACAAAGACTTGTTTGAAAAACTAAATCCTGGTAAATGTGTATGTGTGGGATAATGAGTCTGTTGACAAGTTGCAACCCATTAGAGTATCACCACTTGCTCCAACCTATGGACAGCCAGAAGAGAAACATGCTGACATGTTATTAATAGGAGATGGAGATAACTTTCACTACACAATTATCAGGAGTATGTCACGTCTAATTCGCAGTATTGTTTCAAAATATGTTAGTAAACAAGAAATTTGTAAGAGATGTTTACAAAGATTCTCTTCTATTGCAGTTGCGCACAAACATGTTTTACATTGTAGGCCAGCTGATGACATACAAACAGTACTTAAGTATCCAGAGCCTGGTAGTCAAGTGTGTTTTAAGAACTATGGGAATCAACAAAAGCTGCCGTTTGTAGTGTATGCTGAGTTTGAATCACTGGTTGTACCATATGAAGGTCCTGTTCCAGAATCATTACCAAAGACTATAAAACTAAGTGACCAAGTGGTGTGTTCTTTTGGATACATTATTATTAGGTCAGACGGACAGCATTCAAAACCTGTTATCTACAGAGGAGAAAATGCAGCATATCTGTTTTTAACAGAAATGAGACAACTCTATAGTAAGGTAGTACAGTATCTCACAACAAGCCAGATGCCTTTGGTGATGACAGAAGAAGACAAACTGAAATTTAATACAGCTGTGACGTGTTGGATTTGTGAACAACCTTTAAGAGGTGATAAAGTTCATGACCATGATCACATAACTGATCGTTACAGAGGAGCTGCACATAACAATTGTAACTTGTTGTTAAAAACAGATCCTAAGACATATAAGTTACCAATCTTTTTTTACAATCTTAAAGGTTATGATTCACATATTATCATGCGTGCTGTGGATGAGTCGTACAAAAACATTAGCTGTATTGCCCAGACAACTGAAAAGTACTTGACCTTTAGGCTAGACAACAAATTAGCATTTTATGACTCCATGCAACAATTGTCTTTAGGGTTGGCTAGTCTGGCAGAAGGACTAACTGAGTATCCAATAACAAGTAAATATTTTGAGCCAGACTTGATTAAGAAAGATGTGTATCCATATGAGTACATCAGTGAGTGGGTTGTGTTTGAGGAAAGGAGACTTCCACCAAAAGAGAAATTTTATTCTACACTTAATGGAAAAGGTATGACTCTGATTACCGCACGCACTTGATGCATGGGATAAACTAGGGTGTCAGACGATTGGTGACTGTCACGACCAGTACTTAAAAGCTGACGTTTGTTTGCTAGCAGACTATTTGAAAGTTACCATGAAAAGGGTTTGTTACACTACAGTCTTGACCCAGCCTGTTACATAACTAGTCCTGGCATGACATGGGATGCATTTTTGAAATCCAGTAAGATATTCATAGACCTGTTGTCTGATCGTACGATGGGTGAAATTGTGGAACGTGGATTGAGGGGAGGAATTAGTATTGCAGCGAACAATTATGCCAGAGCCAACAACAAATATCTGGACGGTCATGGTGACCTTGGCTATGACCCCTCAAGGTCATCTAATTATATCCTGTACGTTGACGCTAATAATTTGTATTACTTTACTTACTTACGCCTGTCACCCCTACCCGGGTATAGGCCGTCGACGAGAGACCTCCAGCAACTCCTGTCCTGTGCTTCTCCTTCGATTCTACTCCAGGTGGTTCCCAGTCTCTTGATGTCTGCTTGGAGGTCTCGACGCCAGGAGTTTCTCGGCCTACCTCTTTTCCTCTTTCCCTGGGGGTTCCATGACAATGCCTGCCTAGTGATACTGGAAGCTGGCTTTCTCAGACTGTGACCGATCCATCCCCATCTTCTTCGCCCAATTTCATTCTCTGCTGTTATCTGCTCTGTTCTCTCCCAGAGTCTGACGTTGCTGATCTTCTCTGGCCAGTGGATTTTCAAAATTCTTCTAAGGCAACTGTTCATGAAGGTCTGTACTCTGTTGACTGTGGTTTTTGTCAATCTCCATGTCTCTGCTCCATATAGGAGAACTGCTTTTACATTGGAGTTGAAAATCCGGACTTTGGTGTGTTGTGACAGCTCTCTGGAACTCCACACTTTTTTCAACTGGAGAAAGGCTGCTCTGGCTTTACCGATTCGTGCTCTGACATCTGCATCAGTGCCGCCTTTTTTGTCTATGATGCTCCCGAGATAGGTGAAGGACTCCACCTCCTCCAACGGGGTGCCAGCAAGCAAGACTGGTTCTTTCCTGGTTGCGTTCAGCCTCATTGTCTTTGTTTTCTGTTTGTGAATGGTGAGGCCCACTTGGGACGAGATGTCAGCAAGCCTCGTGGTCTTGTCCTGCATTTGTTGATGAGTGTGGGACAGTAATGCCAAGTCGTCTGCAAAATCGAGGTCGTCAAGCTGTGTCCACAGTGTCCACTGTATTCCACCTCGTCTGTGCTCTGTGGTCATCTTCATGACCCAGTCTATGGCCAGTAGGAAGAGGAACGGAGACAGCAGACACCCCTGCCTGACACCAGTTCTGACCTGGAGCTCTCTGGTGAACTGCCCTTCGTGGATCACGCGACATGTCATGCCATCATAGCTGCTCTTGATCAGGCGGACGAGCTTTGTGGGTACACCGTAGTGTCGTAGGAGTTTCCACAGAGTCTCTTGGTCCACGCTGTCAAATGCTTTCTCATAATCCACAAAGTTGACGTACAGCGGGGAGCTCCACTCCAGAGACTGTTCCACGATGATGCGGAGAGTGGCGATCTGATCTGTACATGATCGGTTCTTCCTGAATCCTGCTTGCTGGTCTCTCAGGTGGGGGTCAACGGAGCTCTTCATTCTCTCTAGGATGATCCTGTTGAAGACCTTTCCTGGTACTGACAGCAAGGTGATTCCTCTGTAGTTGGAACACTTGCTGAGGTCGCCTTTCTTGGGAAGCTTGATTAGGTACCCCTCCTTCCAGTCAGCTGGCATCACCTCCTCTTCCCAGATCTTTCCAAACAGTGGGTACAGCATCTCAACTGTTGTCTCTAGGTCTGCTTTCAGAGACTCCGCTGGGATGCCATCTGGCCCTGCTGCTTTGCCATTCTTCAAAAATGCCACTGCTTTTCTGATCTCTTCCCGGCTGGGTCTGTCACAGCTGATGGGTAGGTCGGTCTCTGCCGGCTGGATGTCGGGGGGGTCGGGTGGGCTAGGTCTGTTCAGTAACTCTTCAAAATACTCGGCCCATCTGTCGAGTTGGTCTGCTCTGTCTGCAATAGGCTTGCCTTCTTTGTCTTTTACTGGTCTTTCTGTATGGCCATACTTACCCGACAATCTTCTGGTAATGTCGTAGAGCTGTTTCATGTTGCCGCTGCCTGCTGCCTTTTCTGCCTCTGCTGCCAGGCTGTCTGTGTAGGCCCTCTTGTCTGCCCTGATACTCCTCTTCACCTCGCGGTTGGCTTCCGAGTATTCCCCCTGTGCCCTTACTTTGGCTGCTCTCGTGCGACTGTTGTTGACCACTGCTTTCTTCTGCTTCCTCGCTTCTATCTTCTTCAAGGTCTGTGCCGACAGCCAGTCCTTGTGGTGGTGTTTCCTGAACCCTACAGTGTCTTTGCAGGTTGAGTTCAGCGCCTCTCTAACTGCCTTCCACTGCTGCTCTGTGGTGACCGCCTCCTCTTCATTTACTAGCTCCTGTAGCGCTTGAAACCGGTTGGACAGCACCAGTTTGAACTCTTCTCTAACTCCAGTTTCTCTCAGGAGGCCTACATTATAGCGCTGTCTTCTTGTTGTCTCTGTGCGGCTTTTCTTTAGCTTGAGCTTCATTCTTAAGGTAAGCAGATGGTGGTCGGAGGCGACATCTGCTCCCCTCCTCACTCGAACATCTTGAAGGGATCTTCTAAATTTCTTCTGTTAGTCTTTTCGTCGGCGTTTTTGTAGCTATTTCCTTTTATGCAGGGTGGGGAAGCTACCCCCACGCCCAACCCCCTTACTAGGAGGACCAGGGGTTTTCTGTCGGGGTCACCTTCCCTTAGACCATGTTGGTTCACGGCACCTTATTTCATTCGGTGCACCCCTCTCACGAGGGACCCCCTATCCACCACCCAGGGGACGCGCCTCAACGCCGTATGGTCCCAGCGCGAGGTAATAATTTGTATGGATATGCAAAAAACTTTTGTCTGTATGATTTGTCACAGTATGACATAATAGAGTCAGGGTTAACAAACAATATTATGAATCTTGACCGAAACGACGCGAAGGATTGGATCTTTGAAGTCGACCTGGATTACCCACACCATCTACATGATTACCACAATGATTATCCATTGGCTGTTGAGAAAATGAGTATGACGGGGGGAAAAGAAGACACTAAACTTTACCAAATTTAAATGACAAATTCAATTACGTTTGCCATTATCGCTTGTTGCAGTTTAACATCAGACATAGGTTAGTACTAAAGAAAGTTCACAGAGGCATTCAATTTGATCAGAGTGCTTTCATGAAAGATTACATAATGAAAAACACAACATTCAGTGCGAGAGACGGCAACACTGCATTTGATAAAGACTTCTTTAAGCTTATGAACAATGCTTGTTTTGGCAAGACGATGGAAAATCCTCATCACCGCAAAGATGTGAGACTTGTCACAACTGAATCGGGTGCAATTAAACTTACAGGTAAGCCTCAGTACACAAGGTATAAAGAGTTTCATTCATCTTTGTATGCAGTGTCACTCAAAAAAAAAGATTGTCAAACTGGACAAGCCAGTATTTATTGGTATGGCAATTCTTGAATTGTCAAAACTGTTGATGCTTGAATTTTATTATGATTACTTCAAACCAAAGTATCCTGAGTGTCGTCTGCTAGACACTGACACTGACTCTATGATCATTGATGTGCCTACTGAAGACTTTTATGAAGACATGAAAACAGAGTTACACATGTATGACACGTCTGACTATCCAAAAGATCACCCACTGTTTAGCACACAAAACAAGAAAGTGCCTGGAAAGTATAAAGACGAACTGAATGGTGTGCCAATAATTGAGTACGTTGGGCTGAGGTAAAAAATGTATTCTATACTGCACCAAAAAGGTAGTCAGTCGAAAGCCAAAGGTATTAAAAAAAACAGCAATAAAAAATAAAGACATTCGTCATGAACATTATAAGCAAGTATTAGATGGTGCATTAATGCCTGATTATCCAAACAAGTCACTGAGGTCAAACAAACATAATGTTGAAATGATCCAAACAAATAAGAAGTCACTGTCAGTTGGGGACACAAAACGTGTGTTTCATAGTAAGGAAAAAGCTTATGCACCTGGACATTACAGGCTCAAGTTATCTGAAGAAATAGCTGATAAACTAGTTGATGAAATAATCAATGAGTTAGTTACTGAAATGAGTAACAGTGTCTGGGGAAATAATCTGTAATTCTTCTCTCACAAATGCTCTCTGTGGTGCAGGGTCAAAAAGATAATAAATTGACGCGTTAGGACCAGGAACTATTTTTTTTAATATTGTGTACAGACGTAGACCAGATGGGGTCGGTTGCCCTGCGCTTCACATCGTTCTCGACCTCACTCGGTTGATATAAATATCTCACCTGTTTAGTAAATAAACTTGTGTTGGATGCTGGGGTTGGTCCTGTTTTTGGCTTTGTCATTGTTTTCAATTTAATAGAATCAGCAGGTTTTACATGTCCTTCGTTATTCATTGCTTTTATCACATGTGGTAATCTCTTAACCCACTCAGTGTTCCGGGTGTCATGCATGAGTTCCTTAGAATACTGGTAGCTAAAAAGTCTCTCTGATAACTGTTTGTTAAAATTCTCTACAATTGCCTGTGATCTGTGCACGCCTGGAATGCCTCGTCTAACCAGTACACCGTGCTTCGCAAATAACTGATTAACGGCACCTTTAAATTCAGATCCATCATCAACCTGAACAAGTCTACGGTATTTTAAAGGACCTTGACTATACATTTTGATAACACTGTAGCAACTGTGGTAGCAGTTTTGTCAGATATGGGTTCGGCGTCTTTGTAGCGTGAAGCTATGTCAACCACAGTCAGTGCGTACTTGTATCGTTTCTTTCTTATTGTGTCATGGGGTAGGAACAGGAGGTCCATTTGGTGTGTGTCATTTGGGATAGTGTTTTCAAAATGAGGTCTTGATATTTTTCTTGGAGCAGGTAAATATATCTGCCAAATTGCCTGTCTCTGTAACCATTGTTTTATCTGATTGAGTGTTATATCTCCGCCCACAGCGGCATGTATTTTTTGAATAGCTGTTTGTCCTTTCCAATATCCAATTGGGGAGTAATATATTTTTGATAGTTTATTTTCGACGTTCATTTCTTCTAGCAATATAAAGTCCAGTAAAATATACAAATGTCATTCCCACAAGAACAAAGATTATTTCTCCATTTCTTTGTTCTGTACTTGGTTTGTAATAGTCACTTAGTTTCGGTTTTGGGATAGACATGTCATTACCCGTGACGAGAAAATACTCACGAATTGCGTCATCTGTATTTGAAAATGTATGCTGTGCGTGGTCTTCAAGTCTGAGTTTTTCATTAATGAAATCAAGTTTCTCTATTCGTTGCTTCTTGTAATCTTGTTGCGCTTGTGCTAATTTTTCAGATGCTTCATTGTGTCATTTTATTTTTTCTGCTGATTCTTCTCTACCCATTTTTGAAAAGAGATAGTTTGATCCACTGAAAGCAAGTGCATTGACCATGGCACCACCAATCATAATAGCTATAGTCGCCATACTTTTTATTTACATAGAAACATTTTCAGGAATAATTCCCTGCTTGACAAGAAAGTCTTTGTGGCAATTGATGCTGTCACAACTACAATTAGCTTTGCACTGTCTTCGAAATCTAATCTACTCAAGTCTGCCGATTTCATTTTGAGTAGTTTTTTTCCCAGCATAGAGTAAGCAACTGCTAGTCCACTTATTATGGCAGAGTGATAGACAAGGTTCATCAAGTTCTTTGTGTCGCTCATTTTCTTAGGCAATAAAAATTAAAATAAAACATTTATTCACTGCATAAGAAATGGGTCGACAGGTTTGGATGCTACTGGTAATGTGGTGACTTCTGGTTTTGTTTTTGGAGTGTCTGATTTTTTGGACACTGTACGAGTCTGTGGTTTGTATTTTTTGTATAATTGGTAACCTACGTAACCAAATCCGACAACAAATCCAGCAACTATATATTTTGTTATTTCAGGTTCAGGGTTAGCCTGGGTTGTTTGTCTTTCATTTTGATGAGGGTGTGGTGGTCCTGACAGTGCTGACGGTTCTGATGGTCTTGGCGGTATTGACACTGGTCCTGACAGTGCTGATGGTGGATCAGTTACATGAGCCTTTTCTGTTTGTGCTTGAAGCTGTAATTTTTTGTGTCTGTTCCATTCAGCTAATTGTTTTCCAGCCTCTACCCTTCCTGGACTTTTAGTCTTAGTCACCGTTTGAACCTGTGTCAAGACAGGACCAGGGTTCGGTTGTGGAGTCGTCTGGGTCTCGTCCATTTTCTTCTGCAGTAAAATTTATTTTTGAAAAATCAATATGACTCCCAGTGACAAGCAAGGTTACGACAGGTGCAAGGTAATTTCCAAACTTGTAAAACATGACGCATGCTAATTTACCAATTGAAATTGCAACAATAGGGTTGCTTTCAAGGTCGTGTGATAGACTGTCAGTGTCTACAGGTAGAAAGTGACTCACTGCTTTTGTGCATAGGCATACAAGTGATCGACTTAAATCACAAGTCATTAGTGAAGCGATGTGATTTTCATATTTAGAATGAAGTTTGATTAGCTCGTCAGCCATAAGGGATTCTATATCTTCTGTCATGTATAGTTTTCCGAGATACGCTTTTGATTTGCCTGAAACAATTACAGACAAAAGCCGCTGTTTTTTGGAGTCTAAGTTTTTGTTCTCTACCGCATTGATATCGTTTAAAAGAAGCAATTCATCTTGGTTCATTTTATAATAAAAAATATTAATTTTTTTTAAACTATAATTAAACTCTTAAAATGTACATTTATGAATGTACACACTAACATAATCAATAGATTAATTAGCTCAGGTGTTAATCTTGCTTTAGTCATGATAGAGACAATGGTTAGAGAGAAAGTAGAAACTGTTTTCCAAAGAATCCACAATTGTTATTGCCGCATTGTAAAACTTGAGTTTTATTTTGAATCAACAGGGTAATTGAGAAAGATGGAGGCGCTAGTGGGGTTCATTGTCAAAAAAGTTATAATTATTTAAAACAACGCGGCAATAACGATTGTGATGTGTTTGGAAAACAGTTTCTACTTTCTCTTCATATAACAACATGACAAAGCGATTTGACACCCATGTGTTAATTTGTAGTTCAGTGAAAAGGTGAAAAATAGCTGTATTTTGACCTAAAAGATGTTTTCTCAAGTATACACAACTTCAAACCCAGACTTGGTACAAGTTGGTAAGAACTTTTCATGCATATAATTTCGTATGCACGAAAGGTCAGAGGTCAGAAAGGTCAAGGGTCACAAGAAATCGGAAAATAGGTACAACATAGCCATATATTGCCCAAAGATGTTTTTGTCTGAAGTATTCTTCACAACTGTAACCCTAAACTTGGTAAAGAGATACCTGATGGTAAGACCTTCCTATGCATATTTATTTGGATGACCCCCTCAGAAAGGTTACTTTTTGTCACTTTCCTGTCATGTGGCGATTTGGAAACGCAGCTTAATATGTATTAGTTTTTGATTATCCAAGGAAACCTCTTTACTGACACCCCCACCCGGGTCTGCCCTGGGGGACTTGGGTGGGGTTATCTACGTTTTAGTTCCCATGGTCACACTGGTCAGCCCCACAGGGTGGGTTTCCCTTCTATTCTGGGGCATGTGTTTCTGTCTACCCTTGGTCCATTCACCTGTATTTGCCTTTTTAAACTCTACCTATTGTCTGCACTGCCTGTACCTCTTAATATTGGATGTGTGTTACTAAATGGTCTTGGCTTTATTTAGGCCCAATGTCGTAGGTTTATTTAACGTATTGGACCGGCTGGCGACATACATTCAATGTTCTGTTTAGTCTTTTTTTTCACAAGCAGTGCTGGCACGTCCTGAGAAAGTCTTGTTGCTGTCGGGACGTTAAGCAATGTACAATCAATCAATCAAACCTTTACTGACAATGTGTTCATTTTTCGAAGACATTTCATCATATGAACAGGTCCTTTTTTTGACAAGTTCCCAAATACTGGCATACATCAGTCATTCAAAATATGTACTCCACAGCTGACTCTTATGGGGTAGGAAACAGTGGTACAGATTTTGTGCAGCATCGGTGTGAGACAAGGAGAAAACTTATCACTGCTCCGCTTTGCATGATTCAAAATGATATACAGGGTTCATTCTGAAAATGGTCATTGGCCTCAGAGTATAACACCCATGGGTCCTTTCTGAAGAGGGGATGTGCCGAAATATAGAAATGTGGGGGTGTATATGTATGTCATTAAACCCTCAGCTTAAAATGTTGTGCCAAATGTGGACTTGCTCAATGAAAAATGCAATACTTCTCAAGAGTGAGTTGACCATGCAGTTCTTGCATTACCCTCCAGCTGTCACAGCAGATTTAAGTGGTTGGGTGATAACTGATCATAGGCATATGATATGTACTGTACTTTTGTGTTGTTTTTTTTTTCTTCCACTGTCAATCTTTGACTTTCAGCTGTGTGGCTTTACTTAACGTATCAGAATTGCTAACCACATGGTTCATTTCACAAGTTTCCAGATGTACTGTACATGACACACGCCAGCAAAGAGAATGACCTGACTATGATCTGTGTCCATACAAGTCATTTGTGCTGTCTAAGGAACATGCGTACAGTGTAGTAATAAGGATAGTATTTCCTTTTTGAGCACATTCATGTAAGTTCTTTTGTGATTTTTCTCGTGCCCCCAGCAGTGTTATATGGTCGACTGCACAGACTTTGTATCAAGAGCAGTACAAGTATTGTTTGGTGTGCATGCCTATATTATGCAGACTAGATGACACAGTGCATTGTACCCTTGTTATGCAGTTTTTATGGTATTTTGTGTTACATCAGCATTGTGCAGTTTAAGTTATGGGGCTTGAGACTGCATTCACTTTGTTGTGCTGCAATTGGACACAGTGTGGTACTGGTAACAGTATTGTTTGATTTTCATGCCAACATTGTGCACAGTATCTGTGTAGTGCAGTTTGGTGGCCGTATACTGTATTTGACTGTTATAATGTTGTGGGATGTGCAATGTTGAGTTATGTCAGGACTACAGTGATGGTCTCTCTCTCTCTCTCTCTCTCTCTCTCTCTCTCTCTCTCTCTCTCTCTCTCTCTCTGTATATATATATATATATATATATATATATATATATATATATATATATATATATATATATATATATATATATATATATATATATATATATACCTATTGCCAAAAGGTGTTACTGAAAAGGCAACAAGGGTGCTTGAAAATGAAAAGTGATAGAATTACATGAAAATTCCGTTTTGGACAGTATGTAGCATGTGCAAATAGTATGTGAAATTGGAATATAATCTGTTTCTTAGTTTCAGAGAAATCTCATTCAGAAGTTGTTATATTACATTATGTTGGAGGTCAGGTATTACAACAGAACAGTGTAAGTTTTTTTTTTTTTATTATTATTGATCCAAGTTGGAAAATGTTTACTAGAACAGTCAAAAAGATTAGTAAATGTGAATTTCTGTTGCAAAACTAAATCATTCAATTTTTCGGAGTGTCACTGAAAAAGATGAATTGTTGTAATACCCGACATCCCACACAGGTGCTTCTTTCTGTTTGTTGTAAATGTGAAATGCAGCCACATTCTCTTTCAAACCACAATCTCAGGGATGTAAAAAGAATTAAGAGAGACAACAGCAACATTTCCTATGATCATTTTATTTCAAGTACAGGAAGAATAAATGCAAATTCAGGAAAACAGATATTATGTCGAACGTCATAATTACAACAAACTGAACGGAGGTGTAACATTTATCCATCAAAATCCACAAGTTCTCCCACAAGTCACTTTTCTTCCCCTACAAACACTGCATACACACATTTTCTCATTTACCTGAACTGCTGATCAATCTGCAATACTGCTAAATCACATATCGTTCTGCACTATTTTTCATGTATTTGAACTGCACATCAATCCTTAAAACTGCAAATCACATCTCGTTTTACACTTATTTCTTCTTAAAAGTGTCTCACCACAATGAAGATTAAAACAGTGTAAAAAATGCATACATTTATATGAATATATGTTATTTTGGGTTTTTTTTACACTTGGGCCAAAACCCTTTCGTAGACGTCTCGGGGCTCCACTCAGAGAACTATTAATATAGTGACAGATGGTCAGTATGGGTCATCAAGCAACTAGAAATTGCAGGAGAAACATACAAATACAGTGATGTCACGTTTGTTTTGCTACACATGTCAGTAAATATACTGAAATGTGTAGGAAAACACAAAGACCTTGACATCACTGATTTAATTTTATATCCGTTTCTTCTGCAATATCTATGCAGTATCTGTCCTAAATTACTGTGAAAAACTGACGCCTCTGACTGGATGTGCTTTTATCGAGGTTTAGAGAGAACCCCCTTAAAATTTAATCAAATGGTTCCCACGAGTAGTCAAAGTGGATAGGCCAACAGTACAAGTGCCGGCGCTCTGACATGAAACTCACACAGGCAACCTGCAGAAGTTCGTCAACGTCTTTAACTTGCCCAACATATTCAGTTCCATTCCACTGAACAAGATGGAAGGTTCCAACCACTAGAGCTTGAGTGTGTGTGCGGGGAACGATAGGCACAAAGTGGTTTGGCACCCAGTGATCAGCATCCATGTCACTGCGGAGTGGCAACAAATGATGAACAATTTCTGTTCATCCTCACAACCCGGAGCGCGAAAATTGCGCTGCAGTGAAGCCTGTACATTTCCCAACCAAGATCTGGAAAAACCAACTGGTTTGGACGCTTCAGCACAAAACTGGCTGCGCAAAACTCCCACAACCCTGACAAGCTGCAGATTTTAACAACTGACATCACTTCAGCTTCAAACGACAGACGCTCTGAAGCATCAGGTGAAACTGAGGTCAGCACAGCCATTTGAATAACTTCAACTGGTGACACAGAGTCATGAGGAGCGCACCAATTAGAACCATTCAGAAAACTGTCTGGATGCAGTGCCATTCAAATAGCAATGCGACACCTGAGCCAAATATTAGAAGGCTCAGCGCTCTGAAAAAAACAGTTGCCATCTCCATTTACACTTTCATGTATCATGTACACTTTCAACACTTCATCTGCATTTTCTATTATCAAACATGACACTCTCCCTCTCAAGGCCTTTCACACGATTCCATGGGTGACTCTACGAGATGGAAAGTGTCAACAATGGCGATCTGAGTGCGAAAGGCGTTCTAACAACACCACCATTTAACAGGTGATTGCACATCAGGTTTACAACATCGGCCGTGTTGCAAATTTGACGGTCGACGCAACACGCCTTGAAAAGGGAGCTTGTCAACAACTACAAACACGTGTGACCGCATTTTGTCTGAATCGGTTTTACATGCTACAAATTAGCAGTTTTCTCCAAACACGACGTTCCAGAGAGTGGTCTAGACAAAGATGCTGCACCAAATATCACCTTTCTTTGATCGAACGTCATGTTTACCACACACGCATTATGGTAATGTAATGACGTACAACTCGCTAAATCATTTTCAACGCACATGGTTGGCGAGAACGAACTGCCAGATTCGTTTCAATCTGCACAGCTTGTATATCCTATCGGAACAAATGCCATATTAATCCTTTGTCTAGGTAACTGTTATGCAAAAACTATACAGAAACTATGTTGAACGTGGATTTTATGTCGAACGTCAGACAAAGACGAATATTACAACATACCTTTCTCGAGTTCCGTCGGTTTGAAGCTTGCCGCAATCATCGATCCAGCATAGCGCCTATGCATCACGTGATACGAAGAAACGATGGGTACATTTTCAAAAATGAAATCGGCAGCAGTTGAGGAAGAAAAGACAACTATGTCGAACGTCGATTATTACAACAAAAACCGGTGGAAGTAAACTCGCCTTTCAAAAACGGCTGTTTGTGTTTTTAATCTTGAAACATGCGAAGTGGGTGCATTATGCATGTACAGGAGAGGAAGTGATGGTCATAATTCGTCTGCTATGAGGTTCACATTGTGCGAAGTGCAGGGAAGAGATATTCTGTTGCAAAATTACAACACGCCTGACGTTCAACATAACGTTTTTTAATAGGCAATACCGCAATATTTCGCACATGAACATATCTGTTCTTAACTGGTAAATATTTATACATATCTTGCCTCACAGAATTGATGATATGAAACCAGTAGGTCGACCTTTTCTTTGCACACTATCACATCGCTCACACGAGGTCGATCAGTAATGCTTTCTGGCAAGGGAAATTTTCAGCCTTGGCCAAAATTTTGATCATACAGTCACTAAACCTCTCGAAATGTGTCTCCCATGTTATTTCTAGTGTATATTCAGGCATTTTACCATGATCCTAACTACTAAAAACAGATGAATCAGGACTGGAATTGTTTTTATTATGCATATAGTTTGGTCAATCATCTTAGTAACACCTTTTGGCAATGGGTCATATATATATGAGCAAAATAATATATGTAGTGGAAGGCTCTAAATGATAAGTCTGTCATTCCTTCTCTCCTATCCCCCTTCTTTTATATACTGTGCAGTTGGCTCTCAGATAAATACCTCATGAGCACGTGGTTGCCAGTGTCGGTCTCCGTTGGCAGGCACACAACTAAAAATGACATCATCTCCACTTTTCTCCCAAATAGCTTGTATAAAGTCAGCACTTTGTCAATGTAAATGTGAATAATGTTACATGTAGTTGAAATATGTTCCGCATTAAAGCTGTATTTTGAGGGGGAGCTGGGTGGCTCAGTGGTAGTGTGTTTGACTCTCATCCCGAAGGTCCTGGGTTCGCATTCAGCTGGGGTCAAAATTTGCTCAGACCCTAGTTCTGTGACCCATCTTTGAAATCACCTTTTATGGACAAAAGATGTTAAGCCCTAAATGTTTAACATTTTGTATTTGAGGTTGTTACTTTTGTATAGGTGCCTACTTGCATTGTAGCCTAATATGCTTTCAACAGACTTGACTGTATACTTTAAATGAATGTCTGCAAATACAGCATTTGTTTTGAAAATAAAGAGACATATTATTCTTTACTCACATTCACCATGATCATGTGTAATCATAACAGGGCATATTGAAACATGTGACATTTGTTTTGTTTCCTTATAATTTTTAACCAAAAACTGCTGTGAAACTGAGATTCAGCTAGAGAGATAGGTACATCCACTACCAATCTGTTCACAAACATCTTTCAACCAGAGATGTTCATCCACCTGCTTTCATGGAGATGCCACAGTAGCATGTAGCATTTCTTGCAGCAGGTATATTAAAACAAATTCACATCACTTAATGTTTGTAGATGATGCCAGTAAAAATTGAAAAAAAAAAAAAACTGTGACAACTCTTTGGTGTGCTTTTTTTATCAGTGAAGCTGTTAATGATTGAATGAATGTAAACATGAAAGTAAACTTGCTCGCACAATGCCGGGCTGAAAAAAATGAATGAACAAATGTACCGAGGTAACCAGTGTGCATTTTTATCCAAGACTGAATCCGGTTGGTTGGTTGGTTCATGGTTTAACATTCACATTACCACAGTGATGATAATCGCATATTAAAATAAAAAATTACCACGCGTTTATTTTTTTACTTTGGGTTTTTTTTTTTTTTTTTTGTTTTTTTTTTTTGTGTGTGTGTGTGTGTGTGTGTGTGTGTTTGTTTCATTTAGCGAAATAGAAACTGTATGGGTTTCAAATGTGAGCAGGAAAAAAATATCGCCATCCACGGGGCTCGAACCCTCCTTACCTGCGTGGCGAAAGAGTATCTTACCACTGCACTAACTAAATTACTAAGAACCAGTAGGTGCATTTTAATTACTTATAGATAAACGTATCTGCCGTTGTTTGTTTCAGTTTACTGTCACAAATAGTGATCGAGGACTAGCAGTTTGGGCGTAGTTTGCAACAGTTTGGGCGTATGTTTTCCTTGTAGGTTTGGCATAGTTGTTTTCCCTACTTTCTCATGCGGGCTTGGGACCGGCTACGGCGGAGATATGATCTGCCGGAAGTCAGACATCGCTTGTATCCCTTATTGAATACGCACTCGCAAACGACCCAAAGTGCCAAATTTCGTGCGGGACCGCATATTTTCTTCAAAACTAATGTGATAGTTATGACATAAAGTATGACTTTATCGAATAAAAAGGGCCTGAGCAATTGCCCAACAATGCAAACACTTGTAATGTTATTGATAACATCCGGGCAATTTGCGAGTTTACAACAAACACTATTGTAAATTTCGCTTAGAATTCCATTTCTCAGAACAAACCTTTTTTTACGAGAAAATAACAACATACTACATGAAGTGACCTACATGTTTCTACGAAGCACTGAAAGCAGTGTATGGCCCCAGGCACCTGGTACAAAGTCCCCTGCGAAGCGCGAATGGCCAGGCACTCCTCACAGATAATACCTCCATCTTGAACCGCTGGTCGGAATACTTTTAGAGCCTCTTCAGCGCTGAGCGCACTGTTCAAGAAGCAGTCGTCCTACAAATCCCACACCTCCCAGTAAAGGTTGAATTGGACGAACCGCGCTGAAGAGACCCTCACAGCCATCCACCAGCTCAAGAGTGGCAAAGCAGCAGGCATTGATGGAATGCCGCCAGAGATCTGGAAACATGGAGGCACAGCACTGCACAACAAGCTCCATGACCTCTTTCTCTGCTGCTGGGAGGAAGGAACACTACCAAAAGATCTCCGTGATGCAGTCGTTATCACCCTGTACAAGAACAAAGGCGAGAAGTCTGACTGTTCCAACTATCGGGGAATTACCCTGCTGTCCATTGCTGGGAAAATCCTTGTAAGGCTGCTCCTGAATCGGCTGGTACCTGCCATCGCTGAAGACCAACTCCCAGAGGGCCAGTGTGGCTTCAGAGCAAACAGGAGCACCACCGATATGGTCTTTGTGCTGAGACAGCTACAGGAGAAGTGCCGCGAGCAGAACAACGGGCTGTACGTAACATTTGTCGACCTAACAAAAGCGTTCGACACTGTGAGCAGGCAAGGCATGTGGCAGATCCTGGAGCGACTTGGCTGTCCCCCAAAGTTCCTCAACATGATTGTCCAGCTACACGAGGACCAGCAAGGCCAGGTCAGACTCAACAATGACCTCTCAGAACCATTCCCTATTCTCAACGGCGTAAAGCAGGGCTGCGTGCTGGCACTGACCCTCTTCACCATCTTTTTTAGCATGATGTTGAAGCAGGCCACAGTGGACCTCGATGATGACGATGCAGTGTACATCAGGTATCGTCTCGATGGCAGCCTGTTCAACCTCAGACGACTGCAGGCCCACACGAAAACCCTAGACCAACTGATTCGTGAGCTGCTTTTTGCTGATGATGCTGCCCTCGTTGCACACACAGAGAGAGCCCTGCAGCGCATCACGTCTTGCTTCGCAGATGCTGCCCAGCTCTTTGGACTCGAGGTCAGTCTGAAAAAGACAGAGGTCCTCCATCAGCCGGCACCCAAGACAGTGTATCGCCCTCCTCACATCACCATTGGCGAGTCTGAACTAATGTCAGTGCACCAGTTTACTTACCTTGGCTGCATTATCACGTTGGACGCCAAGCTGGACAAGGAGCTTGACAGCAGGCTGGCAAAAGCGAACAGTGCTTTCGGGCGACTTTTCAAGCGGGTGTGGCACAATCAACAGCTGAAAACAGGCACCAAGATCAGCGTGTACAGAGCTGTGGTCCTCACCACCCTGCTGTATGGTTCCGAGTCCTGGGCCCTCTACCGCAGCCAACTACGACTCCTCGAACGCTTCCACCAGCGCTGCCTGCGTACCATCCTGGGCATTCACTGGAGTGACTATGTCACCAACGTCGAGGTCCTTGAACAGGCTGAAACTGTGAGCATCGAGGCTTTGCTGCTGCGGACACAGCTCCGCTGGGCGGGGCATGTCTCCAGGATGGAGGATCATCGCCTACCAAAGATCACCCTGTTCGGCGAGCTTGCTACTGGACACCGTGACAGAGGGGCACCAAAGAAGAGATACAAAGACTGTCCCAAGAAGTCACTTAGTGCCTGCCAAATCGACCACCACCAGTGGTCTTCGCTTGCTGCGGACCGTGACACCTGGCACTCCACCATTTACAAGGCAGCTGTCTCCTTTGAGGACTCTCACAGAGCTAGCCTTAAGGACAAGCGGCTCAGGAGAAAAAACAGAGATGCCGCAGCTCAGAACCCTGGCCATACCTTCCCCTGCAGCCACTGCGGTCGAACCTGCCTGTCTCGGATTGGCCTCCACAGCCACGAACAAGCCTGCAGACGTCATGGTCAACTCCTATAAAATCTTCGTTCGCGAAGTCAAGCCAAGAGAGAGAGAGAGATTTTTGTGTAAATAAGATAGCTTTGTATTCCGTATTTATCAGTTGCTTTGTTATAGAATGTCAGTCTAGATGTGTTGTTCAGCTTAATTTTGTTCCAGTATTTAATGTACTGCTCTTTCTATGGAGGGCTGTTTTAAGTGAAGTTCCCCTGAATGTACACTGGTTATCCCACACGTGGCGAAAGCCCAGTGAGCAAAGAATTTGTCTTGTGAAAGCGACCCACGGGGCGGTGGTCTCGAGCTGTTCGTGATACGCCTGTTTGAGGTAGGAGGTGCTGTCAGAGTTTAGCATGTGAAGCCAAAAACCTAATCACTTGGACCGATACTCTGATGCTCACAGGGAACTGTCCGATCTCAGCTAGGGCTGGAATATTCATAGCTTTTTTGTGGATGCCTAAGATGGACTTAGCAAATTTCAGTTGGATGCACTCGTGAGGCATTTGTCCCTTCATGCAGTAATCGAAGAGGTCACTCAGGTCACTGTCCATGTTATTTGCTTTTAGTGTGAAAGGGAACCATACTTCTGATGCATATGTTGCGACAGGGACCACTAGAGAGTCAAACAGTTGCATTATCGTTTTAGTATATAGGTTTTGTTTGTATAATGAGCGTTTAAGGGTATGAGCCGCTTTGCTGGCTTGTCTCCCTAGGTGGTCTTGTGCTGATGTAAAGCTACCTGTGTTATTGAACATTACCCCTAGGTACTTGTATGTATCCACTGTTTCTATTAAATCGTTTCCATACCTAAATACGGTCGGTACTTTTGGTGCTGCTCGTGCGAACACAATTATCTTTGTTTTATTTTTATTGACCGTCAGGTCGCAGTCTTCACAGTATTTATGTAGTTTATTTAATTTGTTCTGCAGGCCAGCTTTTGTAGTGGACAGAACCGCTAGATCGTCTGCGTACAGTATGCACGGTAATTCCGTACCTGTCGTATTGTTAACGGTTGGGGAGTCTTCATCCTTTAAGCAATTTGGGAGGTCGTTGATGAAAATATTGAACAGAGTAGGGCTTAGATTATTTCCTTGTTGCACCCCCTTTCTTAGAGGTATGTCTTCTGTGTACCCGCCGAGTACTTTCGTTCACACAGTTGACTGACTATACATGTTTCTGATTACGTTGTAGCAGAGCCCGCCAATGCCTAGGTCTAGGAGTTTTAATAACATAGCGTCATGTCACACGCTGTCAAAAGCTTTTTGCATATCCACAAAGCAGCAGTATAGTCTTCCGTTTGGGGACTTTAGGTATTTATCGACTATGTGTTTGAGCACGAATATTTGGTCTGTGGTCCTTTGCGTTTTTCTGAATCCTGCCTGTTCTGGGGCGTAAAATTTGTTTTGTTCTAGGTAGTTGACTATTCTCTCGTTGATGACCTGACAAAACAGCTTACTAAGTGCGCTTGTGAGAGTTATGCCTCGGTAGTTATTTGGGTCAGTCGCGTCTCCGCCTTTATATAGTGGGATACTGACACCTTTTTTCCACGAGGGCGGGTAGTGCCCTGAGGTTAGGATGGCGTTGAAGCAAGCTCTCAAGCTGTTGATAGTGTAGGGCAGGCTGGTCTTTATCATTTCGTTGGAGATGCCGTCCTTGCCTCCTGCCTTTTTCATTTTTAGATGTTTGACAGCTGTTTCTATTTCTATGTTGGTGATTAGGAAATCTAAGCTATTGAAACATGGTTCTTTCTCTTTGAGCTCCAGTTTAGCTTCTACCTCTCGTTTTCTCTCCTCTTTAACGTCAACCTCTCTAGCTACTATGTTCTCTAGGTGGCTTAGCCATTTTGCAGCGCTAACTATTGTTTATCCTGCGCCTACTGGGGTATCTACGTTTTTTAGTTCTCTTACTGCTGCCCAGATTGCATTTGGGTCTTTTTCTATTGCTTCGTTAAGGGTATCCACTAGTTTTCTTTCGTACTCGGCTTTTGTCTTCTTTATGAATTTATTATAGGTTTTCTTCTTACTGAAATATTTGGATTTTATTTCGGAATTGCCTGGATTTCTATTTATTGCGTTGAGCAGAGATTTCAGGTCTTTTCTCATTCCTATGCAGCCACGACTGAACCATTTCTTTGTTGTCTTTTTCCTCCTGTGTTTACGGATAGAACCGGGCCGCGGTTTCTGTCTCAGTGACAGCTCCGCGGCCCCGATCAGCGCCCTTGAGAGACATTTTACCATATCCTCTATTTTATCTGCGTTATGGTTAGAATGGTCTGTATTGTTTGTGACGTCGTCTAGTAGTGCTTGTACCTCGGCTGACAGGAACGCGCGCGCATAGTTTTCCGCTGAGTCTTTATCCCATATGTATTGTTTAGCCGTGTCTGTTTGTGCCGTGTAGTTGCTGGGGGTTTGTGCTATGTTGCTATCGCGCTTGTTTTTGTTCTTCAACGTCGCGTATATCCCGAGTTCTACCGGGCAGTGGTCGGAGTACGGTGTTAGGTCTTTAACAGTAAGCTTCACTACGTCCACCGAGAGCTGCTGGCTGCAGACAAAATAGTCAACAACGCTGCTCCCCTGTGGCCTGTGACATGTGAATTTACCTGTCAAGTCGCCAAGGGTCCGGCCGTACTTGTGGACCGTGGCGTCCATGGATGTTCTGGCATGTATGTTATCGAACTGGTAGTGTTCCGGCAGATGGTTTTGGTTTCCTACGCTGTCTAGCTGGATGAAGTCGGCATGCGAACCTGTCCTGGCGTTAAAATCTCCGCAGATTATAATGTTGCCGGATGACGAGAAGTAATCAATATCCTGCTGTAGTTTATCCCAGATAGTCGCGGTATGGTCTCTGCCGTATGTGGAGTTTTCGGGGGGGGGATGTATACACTGCCGATGTATAGTGTCTCGCGTGTTTCGTCCGTTTTAATTTGGAGCCAAACAATGTCGCTGTTGCTACAGGGCAGGCATTTGACGCTCTCTCGAAGGCTTTCTTTGATCAGTACTAGTATGCCGCCCGAGGCTTTGTGTGATCTTCCCCTTTTTTGTCTGTGGAATGATATAGCGCTCGAGAATCCCGGAACGGACTTTCACAACTATCGTCTTGGTGGGTTTCTTGTAGGAATATTATGTCATATCTTTCAAGTCTTCTGGTTACTTCGGGTTCTACGAGTTTGTTTATTCTTAGTCCGTCTATTGTCTCCTTTAGCCCCTTAATGTTCCATGACAGAATCTGAAGGTACTTTATTGTCATATATCCTATGCAGCATACAGTGCATCTACAAGTAATCGAAGGGTTACAAAGCATAAAATTCTCGTAGTAGCTTACAAAACGAGTCACAGAGACATCCGTAGAATATGGTATGAAATTAAGTAACAGATGTGGGTTACGATGAGTGAGTAAGTATAAACATTGGTAATATGCAAGGTAAACAAAGATATTCGCTGTAGTTGCTTACCTTTATATAATGATCATACTTCTCAGTAGGTTAGTAAGTTAGTATATCAAAATGAAATGGTAGCGGTAAACAACGTGAGATGGAGTATGTATCTATACAGACCTGACAGGTAGGTTGTCTATCGCCTGTAGAAACTCTCTCGGTCGTCCCGCCGGCCTCTGTAGCCGTTGCGTCCTGGAGGCTCCTGGTACCTGGAGTTCCGCCGGTCGTCAGCGTAGTGCTGTCGCGGTCGTTCCTGGTAGGTGGTCTCGGCCCAACGGTCGTCGTAGTTGAGATCTCTTTGGTTGTAGCGCCCCCCCCCCCCCCTCCTGTTTGTAGTGGCTGTCGTAGCGGCGGTGGCGTGGAAGGGGCCTGTACTGTCGTGGTCCCCAGTGTCGTGGCTTGGCGTAGTGTCGTCGGTCGTTGTTGGGCTGGTGTCGCTCTTCGTGCTGGTTTTGCTGGTTATGCTGCTTCTCCTCCTGCTGCTGTTGAATCCACCGCCGTGATGGGAATAGTGACGTTTGACGTGACGGGGGTCTCTTCAGTTGGGCGCTGGCCATTGGATGGATCGCCAGGGAGGGGAGAGCTGTAGGAGGGGCCAGTTTGTTTAGACATACAGATGTTGTAGGCCTCAGGGTTTTCAGCTGGGTGGGGTACATCTTGAGATGGGGGCAGAATAGGTAGGAGGGATGACTGGGAGGTAAAGGCGGGTTCAATGGGTGAAGTAATATCTTCATCAGACATAATGGCGACTATTCTTTTCATTTTGTCAAACTCTTTGTCCACCCACTGCCGACAAGCGATCCCCTGTACAAGCACGGTACCTGTTGTATGGTAGAGGGTGATAGTAATTAGCTTGCGCGACTCGAGGTACAATTGATGGAATGTCTTGAAGAGATTGGGAGGAGAGGGGCTAACTATTGGAGTGGGGACTGAAATGATGGCGGACTGGTTGTCTGTTTGCTCATAATCAAACCAGTCGGTGTTGATTGCAGTCGGGCATTCAGTAATGTACCGTGTGTAGAGAACATATCTCCACAACGGTAGCTTTGCACTCTGGAAACTCTTTTGGATAGGGTCCAGCGTGTGCCGTATGCGCTCTATTGACGCGTCGATGGCATATTTCGCTTGTGCAGCTCGGGTGACAGGGCCCATGGTGAAAGGAAGGAGGGGAGGTTGTGGTGGTGGAGGGAAGATGGTGGGAAAGTGAATTAGACGGATAGTGACGTTTGACGTGACGGGGGTCTCTTCAGTTGGGCGGTCACCCCCCCCCCCCTCCCCCACCCCCCACACTTTGGTACCGGTCTCAGGCCACTTTACAAATTTCAAACGTACAAGCGATCAAAAATCTCTGTAACTTCAGTAGCTGACTGGCCCTTCGTTTGTCTTGTACTGTGTTTGTACTGTGTTTGTCTTAAATGGCGTAGTGAAGTGAATCCGTGTCTGTTTCGTGAGTGTGTGTGTTGGGTTTTAGGCGCGGCGCTTTGAGTCGATTTCTCCAAAATTGAGAAAAAGCGCCTATATAATAACGGTATTATTATTATTATAAAGGGCCTGCATTCTGTAGCAGCTGGACAGTTCCACGCTGCGGCGATGCTGTCTCGTAGCGAGGGCTAATCTCGCCATCTTGTTTACGCTGCGCCGATTACCAGCCAGCGCGCTCGAGAGCGAGTGTCAAGGGCTGGGAAGCATAACATATATCTTGAGCGAAGGCCAGTCAGGGAGAATGTTAATGTGAAAACCAAACACAGGTGGCCACTGTTGTAGAAACGCCAGGCTGGCGCCAAGCGTCACACGAAGACGCTGTACATCGTATACGAATCAAGCATCCCATGGGGGAAAATATTGTGAAAATTAAAATGTTTGTAACTCACATATTATGAGATTCACATCAGTGTAAAATTAATTTCCGTGAGAAAACACGATCACAAAACACTCTGCCAAAAATCACACAGCACAGACAAGAACTGCTAACGCAAAAGTCTCTGAAACACGGAGCGATGTTGACGTGCGACTTACTCGAGAGAGGCGCCATGAGAGAGAGAGAGAGAGAGAGAGAGAGAGAGAGAGAGAGAGAGAGAGAGAGAGAGAGAGAGAGAGAGAGAGAGAGAGAGAGACAATGACAATGACAATGACAATGACAATGATTCTTTATTTTACAACGGTGAAAGTTTTGGTGAAACCATTTTTCGAACTTGCCGTTGCTAATCTACTTTACATATAATGCACAAATCACAAAATACTATCATGAAATTGGGAAAAACTAAATATATAACTAACAAAAAATTGAAATATAAAGTTTTAAAAAAGAAGAACAAATCATTGAAAAAGTAGAAATAAACATAGAAAATCCCACACATACACACAATTGTAAAGGTATAAATCTCCATACATACATTCATAAACACAAGCACGAGCACAAAACACACACACACACACAAACACACACACACACACGCGCGCGCGCGCGCACGCACTCGCGCGCACACACACACACACACACACACACACACACACACAATACGTGCAGCATTAGCATCTTGTATTAAGTAAAAATATAACTGAATTGAAGAGTTAGAAAGGGGAAAATCGTACACTGCAAGTGCAGATTGCTGTGAAAATCTTACGATGCTGAGGTGAGGTACTTGAAGAGAGCAGTTTTAAAAGACGAAAGCGTTGTTGATGTTGTAACATGTTTGGGCAATGTGTTCCACATGCTAGCACCTGAAAACGCTAAACTTGTCTTATAGAGATCGATTCTAGGTCGTGGCACAGTAATGGACTGCCTTGATCTGGAGTATGTTGATGCCGTGAGGGAAAACATTTTTTTAATATACTCGGGGAGTCTGTTATTCAATACTTTGAATATCGTTATTCCCTTATTGTATAATAAATGTTTTTTCAAGGGGAGAAATTCTAAGGTTTTCAGTTTATTATCCGTTGTTGAGTTAGGGTCTGAAAGGATAAGCTTCGCGGCTCTACGATAAAGAGAGTTCAGTCTCTTTAACTGGACCTCGCTTGCGCCATCCCACACCGTAGAAGCATAATCTATATGTGACCTGATGTGGGCGTTGAAGAACAGTTTTCGTGTTTCTACATTAGCTATATGATTTAACTTGGATAAAATAAACAGTTTCTTTGATATTGTCCTACATATATTACTAAGATGGCGTTGCCATTTAAACTGGTTATCTACAGTAACGCCGAGAAGACGATGTTCCGTTACCTGGCTGATAGATTTGCCTTGAAGGGACAAGCTGAGTGAGAGAGTGCCGAGCTGGTGCTTTTGGCGGGTACTTACAACCATACATTCAGTCTTTGCAGGGTTTAAGATCATGGAATTGTTACTGCACCAGCTGTTAATGTCCTGTAATGTGTTTTGTAGGCGCGTGTCAATTACTGACAAATCCTTATCGGGAGTGTGTATCGCAGCATCATCAGCGAACATATCGCATTCAACACTTTCATCACTAATTGTGAGTGGAAGGTCGTTAATGAACAAACAGAATAAAAGAGGGCCTAAAATAGAGCCCTGGGGCACGCCATGCTTTACTTTGCAGTGACTAGAATATGTACCATTAAGGAGAACTTTTTGTCTTCTGTTTTCTAAGTAGGATTTGAAGAGAGAGAGAGAGAGAGAGAGAGAGAGAGAGAGAGAGAGAGAGAGAGAGAGAGAGAGAGAGAGAGAGAGAGAGAGAGAGAGAGAGAGAGAGACTCAAGAACTGAGTAGAGAGAGAGAGAGAAAGAGAGAGAGAGAGTTAGGGTCAGGGGTGGCTCGGCTTCTGTCGGCCATCTGAAAGATGGGGACAGCTTGGTCACAGATAACTGGTATGTGGTCAACTTGCTTGCTGCCAATAACTCTTCAACAGAGCATTACTCCCTTGTCTTGCAACTAGTAAAAGAAATGAGAGAAGCCAGTCCCTGTGACGTTTCTTCGGATAATACTGAAAAGTATTATCAGCCTTTTAGTCTAACCGAGCTTAAACTAGCTTTACAAAAGAGTAATGACTCAGTGGCTTTTTTTCCATTCGTTACCAGCAACTAACTCACCTTCCAGAGGAGTTACTCATGGTCCTTTTAGAAGTCTTTAATCGTATTTGGCTTCATGGCTTTTTTTCCGTCCTCTTGGCGTGAGGCTGTGATAGTACCCATTCCTAAGCCGGGTAAGGACCCTTCCGACCCAAGCAACTACCGGCCGATCACCTTAACCTCTTGTATGTGCAAAACAATAGAGCGCATGGTTAACACCCACCTGGTGTGGCAGTTAGAGTCGCAGGGACTCACTACAGACCTCCAGTGTGATTGAAGGCAATCCCTCTGCACGACTGACCACCTAGGTCGCTTTGAAAGCTTTATTCGTGATGTTTTTATTTTTATCAATAAACAACACGTCTTTGCCATTTTCTTTGATTTAGAGAAGTCTTATGATACCACAGTCAACAGAGTACAGACCTTCACGAACAGTTGCCTTAGAAGAATTTTGAAAATCTACTGGCCAGAGAAGATCAGCAACGTCAGACTCTGGGAGAGAACAGAGCAGATAACAGCAGAGAATGAAATTGGACGAAGAAGATGGGGATGGATCGGTCACAGTCTGAGAAAGCCAGCTTTCAGTATCACTAGGCAGGCATTGTCATGGAACCCCCCAGGGAAAGAGGAAAAGAGGTAGGCCGAGAAACTCCTGGCGTCGAGACCTCCAAGCAGACATCAAGAGACTGGGAACCACCTGGAGTAGAATCGAAGGAGAAGCACAGGACAGGAGTTGCTGGAGGTCTCTCGTCGACGGCCTATACCCGGGTAGGGGTGACAGGCGTAAGTAAGTAAGTATGATACCACATGGCAATATGATATCATGGCTGACTTGGGTTTTAAGGGGAATTTGCCCATTTTTATTGAAAATTTTCAATCGAACCGTACTTTTAGAGTACGAGTGGGTTCCACCCTGTCCGACTCCTATCAGCAGGAGAAGGGTGTCCCACAAGGCAGTATCCTATTATCTGTTTTGTTTAATATCAAGATAAATAACATAGTAAAGGCCGTCAAGGATGACTCTGAATGTTCTCTGTTTGCATTTTTGCATTGTGTGCCAAAGGCTGAGGTCTTGCATACCTTGAGAGGCACATGCAGCTGTGTGTTGACCGCATTCAGGATGGGTGTCTCTCAATGGATTCAGGTTCTCGTCAACCAAAACGGTCTGCGTGCATTTTACTAATCAGACCAAGTTTTTCCCTGAACCTAATTTACACATTGCCGGTACTCCTATCAAAGTTGCCGAGAAGGCCAAGTTTCTAGGGATAATCTTCAACCAAAGATTGACCTTTCGGAGCCACATCAATTGCCTCAGAGCCTCATGTCAGAAAGTCCTCGATGTTTTTCGTGTCGTCGGTCGTACTGACTGGGGCGCTGATCGTATTGTTTAACTCCGCTTATATCGAGCTCTATTCCGCTCTAAACTAGATTATGGATCTGCTCCGCTTCTAAATCTAACTTACACCGACTTAACACCGTCCATCACCAAGGTCTACGGTTCTGTCTGGGGGCCTTCAGGATCTCACTAGTTCCTAGTCTGTACGATGAGGCTGGAGTGTCTTCTCTAAAGTTGCGCCGTGTCCGCATCATGCTCAGCTATGTCCTGAAGCTGAAGGCCCACCCAGACAATCTTTCATATAACTGTGTTTTCAGGCCTAGATATCTTGAGGCATATAAATTATGAAGCCCACCCCAAGGCTGTCCGTCCATTGTTCTTCCGTGTTCAACCTCATTTACAGGCAGCTGGAATTGACCTGGACAAAATTTCTGAATCTTTACAGTATTCTAACCCCCCTGGACTCTTTCTGTCCCAGATGTACTATTTGATTTAACTGCCCACAAGAACGATTCTACGCCACCCAGTATGTACCAATAGATCTTTAATCAACTACGGTCTATCTTTCCCGGCTACTGCCGCATTTTACAGATGGTTCCAAGTCAGAGGATGGGAGGGTAGCTGCAGCTGCAGTCTCCTCTCGCCATCCCCGACGACCTTTTAAACGCCATCTCCTAGACCAATCTTCTGTTTTTACCGCAGAATTGCAGGCCATTCTGATTGCTCTTAAACATGCGTACCAAAGCAGTGAGAAGAACTTTTTAATATTGTCGGATTCCTTGTCAGCCCTTCAGGCTCTGAAGGGTATAGGAACTGAGCACCCGCTCCTAGTCCAGATCAGGGAACTGTATGCCGACCTCATGGCAGATTACAATGATATCATTTTCATATAGGTTTCCGGTCATGGTGGGCATTGAAGGCAACAGAATCGCGGATTCTGCGGCCAACAGTGCCCGCAGTTATCGTACCTGTGAGGCTGAGACTGTATTTCGTGATTTTAAGCCCGCCATTGGTGGCTTTATATCTCGTGATTGGCAGACTGAGTCGGACAAAGAAGAGGCGAACAGGTTTCGTGAACCTCTTCCTGAAGTAATAAATGAAAAGAAAAGGGGAGACTGCCAGTACTCTTCCTGAAGTGTCCGACGGTCTACCTCATCGCTGCGGCAGCCGCTGTGAGGAGACTGTCCTTGCTCGTCTTCACATTTGGACATACTTATAGCACACACTCCTTCTTATTGAAAGGGGAGGAATGCCCCTGGTGCTTCGCCTGCGACGAACGTTTTCGGTAAGGCATTTCTTGAAATCTTGTGCTGACATAATCGAGATCAGGCGGAAACACTATACATCAGACTCTTGGAAGGTTTTGTTTCGGGACGTTCCCCCGGACAAAATCTTCAGCTTTCTAAAGGAAGCCAATTTGTGCTACAAAATTTAAGTCTCTGTCGTCTAAATAAATCTGACTGTTCGTGTGACTTTCCGAAGTCTGTAGAGATGTCCGATTGACCTGTGTGACCTTTTCAGCTAAGGTTACTTTTAAAATGTATTTACATAATGCTTTAAGACCATTCTCTTAATCTGGCTGACCAGACTTTTACCCTTCCCGCCGTGAGATGGCTATAGCCACCTGCTCGGCGTTAGATCCCAATTACAAAGTACCCACCCCCACCCCCCCGGGCCGCCTTTCCCTACTCCCCGGCCCCATCCCCTTTCTGCCCCCCCCCCCCTCCCCAACACACACACACACACACACACACACACACACACACACACACACACACACACACACACACACACCCCACGCAAAATCCTGCACTGTACTAACCCCGAAGCCAACCGCTGAAAATCAGTGCCGCACTAACTTAGCTTATAAGATAGTGGTGACGCACAAGATATTTTGGATCCTTACGCTCTCGGAAGGTCTCAATTGGCTGTACGTGTCATGGCGGATTTCACTAGAATCGGAGCGGATCCGTGGGGTAGGTTGTTTTCGTCGTTAGATCAGAAGAAATCTCCAATTTTGAACACGTGATGCTTGTATATCCGCCGCAGAGTTGTCTTAGTAAAAGTATTAGCTGTGTTGCAGAATTACTTTTTTACTAGTACTTTTCTTTTTCTTCGTGTAAAGAGCCTTCCCAAGGAGTACAGTGTTTTTATATGTACTGTAAGAATGAGGCGTCAAAGGAATTATGAACAAGAATATGACGTCGTCTTGCTGTCGAGTGACGTAAACGTTTTTTTTTTTTTTGTTACCATCATACATACATGCGAATTACGTGGAATCTATTTATACGCCCAAATTCTTCAAATTCTTGTGGAGAAAATTGCGGGAGGTCTGATATCTTTCACATCGCAGTAGCTGACAGATGCTCGTGCATTTAATAAAACCTTCCACAGGAGTGTATGGTTACATAGGAGCTTCAGTAGGTTGTTTCTCTGGTTCCCTCCTTTCTTTTTTTAATACGTTTACCGCCGCGCCACGACTTCTACACGTTTTTACTATATGGTAGGGACTTCATGCGCTGTTTCTTGGTATGTGCTTGGTCTACCAGTTACTGCCACAGCAGGCACACGAGGCCATTACACACACATTCACACACGTACTATGGTAAACAACGGACAATCAGATGTATTTAAAAACGCATTATCTTTATTGTCGTCTATTCTTTCGATTCAGCATGCACGAGTTGATTTCCATTTGCACGCACGTTACTATTCTTGACTGTGGATCACATGACCGGTCTCATGATTTCACCTGAAGTGATTTCCACCGCAAGTTTACACAACCAAGATGTCGTCCAGGGGGCGGGGTCGGGGGGGGGGGGGGGGCGACTGCAGAAATGTCGTAGGGAGGTACTAGAGAGTCTTCCTACATGACGTATACCTTAACAAATTTTACATTGTAAAGACTAATATGCGTGTTTTGTGTGTGTGTGTATGTGTGATTTTAGTAGTGATGATGATAATAGAAGAATGGCGTAACATCACAAGTCTTTCTCTACGAAATATACCGATGAGCAAAAGAAATGCGACATTTTTAGAATCATCAGAAAAACAAACGTTTCCGATGATTTTAAAAAGTGTCGCATTGCTCTTGCTCGTGAGTATAGATGTTAGTGGATCAACTGTATGCGCTTGGTGCGAGACTACGTTAATACGGCTTGGCTGCAAGAGAAGTTATTCCTAGAGATCCTGCAAAGTTTATAATTAGGAAACCTCTTTGAAAGGGCATCGATAAGATGCGCCAATTGACGGAGAAACTTGGCATCTGCCAAGTTTCTCCGTCAATTTTCGAATCTTATCGACTGTTATGTCCAAATTGTAGTTATATTCAACCATGTTAAAAAATAAAAAAAATAAAAACAACACATTACTGTAACTTTCGAGTTCTAACAATCTGTTTCAGAGCGTGATGCATGGATAGGAGTTACTAAAGACCCTATAAAGTCTTGGACGTTTAATTCCAACCGGGACTGGATGCCCTATATCTTTCCATGGGGACCTACACAACCGTCGGGAGACGGAAACTGCGCACACTTGTGGTTTAAAGACGGATATCAATGGAACGACGTCGGTTGTAGAGAGAAACGTCAGTTTATCTGTCAGAAAGAGAGAGGTACTTGTCATACATAATAAGTCATGACCCGGCGGAAAACGGTTCTTGGGCTAATGTCAACCGCAACTCACCCGCGCTCAGACCTGTGCGAGGGCGACTGCGGTTTAGTGCAGGCCCGATAACCTTGAGCTTAATGTAAGGAAGTGAAACAAAAGAGAGAGAGAGAGAGAGAGAGAGAGAGAGAGAGAGAGAGAGAGAGAGAGAGATTCAGGAAGCTAATCGTATTAATAATAATAAATAGTGATAATAATAATAAGAGGAAGGTGAGGAAAATGAAGAATGTTTGGCTCACGTGCGAAGCACAAGTGAGTCTATGTTCTGGGCCAGTGGTCGTCCGTCCGTCGACCGTCGTCTGTCGTCCGTTGTCCGTGGTAAACTTGAACGTTGGCATTTTCTCGGAGACTATTCATGCTACAGTCTTCAAATATGGCCCAAGGATACTTTGTGGCAAGACCTTTCTAAACATATGAATTTCAGTGACATCTCACAAAGTTCAAGGTCACAGAGAATCAGGAAATTATATGAAAAATAGTTTTTTATTTTTTTTTTTTTACATAATTTGTTTTTATCAAATACAATTCACAACTTCAAACCCAAACTTGCTACAAAGATACCTGATGGTAAGACCTTTATATGCACACTAATTTTGTTGATCCCTCAGAAAGGTCAAGGGTCAGAAGAGTTCATGAAATAGGTCCAAAATAGCCATATTTTTTACAAAAGATGTTTTTTTTCTTTCTCAAATACTATTTACAACTTCAAAGCAAAACTTGGTACAAAGATATCTGGTGGTAAGACCTTTCAATGCATAATAATTTTGTTGATCCCTCTGAAAGGTCAAGGGTCACAAGACCTCAAGAAATGGGTCCGAAATAGTCATATTTTGACAAAAGATTTTTTTCTCAAATACTATTCACAACTTCAAATCCAAACTAAGTATATAGATACCTGATGGTAAGACCTATCTATCCGTATCAATTTGGATGACACCTCGGAAAGGTCAAACGTCACAAGAGCTCAGGGAATAGGTAACAAATTGCCATTTTTTAACAACAAATGTTTTTTCTCAAATACTATTCACAACTCCAAACCCGAACCTGCTATAGAGGTACCTGATAGTAAGACCTATCTCTGCATACTAATTTGGATTACCCTTTGGAAAGGTCAAGTGTCACAATAAGTCAGCAAATGTGTGTAAAATGCCAATTTTTGAAATTATAAAATTGTAGTTCTAATCAACAATGTTTGCAAACTTTTCAATCAAATATGGCACAAATGTAGCTGATGAGAAGACCTTCCTATGTATACTAATTCAAACTCATCAAAAGGGTCAAGGAGATTTGACAGATGTGTGAAAACTGATTACATTTTGAAAAATAAAAACATGGATTTTGCTGGTGCAGAAGCCATCCCTTTCTTATTGTCTGTTACGTGGTAGAATCGTAGTCGTAGTATGATAAACACACCAGACGCACGCACGTAAGGTTCTTTTAAATAAACTTCGTTCAGCTGCAACCCGTCACACGTGGCTCAAGGATGTAGACAATACTGGAGTAACAGTTCCAACAATATTTTATTTCAGCGATGCGATCTCCACACAATGCATTTCGAAATGCACCAACACTGATACAATGTCTCTTCTGCAAATGTCCACACTGCCGACACAAAGTTTCTCATACAACGTACACCACACCGTTACGTTGCGTTTCTCACAATGTACACCCTATACGGGCCACCTACCTACCATAAACTGTGTGTCTCTACAACTGACAATGAAAGACAATGTATATATGTGCTTCCCAGCACCAATCTTTTATAGTACAACCAATTTCCAGAATAATCCAAGAAAATCATTCAACACAACCAATCAGAATGGAACCCGTAGTTCAAACTCATAAATATTAATAAAGAAAGAATTTTCTAGAATAACTACAATAGGCTACAAAAATTCGGCTGCTCATTTCAGCCCCAAATCCCAATGTAAAATGACGTCTCACAAAAGTATGGTAGGCAGTTCACGACCTAGTCGGAATTTTCCAGAACTTTCACGATCCTTCACAACACATAAAAAAAAAACGGCTGCCAACCTCACGCGCACAGTAAACAACTATGACTATTTGAATGCCTATAATACAATGTAGCGAAATGTTTCTTACTCTACTGACGACACACGTACGTGGTCACAAGACAGCGCGACCTTCTCGAAGGTTCTAATCTATACTCCGCGCAAACGAAAAAAAGCTTACTAAAAAGGTACGTGAATCGTAACCATGATAGCTCAAATAAATATCGAATCGTTTCCTACGATTAACACATGTATGCTCTCACAGGACAACACAACCACAATCGTAACATTGTCACAAAGGTCACACATGTAATTCGGTCATACACGCGAGGCATAAGGGTTTTGCCTTTCTTGGTAGGATATGCGACAATCTATCACATAATAATAATAATAATAATAATAATAATAATAATAATAATAATAATAATAATAATAATAATAATAATAATATAATAATAATAATTACGGTATTTATAATGCGCTTATCTTATAATAATTATAACTCTAAGCGCGCACTCACAACTCGCACACGCATGCGCACGCTTTAGACAAAGACCCACGTAACACAAATAGTGAACATATATTACGACGGTCAGCTTGGGGTGGGGAGTGTGGTGATATAGTGCTAGAACTGTTGAAAGAGGTGAGTTTTGAGGGCGGATTGGAAGGAGGAGAGCGAGTGTTTCTGACGGAGAGAGAGTGGGAGAGTGTTCCAGGTGGATGGACCGTATACTGAGAAGGAGCGGGGGCCGAAAGTCCTGAGTTTGGTGCGGGGGATGAGGAGGCGGAGAGGGTCGGAGGCAGAGCGGAGGGAGCGGGAAGGAGTGTAGGGGTGAAGTAAGTTGGAGAGATAGGCAGGAGCGTAGTTGTTAAGGGATTTGTTGCAGAGAGACAGAATCTTGTATTGGATGCGTTGGGGGATGGGGAGCCAGTGAAGGAGCTTGAGCAGGGGAGTGATGTGGTCAGATTTTTTCTTTCTGCGATCACATAACAAACTGAACATGATAATACAGGCAATGCATTGCAACCAGACACAGGAACACAGTACCAATATCAAATAAACATTTTTAATTTTTCAAAGATTTATTCAAAAGCCTAACGGTATTTTTCAAAAAGCCTTACGATTTATAATAATAATGAGTACTTGTATAGCGCATAACCTCAGATTAGAGCTCTGTGCGCTTAACAGAAACTAATTGTACAAAAATAACTAATTACAAAAACGCAATTTACAAAAAGTACTAAAACAAACTACAACCCACTTTGTAAACAAGCTATAAAGTCACCATTCAAAAGTGCTATGCTTATGGACTCATACTCGCATTCACGCGTGCGCGCACGCACGCACGCACGCACGCACGCACGCACGCACACACACACACACACACACACACACACACACACACACACACACTACTTCTAACATAGATATACATGACTTTAAAATGACTGGTGTGTGACAAAGTCATTTGTAGCAGACAGAAAAAATATGGGTCTTTATGGCTCGCTTGAATACCTCTCTCGAATCCACGTATCTCAGTTCGCCTGGGAGGTCATTCCTAACAACTGGGCTCTGGTACCTGAATGACCTTTCACCGAACGACTTGGTTTTGACAAGAGGGATACGTAAAACTCGAGAGTTGGCAGCGGAGCGCAAATTCCGTCTTGAGGGCGTATACAGCTGGAGAATAGAGGCAAGGTAGTGTGGGCAGGAACAGGTAATACAACTGTGCGCATGCATGAAACGACTTGGTTTTGACAAGAGGGATACGTAAAACTCGAGAGTCGGCAGCGGAGCGCAAATTCCGTCTTGAGGGCGTATACAGCTGGAGAATAGAGGCAAGGTAGTGTGGGCAGGAACAGGTAATACAACTGTGCGCATGCATGAAATTTTGTACTGAATCCTAGCTGTTACAAGTAAACAGTGAAGAACAGACAGATGGGGCGTGATATGATCTGATCTAGGGACTCTAAGAATGAACCTAGCAGCTGAGTTTTGAATTTTCTGGAGTTTGCCAATCAGACACTGGGAACAGCGACCCAAAAGAGCATTGCAATAGTCTAATTTAGACAAAACAAAAGCGCAGACAAGTACTTTAGTTGCTTCAGGTGTCAGATAGTGGCGGACGGAAGCAATACGTCGCAGTTCAGTATAGGCGGATCTGCAAACGTTGTCTATATGAAGGCGCATTCTTGTACTATGAACACGTAAAACAACTGAAGTCCGGGGATGGTTTTCTCACGTGTTTATTTCAGTCTAAAGAGCATTGTCTGGGGTTGGGCAAGACCAACCACACACTACAATTCGGTCGTTCTCTCACTAGTCGCTCTCCCTTCTACTTTCGTCCATCTCTCTCCTCTACTTCACTCTCCTCTCGTGGTGTTTCCTCTCTGTCCCTCTCTCGTTGTGTGTATCTGTCCATCTTTCGTCGTGTGCCGTAGTATGTATATACCCTTGGCCTTATCGTCATCTTCCCACTTAGGGCCCGCCCCTCGTTAGGGACGGTCCCGTTACTTAGATACTATCCACTTCCCATATTGTAATAGTTCCTAAGGGCCGGCCCGTTATCTTGATTAGGGCGGCCCCGCGTGTCCGGTAGTTACATACAGACGCTGCCCATATCGCACGTCACCGGAAACTACATCCGGATACCACATGTGGAGGCACGCGTCAGTAGTGTAACAGCATTGACAGGGTACTATCAAGTGTGACACCCATATTTTTTACATAGTGGAGAAGGGGACAGTGGCACCACAGATTTGTAATGTCTGGAGGAGTGTCAGCATCTTTGTCAACCTCGGGGAAGCAATGATCATGGCCTCGGTTTTTTTTTTTTTTTTTTTTTTTTTTGTCATTCAAATGTAATTTGTTTGAAGTCATCCGCATCTTTAACAGAGCTCATATAAATTTACCGTAATCACGAAAGGTCTATCAAGTGGAGGTCGGGAGTGTCAACAGCTGGCCGCAAGCGTTATGCACAGGTGGTCGTTGTCTGAAGGGTCGTTATACAGTAAAAACGAAAGGGAGTAAATTGTAATGGTCGCTATGAGCAAATGACCGCATATAAAGGTAGCCACCAAGGCATGTTTCAATGTTTATGAAAGAAAAGACTTAGGTTTGTAATTTACTAACCTAGATTGATGCTAGTTACGTGTAACTATGACTTACAAAGACACTGCTCTCAAAAATCAAAAAGCCTGACCGTGAATACAATGACTGAAAAGTATGACATGTAACTAATTTTTTTTTTTTCTCGTTTTATTTTTGAAGATTTTTCAAGATTAGGTACATGAACACATATGAATCGCAAACAAGTACAACACGAATACAAAAAGAGTAACCAATCATACATACACAACCTGATAATAGATTTAAATGTTAAAATAATAATAATAAGTTAGTTAAATTATTGTGTGTTTGTGGAGAGGGAGAGAGAGAGAGAGAGAGAGAGAGAGAGAGAGAGAGAGAGAGAGAGAGAGAGAGAGAGAGAGAGAGAGAGAGAGAGAGAGAGATGACTGTTCCTGGAATTTGTTTTGTGAGTGGGTCTGCATGCACGTATTGGCAAACACATAGTTGTCAAAAATCAGCTGGAAGTAACTGTAAATCATAGCAGGCCAAACTGAAATCAACTGCAGTCTACACAGATTAACAAAATAGGTAACATAAATTAATTATTTACATAAAGTCCAAATAAGGCAGCCACAGGCGTGTAAAAAAGCTAAGTTTGTTTCTGACAGTAAATACATATTTCTCTGTACAGTATCTGTTTTTGAACTCTGCCAAAAAAAAAAACAGAAAGGTTTAGCTGCTTATTTAAACAACGGCACCGGTAAATAAAAAATTTGGCCATTAATAAGAGCAAGTCAAAAACAGGGTCTGTCCGCAGCCCTTTTTTTCACCCCAAACACAACTAATTCTGTACAGAGTTCAAAATTATCACAATGAGCACATTTTTCTTTCAGTCTGTTCAGTAATTTGTCCCAGAAAACACGCACCACTGTGCACTCAAAAAATAAGTGTTCAATAGACTCCTTAGAGAGTGAACAAAAGGTACAAAGGTTTGAATCCTTTAACTGTCTATAGCGCAGGTAAACATTGGTTGTCAGTATTCTATAGACAATTCTATACTGAAACCAGCGTAATTTGGTGTCTTGTGTGACCGTTATGGCATGCACAAATATAGCTTTCCATTTTAGGTCATTATATTTGTTTTCCCATTTTTCAATACACATAGGTGGTGTCATTTTAAGAAAACGTTGTATATATCTTTTGTACCCTTTTTATGTTTAAAGACAACACCCAAAGGTGTACCCAAATTGGTTACATCAACTGCATCGGTCCATATTCGTAACATTTTTCTTTTGTATTTTCGTATAGTACTTGTTCTACTATAGTATTCGAGAAAAGAGACATCTGCACCAAAAGTTTCACAAAAAACTTCGAAGCTAATAATGTCCCCATTATCATCAAAAACATCACCAATTGTAAAAATATTTTCAAAACCCACTTGTCGACAGATTTCGAAGTATCCTTTTTCAGAAGTCGTGGGTTAAAAAACAATGGTTCGCTTTTGAATGCATCAATACTTGCGGGACAGAAAAGATTATGGTATTCTTTAAAAATTGCAGCCACTTCTTTCCAAAAGGGGTTCTTCATCTCTAAACTTTCTAGGAAGTAACCACCAAAACCCTCACACTGTTTGATATTACCATACAAAGATGCGAGTAAAAGGTTCCAGTTAGTGCCCGAAGACAGCACTCTCCGAATCCAGGTGACCTTAAGTGCTTTGTAAAAACTTCAATATCAATTACCTTGAGCCCTCCTTCTTCGTACTGTCTGAAAACTGTGGTTCTTTTCACTTTATCTCTCTTCCCTCCCCAGATGAAGTTAAACATCGCACTATTAATTTCTTTGAGAATTACACTCCCTGGGGAGGGCAGAGAGATGAAGAGGTGAGTAAAAATTGAAAAAATTAAGGACTTGAAAACAACATTTCTTCCAACAGGGGTTAAATTTCGGAATTTCCACTGCTTTACAATTTTCTTCATTCTTACAAGTTTCTGTTTATAATTCAGGAGTATGATATCAGACAGTTCTGTAGACAAGGTCACTCCCAGCACTGTGGATTCCAGGAGATGTTTACATGTGGGGCATAGCGTGTAAGACAAAACCTATTATTGCCAATCAAAACAGCAATAGTCTTCTCAAAATTAATTTTTAGCCCAGAAATAACTGCAAAAAGTTCCAATTCTAGGATGACAGAATCAAATGATTTTTGTGACCCATCCAAAAACAATGACATATCACCAGCAAACAGTGAGACTAAGAATTCATGTTCTTTGCATTTTATACCTGAAATGTTCTTATTATTCCTCAACTTTATAGCCAACAGTTCAACACATAATAAAAAGATATAAGGTGAGAGGGGGTCCCCTTGTCTACAACCAGGATCCACAGAGAAGCGACCAGACACCTGGCTGTTCACAATCAGGCAAGATTCACTGTTCTTATAAAAAATTTCCACCCATTTTGTGATGCCACAGCCAAAGTTAAACATTTTTTAAGCTTTCTGAATAAATGAGTGAGAAACAGAGTCAAACGCTTTTTCGAAATCGATGAGCAACAACAATCCAGGTTTCTTAAATGTCTCTGTATAATGAAGTACATCATACAGAAGTCTAATATTGTCGGAGATTGATCTACCGGAGATGAAACCACTCTGGTCCTCATGAATTATACAAGGGAGAACCTGTTTTATTCTATTGGCGATACATGCGGATGCAATTTTATAACTGACATTAAGCAGAGATATTGGGCGCCAATTTTTTAAATATTGCTTAGGTTTTTCCCCTTTAGGAATAAGAGTTATCATTCCATGTCTTTGTGTGACTGACAAAGACCCATGGTCGTAACCCTCGTTGATAGACCTCACTAAGAAAGACCCTAGGTCTTTCCCAAAAAATTTGAAAAATTCCGCTGGGAAGCCGTCACTTCCTGGACTTTTCCCATTTTCCATATTCTTTAAAGCTCGTAAAGCCTCCTCCTCCGTTATGTAGCCTTCTAAGTTGTCTCTCTGTTCTTCTGACAACGTTCGAAAAAGACAGTTGTCAAAATCTGAGGAGTCAACCTCAAGTAAATCTGAATATCTGTTTTTATATAATGCCCTATAGTACTCATCCACTTCCCTCACAATTTCTACCTGATCTGTTATCTTTTCTCCATTGTTGTTTTCTATAACCTTCATAAATTTACTCGTGTAATGTTGTCACACCAGGGAGGAAGAATATATACCACTCGGAATATTTGGATATTTGTTCGATTTTAATAATTTGATCTTCTCATTCGCACGACAAACAATAGACAAGACGTATACAAACCTACGCAATATTCACTCAATTCATACATGCACCTGTAACTCACGCACACCCTTAACCATTCGTACAATGTTCACAGCACTAACCACACATCCTACACTTATTGTTCCACTACGATGTCACATCTCCGCAATGTCTGTCGATAATAACTGACACTAATTAATGCTTAGATCCTCGAACGATCAAACAGTTTGATTACTCCGACCGTGGATAAAGGTGGATGTAGCGTCGCTGCTGTTGATTCGGCCACACCACTGGTCGAATAATCCGGCGCACTGTCTCTCGCGATGACACGTCGAAGCTCCACACGCACACCGTCAGGATCAACTTGTTATCTCGTACACCACGTTGATTAATTACATTCCCACATGAAGCATACACAAATCCAACTTCTCAGCTGGTGATAGGGGAGGGAAGCATCTATAACACATACAAAACGTATCTCTCCATAAGAAATCCGCCATTGCTAAAAAGTTACTTCCGCCGGAATGACGACACTGTAACGATGACGACCGCTAACGGCTTCCGGACGTTGTCGCCGATTCCCGATCGTTTCCGACATCGAATAAATATTGTAATAACAGTCAATTCGAAATATCATGCACACACACGAATACGACATATTTCCGCACAACACATAACCTCTCACCACGATCCGAATCATTCATTTCAAAATCAACAGGCTCTACAAAATGTTTCGATCATTCCATTCAATCCCGCGCGCCGATCGCCAGACGACACCGCAAACTCGCCGATGCGCGCCGAATATCATACAATCTCAGATCTAGAGCCGAACAACTAATACATTTTCCGAATCTACTACTTAACAAACGCGAATCAGCTATATAATAAACAAATACATACCCAAAGATGCGTGAGGTAAACCTTCGACTGTTTCAGGCCTGTCTGCCCATCTTGGCCGTTGGACAAGGTCCGGTACTCGTTACTCTAATCAATCGATCTGGTTACTAGTCGTAGTTCTTAAACTACAAAATTTTACGTACCACTGTACTGAGCATTCTGCTCTCAATCGTCTATTCTACTATAGACCATAACACGGCATTTCTCTGCCCACTACACCTCACAAAAAAAAACAACTTTTACTCGAGAGCAAAATCTCTCCTGACTGACTGTCTTCCAAACGATTCACAGTGACGTAACTCTTCAAACCAACATCCTACGTCACATGTTCCAAACACACATCTTACGTCATATGTTCTTGACGTCACTAAAAAGTACATGCCATAACCGCAACACACAACAAAGAACGAAAGTTCTCCACGAAAGAAAATACAGCATAATGATTAAAATAAATTGTGACACAAGGCCCTTTCCCAGCTAAAACTCTAGTTTTAGACTATACTTGACACAATTTCATATTATCATTTGCGAATAAATCGCATCCACGACAATAACCCTTTCTTTTCCTATAACCTCACTGTTAAACACATAAATACACGTTCGTTATACGTGAACACCGCATCTGTTTATTTTTCTTCACTGTCGATACGGCTAAGGTAATCTGCACCAACATTATCTTTTCCTTTGATCACCTTCATCTGGAAATCGTGTTGCTGCAACTGCAATCTCATCATCACGCACTACTACTAGTGCTGCCACTCATCATACACTACTGCTAGTGTTGCTACCCATCATACACTACTACTAGTGTTGCCATTCATCATGCATTACTATTAATGCTGCCACTCACCATACACTACTACTAGTGTTGCCACTCATCATACACTACTATTAGTGCTGCCACTCATCGTGCATTACTACTAATGCTACCACTCACAATACACTACTACTAGTGTTGCTACTCATCATACACTACTATTAGTGTTTTCATTCATCATGCACCACTACTACTAGTGCTTTCACTTTGTAATCGAAATCGTTTATTTTCTTAGTCATCGTAAATGGCCCTTTCCATGTAAGCTGTAGTTTGTTCTTTTTCTCTGGCAACAACAACAGTACTTTTAAACCTTCTGTGATAGTTCTAGGTTTTGCTCTTCTGTTGAAGTTTCTCGCGTGTCTCTGGCTAGATTTTTAATAAGTTAGCATGATACACCTTTTCTTTGCCCTCATTGGACCACCTGTGACACACGTCGCATGATGCGCAATACCGTTGTATGTCACCGCAAATTCCTGGCCAATAAAGATCAGTCCAAATTCTGTTTCTGGTTTTCCTAACGCTTAAATGCCCACTCATTGGCGTATCATGTGCTAATTTCATGACACCCTGTCTATACTTCTTGGGTACAACGATCTGCGTTTTTCTCTGTTCCTTTTCAGTGAATTCTCGTACCAAAATTCCATTCTTCCATTTAAATTCGGATTTGGTTTGTTTGCTGTTTTGATTTCCCTCTTTTTTTCCATCGGCTGCATCTCTGCATTTCTTCAAAGTTTCATCTTCTTTTTGAGCTAGTTTCAATTGCTCTGGTGTAACATCAACAATCTTTGTTTCTGGGATCTTGAGCTCTTTTTGGTTTCTTTTCGTTGCCGTGCTTCTTGTTTCTACTTCTGCACACTGCTCATCTGTTTTCGTATCGTTTGGTTCGCTTCGTTTCTTTGTGATCATCTCGGTGCTTTCCATTACAACTGGAATGTTTTCCATCTTTGTGATCGTCTCAGTCTTTTCCATTGCGGCTGGAATGTTTTCTACATGGTCTTCAGTTTGTTCGCTTGCATCTCTTTTTGAGCAAGGTTTCATCACTGGATAAACTGGAATAGTGTTTGTTTTCTCTTTGTTCAAGAATCGTGCATTCCCTATCAAAACTGGTAATGCTGGTCTGGATATTACTAGTACATCCGCGTCTCCTTCAAAAAATGGTGTTCGCATGAACAGTCTAGCAACAGGTACTTGCTTGACGTCGCATGACGCAAATGTCACGGATCGCATCTCACCTGTATACTTGTTTTCTGGTACTAATTTTGTATCAACAACACTAATTGTAGCTCCTGTGTCCCTCAATGCTGGCACTTCCTTGCCTTCTATTTCTACTTGACACGATGGCTGATAATTTATTTTGCTGCATTTGTCGCATAGCGCCATTTTGTGATTTCTTTCCAACCTTTCTTCAAGGTAAGGCATTCCCACTCTCAGTGCGTGGTGGTCTATGCTTTCATGGTGCTGGTGGTGCGTGGCTGCACAACTGCAACTCGCTGTATGCATCGATCCACATGTAGGTTGTACGTACAACGCATTCTGTTTTCTGTTTGGACATACTGCTACTTTGTGGGGTCCTCCACAATTGAAACATTCGATCTTAAATGATACTCTGTTCTTGACCGATTGATTTTCGTGTTTGTTTGGTGATCTGTTGTCACGCAATCCTTGCTTACTGTGATCCCTTCTAGGTGACGGACTATCCCTGTGTCTAAATCTGTCCCTGTTGTTATCTTTGAACATACTTCTATTCTCATGTCCCCTGTTTCCTCTTGACACCTCGTAGGTTTCTGCTGCTTCAGTAGCCTCATCTACGTTGGCGGGTCTTCTGTCTCGTACGAACGTAGCTTGCTCTTTTGGTAGTGCGTCTAAAAAGGTATCCACTGCCAATAATTCTACGATACTGTCAAAGTTCTTTTCTTTCCCTGAAAGTTCGATCCATCGGGTTATCCATTGCGTAATCCGATTCATGAGTTCTCTGGCTGTTTCGTCATTTTTCTTCCTGGCATTCTTCAGTTTTTCTCTGTACTCTTCTGATGTCAAACGGAACTTCTTCAGCAATTCTTTGCGAATCTGTTCGAAATCTTCTAAATCAACATGCTGCATGTGCGTGATAGCTTCTGCTGCTTTTCCCTTTAGCAATGCGATCAGGTGTAATCCCCATTCGTCATCTGGAATACGCTCTGCTCTCATGACCTTTTCAAATTTCCATAGAAAGACTTCTAAATAATCTCCATCTTCAAAAAATGGTAACTTGATTTTAATCCTGCGTCGATCTTGCGCGTTGTTGTTTCTGTTCTGTTCTCCTTCTATACGCCGACCTTCTGCCTGAATTTCTAATTCTCTCAATCGAGTCTGACGCTCAGCTTCTCGTTCTCGTCGTTCCGCTTCTCGTTCTTGCCGCGCTAACTCCGCTTCTCGTTCTTGTCGCGCTAACTCCGCTTCTCGTTCAGCTTCTTGTCGCGCTAACTCCGCTTCTCGTTCTCGTCGCTCTGACCAACGTTTTTTCTCATCCAGAACATAAGCAGTTAAGTCGTTCCCCGCTAAACTCAATAATTCCCCTTCTTCTTTCCAAGCCTGCATCCTGGTTTTCATATCTGGTTCTTGTTCCATTTCTGATCTGCTAGGATTCTCAGATCTTGTTCTACTACTTCTTGTATCGGGCATGACGGCTAAGTTTGTTTGTACTGCCCAAAATCCGTGCAACAACAAAATGACTTCAACTATTGCTTGTTTATAAGCTATCGATAACCATTTATCAACGTGAACTTTTGTTGATCTGTCAACAAGTTTTGGCGTAACCCATTTTACAAAAGGATAAAACAAATGCGAAATTTAAAAAAAATCGATTACGCTGCGGAAGTTACAGCTCTACAGATTATCAAGGGAAGTATTATCACAACCTGCACTCTGTACTTGTATGACAATCCGCGCAATCGGTTAGTCTCCACTAACTCTTTTTACGAAAGGACAAAACAAATGCGAAATAAGAAAATCTAATATGCTGCGGAAGTTCAGTATACCTCTACAGATTATCAAGGAAAGTAATATCATAATCTGTACTCTGTACTTGTATGACACTCCGCGCAATCGGTTAGTCTCCACTAACGCTGACAATCGAACACAACTCGGTACCTGAATAAACGGAAGGGATGAATATAATGATGGCGAAGCTTCGGAGCTTGAATGCCGCCCGATGTAACAACGCCCTCCAACCGCCCACAGGTTATCCAGCAATTCCGAGTGTCCTTTGGTAATGACAGAAAATTACACTGGTGCGTAAATTTAGACTACTCTAAAAAATTACACAGTAAGTAACCTGAACCGATAACGCTATCGTTATACTATTGGTCAAGCCAAAGCTTACGTGCCAGTGTAAATAGATACAAATATCCGTGGCTCGAATCGCCAAGATTAATTCCCAATCGTTATCACTAAATTGTGATCCCGAATCTGGAAATAACCGTGGTTCGAATCTACGGCCGAGCCCCCAAATTATTGTCACACCAGGGAGGAAGAATATATACCACTCGGAATATTTGGATATTTGTTCGATTTTAATAATTTGATCTTCTCATTCGCACGACAAACAATAGACAAGACGTATACAAACCTACGCAATATTCACTCAATTCATACATGCACCTGTAACTCACGCACACCCTTAACCATTCGTACAATGTTCACAGCACTAACCACACATCCTACACTTATTGTTCCACTACGATGTCACATCTCCGCAATGTCTGTCGATAATAACTGACACTAATTAATGCTTAGATCCTCGAACGATCAAACAGTTTGATTACTCCGACCGTGGATAAAGGTGGATGTAGCGTCGCTGCTGTTGATTCGGCCACACCACTGGTCGAATAATCCGGCGCACTGTCTCTCGCGATGACACGTCGAAGCTCCACACGCACACCGTCAGGATCAACTTGTTATCTCGTACACCACGTTGATTAATTACATTCCCACATGAAGCATACACAAATCCAACTTCTCAGCTGGTGATAGGGGAGGGAAGCATCTATAACACATACAAAACGTATCTCTCCATAAGAAATCCGCCATTGCTAAAAAGTTACTTCCGCCGGAATGACGACACTGTAACGATGACGACCGCTAACGGCTTCCGGACGTTGTCGCCGATTCCCGATCGTTTCCGACATCGAATAAATATTGTAATAACAGTCAATTCGAAATATCATGCACACACACGAATACGACATATTTCCGCACAACACATAACCTCTCACCACGATCCGAATCATTCATTTCAAAATCAACAGGCTCTACAAAATGTTTCGATCATTCCATTCAATCCCGAGCGCCGATCGCCAGACGACACCGCA
>BTPG01000002.1:63853182-63970682 GCA_036245525.1 Semisulcospira habei | reverse complement strand
CACAAACAATAGATAAGTGCACCTGCGGATAATAGTGCACACAGGCGCCCGCATGCGTAACGCACCTCTAAGTGTGGGGCGGGAGCGAGAATAGGAGAAATCAATTTCAGTGAGAAGTAAATTCACCTCTCCTCTTCTCAGCCCCAACCCCGCTATTTTCACATAATAAGCACCTGTAAGAATCACTTATCAAAATATTATATGCAGAAAGAGGCAACATGTTTAGTTCGCACCGTCAGTAGCTTAACGCCTGCTGTCTTTGCCTTGATACACCTCACTGCAACATCGGTTCGTTGACGCCGACAGCCGCTTCTCCCTCCAAGTTTCTACTGCCAACAGTACAGTGATTCCGGGCTTGGGTCGAATCGCCAGCCTTGTTAACCTCCTGGGAGGAGTTGGAGCCGCTGACTCCTACACCCCCCTGGGTGGTGGCGATGCCGTTACTGCCACTACTGTCAGCTAGAGCCTGCAACCGGTTCTGTATGCCGTTGATACCCCCACCCTGCTGAGAAGCAGAGGATGCAGAAGGCGAACATACTGCATCCCCAGTGGCGGTTGTAGACTGCAGGGGGTGGGGTAGGCTCCAGGGGTTGTGACGCGCTGCGGTCTGTGGGGTGGAGTGGTCCTTGGGACTGGACGGCCGCGCTCTCGGGACGTTATTCCACTCTCTCCTGGCGTCAGGCCGATCCAGCTGTCGTCGTTGTTGTTGCTGAGGTCGTGAGGGATCAATAGTGTGCCCAATCAGTTTGTGGTCGATCACACTTGTATTTCCGCCGACGATTTATAGGATGGACAGATCTAGCAGTTTTGCAAATAGTCCGCCACCAGCCGCTGACCACGCCTCAAGCACACCTTCATGTTGCCTCAGTCTGCCTAGGCGCTGGAAATTCAATTTTGTCAGGTCTTCGGAGATTCCCACACCGGTGATTTTCAGATTTCTCCGCTCTCGCAACACGGCAGCATGGTCCTTTCGTGAGACAAATCTGACGATGACGGGTCTGTCTTTTCCCCTCTCGACTCTCCCCAGTCTATGTATGGCAGATATTTTTGTGCTGTCGATGTCTCTCAACTTCAGTTTCTCCTGTATGATCTTGAGTACCTTTCCCTCGCACTGCCTGCTTGTCTCACCACGAACGTCCCCTTTTATTCCATAGACTCTAACTGACTCTCTCCGGGAATACTGTTCGAGGTTGTTTAAGTGTTCACGTTGATCCATTACTACAGATCGCAGACTCTTAACCTCGTCTCTCAGCTCCTGGGTTTGTTTCAGCGTTTGATCGAGTGTTTTCCTCAAGCTGGCGTTTTCCTGCTGGAGATCGAAAATGATACCAGACAGCTTTTCGATTTTCTCATCTATCTGTTTGGACAAAGAACTCCTGCAGTCTTCCATATGCTTTGTGTGTGAGTTTGAAGTTGCCTGCAAAGTGTCCAGTTTGTCCAACACAACGCTAGAAGTATCGGACTGCATCGCACCGGGAGTATTGAAAGTGTTTGCCGAATGGATAGGTGGGAAGTTCAGCACTGTCTTTATGGTTCGATCACGAGAAAGGGACTCCTTCCGACGTTTGCTTTCAGTTCTCACCTTACTGCGACTGTCCCTCTCTTTCTGGCTCTGTAGTCATCACTCATGTTTCAACAACACCCATAGTCACAGTACACACGTGTTCGTGTATCATGTATCAGTCACAGTATACACATGGCCGCCGGTGCTCACAGAAGGAAAACGCACAGTCCACACAAGTACACGTTTTTGTATCCCATACACTTGTAAAAAAAAGTAATAAAAGTTATATCCACATGTTCTTCATAGCATGCCGAGTCTTTCAGTGCACATTCCAATACCCTTGTGTCTCTGTCTCATGAGAAATCCCTTGTTTTAAGACAGAGAGAAACGCACGGCTGTGCGTCCATGTTTCTGAACATCGCTCACCATGTAACTAATTTGTTAGTGTGACTGTCGCATCTTAAGTTGGATTCCTGATACAAACGCCATAAATTTAGTTTGGTTTGTTCTGCAGCATTCCTTTGCTTGCTGTCGGGGGGTTCTCGATCGTTATTTGATTTTGAAAATAGGACGTCCCGTCCATAACAGTTGTGACAAAATTCAAAAGACTTGATTAAAAATGCAGTTTTCAATAATATTATGTGAATGTGAAATGATGTAGCCTATGTAAATAAGTTGACATTTGTAATCAGTTGGTATTACCATAGACAGTATATTATAAGAAGATCACCCCTTCATAAGGTTTACTGAAAAAGCGAGGTCAGTGTAAGAGTTCGGTCCGTTGGCTTATCAGTGTGACGTTGCAAGGCTTTTTAAAGGGGAACTCAGCATATGTATGTGCTGTTTGTGTGCATTGCAGAGAACTGGTTCTTTTTCCCCAAAAAATGTCAAGAGCTTTGATTCTAAGAAATTTTTCAAAATTTTCTCACCTATAGTTCAAAGATTTTCTTTGTGAAAAGCAGTAAATTAATATGCTATGTGCAAGAGAAAAACAAGATATATAAATAAATCGGGCCCTTCCTTGTTGCTGTAAGAATAACTTGATGTATATCATGCGCACACACACACACACACACACACACACACACACACACACACACACACACACACACACACACACACACACACACACACACAAAACATCAGCATTGGATTTGCAAAATAATACAGAAACACCATTTAAAATAAAAACAATCTCACATGATCAGTTATAAATTTTTAATTTACTCTGGTCAGTAGGCATGCATTTTAAACTTGCAATGGGTATTACCACCAATCTATCAACAAAGCTAAATAAGGGCCTCATTAACCTCCTTGTGCATATAACCCCAGGAGCTGTAAACAGCACCAGGCGCTGCATGCACAAGAAGATTAATGAGAAATTACCAACAATTACTTGTCCTTTCTCCTCCTCCTCATTCCTCTCTCAACCCAACGCATATAAACGCATACAAATTTAAGACAGAATTATTCATCATCCATGAAATAGAATATATCTAATGACTTACAGCAGATGATATCACCAGTTACAGATGGACGTTATTACCAGTAAACTGACAAAACAGACATCAACAATCATTATGTTCTCCAACTCCCACCCCTTCCCACTCTCCATCTCCACACACACACACACACACACACACACACACACACACACACACACACACACACACACACACACACACACACACACACACACAAACACACACACACACACATGGGGACAAAAGCCTCAGAGTGGGTTACCTACCATTTTATGTGAAAATGGGTTCCCATATTTCTATTTATTCTAGGGCTCTGGAGTTGATGCGAATGTTTAGAACTCACCTTATAACTAAGCTCTACAACTTAAAATAAATAATTTTCTAGAAACAGAACCACTGGATGGAGAAAAAAATGGGTTTCTACCAATAAAGTGGATGCCTCTCACACAAAAACTGGCATTACAGTCAAAATGGGTGTCTTCGTCAAATCATTCATTTTAGCATGGACTATCTCAAGAAAATTAGGTGTCTGTAATAAGGAAAAGTTCACGGAATATTTGATGCTTCTTTTCCACATGTATTTGATTGTTGTCTTTTTTTATCTTCAACTTAATGTGTATTCCTTCTTTTTCTTCCTGCATTAACCCATATCATACTGAGGCTAAAAGCTTCACATTTGTACACTGCCATATGCAAGCTACATTATAGTACTTACAGATAACGATATAGACCAATGGCTTTAGTTCAAGGGTGGTGCCAGAATAGCTTGGTGCCTAAAGGCACCAAGCTATTCTGGCACTACCCTTGAATTATTTTAGTCAAACTTATTTCACACACTGGTGTATTCCCAATGATAAGGGTTAAAAATGTCAAGCACAATGACACAACACACAGTGAACAAATACCTCACTAAACATTCCTCTGATTGATTTTGTTATGATTGTTTGGGTGGGGTTGTGTGTGTGGAGGGGGTGGGAGGTGGTGGGGGGGGGGGTCATCACTTTTGGTTTTATAGAGCTGCTAAATGCTCTCTTATGAATGAAAGATTTTTATTATCCCTGGAATCAGTAGGTCATTTCAGAGGCGCGCACCCATTTGCACGTCAAACCACTCACAAATACACATTTGGAGTGCACCAGATGGATCCAGTTGGCCAAGTCCCACATTCCACACTATAGGACAGCAAAGACTGACAAGCAATCGTGGTGTTTATGGCGCGGTACAAGGTTTAAAACTAAGAAACTGTTGTTTTTAGAAGCGTGTCGGGCAACAGTTTTTATTAAAACGGTTTTTAAAACCTCTTTAAACTCAACTTTTGTTAATGTTAAAAGTGTTTTCATTTACAGGCGTGTCGTAACTGTTATGAATCTATTCCAACGTAATAGTGCTGGATATTTTTCCCATTGTCGCCTTCTCTCTTCGCTCAGCACTCGACTTTCCAGTCCTTCCCTCAAACGGGCAGCATTCACACAAACAATACTTTACTATTACACCCTTTGGTTTTCTTCTCTGACCTAGCATTACATCGAAAAATGATCCATCCAAGCCTGCACTCTTCATACTGCACTAAACGACTGACTGCAGCAGACGACGCATGTAACAACACTAACTGTGTGACGTCATGTGCATTAAATCAATTTGTGCATACAATCTGACAGGAGTTGCAGTCAAAACGAAAGCATAACACCAACAAACCCACAAACAAAGCAGAACACAAGACAACAGCAGCCTCACCCAAAGTCTATACGTCCTCTGTCACGCTGCGCACTCATACAATCACTTCACTTCTTAGCAACCGGCGCATGAATATAATTATAGGCTAAGTCACTGGTGAACGAATACATAGCTCTTTAATTTGTCACTAGACATGACCTCCCTCCACATCACCCCGGAAGTACATCACAACTCAACACTTTTTTAACAAAACAACCACACTCTCAAATAACAAACCTAATTTTGTAGGAACATAACTCCCTCAAACAACTAAATTACACCCACCCCCCCACCCACCCCCCCACCCCCTTCCTGACCCATATCAGCTATGAAGTTATTTATAGCTGAGAAGGTGATGTCATACACATGCGCCCATTTTCGGGGTTCTGTGCGCACAAACACACACACACACACACACACACACACACACTGCTGGGAGGGACAAGTTCAAACACACTAGAGGCGTGTCTGTTAAGCACAAAAGTGCATGTGTTAACGCCAAAATGAGAAAAACTGATCTTTTTATTTTTTATGAATCTTTACCCCAAGACAATGCAAAAACAACCCTCAGAAAAAAAATGGGTGTCTGACTTGGGCACCCAGAGTTTTACACACACCCATTTTCCATAAGGATGGTAAAGACAGTCACCCATTTCAGGTCTTTTGTGCACACACACACACACACACACGCACATACACACACGCGCGCGCGCGCGCACGCACGCACACACACACGCACACACGCACACACACACACACACACACACACACACACACACACACACACACACACACCATGACAAATACGGGGAGCAGGGTGGCTCGGTGATAGAGCGTTCGACTCTCGTCCGAAAGGTCGTGGGTTTGAACTCAGCTGGGGTCAAAAATTGTACAGGCCTCCTGGCACTGCCCCGTCTTTGAAATCACCTTCGGGGTGGACAAAAGACGTTAAGCCCTAAACGTTTAACGTTTTCACACACACACACACACACACACACACACACACACACACACACACACACACACACACACACACACACACAGAGGAACCATAATTATGTTTGAAGTGTCGAGGGTCTTACTGATTCCCAGGTGTCCTAAGATGAAATCATAGGCCAGTTTCATCACCTGCATTTTCAGAGGTTCAGGAACACCACTTGAGGGACAGGCTTGTCTCTATGGCTGGTGTATACCCGATGCAGGATGTCTTTTCTGGTCTCGATGGCTACCTCCTTCCCTCTTCGTGTCATGGGCTCGGTCTGACCTCGGATCTTATCAAGCGTGGGGTCGGCTCTTTCTTTTGGTTTTTTTCACCAGCTTGTCCCTGTTCACCACGGCTGCTTCTGTGTTGTCAGCCACTTTTACAGGGATGGTCTGGTGACTCTTCTTTGCCTGACTTCCCGTGGTAACGGCACATGTTTCAGGTCTCCAATCCGGATCTGGATCCTCTGCGTTCCTGGCACCGTCAACGTTTCCGATGATAAGTTCGAAGACTGGGGTCTTCACATATAACACCTTCACCTCTCCTGTCAGTTACGGGATGTTGACACTGACCTTGACAAGCGGGATAATTCTCACAGTTCCGTTTGCCAGGATAAGGGTTGTCCACTCGTGTAGCTGCTGGTCTTCAGCTACTAGGTCATCTCTCACGATAACGCCACTACAACCCGTGTCTCTTAGCACTCTCATTGATGTGATGCCGACGAATCCTGACACCACCGGCATGTTGTTCACTTTACTTTCAGGCAGCGCGATGTTAGAAACTAGTAAGGCTGTTGCCCCATAGCCAACTGGTAAGAATGTTGCCCCACCGCCAACTGGTAAAAATGTTGCCCCATCGCCAGCTGGAATGCGACCACTCCTCTTAAAAGACTCGATAAGCTCTGGTGTCGCCCGCCTCTCTCCAGACTCAAAGTCGCCAGGTGACGTCACATCGTTGGCCAGTACATCGTCGGCTCGGTGTTGAGACGTGGTGCCACTTCTGCCTACTGTCCCGACGTCTTGGTTGGCCCTTTTGGTGTTGTCGCTTTGGCGAACACACTTGGAAAGACATCGTATTGTCTGTGTCCCTTCATTGCAAAGAGGAATCATGTCAAGCTCTCCTCCGGCATGTGTTTCGGAGTATCTCTGACGTCTCGACTTTCCTCTGATGCGGCTTGCCGGGCCCGAATTTCATGTTGTGGGCGTCCATGTATCTTTCAGCTAAGTTTGCTCCCTATGGTGGGGGCCAGGTCCTTAGAACACGTTCTTTGATGATAAGGTCGCTCAGGTCCTTATACTCCTTCAAACCAGCCAGCTCTGTCCATTTTTCAGGTAGGTCCTGATTCTCTCATTGAATAGGTCGGGTGTTTCTCCTTACTCAGGCTTGCAATTCCAAAATCGTCGTCTGTAACCCTTCTCAGTGAAGTCGTATTGTCTCAGCAGGGCGGCTCTGAATTTGGTATAATCCGCGGCTTCTTCTGTTAGAAGGCAGGTGTAGAACTCAAGAAATTTACCGATCAAAAGTGTGCTGAGTTTGGTGCCATGTCTCTGGATTCCAGTTGTTGCTGCTTGCGAAGCGCTTAAATCGCTCCAGGTAAGCGTCCATGTTGTCCGAACTTTCTGCATAAGTACGTAGTTTTGGCGCATAGGCTGTTTGGTCCCTGGTGGCTAAGGCTGCTGCTTCAGCTATCCTCTGGCCCTGTGCTTCTAACTCTATCCTCTTTAACTGAAACTCATGTTGTCGCTGCCTCTTTGCCTCTTCTCGCTGTTTCTCTTCCTTTTAGAGTCCGAAATAGCTCAGGCGGTTAAGCGTCAGAGCAGGAGAGCAAAGGGAATCGCCGGGTCGTGGGTTCGAATACCGGTCCCAGACCCGGTAGCTGGACTCGCAATCCAGGGGGAAAAAACGGGCTTGTTCAATAGCATGTCCGTTGAAAGGTGCTGGTAAATCAAAGTGGCACAAGTAGAGTGCGCCTGAGTTAATCAGTGTTCAGGTCGTACTCCATGGGTAATAGATTTCCCTGTCCCCGATAACCCGCCCGTCAGGGCCGTCCATTATCACTTCGGTGCCGTGGACGTTAAACCCGAACTAACCATCTCTGCCTTTCTCGCAGTTTCTCTGCCTCTTCTGCTTGAATTTCGAGGTTTTTTTTTATAATTTCACACTCTTTTGGCTCTTTGTTCTCTCTCCAATCTCGCCTTTTCTTTCTCCTTTGCTCTCTCCGAAATCGCCTTCTCTCTCTCCTTTACAAAGTCCAGAAGCTGAGGTCCCTCCAGCTCACATTCCTTCCTAATTCCAGGAATGTCTCCATTTCCGATGTCGCCATCTCTGCGTTTCTCTGCTGGCTGTTGTCTCCGGCTACCCTTTCCACTGACCCAACTGAAGAAGTCGGAGGTGCCAATATGTTACGTGGTAGTCGCGGTCGTAGTATGATGCAATCACACCAGACACTCACGTAGGGTTCTTATTTTTTAAGGTTGTATACTATACCTACATTTTTTAATTGAAAACTGCCGCTTATAGGGTTTTTTTGAGAGCCTTATTGAGTCTGGAGGCTATTGCCACCCTGAAAGACCCATGGTCCCGGGCATATTTGTAAGTTTGAGCCTTTTGCGTGACCTACCCCATAAGCAAAAACACGCAAAATAGCTGATTTCAGAACACAATAAAAATTTATCGAATAGTGTGTTAAAATGATAAAGAAACATTTCGGTCACTTCATAAAGTATGTTAGTATTTTCTCGTAAAAAAAGTGTGCTCTGATAATTGGAATTCTAAGTGCAATCGAGAAAAGTGTATGTTGTAAATTTGCAAAGTGCCCGGATGTTATCAATAACATTACAAGTGTTTGCAATGTTGGGCGATTGCTCAGGCCCTTTTTATTCGATAAAGTCGTACTTTAGATCATATCACACACATTATTTATGAAAAAATGAGGGGGTCCCGCGCAAAAATTGGCACTTTGGGTCGTTTGCGAGTGCGTTTTCAAAAAGGGATACAAGCGATGTCTGACTTCCGGCAGATCATATCTCCGCCGTAGCCAGTCCCAAGCCCGCATGAGAAAGGAGGAAATCAACGACGCCAAACCAACAAGTATAACCTACGCCCAAACTGTTGCAAACTACTAGTCTTCGATCACTATTGGTGACAGTGGGATAGTACACTGGAACAAACAACAACGGCAGATACGGGATGAGAAGGTTTATCTATAAGTAATTAAATGCACCCATTATCCCTAAGTAGTTGAATTAGTGCCGTGGTAAAATCCTCTTTTTGCCACGCAGGTAACCAGGGTTCAATCCCCGTAGATGGATATTTTTTTCCCTGCTCAAAAATTTGAAACCCATACAGTTTCTACTTCGCTACATGAAACAAACGCACACACACACACACACACACACACACACACACACACACACAAATAAAGCCAAAAAAAAATTTTAAAAAAAATTATATATATATATAAAAGAAACGCGTGGTAATTTTGTTTTTTTTTAAATTTAAAATATGCGATTATCATCACCGTTGTAATGTGAATGTTAAACCATTAACCAACCAACAAACCACTTTCAGTCTCGGATAAAAATGCATACTGGTTACCTCGGTACATTTGTTCATTCATTTTTTTTCAGCCAGGCATTGTGAGCATGTTTACATTACATGTTTACATTCATTCAATCATTCACAGATTCACTGATGAAAAAGCACACCAAAGAGTGTCGTCACAGAGTGTTTTTTTTTAATTTTTTCCTGGCATCATCTACAAACATTAATTAATGAATAATGTGAATTTGTTTTAATATACCTGCTGCAAGCAATGCTACATGCTCCTTTGGTGTATCCGTGAAAGCAGGTCAGTGAACATCTCTGGTTGAAAGATGTTTGTGAACAGATTGGTAGTGGATGTACCTATCTCTCCAGCTGAATCTCAGTTTCCCAGCAGTTTTTGGTTACAAATTATAAGGAAACAAAACAAATGTCACATGTTTCAATATGCCCCATTATGTTTACACATGATCATTGTGAGTAAAGAATAATATCTCTGTTTATTTTCAAAAGAAATGCTGTGTTTGCAGACATTCATTTAAAGTATACATGTACAGTCAAGTATGTTGAAAGTATATTAGGCTACAATGCACATAGGCACCCATACAAAAGTAACTACCTCAAATACAAAATGTTAAATGTTTAGGGCTCAACATCTTTTGTCCATAAAAGGTGATTTCAAAGATGGGTCACAGAAATAGGATCTGAACAAATTTTGACCCAAGCTGTATTCGAACCCAGGACCTTTGGGATGAGAGTCAAACACACTACCACTGAGCCACCCAGCTCCCCCTCATATGCCTATGATCAGTTATCACCCAACCACTGAAATCTGCTGTGACAGATGGAGGGTAATGCAAGAACTACATGGTCAACTCACTCTTTAGAAGTATTGCGATTTTCATTGCGCAAGTCCACATTTGGTATATTTTGAGCAGAGGGTTTAATGACATATATGTATATATATACTACATACCTACCCCCCCCCCCCCCGGGCTACATTTCTATATTTTGGCACACCCCCTCTTCAGAAAGGACCCATGGGTGTTATACTCTGAGGCCAATGACCATTTTCAGAATGTATATCATTTATAATCATGCAAAGCGGAGCAGTGATAAGTTTTCTCCTTGTTTCACACCGATGCTGCAAAAAAATCTATCTGTACCACTGTTTCCTAACCCATAAGAGTCAGCTGTGGAGTACATATTTTGAATGATTGATGTATGCCAGTATTTCGGAACTTGTCACAAACAATGTTTATATGCTGAAATGTCTTCGAAAAATGAACACATTGGCAGTAAAGGGGTTTTCCTTGGATAATCAAAAACTAATACATATTAAGCTGCATTTCCAAATCGCGACATGACAGGAGAGTGACAAAAAGTAACTTTTCTGAGGGGGGGGGTCATCCAAATAAATATGCATAGGAAGGTCTTACCATCAGGTATCTCTTTACCAAGTTTAGGGTTACAGTTAGGAATACTTGAGAAAAAAACATCTTTGGGCTATGGCTATCTTGTACCTATTTCCCGATTTCTTGTGACCCTTGACCTTTCTGACCTTTCATGCATACGAAATTAGTATGCATGAAAAGTTCTTACCACCTTGTACCAAGTCTGGGTTTGAAGTTGTGTATACTTGAGAAAACATCTTTTTGGTCAAAATACAGATATTTTTCACCTTTTTACTGCACTACAAATTACAACATGGGTGTCAAATCGCTTTGTCACATTGTTATATGAAAACACACAAAGCACACCCCCATCACTGTACAATAGCCCCTGAACTGCTCGACTGCACGTTACAATTTTGTCGCCCCGCTGCTTCTATGTCAGGCTTATGGAAACACTCCCTCTTTATTTCTATTTTCTCGAGTTTTGTCATTGTCACTTTGTTGTCACTGCCCCACTGCTGTTGTGTCTGCAGTTGAATAGCCAGGCCTAAAGCCTGCTTTCCCTTCTCCTAATATATGGCTATGCATCAGCTCAGGCAGTAAGGCACAGGCTTTTGCTGCATTGCGAATGATGTGACTGTCCAAAACCTTGACATTGTGGCCAGCCTGGTGGATGGACATCAAAATAACAGGATGTCTGCCCTTCTACACAGGACAATCAGTTTACTTCCTTTGCCTTCTCGTCGGTTGGCCATCGCGGAGAGATGTACCCGCTGAACTCTTCTTCCGTCATCTTTCGCAACCTGCAAAAGATAATTTTGTATCAAAAAAAGTTCTGACATGCACATATTGCGTGCATATATGTTTGCAAGTATTTATACAAAGTACATACATGCATAATATGACAGTAGTCAGAACATGAACAAGAAAGGCAATGTCCTTATGGTTCACGTGTATGACCAATCCACATAATATGTCTGTCCTTTTTTACCTTGGCTTGACTTCTCCAACAGGTCTCTGAAAATGTCTAAACATAAGTATAGGGCTGGATTTTGTACCAGTGAAACCTGAGTATTTTTCCAAATCCCTTCATTTTTCACACATTTGTCAACCCTCTGTGACCCTTGACCTCTGTGAGGGGCTGATTACATTAGTAGCACAGAAGTGTTATCATCATGCCAAATTTTATTGAAAAGTTTGCAAAAACATTGATAAAAACTACAACTCTACCCGAAACTAACTTTTGTCACCCTTATCATGTGGTATCTCCATAGCAAGTTTGAGTTTGAATTTGAAAATACTACTTGAGATGACCTTTGAAAGGTCACAGAAATTGGTATGTTTAGAATTATTTTACCACAAAGTACCCTTGTGCCAAGTTTGAAGTCTGAGGCTTGCATAGTCTTTGAGGAAATGCCAATGTTAAAGTTGCCCACAGGTAACAGACAGTTGACGGACGACCCATTACAAACACTTACTTTTGCTATCACACGTGCGCCAAAAATTAGACGCCATTGAGCTTGAAATGACCACAAAGGGTGTATACATATATCTAGAATCAGCATCAATATTCAAAGTGTAACTTGCAGAAATTGTTTCAAACAGGACACAACGCATTGCTGTTTAGCAACAGCACACACTGGACCAAATGGGTAGTATTCAGATTTTTCTAGTCCTTTTGTATGCACTAAGTGCTTATTAAAGAAAACGACAGTATTTGGAGACTTGCCCAACCCTCTAGTTTTCAAATCAAATGCAATATGGTGCCACTTGTTGACAGCAAGTGATTTTAGCATTCGGTGTTGTTGAGAATGCTGGTACTACTACTACACCATCTTCAAAATGAAAGAAAGCATTACAGTGTGATGTGTTTCAACCAGTTGTGTTTTGTTATGAACCTGATTCTATTCACAAATCAATCGGTATGCTTTACCTCGAGTCCAGGACAATAAGTGTCGCCTTCGCTCACTTTAGTTGATCCGCTGGAACTGAAATTGCCTGCTTTTAGCTGTGGCCTTCTCCTTTGAGCAAACATGACCTGACTAGCTCTTGCCTCTTCTTGGTGTAGGCGTCATACTTCTGTGCTTGTTTGCAAGTATATCCTCTGGGCGTGACTCTGTAGTGAGACGTCAACAGCAGCACTGACCTGAAATGAAATACATGTTTATTATCGTGTTATTCGGCAGCATGGCAATTTCACTTCTGATCTTATTTCAGGGTGGGTCGCTTCCAAACTCCACAAACAGGGACTTTGTTATAGCATTATGAACAATTCGGGGCCAGTGGGGGGAGTCCCCCCACCCCCCACCCACCCACCCACCCAATTCGTCCCTACATTTAGTTTACACATTACTACCTTCAAACTAATGTGAAATAAACTGTGAACACCACAAACAAGAATGGTGAAGCCTGGATCGCTCATGTGCATTTAAAACTGATCATTTTCTTAATCTGAACTGTGTGACCTTTCCAAAAGGTGACTGAAATTTAAGTGCCATGAGTCTAAGCATAAGTAAAGGGCTGGCTTATGTACAGTTGTGAATAGTATTGGAGAAAAAAATATCTTTTGTCAAAATATGGCTATTTTATTTTTACCTATTTCTTGATTTCTCATGACCCTTGGCCTGAACGCAGGCTAAGAGTAAGAAAGGTCTTGCCACAAAGTATCCTTCAGCTACGTTTGAAGACTGTGGTTTGAATGGTCTCCGAGAAAATGCAAACATTAAAGTTTACCATGGACGACCAATGGCCCAGAACATAGCCTTACACTTGCTTCGCACATGAGCCAATGAAAGAAGGCATTACAGTATGATGTGTTCATTCACACCATAGTTGTGTTGTGTTCTGCACCTGATTCTCATCACAGATCAACTGGTATGACTTACCTTGAGTCCAGGAGAATAAGTGTCACCCTCCCTCACTTCACTTGAGCTGTGAGTGTGACCTTGGTCAGTTGGTGTAGACGTCATACTTCTGCGCTTGTTTGCAAGTATGTACTCTGGGTGAAAGTACTGAGACTCCACAGCGAGAGGTCAACAGCAGTATTAGCCTGAAATGAAATACATGATTATTACTGTGTTGTTTGACAGCATGACAATTTCACTTTGCGTGAACTAAATGCAGGGGCAGATTATTACTTTCAAATAAATGCGACAAAAACTGTGTAAACCGCAAAGAACAAACAACAATGGCAAAGTCACGTCTGTACGCCTCATGCGCATAACTGATTCACAACCTGTGTGACCTTTCCAAAAGGTAGCTGAAATAAGTGTCACGAGTCTCAACATAAAGGCTTGCTTTTGTACTAGTCAAATTTGTATTTTTCACACATTCTACGGTCATCCAAAATGGTAGTCAACAAATATTAGGGTTTCAGTCAAAGTAGCGTTTTACTAGGTAACCCTTTTAATCCTGATACACCCACTGCTTGAAATAAATGTGACTATGATAGTTCAAGGGTGGTGCCAGAATAGATTGGCATCTCATCCGCCAAGCTATTCTGGCACCATCCTTGAACTAAAAAAAATGCTGGACCTATCTCCTAATCTGTAATATAGCCTTCATAAGACAGAGAATGGATGAGAAAACTAAGTTACTAAGTACTGAAAGCAGTTACTGAGTTAGTAATGCAAAATTCTCCCTTAGCAGGACTTTTTACTACACACAGTACGTTTTCCTAAATAATAAGCACTGGCACTGGTTAATATCACTACAATGTGGACTACATTCCTTCCACCGTATTAGTAAAGGCTCTCTGAGAATGTATGGAAATGTTCTACTTCTAGGAGGTGACTGACATACATGGAATGCATGCCCCTGTCAACCCACAATAAAATGTAGTCTTCTTCATTGCAGGTAGGCTGTAAATTTCCATGCATAAAAGGACAGTTAGCTATTGGGGTTTTACGCCGTGCAGGTGACATTTCACGGCGGTGCATAAAACTTTTTTTTTTAGAGTTAGAAAACCAGTCAGATATGCCACTTACGTACGACATTTTTCTGTCATTACTAGTAACTCGTGTTCTAGTCACTTAGCAAACACCACCAACCTCTTTTTCTACTTTAGTTTACCTTTTCCTTGCTGATGTCTGAAGAGATTTTGTTGTGTTTCTGGCTGCCACGTATATTGCTTCTCGTTCGGTTGGCCCGTTCATTTTTTTTTTCTTCTTCTGAGAAATGGTTATGCGTTACTGCTGACGCTCGATGACTTGTCGCAACTTTTGCAAAGGTATCTTATTTCTGAGGAAACACAACATCTTATGCATAGAAACAGTCAGCTTACATACCTATTTCAGACAGTATATATATTTTGTCAATTATCGATAAATTGAGCTTGTTTGCAATACGACTTGCCGTACGGCGGTTTTTTTCGGTGACCTCTAGTCTCAGGTCACGGCAGACGCAAGATAGCGGTATCTAAATGCGCAGAAAAGATGCGCGAAAGAGGTGTGTCCTACAACCTTAAAAAAAACCTGACTAAGTTGCAACTCGTCACACGTGGGACAAGGTTGTAGATCACACTGGAGTAACAGTTCCAAGAGTACTTTATTCTCACGATACACTCTCAGCCCAATGCTTCCACAAATGCATCCACACTATGATACATTGTCTCATACAATGCACCCCCAGTTTTGATACACTGTGTCTCTCATACAATGCACGCACATAAATATTTCCTAACACTCTCTTTTATAATATTACAGATTTCCAGAAGAATTCGGCAAATTACACAACTCAACGAATTAGAAAAGAAAACGTAACCAAAACTCATTAATATTCATTAAAAAGAACACTCTATATCTATCTCCAATCTTCCACTAACATCTAGGCGCATTCCGTAAATGTTGCAAAATGTAGCCAACATGTGTACCGCAAAACGTTGACGTCATATTTGAGGTCACTTAATCGCACCCATTCCAGAACCTTCCAGCCCAATCTAGGTCTGGCTTTGCAACAAGTTAGCGAAATGTACAACATTCTAGCTACACAACAAAACATCGATCTCAATTCTACATGCAAAAGAAAACGAATCATACTAAATAGGTACGTGATTCTTTAAAAAAAAAAAACTCAACTGAACATCCGATCTTTCCTATGATCAACATACACATGCCCTAAATAGAATTAACACAACCACAAACATAACGGCACTATGGCAGGCCGATGCAAGACACGACACAAACCACGCTGTCCCAGCCAGCGATCAGTTGACCACTAGCGACTGACAGTGACGTTCCGCCGGGCCCACGAACAGCTTGACGGCAGAAAAAAGTTCATATTCTTTAACGCAATTTTCCGGAAAATAAAAACAACCTTCGAAGTCGAAGAAAATACGTTTGGTACACGTAGCCGAAAGGATACACATTTTGCGCAGCTGTGCAGCTCAGAGTCATCAAAATGCAAGTGTGTTTTTGTGTGCACTTATGCCACACCCCTTCCAAGCACGTGGGTTGAAATTTAATCATGTAAACACGTTTTCATTGCTATACGGAGAGTTGTTTTTTTTTCATATGCAACATGCAGATAAAACAGTTACAATGTCACAAAAGTTACAATAATTATAGAAAGAAAAAAGAAAGGAAAAAAAAAACAATGCAGACAAGACTGAGAACACTCAGCCCCAAAACAAACACTAATACAATCAAATTACATGAACAGAAAAAAAACAAACGAATAGAAAACTAGTTCGCTGTAGATATTTTGGACTAACATGTTACCAACCTATCTATTAATAAAATATTCATAATGTGCCCATTCTTTTTATAAAGTCTGTGTGTTCCATGTTCAGCTTTGCGTTGTGCTTTTCAATGTTATACGGTCTTTCAGTTCTCTACAAAAATGCCGCATCTTTGGCCTTCTCTTCTCTGTTCTGCATTACATTTTATAAATATAGCATTTGCCATCAGTATTATCAAATCAAAAACTTTGACTGTTTTAAAATTAATATAATTCCCAAACTTATAATATAATATAACTGAAAATCTCAAGTCATACAGAGAAGAAGAGAGAAGCCTTGCTTTGAAAATATTATGAACAAATCCTAATAAAGACGACTGCGGTCTAGTAGGTTCTGGTGTATCATTTGTATACGCGCATGTCAGTTTGTAATGTTTATTACTATGAATAGTATGCATGAATGCATAATGCAAAGTACTAGGAAGTGCATAGTGCCACAGCAGGCAACACAGTATGGTGCAGTAAAAATATGAATAAGAAACAACGAAATACTTTATTTGACTATTAGTGAACTGACCAAACTGCCGCCAGAACACTTATCGGAGAATGACCTGCACATTCTCAGGAAAATATAACATAGCCCTGAAAGTGAAGAGAGTTGCTGTTTCTTTAGGTTGGGGGAGGGGGATGTTGACAAAATGCCTGTTACAGGGATATGCTTTGTAATTTGCATGGCTGGTGCTTTGTACTGGCCAGGGTGGTTACAGTTTATTTATTTGCCACTGAGACTAGGACAAGGATAGTCTGATATAAAACCTACAACCTGAGGACCTCGATGCCATCGTCCCAGCTTGCTAGACCATGGCAGACGAACCAAGGGTTTAAAGGGTGGGGCCAGTACTGCGCACACAGCACTCCACCAAAACGCTCCACCGCGCAGGCTTTAGGAAACGTCAACGGACCATGACACAGATCATTCCAAGTCCTGTAGCGACGGGCGAGGGGCGAAACGGCAGGTGAAAGATGTCACTGGAAGCATCAGTCTCAAACCTGCATGCAGGCGTTTCAGGATATTGGTCGCCTGATGTTGACCTGGGGATGGCAACGTCACTCAGCACACCCTGAACGACCAAGCAGCCTTCTCTAGGGACAGCACTGCGAGCTCCACACGGAGATGGGCCTAGAAAACGTGGCCTAACCAAAGCTCGTCACTTCACAACCCCAGTTTGCTAGCCGCGGTCAACGGGCATCTTCTCCTGCGGTCAGAAAGCAAGTAAAAACAACGGATCCAATCTAATGACGACCACGACCGGACTCAACGTAGCATGCTGGAACATCCGAACCATGCTTGACACAGCAGACAGCGGACGCCCTGAACGTCGCTCCGCCCTCATTGCCCATGAATTGCAGAGGTTAAACATCGCCATCGCTGCGCTCAGCGAAGTACGCCTCCCTGACGAAGGCAGTCTCCAAGAACTTGGCGTTGGCTACACCCTCTACTGGTCAGGCAAGTCTGCATCAGAAAGACGGCTCTCTGGCGTGGGCTTCATGGTCAAGACTAAGCTGGAAAACCTACCAACCGTTCACTCAGACCGCATCATGCCCATGCGCCTCCCACTAAGACACCAGCAACACGCCACCCTTCTCAATGTGTACTCCCCAACCCTCCTGGCAGAGCCTGCAGAAAAGGACAAGTTCTACACTGACCTGCGCAGTCTCCTACAGAGCACCCCTGCAGACGACAAAGTCATCATCCTTGGCGACTTCAACGCCAGAGTGGGCTAGGACTCTGAAGCCTGGAAAGGAGTTCTCGGCAAGCATGGCGTCGGGAACTGCAATGACAATGGCCGCCTACTGTTGGAGTTCTGTGCAGAGCAGCAGCTTGTCATCACCAACACTACTTTTCAGCAAAAAGGACAGTCGAAAGACCACCTGGATGCATCCTCGCTCCAAACACTGGCACCTTATCGACTATGTCCTAGTGCGTCAGAGGGACCGCAGTGATGTCCTCCTCACCAGAGTGATGTTAAGCCCAGAGTGTCACACTGACCACCGCCTTGTCCGCTGCAAACTCAGGCTCAACTTCAAACCAAAACCCAAGAAAGGGGGGGGGGGCCCTAAGAAAAAGCTTGATGTTGCCAGCCTTCAGCGTGACGACGTAAAAGCTGCCTTTCAGACAGATTTACAGCGCAGGCTCACAAACACAGCTGACCCAGCAGACTCCTACCCTGAAACACTCTGGGAACGGCTGAAAACTGCTATCGCAAAATCCTCTGCAGAAGTCTTGGGTTTCGCTAGAAAGAGGAACAAAGACTGGTTTGACGAAAACGACGTAGAGATCCAGGAACTCCTAGCCAAAAGGAGCCGCCCATCGGGCCCACTTAGCCCAGCCTTCCTGCCCTGTGAAGAAGTCTGCCTTCCGCATCGTCTGCAGCAGTCTCCAGCGCAAAATCAGAGATCTCCAGAACGAGTGGTGGACCAGACTCGCACAGAGGACCCAGCTTTGTGCTGACAACGGTGACAACAGGGGCTTCTACGAAGCACTCAAAGCAGTGTATGGCCTCAGGCACCTGATACAAAGTCCCCTGCGAAGCGCTGATGGACAGGCACTCCTCACAGATAATAACTCCATCTTGAACCGCTGGTCGGAATACTTTCAGGACCTCTTCAGCGCTGAACGCACTGCTCAAGAAGCAGTCATCCTCCAAATCCCAAACCTCCCAGTAAAGATTGAATTGGACGAACCGCCCACTGCTGAAGAGACCCTCACAGCCATCCACCAGTCAAGAGTGGCAAAGCAGCAGGCATTGATGGAATCCCACCAGAGATCTGGAAACATGGAGGCCCAGCACTGCACAACAAGCTCCATGACCTCTTTCTCTGCTGCTGGAAGGAAGGAACACTACCAAAGGATCTCCGCGATGCAGTCGTCATCACCCTGTACAAGAACAAAGGAGAGAAGTCTGCCTGCTCCAACTACCGTGGAATTAACCCTGCTGTCCATTGCCGGGAAAATACTCGCAAGGCTGCTCCTGAATCGGCTGGTACCTGCCATTGCAGAAGACCACCTCCCAGAGGGCCAGTGTGGCTTCAGAGCCAACAGGAGCACCACCGACATGGTCTTTGTGCTGAGACAGCTTCAGGAGAAGTGCCGCGAGCAGAACAAAGAGCTGTACGTAACGTTTGTCGACCTAACAAAAGCTTTCGACACTGTGAGCAGGCAAGGCATGTGGAAGATCCTGGAGCGACTTGGCTGTCCCCCAGCTACACGAGGACCAGCAAGGCCAGCTCAAACTCCACAATGACCTCTCAGAACCATCCCCATTCTCAACGGTGTGAAGCAGGGCTGTGTGCTGGCACCGACCCTCTTCACCATCATTTTTAGCATGATGTTGAAGCAGGCCACAGTGGACCTCGACGATGACGATGCAGTGTACATCAGGTATCGTCTCGATGGCAGCCTGTTCAACCTCAGACGACTGCAGGCCCACACCAAAACCATAGACCAACTGATTCGTGAACTGCTCTTTGCTGACGACGCTGCCCTCGTTGCACACACAGAGAGAGCCCTGCAGCGCATCACATCCTGCTTCGCAGATGCTGCCCAGCTCTTTGGACTCGAGGTCAGTCTGAAAAAGACAGAGGTTCTCCATCAGCCGGCACCCAAGGTAGAGCATCGCCCTCCCCACATCACCATCGGCGAGTGTGAACTGAAGTCAGTGCACCAGTTTACCTACCTTGGCTGCATCATCACCTCAGACGCCAAGCTGGACAGCAGGCTGGCAAAAGCAAAAAGCGCTTTCGGGCGTCTATACAAGCGGGTGTGGCATAATTAACAGCTGAAAACAGGCACCAAGATCAGCGTGTACAGCGCTGTCGTCCTCACCACCCTGTTGTATTTTTCCGAGCCCTGGGCCCTCTACCGCAGCCAACTACGACTCCTCGAACGCTTCCACCAGCGCTGCCTGCGTACAATCCTTGGCATTCACTGGAGTGACTATGTCACAAACGTCGAGGTCCTTGAACAGGCTACATTGTCATGCATAAAAGGATAGTTAGCTATTGTGGTTTTACGCCGTGTAGGTGACATCTCACGGCGGTGCATAAAAGGGTCGGAAAACCAGTGAATGTGTGATATGCCCCTTTCGATCTACATTACTTCCAGTCACTTACTTGGCAAACACCACAACCCTTTTTCTCATTTAGTTTACCTTCTTGTTGCGGATGTCTGACGAGATTTGTTGTTTTTTATTTGTTGCCACGTTTTTCTGGCTGCCACATAGACCTCTTCCCGTCTGGTTGGTCCGTTCATTTTCTTTTTCAGAAATGATGTTTTGTTTCGCACCATCGTACTTACGCTCGATGATTGTCGCAATGTTTGCAAAGTTAATTTATGTATGAGGGGAAAAAATATGTATAAAAACTCAGCTTAAACACCTATTTCAGACAGTATATCTCTTTTGTTAACTATCGATAAATTGAGCTTGTTTGCAGTACGACCTGCCGTAAGTTTTTTTCGGTGAGCTCCATCTCAGGTTTCAGACGCAAGATAGCGGTATCTAGGTGCTCAGAAAAGATGCGCGAAAGGCATATATCATGACACCTTAACCGGATCAGCTGGCTTGTCACGGATGTGACAATGGACAAAATGATCAGGATCAAGTTGAAAGGAAAATATTATCTGTGAGTCTTTTGTCGGTTTCTTAAGCAATAAAAGGTAAGTTTTCGAAATGTTTTCTTTTTGTGAAGTTTGATGCCAGAAATTCAGACGGGCGCATCGGTTATTTTGGTCCAGCGTCACATCCGTGAGAAGCCCACACATAAACACTCTCGACTTAACTGCAAATAATGTAAAAACCATCCGTCATTTTTTGAATAACACCACAACACATGTTTTGTGACTCAGAAACACAATGTAGCATCATTGCTTCCATTTTGTATAAACATCACGTTTTGGATGTGACATAGCCATTGTGGACAAAGTTGTTAATTACTTTATACTGTTTAAACACAGGATGTTTTACTTCAGATCAATAGAGACTTAATAAAAAGCATAAACTTGAAAACATCAGAAGAGAGTGAAAATTTAGGGTAGGCTGTATCCTTACCGTTCCTCTTTGTTGGAGCTCCACATGATGTGACATGTGACTAAAACTGAAGAATGTTACGTTTGTGGTTTTGTTATTCTTTTTAGGACATATGTGTGTTGGTCATAGGAAACGATCCGGTGTTCGGTTGAGTTCTTTTAGATAAGAATCACGTGCCTTTTTAGTATGAGTCGTTTTCTTTTGCATGAATAATTGCATCCGATTTTTGTTGTGTAGCTAAAATGTTATACATGTCGTTACATTGTTGCTAAGGTCTGACGAAGATTAGAACGAAATGTTCTGGAATGGGCGCGATTGTTCTAGTGACCTCAAATATGACGTCAAAGTTTTGTGGTATACATGTTGGCTGCATTTCGCAAGATTTACGGAATGCGCCTAGATGTTAGTGGAAGATTGTAGATAGAGTGTTGGTTCTTTTTAATGAATATTAATGAGTTTCAGGAGGCCTGGTCCATAACCAGATTGACTTCATCTTGCTGCCTCGACGATTCAAATCCAGCGTTAACAAAGCACAAACGAGGTCCTTTCCTGGCGCTGATATTGGCAGCGACCACAACCTCGTCCTTACTAGCCTCAAGTTGAAGCTGGCATTGAAACGAGACAGCAAGAGTCCTCGCATCCGATTCGACCTCGAGAAGCTAAAAGACCCGGAAGTAGAAGAGGTCTTCCAAGCCCAGGTGGGAGGCAGATTTGCAGCCTTGGCTACTTTGGACTGGGACGTAGACACCCTTGCTGGAAATATAAAAGAGGTGTTACTTTCTACAGCAGAAGAAGTGCTGGGGAAGCAGAGGAAGCGCAAACAGCCCTGGGTCACCGATGACATCCTTGATCTCTGTGATGAGAGGAGAGCCTGGAAGAAAAAGAGAGGCCAAGACCTCACATCAGCAAACAAGTACAGACTTGTCAACAAGAAGATCAGGAAGAGGATGAAAGAAGCCAAAGAAGATTGGATTGAAGACCAGTGTCGTAGCGTGGAAGAGGGCATGGCAAACGGCAACAGCAAGAAGGCTTATGAAACGCTAAGGACCCTCACCAAGACTCAACAGCGAACAGCCACAGTCATCGAAGACAGCAGCGGCCAACTCCTTACGGAAAACACTGCTGTACTAAACAGATGGACTGAGTACTGCCGAGACTTGTATAACTACAAGGCTGAGCCAGACACCAGCATCCTCCAAAACAACCACCCTGGGGCCAGGAAGGCCGAAGACCTGCCAGTGTTAGCTGAAGAGGTGGAAACAGCTGTACGCGGCCTGAAGGGAGGAAAGTCTCCAGGTGTAGACAACGTACCTGCTGAACTGTTGAAACATGGAGGAGAAGTAACAACGAAGGTACTCACTACACTCTGTCAAAAGATCTGGGAGCAAAAGAAATGGCCAGTAGAATGGACACAGTCTCTAGTGATCCCGCTCCCCAAGAAAGGAAACCTGAAACAGTGCCAGAACTACAGAACTATCAGTCTGATAAGTCACCCTAGCAAAGTAATGCTTAGAATCATTCTCAACCGCCTCAAAACTTTCGCCGAGGAACTGCTGGCAGAAGAACAGGCTGGCTTCAGAGTTGGAAGAAGCACTGTAGAGCAGATTTTCAACTGCCGCGTCCTGATCGAGAAACATCTGCAGCATCAGCGCGAACTCTACCACAACTTCATTGATTTCAGGAAAGCATTTGATCGCGTCTGGCACGACGGACTCTGGCAAGTCATGAGATCGTTCAACATAGAGGAGGGGCTGATCCAAATGATAGAAGCGCTTTACAAGAACGCCTGCAGCGCGGTTCTACTTAACAATCAGTCAGGCGAGTTCTTCAGGACGACGATCGGTGTCCGTCAAGGATGCCTGCTCTCTCCTGTCCTTTTCAACATATTCCTGGAGAAGATCATGCAGGAAACCCTCCACGACCACCATACTTCAATCTCTATTGGTGGCAGATCCCTGTGCAATCTTCGATTCGCAGACGACATTGACCTCATGGCAGGCAGCAATAGTGAGCTGCAAAACCTGACAGACAAACTTTCAAGTAGCGCAGGGTCTTATGGCATGGAGATCAGTACGGATAAAAGCAAAGTGATGATCAACACCACAAGCGACAGCAGCAGCAACATTCACATGAACGGCCAGAAGCTAGAAGAGGTCAATAGCTTCAAGTACTTGGGAGCCACCCTGTCCAAAGACGGTAGTTGCATAGCAGAGATCCGTATCAGGATAGGTACAGCAACATCCGCAATGGCCAGGCTGGACAGGATATGGCGAAGTAACTCCATCAGCTTCACCATCAAGTACAGGCTTTACAAGTCCCTCGTAGTGTCTATTCTACTCTACGGCTGTGAGACTTGGACGCTGCTTGCAGACTCAGAAAAGAAAATCCAGGCCTTTGAGAACAAGTGCCTGAGGAAGTTGCTCCACATCTCGTACCGCGAGCACAAGACCAACGAATATGTACGGAGCATCGTCACTTCCCTGGTGGGCCCACATGAACCCCTTCTGGCAACCGTGAAACGGCGCAAGCTTGCTTGGTTTGGCCACGTGACCCGACACAACACCTTGTCCAAGACTATCCTCCAAGGCACTCTCGAAGGAAGTCGTCGGCGAGGTCGTCAGAGAAAGAGTTGGGTCGCAAACATAAAAGAATGGACCGAACTCGAGATGCCAGACTTGCTTGCCACCGCCCAAAATAGAACTCAGTGGAGAGCACTGTCTGTTGCTGCTGCCTTTCAGTCCCCCCAACGCCCAGTTCGGGCAAGGGACTGATGATGATGATGATGATGAATGAGTTTTGGTTACGCTTTCTTTTCTGATTGGTTGAGTTGTGTAATTTGCCGGATTGTTCTGGAAATCTCTAAGAGTATAAAAGAGGGTGTTATGAAATATGTATAGTATAAAATAGGGTGTTAGAAAATATGTGCGTGCAAATTGTATGGGAGACACAGTGTATCACAACTTCGGATGCATTGTATGAGACGGCGTATCAAAGTGTGGATGCATTTGTGGATACATTGTGTTAAGAGTTCATCGTGAGAATAAAGTACTGTTGGAACTGTTACTCCAGTGTGGTCTACATGCTTGTGCCACCTGTGACGAGTTAATAATAATTACGGTATTTATAATGCGCTTATCTTATAATAATTATAACTCTAAGCGAGCACTCACAACTCGCACACGCATGCGCACGCTTTAGACAATAACACTCAAACAAGATAGACTGTACAATTCATTCATTCTAAAATATATGAACGGGAAATACTTCTGCACAGCTGACTTTTTTAAAAAATCGTTAAAAGAAACACTATTTGCTTCAATTTTAATGAAACGCTGGTGTATTACCTCCTAACCATTTTGCCGCGAAATGTGTCGAAATCGTAAAAATAGCTTTAGTTACGTGGATACACGGTGGCGCAAAACAATAACAACAAAAAAGTGCAACAGCTTCATTGCAGGCGCACTATACCAAGTATCTCAGTTCAAAGCTCACGTAAAGACTTTTCTTTTCTGTCGGGCATTTAACATTTAGCTCACCTTTGCTAACTGTTGACTGCCTTTTATTCTGATTCTGGAGGGAAGTTGATGTAAGGTGTTGGGCAGTGATGGGGTGGGTTAAAGTAGTATACAATTGTGTTTGTATGAGAGAGAGTGTGCTGATGTGCATGCGTATTGAGTCCAGTGTTTTTTTTTTATGGGAAACAGCGCTATAGAATAACTTTTTTTTAAAAAAAGAGTTGCAATTTCATTGCTTTTTGTGCATTTCTTGTTGTCCAAGTAATCCCACAGACAAATTGGCACTAAAATAGTCAAAATGTTGCATCTCTGACCAAATAAATATCGTTACAGGAACAGTGCAAGGTGAAAACTTTCTTTTTATATTTTTTAGGTCTGCATTCATTTTATCCCAAATAAGGCCCAGAAGACAAAATTCTTTGCTCGGTGGCAATGTTTTCAGTCAGATTCGTACAGGACATGCAGCCAATGAACCTTTTGAGTGATACTTATAATTTTGACGACGAAGAAGCAGTTTAGATGCAAAAATCTACAAACCGGAAGTTTATCATTTATGATGGTTTAACCTAATTTGTATGACTTGCCAACACCATATGAAGTGGAAGATATTGTACTATAACATTTTCTAAAATAAATTTCAACTTGTTCAACAGACATGCTGGGGATGAGGAGGTGACTTTCAAACAGGCGTCCATTTGTATTTTTGCTGGTACACCCGATGGCCTTAGGTTTTCATTAACAATTTAATGCATTTTTATGGGCTACAACCTGGCTAGCTAGCGTGCGTAACCGATTCTCTAAAAAGTCATTGTCTACCCTGTAAGTCGAAGTGATGTGGTTTGATACAAACTGAGAAATTCCTGAGTCAAGATCGAGTTTCAAAACAAGCAATATTATGTGCTAAAACAAAATCAAGCGAACTCTCAGCAAAACCTTTCTGGTTTGGTCGTCTCTACGTTTTTTAGATCATGAATTATGCCACACATGTGCAGAACTTTCACCGTTCAGTATATATTCTGTTTGTGCGGTATGGTCGGAAAACCAAATATCGCAGGGTTTTAGCGACTATATCATAATGCGGTTACCATAGAAACCAAACTGAATTCTCCATGCTCAAGATGTCAGAAGCGCTCATTGGATGAAGGACTACAACTGTACAAAATGTGGGAAGGATAATTCCAAACTGCACAATTCACGTCTAAACTTACCGTAAATGATTAAACTATACAAGTGTCTCAGTTTCTTTCCTAAAATACACAAATGAAACCGGTAAAAAAAAAATAACCATCACCAGTGATGCTAATGATATTTTGGGAAAGAGCATGTTGCAACAAATAAAATGATAGATAGCACCTATTTCATAAAGCAATAGGGACTACCCTAAGCCCCACAACCGCTGGAGAATATCCAGTCCACCCACGAGAGGGGAGGCTTGTGCGTGAATCTTCCCAAACTGATATTGGACATGCTGAGTAGATTTAGGTTTTTGCCGCCTACGAGACCGGTTTCGCCCCAAGGGGAGGGGATGGGTGGTAGGTGGGGGGGGGGGGGGGGGGCTCGTCAGGTAGGCATATGGCGTAACCTGACAAATTGCAAACACAACGAGTATACTAGAAGCCGCCTCCGGAATTTACATTTACTGATAGCACCACTACTGCAGCGGAGATTGCATCCCTAAAACTGTATGTGGTGTTGCAGTGGAAGAAGACAGACAAATTTTTGAAAAGGCAACACCTAGGCAATTTTGTGTTGTAATTATTCTTTACTTTAACCCTCATGTGCATGCAGCCGTCTATACTGTTTACGTAACCGGGCGCTGCATGCACAGCGTGTTAAACAAAGGCGTCGCCCAAAGCCAAAAATGCACTAAATCAGATTAGCGCCATGGTATTGCTTTATGCAATAGGTGTTCCGCAATCCGCTGGATATACTATATACTATATATATGTTACGTGGTGGAGTTGTAGTCGTAGTAACACCAGACGCACGCACGTAAGGTTCTTTTTAAATAAACCTCATTCAGCTGCAATCCGTCACACGTGGCTTAAGGATGTAGACAATACTGGAGTAACAGTTCCAACAATATTTAATTCAGCGATGCGATATCCACACAATGCATTTCCAAATGCACAAATACTGATACAAAGTCTCTTCTGCAATGTCCACACTGGCAACACAACGTTTCTCATACGCAGCGTCTCTCCCAATAAACTGCGTGTCTCTACAACTGACAATGCAAGACAATGTACGAACGGGCTTTCCCAGCGCTCTCCTTATATATACTACCAATTTCCAGAAACATCTACGGAAATAATACAATGCAACCAATCGGAACGAAATACGCAACTGAAACTCATAAATAAGAATATTCTGGAATCACTAAAATAGGCTACATAAACTCGGCTGCTAACTTCAGCTCTAAATCCTAATGTATAATGAAGACACGTAAAAGTATGGTAACCCTATCACCACGTTATATATTCGCTCTAGAAGGATCTAGCCCTTTCGCAAAACAAAAAAAAAGGCTGCTCAATTCACGCGCACAGAAACACAAATTGTTACGAATTGTTGCAAACTACGCGACGTCACACACACACACAAGGTTACTAGACAGTGCGACCTTTCTAGAGCGTACTGGAAAAACTGAATGAAATCCACTCTATGTACAAACGAGAGAAAAACTTACTAAAAGGTACGTGATTCGTAATCATGATAGCTCAAATAAATATCGGATCGTTTCCTACGGTTAACACATGCAAACCCACACAGGATAACACAACCACAAACGTAACAATATATATATATATATATATATATATATATATATATATATATAATATATATATATATATATATATATATATATATATATATATATATATATATATATATATATATATATATATATAAGGTTCCCGTCAACCTTGAAGTATTTAATCCCATATACGTAAACGTAACCTGTTGTTACAGAGTGGTTCGAATGCAGTCCAAATCCATGCCAAAACAAAGGGAAGTGTGAAGATATCAAGGGGTCTTTCGACACGTACACGTGTGACTGCGTACTTGGTACTAGGGGACAGAACTGCAGCGAAGGTAATGTTTTAGGATGGGTTTAATCATAGCGCTAAGCGTCCCTCCTACCCCACCCACCCCCCTTACGCCCACCCTCTTACAAAAAAAGAAGAAAAAGACAAATCCATCACTTGGTAATTAATACTAGATGCTAATTTTCAGACTCCATATTACACATATTATACTGTTTTAAGCATTCGTTCTCTTAGTAGTAGTAGTAGTAGTAGTAGTAGTAGTAGTATTGTGAGGACAAAATAGGCCGTGGGGCCTTTATAAATGTCCTTTCTTTCTTTAGTTCCTTTATGGGTCTGCTATGCATGCAATTTTCCTATAAAATCATTCATCATAGGAATAAAAAATCTCTTTAAATTTTGGTAATTCGTCCAGCTGGTTTTTAAAAGAATTTATATTAGATGCTTTTTTTAATGAAACTGGTAAGTCATTCCAAACAATGGCAACTCTGTTAGTAAAACAAAACTTCCGCAGGTTAGTGTTACAGTGCTGTACAAAGATTTTCCCTTCAGAATTTCGGGTTCTGTCACAGAATGGTGTTGCAAAAAAAAGTCGTTCCACTTTAGGTCGTCGATGCCATTATAAATTTTAAAAATTTGGATTAAGTCTCCCCGTATTCTACGTCCGCGTAAGGAGTGTAATCCAAAGTATCTGAGTCTGTCTGAATAAGTCATATTTCTACATTCTTTGACCAGCTTTGTTGCTCGTCTCTGTACCCTTTCGAGCGCAGCTGATTGTCTCTTCAAACCTGGGTACCATACAGTGTTTTCATACTCTAAATGTGGTCTGACTAGTGATTTATACAGTTTACTAAAAATGTCCTTGTCCAAATAATTAAAAGCTCTCTTAATTACTCCAACCATTTTGTTGGCCTTATTGATGCAGTTCTGAATATGGGGGTCAAAAGATAGAACTTTGTCGAAGACCACACCTACATCTCTTTCCTCCTCACAAGATACCACCTTTTTAATGCTACTGTTCACTTTCATCAAGTAATCGTGTTCAGGATTGTTCCTTCCAGCATGTAAGACCTTGCATTTCTCTACATTAAAATGTAAGTCCCATGTGTCGGACCACTCTTGCAAGTGATCCAAATCGTGCTGCAACACGTCTTTATTGCTCGATTCATTATAGATTTTAGTATCATCTGCGAAAATTTTGCACATGCTATTAACACAATCAGGCAAGTCATTTATAAATATCGTAAATAATATAGGTCCTAAGATGCTACTTTGAGGTATGCCGCTCAGTACCTTTATTTTGTCCGATTTTGCTTCTCCAACCTTTACCATTTGTTCTCTTGCATGTAAAAAAAACTTCTTATCCATTTGGAAATGTTTCCACATACACCATAGGCCTCTAGTTTCTGAAGAAGCCGTTCATGAGGAACAGTGTCGAATGCTTTTCTAAAGTCTAAGTATATGATGTCAACCGTTTTTTTGTTGTCCAGTAAGGAGGTTATATCATCCATAACCTGTAGTAGCTGAGTAACACATGATCGTTTCCTTCTAAAACCATGTTGGCATTCAGTGTACATATTATTCACCGTGAAATGATTAACGATCTTATCTCGGACTATAGACTCTAAAACTTTACATACTATACACGTTAAGCTTACTGGCCTGTAGTTTCCTGCATCTGACCTAGAACCTTTTTTAAAAATCGCACTTACCTCTTCGCCAGTCTTGCGGTACAATACCTGATTCAAGGGAAAAAGTAAACAATGTGCAAAGTGGCTCTGCCAACTCATTACACAACTCTTGTAAAACTCTGGGAGGGATGCAGTCTGGACCTTGAGCTTTGGAAGGATTCAACTCCTTTAGTTTTTTCTTGACAATATCAGGAGTTATTACGATATCTGTTATGGTGCACCCATTCGATTTTGAGCCTCTACCAAGCAACGGAACATTACTCAAATTTTCTTCCACAAATACACTTGAGAAGAATTTATTCAGTGTTGCTGCCTTTTCATGATCTCCTACAGCAAGTGTGCCATCTTCTTTTTTAAGTGCATTTATTCCAGAATTATATTTAGTTTGTTCCTGTACATACTTCCAAAACACTTTGGGGTTCATTTTACATTTATCTGCAATATTTCTTTCATGCAATTTTTTGTTACGCTTTATTAATTTGTTACAGTCATTTCTTAGGGTAATATATCTTTGGTAATCTCTACCTTCTTGAGTTTGAAGATATCTTTTGTATAACTTGTATTTCTTTTTAATCATTCTTAAAGTACCCTTATTCATCCAAGATGGTGTGGTTCTTTTATGTGATTTGCTCTTCACTTTTGGGATGTGCAACTCCATACCTTTCAGAATCGAGGACTTAATTAATGCCCAGAATTTTTCCACTCCGCAATTTTCAGGTTTAGTAGTTGTAAAGTCAATATTTGCCATATATGCTCTCAGACTATCAGTCTCCCTTCCCAAGGTTAAGGGAGTGTTTAATACTCTGTGTCACCTTAACCTTAGGTACATACAGCTGGAAGAGTAAAACATCATGGTCACTCTTGCCAATGGGATCCAAGTGTTGAATATCTGACGTTAGCAACTCGTCATTTACTAAGATTAGGTCATCTAATGTCGACCTCTGACCTTGCTTATGTCTTGTTGGGTTTTTCACTATTTGAATCAGGAAGGCGTCTCTTATGCACTCAACAATTTGATTATTTTTGTCCCCTGTCCAGGAGCCATCCCATCCTGCACAAGGGAAATTAAAATCTCCGAAAATGCAAATTTTGTCATATGCTTGTATCTCCTCGGATCGTAAAAGTTGTAATAGTAAATCTGTGTTTTCAGCTGTGGAGTTGGGGCTTCTATACACACAACCAACAAGAATTTTTTTCACCAGAAGCACTCACAAAATAGTACCATAAGCTCTCTTCAAACTTACTATTGTTCAGTGTTTCACATTCTTGAGCATTTAACTATTTATTAAAATAAAGGGCAACTCCTCTTTTAGGGTTTGTCCCCCACCCGGGTCTGCCCTGGGGGACTTGGGTGGGGTTAGGTATTTTTTAGTTCCCAGGGTCACCCTGGTCAGCCCCACAGGGTGGGTTTTTCTCTCTATTCTGGGGCATGTGTTTCTGTCTACCCTTTGTCCATTCACCTGTATTTGCCTTTTTAAAACTCTCCCTGCTGTCTGCACTGCCTGTAGCTCTTGATATTGGATGTGTGTTGCTAAATGGTCTTAGCTTTATTTAGGCCCCATGTGTTAGGTTTATTTAATGTATTTGACCGGCTGGCGACATACATTCAATGTTCTGTTTAGGGTTTTTTTTCACAAGCAGTGCAGGCACGTCCTGAGAAAGCCTTGTTGCTGTCGGGACGTTAAGCAATGTACAATCAATCATTTTAGGGTTTGTGTTAAGAAACATATCATAATTCGGTAATGAGTATTCTGAATCCAATGGAGTATAGATCTGGTTTTTAGCTTTTACTTCGGTAAGACCAATGATGTCAGGCTTTATATCATCAATCCTTTTTAAAAGTTCACTCTTTTTATTTAAAAGGTAATCGATATTGTGTGTTGATCGCCTATTGATCTGATCAAGACGAAAGTATATTTAGAAACAACGTGCTCTGCAGATTCTAAAACCGTTTACAATTTTGGTGTAGGTTACGGAATTCGCGAGATAATAGGTTGCAAATACGTACTGAAAAACACAACATGCCGAACACACTGTACACAAGGGCTGCCACGCTGCACTACAGTGGTTACTTCCCCTAAAGTAGCATCGGTCAGCTAAGGTCAGTAGCACACTGATATAACGAGGAAACGGGAAAAACGATCGGACTTCCTTCGTCCGTGGTAAACTTTAACGTTGACATTTTCTCGGAGACTATTCAAGCCACAGTCTTCAAACTTGGCCCAAGGGTACTTTGTTCTTCTCTTTTTCTCTTCTCTTTTTCTTGGCTTGACTTCGCGAACGAAGATTTTATAGGAGTTGCCCACGACGTCTGCATGCTTGTTCGTGGCTGCGGAGGCCAATCCGAGACAGGCAGGTTCGACCGCAGTGGCTGCAGGGGAAGGTATGGCCAGGTTCTGAGCTGCGGCATCTCTGTTTTTTCTCCTGAGCCGCTTGTCCTTAAGGCTAGCTCTGTGAGAGTCCTCAAAGGAGACAGCTGCCTTGTAAATGGTGGAGCGCCAGGTGTCACGGTCCGCAGCAAGCGAAGACCACTGGTGGTGGTCGATTTGGCAGGCACTAAGTGACTTCTTGAGACAGTCTTTGTATCTCTTCTTTGGTGCCCCTCTGTCACGGTGTCCAGTAGCAAGCTCGCCGAACAGGGTGATCTTTGGTAGGCGATGATCCTCCATCCTGGAGACATGCCCCGCCCAGCGGAGCTGTGTCCGCAGCAGCAAAGCCTCGATGCTCACAGTTTCAGCCTGTTCAAGGACCTCGACGTTGGTGACATAGTCACTCCAGTGAATGCCCAGGATGGTACGCAGGCAGCGCTGGTGGAAGCGTTCGAGGAGTCGTAGTTGGCTGCGGTAGAGGGCCCAGGACTCGGAACCATACAGCAGGGTGGTGAGGACCACAGCTCTGTACACGCTGATCTTGGTGCCTGTTTTCAGCTGTTGATTGTGCCACACCCGCTTGAAAAGTCGCCCGAAAGCGCTGTTCGCTTTTGCCAGCCTGCTGTCAAGCTCCTTGTCCAGCTTGGCGTCCGACGTGATAATGCAGCCAAGGTAAGTAAACTGGTGCACTGACTTTAGTTCAGACTCGCCAATGGTGATGTGAGGAGGGCGATACACTGTCTTGGGTGCCGGCTGATGGAGGACCTCTGTCTTTTTCAGACTGACCTCGAGTCCAAAGAGCTGGGCAGCATCTGCGAAGCAAGACGTGATGCGCTGCAGGGCTCTCTCTGTGTGTGCAACGAGGGCAGCATCATCAGCAAAAAGCAGCTCACGAATCAGTTGGTCTAGGGTTTTCGTGTGGGCCTGCAGTCGTCTGAGGTTGAACAGGCTGCCATCGAGACGATACCTGATGTACACTGCATCGTCATCATCGAGGTCCACTGTCGCCTGCGTCAACATCATGCTAAAAAAAGATGGTGAAGAGGGTCGGTGCCAGCACGCAGCCCTGCTTTACGCCGTTGAGAATAGGGAATGGTTCTGAGAGGTCATTGTTGAGTCTGACCTGGCCTTGCTGGTCCTCGTGTAGCTGGACAATCATGTTGAGGAACTTTGGGGGACAGCCAAGTCGCTCCAGGATCTGCCACATGCCTTGCCTGCTCACAGTGTCGAACGCTTTTGTTAGGTCGACAAATGTTACGTACAGCCCTTTGTTCTGCTCGCGGCACTTCTCCTGTAGCTGTCTCAGCACAAAGACCATATCGGTGGTGCTCCTGTTTGCTCTGAAGCCACACTGGCCCTCTGGGAGTTGGTCTTCAGCGATGGCAGGTACCAGCCGATTCAGGAGCAGCCTTGCAAGGATTTTCCCAGCAATGGACAGCAGGGTAATTCCCCGATAGTTGGAACAGTCAGACTTCTCGCCTTTGTTCTTGTACAGGGTGATAACAACTGCATCACGGAGATCTTTTGGTAGTGTTCCTTCCTCCCAGCAGCAGAGAAAGAGGTCGTGGAGCTTGTTGTGCAGTGCTGGGCCTCCATGTTTCCAGATCTCTGGCGGTATTCCATCAATGCCTGCTGCTTTGCCACTCTTGAGCTGGTGGATGGCTGTGAGGGTCTCTTCAGCGGTGGGCGGTTCGTCCAATTCAACTATTACTGGGAGGTGTGGGATTTGTAGGACGACTGCTTCTTGAACAGTGCGCTCAGCGCTGAAGAGGCTCTGAAAGTATTCCGACCAGCGGTTCAAGATGGAGGTATTATCTGTGAGGAGCGCCTGGCCATTCGCGCTTCGCAGGGGACTTTGTACCAGGTGCCTGGGGCCATACACTGCTTTCAGTGCTTCGTAGAAGCCTCTGTAGTCACCATTGTCAGCACAAAGCTGGGTCCTCTGTGCAAGTCTGGTCCACCACTCATTCTGGAGATCTCTGAGCTTGCGCTGGAGACTGCTGCAGACGAGGCGGAAGGCAGACTTCCTCACAGGGCAGGAAGGCTGGGCTAGGTGGGCCTGATGGGCGGCTCTTTTTTTTTGCTAGGTGTTGCTGGATCTCTACATCGTTTTCGTCAAACCAGTCTTTGTTCTTCTTTCTGGCGAAACCCAAGACTTCTGCAGAGGATTTTGCAATAACAGTTTTCAGTTGTTCCCAAAGTGTTTTAGGGGAAGAGTCTACTGGGTCCGCTGTGTCTTTGAGCCTGCGCTGTAAATCTGTCTGAAAGGCAGCTTTCACATCGTCACGCTGAAGGCTGGCAACATCAAGCTTTTTCTTGGGGGGCCCCCATTTCTTGGGTTTTGGCTTGAAGTGGAGCCTGAGTTTGCAGCGGACAAGGCGATGGTCAGTGTGGCACTCTGCGCTGGGCATCACTCTGGTGAGGAGGACGTCACTGCGGTCCCTCTGACGCACTAGGACATAGTCGATAAGGTGCCAGTGTTTGGAGCGAGGATGCATCCAGGTGGTCTTTCGACTGTCCTTTTGCTGAAAAGTAGTGTTGGTGATGACCAGTTGCTGCTCCGCACAGAACTCCAACTGTAGGCGGCCATTGTCATTGCAGTTCCCCTAAAGTAGCATCGGTCAGCTAAGGTCAGTAGCACACTGATATAACGAGGAAACGGGAAAAACGATCGGACTTCCTTCGTTCGTGGTAAACTTTAACGTTGACATTTTCTCGGAGACTATTCAAGCCACAGTCTTCAAACTTGGCCCAAGCGTACTTTGTAGCAAGACCTTAATAAACATACCAATTTGAGTGACCTCTCACAAAGGTCAAGGTCACAGGGGAACAAGAAATATGTCAAAAATAGCTATAGTTTGGCATATAATATTTTTTTCTCAAATACTATTCACAACTTCAAACCCAAACTTGGTACAAAGGTACCTGATGATAAGACCTTTCTACGCATACTAATTTGGTTGATCCCTCTGAAAGGTCAAGGGTCACAAAAGTTCCGGAAATAGATGAAACTTTGCCATACTTTGACAAAAGATGTTTTAATTTTTTTTTTTAAATTGTTGACAAATTCAAACCCAAATTTGCGACAGAGATACCTGATGGTAAGACCTATCTATGCATACTAATTAGGATGACCCCTCTGAGAGGTCCAGGGTCACAAGAGCTCAGGAAATAGGTTCGAAATAGCCATATTTTGACAAAAGATTTTTTTTTTCTCAAATACTATTCGCAACTTTAAACCCAAACTTACTACAGAGATACCTGATGGGAAGACCTTTCTATGTACACTAATTTGATTGATCCCTCAGAAAGATCAAAGATCCTAAATAGTAAGATACTTCAGCTGGCTTGTTTTCGCGAAGCCAGCACCAGAATTACTTCCCCTGTTACTTCCATGAGTAACATAGCGACGCGCCGGAGAGAAGGTGGAGGCGATGCATGCGGTGCAATTGGATGCTCAAATGCTCGACGGAAAGAAAGTTGCAAAGGAAAATCTTTCTTCAGATTTTCTAAGGATGAAAAGAAGTAAGTGATCGCCAATTTTTCAAATATTCGAATCATTTATAGCTTAAAATTCAGATAAGGCATTCACCATCTCTCTATCACGTTGTTTACACTGACATGCTAGGTTCTCTGCCAATGTCTTCATCGCAAAACGCTCTCGTTAATACAACCAGTAACTTATCAATGCATGATTCTGAATTATAGGGATCAAAGGCAAGTTAGCAAAATTGAACACCCGCAAATGAAGATGAGAGACAATCATGAACATGGCTATACCTGCGATTGTGACTGAGCACATTTATATTCAGTGTCCGATTGGGTCTAGTGTAGATGTAAATGTGTTACTGTGAGTGGGTGATCACTGATGTTTGCTCAAAACTAAGTGACAATGTCTTTTTTTACATGCAGACATTTTCTGTTGTGGCATAAAAACTGAATTCACAAAATTCTTTTGTATGGTGTACAGGTGCAAAGAATGGGTTCAAAGAACAAGGGGGAGGACTTGCTTGGGAAGAAAGCAGCGGAGCTGTACGCTTCAGGTGTACAACTCTGCAGTAACCACTTCGAAAAGAGCCAGTTCTTATATCCAGACAAGACCAACAAGCTGGCCTGGAATGCAGGACCATCTGTATTCAAGAATCTTCCGAATCCACCCCCTCGAGTATCCACTCTTCGAAAGCCGCCCAAACAGAGAGTACAAGATGATGTACTGCGCTGTCCACCGGAGATGAAGAGAAAGTCTTCAGGAACAGGTAAAATAAAATTCAGGGCAAATCCCAATGTATGTCCATTGTGTTCATGTCATATGTAGGCTTTTGTTTCGTCATTAGTGGGCTATTCATTACATAATTTAATAATGGCTTACAAAACGCGACTGTTAGTAAGCATTAGTCAACCAGCATGCGTACAAGTGGTTTACTATGCATAATGGATGTAGCATTGTAAGCTATCATTTATTTCATCTATCAAGTAATTGTATAAAAAGCCTGTAAATTATGTATTTGTTTTACAGCCATAAGATGCAATTCTTTACCATGTCTGGCATTATTTTTCAGGACTGCAGGCTTCTTTGTCATCGGACACTGACTTTGCACAGCACATGGATGTGGATCTAGAAGTGGACGCCATACCACCACCAGGTATAATATACATATTAAATATTAGCTCTTCAGAAGTAAACCACCACCCCCACGCCAACCTCCCTTTAGAAACTGAACAACTAGCAGAAGGCTGGGCGTCGTTGTATATTATAATGTACCAATTCAGAGGGCACTGGCATGATCATAGGAAAACAGTACAGGACTGACGTGCGGAAAGCCTGAGTGCAACAGCTAGTGTCATTCTAAACACACTGGAGATTTTGACTTACACTGGTCAAACATTTCAAGCTTGGCGAATTGTAGAGAGTTAATGTACAACCGATTAGCCACACCACTTGCCTCGATAGTCTGCAGTCAACTGAATTAAACTGTATTTTTGTGAACAGTATAATTAGTATTATTATTTCGTGTCTGTGGCGTGAAATTTCTATTAACTGACCGTCTGAACCAGGACTGTGTTGAAAATCTGTTTTCAGTTGTTCGGTCAAAATGAGGGCATAGTGACAACCCCAGTCCACAACAGTTTCGCAACAATTTTTGCCAGGTCATGGTGGACTCTTTCTTCGTGCAGAGTGACGCAAGCAAGTGCATTGAGGACTGTGACAAGTGGCTGCTCACCCTGACAACGCTGACATCAGTACCGCAGTCAGTAGTGGAAGATGAACCTGAAGATGGTGTCGTCCCTGATTGGCCACAGGGCCATATGGCAAATGATGGTGATACAAATCAGTTGATGCAGCTGATTTTGACAGTGCCAGAGACTCAAGACCCACGGCTCGTCCAAGTGCAAGAAAACGTACTTCTGTATATTGCTGGCTACATGGCAAAGAAGATGCAGGCAAAACCATTATGTCAGGAATGTAACAGTCTCCTCACAGGTGCCTCTACTGGTTCTCGGGCTGAAACGTTCATCATGAACAAACAGTATCAAGGCATTACAGGCGGGCTTACAGTTCCGAGCACCAGACTGCAACACATAGTGCAGGCGTTCGAGGAAGCCTATGTTGCCAACATCGGAAAAATTCTGCACTTGGACAAAGTAAAGATGCGCTTGGTAGCACTGTTGAAAAAACATGACACCTTTTTTGGCCGCATGGGAAAGTGTGCCATCCATCATTTTCTGCGGCAGATGTTCGTCAATGTCCGGCTGCATTTCACTCTGAAAGAGAGCAACAGGTCATTCGTGCAGAAGTCACAGAAAAGAAACAGAAAATGTTCAAAGTGCGTCACCTTTAAAAAAAGAAAACAGTCCACTAAGTCCAGACACCATGAAAATGACTACTCTTCTTTATCTGAACACTTTTTTTATTTGTTGAAACAATTTACTGATTGAGTAATTACTTTACTTTTTTAGTGCTACCAAGCGCATGTTCAGGATCTTTCGGACAGCTGCTCTGTGTTGTACTTGGAGCCATGTGCAAGTGTATACAATACTCTTCTTTCATATGACATTTGATTATGTTCTGTTATTATTTTTTCCTTTTTGCCTGTTATGAAGATAGTTTATCTGCCACTAGATCATTTCAGAGGAATACAATAGAGAATACTTTTTGCTCTTATGCCAGACTTTACCTGTGTTGTCTCATTTCTTACATGATGTGTATGTTAGCACGTATATGTGATTTGTGTGGGTGTTCGTGTGAGTGTGTTTTATACATGTTATTTGTAGAAATTGTTTACATAACCCATTTAGCCTCAAGCAGGCAGGCATTGGATTTATCAATAATTCAAGGGTCATGTCAGATTAGCTTGAAGCCTGAGGCTAATCTGGCACAGACATTGAATTATCATTATCATCTCCTGCAACTGGTACACAGTCGAGTGGTGACTCTTCCACAAATTGTTGAATGTGGGCTTGGGATTAATTGAGCGAAAATAATTAAGCATAAATTAAACAAAACAAACACACTGCAAGAAAATAGAAGGCATGAATCATGACTGGTTGATACTTGCTAAAATTGTGCTTCTCACTAACACATGAATACATAATACAGAAAAACTAAATAAAAGAGAAATGATAACATTCAAATACACTATAAGTAATCATTATAAAAACAACAACGCAACTTGAAGTACATGTTAACACTTAGACATGTAAACAACTCTGTAGATTCACACCATTTAAAACAAAATATTGCACACCACCACCCACACCCCCACCCCTAAACCATCCATTCCACATCACAGATTTTATTATCAAAGAGGCCTGCACCATGTAGCATGAAACATCTGGAGATACACTGCATTTGCTTGTGCTGATGTTTTTCTAATGGTAATACCATCGTGTGTTTACCGGCTGCGTACTTGGCCAAAACAAGGGAAGCAACTCCTCGGCTCACCTCGTTATTCTGCTATACGCTAAAGAGGAGCTGGTTTATCTTTCTATGTAGGATCTTTCGAAAGATCAAGGGTCACGAGGCCTCAGAAAATCTGTAAATAAATAGCTTTATTTTGACAAGAGATGTTTTTTGTCTAACTTCAGACCCAACTTTGGTACAGAGATACCTGATGGTAAGGTCTATCTCTGCATACTAATTTGGATGACCCCTCTGAAAGGTCAAGGGTCACAAGAGGCCGCCAAATGTGTGTACAATGCTAACGTTTGATAAAATTGTAGGTATTATCAACATTTTTACAAATTTTTCAACCAAATGTGGCACAGAGATAGCTGATAATAAGACCTTCAGGTGCACACTAATTTAGTCAACTCATCACAATGGTCGCCCACTGGGCACCGGCCTCCACGTGGCGTGGGTGGGTAGTCTCCTCAGTCCCTGACTGAGTGGGTTAGCAGAGGGGTGCCATCTTTGTCCAGGATTAGGACTTGATGTCAGCAGATATGTTGTTCAGTCTTTTTCACTGGTCCGGTTTTTTAAGGAGCTGTGCTAACCCAGGTCCTACCAAGTTGGATTGGTCTTTAAAAATACTCGTGAGCTTTTGGTCCTTTGGATCCCAAGTGTTTGCCGTGCTTGGAGACCCGTGTCGGGAGAGAAGAGGATCCTGGTGGCTGAAACACTCCACTTTGGCCTTGACATCTGCCTAAACGGGAGGCTAGTCGTACCGGCCTAGTCAATCGGCTCTTGTCACGTTGAGCCCTATCCCATTGCTGACATGAAGGCTGATATACGGAGCACCATACTATAGCCTCTGCTGCCGATTAGGTGCTCTACGCCTGTATTCCCCTGCATTCAACCGTGTGATAGAAGGAGGTGGCTCAGACGGTTCAATCGGGCTTACCCCCTTGAGTATATCTTTCGGGCAGTCTCCATTGCGCGTCAGCTGGAGACCCGCCGACAGTTGCACTTTCCCTTGTTGGGCTCGATGGCAGGCGGGGACCCCCGGGGGATGAATATCTCTACTATTATAATATGGAAAAAAAAAAACTTGCACAGAAGCGGCGCATAGCCACCGACATTGAACATGACAGTCACTCGGACTGTGAGGAAGCGACGCCCCAGGCGTCGGGCGTATGGCCTCGCTTCCTCATTGTTCATAGCAAGATGAAAGACAAACCTGTTTCCAAGCTACATCCATTTTTGGTGGGGGTGACCGTCAGGAGCCGTGTTGGCAGGCCTGACGCCCAGAGCCTCAGGTCTGGTGATTTGCTGGTGGAGTGCCGTACCCGGGCACACACGAGCGGGCTGCTGAGGCTATCTTCCATCGGAAACACTCCAGTGGAGGTTACACCCCACAAAACTATGAATTCGTCAAGAGGAGTAATCAAAGATCAAGCTTTGGCAGAACTGTCAGAAGATGAACTTGTACGGAACCTTAAGTCTCAGGGGGTGACTTAAGTCAGGCGCTTCGCTTCCAAACGAGGTGGTGGGGAGATCCGTATCCCTACCATCATCCTGACGTTTGGCACCCCCACCCCTCCTACTACCATCTGGGGAGGTTACTACTCCCTGAAAGTGAAAAAGTACCTCCCTCTCCCCCTCCGGTGCTTTAAGTGCCAAACGTATGGCCATGGGCAGAAGACGTGGACAAAAATATGGCCAGGCAGAGGCTTCATGCGCCTGTTGCACTAAGCCAGGACACTCTGCTGAGTCATGCACAGCCACCCCCCTGTGTGTGAATTGCCAGGGGGCGCATATGGCTTCGTATAAGAAATGCCCTCGTTCGATATCCGAGTGCAAGATTCAGCAGGTGCGTGTGGAGAAGGGGCTGTCCTTTCTGGATGCCCCAAAACTGGTTAAAGGCCCTGGTGAAGCTGCGGCTGCCCCAACCTGTAACACCTCCGTGTATACTTTCAGTGCAGCGGTGGCAGGAAAGGCCACCCACCAAAGACTTTTCATGTCAAACCCCAACTTCTTGGTTGGGGGCGGAGCCTCGGCTCCTCTCGCCCCTGTAGAGTAACCCTCCTCCGGTGGTGACGAGGAGCCAGGGAACGCAGAAGGCGGACACTGCCGGTCCGGTTGTGCCGCCTTCTGTTGCCCCTAAGCCTCAGCCCCGAACCCAAACCTGTTAGTTTGTCAACTCAAAAGGCTTCTGGCTCTGGTCAGCGTTCTAAGGCCACTAACTCTAGCGGCAGAAACGCTGCCCAGGACCAGAAGTCTAAGAAATCTATGGGAGCGTTGTGCGCGCGGTCTCAGAAGGGGAACACCAATGTCCGCCTTCAAAACAAATATGCTGCACTGGAGAAGCGGATGGAGGGGGTGGAATTTGTCGTTGCTGATGCTGCGGCAGCTTCACTCCCTTCCTCTCCGAAGAACCAGAGGACGCCCGGGAGCTGCCCCCCCCCCCCCCCCCTCTGTTTCTTCAACTCCTTCCAAGGCAAAGGAAAAAGGGGGAAAAAAACTCTTCACCCCAAGACAAGACATAATCATGTACTCTCTGCTTCAGTGGAATTATCGTGGTTTTCACGCTAACTTTGAGGAATTACGTCTTTTAGTCAAGTTCTATAACCCCTCAGTAATATCTCTTCAGGAGACTTACCTGAAGACTTCTGACCCTGTGTTCTTTAATGGCTTTAACGTTATACATAAAGGCTCTGATTCGGAGAGGCGCTCGGGTGGAGTGGCTCTTCTCATTAGTAGCCAATTTTTATGTAGCCCCATTTGCATCGACACCTGTCTTCAGCTCGGGTTACCTTGAAGAAGACCATAACCATATGCAGTATTTACCTGCCACCATCACTGCGGGTCGGTAGAAATGATATTTTTAACTTAGTAGATCTAACTGCCCCCTCCCTTTATTCTCATGGGGGATTTTAACGGTCACGCTCACCTTTGGGGTACTGACCAATATGATGGCAGAGGTCAGATGTTAGAAGATGTTTTTTTCCTCAACTTAACCTATGTGTCTATAACGATGGCTCACCTACATACTCTAACTCAGGTTCGGGATCTAGTTCTGTTCTAGACCTCACTGTGTGTGATCCTTCTCTCATGCTGTACTTTGATTCAGTAGTCCTGTCATCGTTCAGCTGTAAGGAGGATTCCCCGGTGGGACGATGGAATCTCAAGAATGCTAACTGGCCTCTGTTCGCCTCCCTCTGTCAGTCTCGTCTTACAGATGAGGTGGTCATGTCAGCTGAAGAACCTGTTTCTTGTTTTACTTCTATTTTGTTGGACGTAGCAGGTGAAACCATCCCTAGAACTTCCACATCACTCCCTCGGAAGCCGAGAGTACCATAGTTCAATGAAGAGTGCCGCAAGGCCTAAACAATGCGCAAATTGCTCAGCGACGTGCTTTTCGTAATCCGCTGCAAGCGAATATTTTAACATTTAAAAGACAGCAAGCGGGCGAAAGCCCGTTACATTTTTTAACGCGAACGTCGTGCTTCCTGGAGACGCTTCGTCTCATCCTTAATCTTCTAGGACTCCATCCCAAAAAGTCTGGAAGGCTGTTCGAAGAATTAGGGGCAGGGGTGGCTCGGCTTCTGTCGGCCATCTTAGAGATGGTGCCAGTTTGGTCACGGATATAAAGGCTGTGGCCAATTTGCTTGCCTCCACCATTGCCCATAATTCTTCAAAAGAGCATTATTCACCTTTCTTCCAGAGAGAGAAGGAGAAGGGAGAATCTTGTTCTTGTGATTTTATATCGGATAACTCGGAAGACTATAATGCCCCTTTTACGTTTTCAGAATTTATACCCCACCCGGGTCTGCCCTGGGGGATTTGGGTGGGGTTAGGTATTTTTTATTTCCCAGGGTCACCCTGGTCAGACCCACAGGGTGGGTTTTTCTCTCTATTCTGGGGCATGTGTTTTTGTCTACCCTTTGTCCATTCACTTGTGCCCCACCCGGGTCTGCCCTGGGGGACTTGGGTGGGGTTAGGTATTTTTTAGTTCCCAGGGTCACCCTGGTCAGCCCCACAGGGTGGGTTTTTCTCTCTAATCTGGGGCATGTGTTTCTGTCTACCCTTTGTCCATTCACCTGTATTTGCCTTTTTAAAACTCTCCCTACTGTCTGCACTGCCTGTAGCTCTTGATATTGGATGTGTGTTGCTAAATGGTCTTAGCTTTATTTATGCCCCATGTTGTAGGTTTATTTAATGTATTTGACCGGCTGGCGACATACATTCAATTTTCTGTTTAGTTTTTTTTCACAGGCAGTGCAGGCACGTCCTGAGAAAGCCTTGTTGCTGTCGGGACGTTAAGCAATGTACAATCAATCAATCAGAATTGCAGCAAGCCATGCAGAAATGTACTGACTCTGCTGCTGGATTAGATACCATCCACTATCAGCTCCTAACACATCTGCCTGAGGATTCACTCTTTGTACTTCTCAAGACCTTTAACCATATCTGGGTAACCGGTTATTGATCGCCATCTTGGCGCCAGGCTGTAGTTGTGCCAATCCCCAAGCCGGGTAAGGGATCCTTCCGACCCGCGCAACTACCGTCCAGTAGCTTTGACATCATGTTTATGTAAAACTATGGAACCCTTGGTCAACGCCCGACTGGTGTGGCATCTTGAGTCACAGGGTCTCATCACAGACCTCCAGTGCGGTTTCCGGCGCTTCCGTAGTACAAATGACCATTTAGTCCGTTTTGAGTCTTTTATCCGAGATGCTTTTGTCAACAAGCAGCATGTCTATGCAATTTTCTTTGATCTTGAGAAGGCATATGACACTACATGGAAGTATGATATAATGTCTGATTTGTCGGACATGGGTTTTAAAGGGCACCTGCCCGTTTTTATTCACAATTTTTTGTCTAACATGTCGTTCCATGTCCGTGTGGGCTCCACCCTATCCGACTCCTTTGAACAGGAGATGGGTGTCCCACAGGGCAACATTATATCTCCTGTTTTATTTAGCATTAAAATAAATAACATTTTAAAGGCTGTCAAGGATGATTCTGAATGCTCTTTGTTTGTGGACGACTTTGCTTTGTGTGCACGAGGTCGAGGACTTGTGTCCCTTGAGAGGCGCTTGCAGCTGTGCGTTGATCGCATCCAGGGGTGGGTGTCTCTCAACGGATTCAGGTTCTCGCCCTCCAAGACAGTCTGTGTGCATTTTACTAACAAGACGAAATTTTTTTCCAGACCCTAACCTGAGCATTGCTGGAGTGCCAATTAAGGTGGCCGAGGAGGCAAAAATGTTTTTGGGCCATCTTTGACAAAAGATTGACTTTCTGCAACCATGTTAACTACCTTATAACCTCTTGTCAGAAGGCCCTCGACATTCTTCGTGTCGTTGGTCGTACTGACTGAGGTGCAGACCGCATTGTCTTACTTCGACTGTACCGGGCCCTTGTTCAGTCCAAACTGGATTACGGCTCTGTGGTATATGGCTCGGCTTCCAAATCTGTTTTACAGCGTCTTAACACAATTCACCATAAGGTATGCGCATATGTCTGGGAGCCTTCAGAACATCTCAAGTTCCTAGTCTGTATGCCGAAGCAGGGAAGCCTTCTCTCAGGCTCCGCCGCATCCGCCTCATGCTCAGCTACGTTCTGAAGCTGAAGGCCCATCCAGACAATCCTGCCTATGATTGTGTTTTTAACCCGTCGTTTGCAGAGATTCACGATGCCCATTCGGGAGCTGTCCGTCCACTTTCCTTCCGTTTCCGACCTCATCTGCAGGAGGCCGGAGTGGACATGGACAAAGTTTCGGAATCTCTGCAATACGTCACTCCACCCTGGCTACCACCAGTTCATGACATCTTGCTGGACTTCACCGCCCACAAGAAGGATTGTACTCCACCAGCCATATACCAACGAGCCTCAATGAACTCCTGTCAATTTTTCCTGGCTATTGTCGTCTTTATACGGATGGGTCCAAGTCTGAGGATGGGAGAGTGGCTGCGGCTGCAGTGTCCTCTCGCCATCCTATACGCCCATTTAAGCTCCGCCTCCCTGACCATTCCTCTGTATATAGTGCAGAACTGCAGGCAATTCTGCTGGCACTCAAGCATGCCTATCAGTCTCGGGAAAGGAACTTCCTGATTCTCTTCGACTCTCTTTCTGCCCTGCAGGCATTTCAGGGCGCGGGAACAGACCACACACTGTTGGTGCAGATTAGAGAGCTCTACGCAGACTTGATGAAAGAATATTATGACATCATTTTATTTGGGTCCCAGGCCATGTGGGCATCGAAGGCAACAGAATTGCAGATTCTGCTGCCAACAGTGTCCGCAGTGACACTGTCCCTTACACACAGACTGTTTATAGAGATTTTACACCTGTGATTAGTACGTACATAGCCCGCGAGTGGCAGTCCCAGTGGGACAAAGAGGAAGGGAACAAGCTGCATGAAGCTCTTTCTACCGTGTCCGACAGTCTACCTTTCCGCTGTGGCAGCCGCCGTGAGAAGACTGTCCTTACTCGGCTCCACATCGGGCACACGTATGTTACGCACTCTTACTTACTTAAACAGGATGAGCGTCCATGGTGTTTTGCCTGTGATGAGCAGTTTTCTGTTCGACACTTTTTGCTGTATTGTGCTGATCTAATTGACACGTGATATAAACACTTCACAGCAGACTCCTTGAAGGTTTTGTTCCGGGATGTTCCCCCGGACAAAATCTTCAATTTCTTGAGAGAATTCAATATTTTCAACAGAATCTGAGCATTCATAGACTATGTGAATTGTTTTATTTGCCCTTTTTGAGAGTCTGTAGACGTTTCTTTTAAAGACATGTGCGACATTTTAGCCTGCTATTTTAAAACCATATTTACATCTTGTCTTAAGACCTTGCTTTTAGTCTGGCTGACCAGATTTTTACACATCCCGCTGTGAGATGGCCTTAGTCGCCTGCTGGGCGTTAAACCCAAATAACTAACTAACTAACTTGTTAATAAAAGTTTTTGCAAACTTTTCAATCAGGAATTTGGATTAAGGTAGCTGGTGATAAAAAACAACAACATTCTAACCTTTCTAATTTTATCGATTCCTCATAAACGTCAAGGGTCATGTAGTGTTGACAATTTGCGAAAATGTCATACATTTTGAGAAAACTTGGATTTCGCTGATACAAAAGCCAACAGTTTAATTATGTTTGAACACTTGCTAATTTCAGTGACCTGATGGAAAGGTCAAGGTCACCCTTGTTATGTGGATTATTCTGACATGTGAGCCACAAGCTCTTTTCCTTACTTGTTTATTTTCGAACGGCGTCGGCGTTCTCTGAAGTTCCCAGGTACAAGTAAAAGTGAAGCTAATATGTTCGTTATGGTTTATGAGGGCAAGCTATGACACGTCATCACATTTTAATTTTATTTCTATGGACATTAGATTTGTTGTATATCATTAGAATTAGTATTTGTCTATCACTAACGCTTCGACACGCTCATTCAGTCAGGTATGCTCACCGTTTCCATGGCAACGAGCACCGTGACCGTTACACCTGGTTCCTATGGAAGCAAATTTCAGCTACAGTTGAAGATTCGGGAAAGCCAAATTTGGTCAACATGTCAATTGATATCATCATTAAAACTTGTCGGGGCCGATTTTGAATATTTTATCTGGTTTTAAAGAAAACAATAATTGTGTATGCATGTTCTGGTATTAGTCAGTTTTGGAGTACGTTCGCAAGTGTAACGCACGCATACTTGCCCCCAGTCGCACGTACAGACTCTCGCACAACAGACGCATACACCGCCACTGACTCAGACGGGCGCATTCACGCGGTAAAACACGACTCACGGGCTTTCTTCCTAACGGATACAAGATAAATAAAGAAATCGCTCAAAAGATTATCAACTATTTACACCACACCTCCCCACTACCAGCATCTCAACATCACATCCACATACATACAATATCAATGCCAGGCTAGGTAGTAGTATCTCTCACTCCAACCTGTTTGGTGTTCTCGCCCGTTTACGTTCAGTCTTTTTCACGTATAGGCGTGCAAGTTCTTTGTTGTACCCTCTCGAGTCGTCCTGTCTCTCGTACCGTGGACGTCCTCGTAGCTCGTATCGTATAGCGCAGTCCTCGATGTGACCCGGGTGTCTCGCTCCCGGTCGCTCACTCCCAGAGTGAAGAGATGGAGAGATGACCTCGCATTAGGTCCCTGTTGACTGACGTCTCGGCGTCCGTCGCTCCAACCTCCGACAAGCACCCTGAACAATAATAAAGTCCTAAATCGTAACACTTGCTAAACACACACACATATTGGATAATATGAAATACATTACGTAACCTGGCTGATAAAGATAACTCACACGCTCATTCACACACACACACGTGCTTCATAACCCGACTACTTTCGTAAAAACCCCATATCTCTGTCACTACCTTGAACCTGACTATATCCTAACACTCTCGCTATACGTTATCCCATGCGCTGGAAAAGACTATACTTAAGTCATTCTACCCCAGACACACCACAGCAAGATGAAGATCGACCATGATAGTTCAAGGGTGATGCCAGAATAGCTTGGCGCCTATGAGCGCCAAGCTATTCTGGCATCACCCTTGAACTTTCATGGTCGATCTGTGTCCTGCACTGCAATGCAGTCTTCAGAAGACAACGGCAACATTTGGGGATTTCGGTGATGGGGTAGAATGAGTTAACCACGTACTACCTCCATAACGACATAGGCATACACCCCTCACATTCCTTAGTTATCCATCTCGGTAAATAACTATATAAGAAAACACCAGTTACCTCAATGAATTCCAAACCAACACAACTGAAGCAAACCAGTCAACACTACACAACTGTATTAACTACTATTAACGCATACTATCTTTAACGCAGTAACCATCAATAATACATATAAAACACATACCTGAATTCTAGGTTTCAGAGTCTTGGAATATGGGCTAAGGTATCTCACAAACGTTTGTCCTCACTGACAGTAAAGCCCCGTACTGACGTTTCTACAGCGCTGTTCGCCTAAACTCACTAAAAACTCCCCGTGCCAAACGTTCCTTTAAGATTTCAAGTGGGTCTCGTGCCACTCAGAATAGTTGTCACAAGACAAACCGCTAACAAAACCGTACCGTATTAAACCTACTGTGTGAACCCTATGCGTGAGAATAGAGTTTCATCACAGCAAGCTATTCATGCAAACTGCTCCCGAAATTTTAAAAAAAATCGCTTTGACAAGTTGCAATTAAAGTAATTTTCCAGTCATGAGTTAAAATGTGAGACTGATCTGACTGCAAAATTTATAAAAAAAAATTGCTTCCGCAGTATTACCCCCCCCCCCACCCCACCCCTCCCCCCCCCCACCCCCACCCACCCCCCACCCCTCCGCCCAACCCCCCAAAAAAAAATAAATAAATAAATAAATAAATAAATAAATAAATAAAAATAAATTTTAAAAAATATATAAAAACATTACGATTTTGAGAAAACAGCAAAACAAGTTTCAGCAAGGTGCCGTCTTTTCCCCCATTATACACAGCTCTAACATGTCACCTGAAATAGACGACTTACGATGTCTTTCACACGATAAAACCTTTGTGCAGTGCAGACAGGCAAACTTTCCAGAAACTCCTTGTGTACTTATGACCTGACCTACCCCCCCCCCCCCACACACCCCCATCCCCCGCCCTCCCCCATGCTTTAGTTTTGCCTGCTTAGTGTGTATCCCCCCACCTCCCTACCGCCCCTACCCCCGATACTTTAGTTTTGCATGCTTAGTGTGTATTGATTGTACTCAGCCTGCACACTTAGTGCTTCATATTTATTAATACGAACTAATGTCACAACTGTTAGGTGACAGTAAACCATTTTGAAAACATACTAAATTGCTGGGATCACCATGCAAACTCAGGTTGATTAGTTACTTGAATCAGCGTTACCTAGTGTTGACATAATAATGAACTTTTGAAGCACACCAGTGACTGTTTTCTACTGTATACGCTTCACTTAGACAACTGGTATTCAGACAGAATGCGTGTTAGATGTAAGCAGAAGGTTGGTACTGTAACTGGCGTCCATACTCACAACCATAGCTTACTGACTGAGATGTTGAGTCGTTCTTTGCTAATGGTGACTGCAGAGGGTCAGTGTAAACTTGACCCATTTTTAGAAAATCGGAAAATGCCATAATAAAATGAGATGTTTGGTGCATACATCAAATATTACAGTATCCGCAACAGCAACCTTGAGGCAATTAGAGCACAATAAATGGTCTTTATTTTTGATTATTTTTTTATTATTTTAGCGCACAAAATGGCCGCACAAAAGTGGAACGGCAGCCCCTCACTTTGTTTACGATCTGCTTTGGTCAATTAGTGTTTCAAACAGCAAACATTATGCCATGTGTTCGTTCCTGATAATTATGCAAATAAAGCTGAAACAACAACAAAAAAAAGTTTAACAAGAAGCGGATTTCATCCCAAAGCCTACCGTATTGTTTGGAGCTCACGTGCGTTTTTCTTTAAGGAACATTTAGTCATATTTTTAAGCTTATCCTTCTGCTCCATTTCCCTCCTCTCTAAGACAACCTACGATCAACACACACGCCGGCGCACACAAATAAAGACGGACACACAGCGCTTCCCGCCATTATTACGCTCTGTGGGCTGGAGTAGCGATTGGAATTCTGAAGAAGAAGAATAGCACGAGCAGCAAAATGACGTCACTATAAGCTTCACGCCATGGCATCGCTGGTCTCACTATGCCGTGTGGACGAATTTGATGTTTTACGTCACTCATCCGAAAGGCGCTCTCTTTCAGAGCTCACTGTTCTATTTCACAGAGCCACTTCCAGGGCTGACTGTTTGATGGGAGTAAATAGTGGGTCCAAAACTTGGAAAAATGAAGTAATTGTTATTGAAAAAGTTGAAGAGGTACAACGCTGGATTACGAACCAATTTAGTATCTACTTGAACCCCACACTCCCCGATCCGCACAGCAATGGCACACACAAACACAAACGGCAGAATCAACTCACAAACACAGACGGCAGACACACGGCGCTTCCTATCGGTTATACGTTCTGTTGGGCTGGCGTAGCCACGATCGTTTTGAAGAATAAGGTGGAATGGCCCATGCCCACAAAGCCTCATCTGTATGAGCTTGCATGCATATTTCCCCTTTTCCGCAATACGTTCGTAAATATCATTCACAAATAATTGAAGGAGGATATAACGCCAGCTCATACACATGTAAAGTGACGCATTTGGTGCTTCTACGTCACCGTCACTGATTGATTCTTAGGATGAAATCAAGGAGTCTTACTTTTGACATTTCTTCCGCATTGAACTGTTATTTTCGAAAATGTTGAGGAGGTACAAAGCTGGCTGCCGAACTCATCCAACGTCTTTCTACCAACTAGCCATATCAAAAATTTCAAATGCATATAATCCAAATTGCGGACTCTAATCTGGGTGAACCGACTTTCTATAAACTTTTTTTTTTTTTGTATCTTCAATGAGACATCCAATTACAATATGCTCTGAGGTTCTCTTAGCCACCCACTTAATAAAGTATTTCGTCATGTTTTAAGTTTGTGCGTACAGGAAAATCGTAGATTCTCCTGTTTACATACACACGCACGCACATACGCACGCACACACACACACACACACACACACACACACTCACACACACACACACACACACACACACACAATCACACACACACACACACACACACACACACACACACACACATAAATACATATAAACACACATACGGCGCTTCGCGCCAAAACGACGTTCAACAGCAAGGTTAGAGTGGCTAGACGTGACGTCATTTTTAAAAAAATTCTTGTTACGTCTTTGCCAGTGAAGCCCCGCCCGCCCATTACGTCCTTTGCATTCCGCAACTTACTTACTAATTCAAGTTTATTGTCCCGCTGGCACTAAAGTGATAGGGGACTATGCACTCCGCAAGTTTTCTTTCGATGTTTCTTGAAAAGAGGGCTTTTTTTTTTTTCAAACATCAACACAACGTCAGTAGTCTGTGTATCACACATTAAAACATTGATGACGCTTCGCTGCTGTAGTTTCACGTTTTGAATCTGTGGGGACCACAAAACTGTGACGTATCACACTCGTTTACGCACTGTTTGCAGATTACTTCTGATCAACGGATTTCGACTAGCTGTGAAAACCGGTTTGAATTTGTTGTTTTCTGCATTAACTTTGGCTAAGGTGAGTTAGTAAACTTTGAGAAATGACTAATTCATGCGATTAAGGGGAAGAAATTGATTACAGTTCGTGTATTGTGCGCTAGGATGATAATTCGATGGGACTTAAGTGATCTGCTCTCTAGTTTTCAGTTTTGTCACTCGTTGATCAGGTTATTTCGAAATGGTGTGTTAACGTTATTGTGATAAGCTGAAGTTGTGTTTCTTTTCCATTTGGATTTGATAACACACGTTGTATCATATTACTGAGGATACATCATTTCATTGTTTGTTTTGACGAATATTCATCTAAACGTTGTTTTAGGTAACTTGCATCAATCGGACACGATGACTCAGCGTCGCACGTATGCAAGTTACTTCCGGTTCGTGTAGCATTGGCTGCAGGTTACTGATTTCCTGATTTTGTTGTTTTTGCAAATTTCTTTGTTTTTGGCGATCATGGTGATAAATCTTTCTCCTTTTCGCTTATTGAACGGCTCGGCATTAGTAGATGTTTAAGTTCAGCTTCAAATAGTTCAAACACTGTTTAAAAAGTTTAATATTTTATTGATTTGGTCACCTGCACTATGTGTGACATCGGTTTGAGTTTATTTTAAATGTTCAAATCCATTAAACTGTCATAACTGTTTATTATGGTCAATATATTTCCATGTCACGTATTTATGTTGTCAGATCAAGGTCGTCAAATCTGAAGAGAAGGCGGCTTAAGTCAGCTTCCTGAAACAACTTCGACTTCTTTGCATATCCAGACATCTCAGATAAATCCATAGTTGTTGTTGTTGTTTATTTTTTATTTTATTTATTTCATTTTTCTTTTTCTAGGAGGATATTCAGAGGGTCCTACCAGAGCCTCGGTTTGATCGCCATCGACGTTTCTATTTCGATGCATTATTGTTCTGCATAGAAAATTGCTTTGTAAACTTTCCTTGAGTTGTGTGGTGCTCTGGTAGTAAAGTTCAGAACATTGACTGTTGTTTTTGCTTTTTTTATGTGTGTAAAGTTGAAATTCTCTTCCCTCACTTTATTCTCCTAATTTTTTTTAATTGATTTCGTTTCTGTAAACAAAGCCTGCCTAGTGAATATTTAACATTTTTGAAAGAAATTTATGGACGATTGGTTAATTTATCCACAAGTGTTGTCACTCTTGAGCATGATTCATGCCGAACATGGCAGCATTACGATGACAGGCTTTATTTATGAATTGCCTTCATCTACAGAGATTGTCTTTCTGCTCACCTCTCCTTCTCTCAGTCTCTCCCTTTTGCTCATCCCTCCTTTGAATCTGTCAAGACCGTAGCAACACTCCCTGGCCAGTCCCTCATCTTCTCATGTATCTATCGCCCCCCTCCAAGTTCTCAAAACAAACTCACAAACTCCATGTTCCTCACCCAGTTTGACCCCCTCGACCACTACAGCACACGACCCGGAAAAGACATTCTTCTTGGCGACTTCAACTTCCACTTCGACAAACCCGACCACCAAGACACAAAACGCCTTTGCACGTCACTTTCAAACCACAATATTATACAACACATTACTAAACCCACCCACCGACTCGGCCACACCCTCGACTGGATCATCACCCGCACCTCCGATCAACTCTTTCTTGACTCTGACACCTCTGTGCTCCCCTCTGACCACCTCGCTATTCTCGTCTCCCTCAACCTACCTCCCCCGAAAAAAACCAAGCTCCTTGTCTCTCGTCCCAAACTAAAATCTGTCAACCGAGAGAGCTTCTTCGATGAAGCTGTCGACCTTCTCTTGGACCCCGCCCCCTCTCCTGATCTTGCATCCCATTTTGATTCCTCCCTTTGAAAACTCCTAGACACCCATGCCCCTGTCACCACCTGCTCCATACCCAACCGACTCCCCTCCCCCTGGCTCACTAACGACATAGCTAAGGCCAAGCGCGAGCGTCGACAAGCGGAACGCCGATTCCGCTCATCCGACCTCCCCGTTCACAGACAAATCTTCCAAACCACCAGATCCAGTCTGCAGAATGATATCCGACACCAGACGTAAACACATTCAAAACAAAATCCTGGAATCCACTTCTTCCAAAACCCTCTACGCTACCATGAACACACTCCTAGGCACTTCTAAAGACTCTCCTCTCCCCAACACACACAGCAAAGAAGAACTCCCGTCCGCTTTTTCCACCTATTTTTCCGACAAAATGCAAACTCTGCGCAACACACTCGATACTCTGCCTTCTCCACCTTGCCCTCCCGACCTCCCCCCCCCCCCTCCCCTCTCCCTTTTCCGGCTCTCCCCTCTCGTCCTTCCGCCCCGTCTCTCAGGATGAAGTCCTCAAGACCATAAAGTCCATGCCTTTCAAAACCTGCGAACTAGACCCCCTCCCAGCTTCTCTCTACCGGGACGGCCTTCCAAAACTTCTGCCCTTCATTACCGACATCATCAACACATCTCTAGAGAATGGCTCCTTCCCCGATATCTTCAAGTCCGCCATCGTCCGTTCTCTCCTCAAAACACACAACTTCGACCTAAACGATCTCAAGAACTACCGCCCAGTCTCCAATCTCTCTTTCCTGTCCAAGCTTCTTGAGAAGGTTGTTGTCAACCAGCTCAACCTCCACCTCGCCGACAACAACCTCCTCAGTCCCTTCCAGTCTGTCTATCGCAAACATCACAGCACTGAAACAACCCTTCTACATATCCTGAACGACCTGCTCCTCTCCACTGACTCGGGCAACATCTCCCTTCTTATGCTACTTAATCTCTTTACCGCCTTCGACACTATAGACCACTCTATCCTTCTCCACCGCCTTCACCACTCCTTCGGCACCACTGAATCTGCTCACTCCTGGTTCCTCTCCTACCTCTCCGACAGACAGCAGTCCATCACCATCGACGGCGTCTCCTCCAACCCAGTCAGGCTCTCCTCCGGATTTCAACAGGGGTCCGTCCTGGGCCCTGTCCTTTTCACACTCTACAACTCTACCCTGTCCATCATCATCCAGTCTCATCACATACACCACCACTCTACGCTGAGGACTCACAACTACTAGACAAAGACACACTCGACAACACTCAGTCACTACTGACTCGCACGGCTGACTTCTACGAAGACATGAAAAACTGGATGACAGCAAACAAGCTTAACCTGAAAGACGACAAAACGGAAGCCATGCTGGTAGGCACTCACCAGAAACTTTCCCAGCTCCCTCCCTCACTCCACCTTCAACTCGGCAGCACACCCATCTTCCTCTCTGACTCGGCCAAGAACCTCGGCGTTATCCTCGATTCCTCTCTTTCCATGACCAGATTCGTCTTCGTCTCCGCCACGGCCCAGGCATGCTATTTCCTCCTCTGTCGCATCAGTCAGATCAGAAAATACCTCACCACCGAAGCTGCAAACGAACTTGCTGTCTCTCTCATCTTATCTCGCATCGACTACTGCAACTCTCTCCTTTCCGGCCTCCCTCACTCCACCACTTTCACTCTCCAGCGCGTCCTGAACAATGCTGCCCGCCTCGTCCTCAGAAAGAAAAATTCCGACCACTTCACTCATCTGCTCAAACTCCTTCACTGGCTCCCCGTCCCCCAACGCATCCAATACAAGATTCTGTCTCTCTGCTACAAATCTCTGAACAACTACGCTCCTACCTATCTCTCCAACTTACTTCACCCCTAGACTCCTTCCCGCTCCCTCCGCTCCGCCTCCGACCCTCTCCGCCTCCACATCCCCCACACCAAACTCAGCACTTTTGGCCCCCGCTCCTTCTTCGTCTACGGTCTATCCACCTGGAACACTCTCCCACTCTCTCTCTCCGTCGAAAACACTCTCTCTCCTCCTTCCAGTCCGCCCTCAAAACTCACCTTTTTCAACAGTTCTAGCACTATATCACCACACTCCCCACCCCAAGCTGACTGTCCTAATGTATTTGTGGTACGTGAGTCATTTTCTAAAGCGTGCGCATGCGTGCGCGAGTTGTGAGTGCGCGCTTAAAGTTATATTTATTAGAAGATAAGCGCATTATAAATACCATAATTATTATTAAATATTGCACCTAAATTAAATAATTATGGATATTATTTTTGTATGTCAGCATTAAACCACTTTTTGTTTTAATTTTCTGACGGCATCCTAGTTTGGCGTCGCATATCAGGGAAGGTTATCTTTTTTTTAAGCTATGCATTGGATCAATACAGTGTACTTTATCTGACTCGTCTCCATACAGAGAATATTTGACAGGATTATTAAAGCTTAGTTGTGACAATTAAGTACACCAGAAAAAAACTATTGTTTTGATGGTAATTAGAAAATTGCGTCACAGGTTTATGTCGTTCCCTTGCATTACATACTGGACTTCGGAATTCCAAAGTCATATAAATAGAGTGTAATTGGTGTGTTTGTTGGTTTTTTTAATTGGATATAACATTGGAAATCACACAACTAGTTTTTAGATTTGACAAGATATCATGTCGCATCACAGTGTATGCAGGTTACCCTTTTAGCACCCCCCCCCTCACCCCCTCCCCCCCCCGCCACCCCCCCCCCTAAAAAAATCGTTCTAACGCCCGAACCATCGCAGCTGCTGAATTTTTAGGTTCTATTTCAGGCTAAAGTTGAAGGTCACCTAAAGTTGTACTTTATGAAACAAATTAATTTGGGGAAAATATGATAACAAACAAAATTACTAAAAGTGATAACATGTAAGGGATTGCTATGAATAGCTGCTAAACGATTAGACGTGACCTTCATGAAGGTCAAGGTAGCAGTTTTGTAAGAGTTCGTAAGACTATTCAGTTTACAATAGGAGGCAAATATTTGCTCTGATGTTAGGACGACCTGCTCACAACACGTAAATGATCTCTTACTACTAAATCATATTCTGTTGAGTTGAGATGATCAGAAACATTATAATATAGATAAACTGTATGATTAAGGTCAAGGTCACACTATGTACAATGGTGCACTTAATCTAATAAATTAACTGCTCCCTGGTCCTAAAATTATCTCTTTCTCTCGCTCTCTCTCTCGTCCTAATGCACAAAATATTTCATTACCAAGCTCCCGAATATCTGTGCAGGGTATTTAACTTCAGTCCTATGCATCAGCTTAACACGAGGAATGGTTTGCTTCATTTACCTCGCCCCAGGATAGATATCTACAAATCAAGCCTTTTATTTTCGGGATGTTCTGTCCGGAACTCATTGCCTTCAAACATCAAAACATTTAAACGTGCGTTGCAAACTCACTTCCAATCAGCGTGACTTCACAGTTAGCCTGATAAACATTGTTGTTGGGATCCTTCTGTCTCGGAAGACAATGGAGTATATGCGCTTGCTGGGTCAGTCCGTGTCGCTGGAGCAGCAGCACTGGAGTGAACTCTCCAGGGCGCAAGCCTGGGCGAAGTGTATGGAGACCCTGTAATGCGCAATCGTCAAGATCCCCCTCTCGGTTTTGCTGATGTAGTCCAAAAGAATGCAAAAGCAGTACGTTTGGCACCAGTTTAGCTGCAGGAGCTGCCGGAAAAGCGCGTGAATACAGGCAGCTGTCCGCCTTCGGGGCTCCATTCCTGATTTGAAGGGTTGGCTCCCCCACATTTGGCCGTTGGATCAAGCCTGATCTCCTCCGTCCTTTAGCCATTTTCTGTCAGAGACAGCTCATCTGCCTAGTGGTTCAGTGTGAACACCACCTCCTCACGTGGTTTAACCCCCCAGCTGAGGTGGTTTGCCAGGGAGTGGCGCTTGGAGCCAGCACCTGAGATATTAAGGAGATGGATCCCCCTACATAATACTGCTGATAACACATAAACGTCAAACATTACCTCTTTCTTCATAAATTTTCTAACTGAACATCTATTGTATTGTCGGTGTTGCTAAAAGCTATTGATGCTGCTGATTATATGACACTGTCTTAGATGTGTATAATATTAATGTTATACACCAATTTATTTCCCTTCTTTTGCATCAAATTCTCCGATGCCAGTCTTCACCTATTGTGTTCTGTTTTGTTTGCAGGACAGCTTGTAACACGGGCATTGAGTTGCCTAATAGCCTTATCCTGCAGTAAATGAGTCATCATCATCATAATCATCATCATCATCATCATCAATCATCCCTCTCTCTCTCTCTCTCTCTCTCTCTCTCTCTCTCTCTCTCTCTCTCTCTCTCTCTCTCTCTCTCTCTCTCTCTCTCTCTCTCTCTCTCTCTCTCTCTCTCTCTCTCTCTCTCTCTCTCTCTCTCTCTCTCTGTGTGTGCTCGTGTTTGTTTGTGCGTGTGGGTGTATGTGTGAGTGGCGCGCGTGCGTGCGTGTGTGCATGTGTGTGTGATGAGTATTATTATTTTTTCTGTATATAATGATGCTATTGGGTTTTGTATGTACATATATATTTTATAGTTTCCCTTCTTTTTTATCCTGTAGATGTTAGCAACGGCAAGTTTGTAAAATGACGATTTGTTTTCTGTCAAAACTTTTTACCGTTTAAAAATAAAGTTTCATCATCATCATCATCATCATCTCTCTCTCTCTCTCTCTCTCTCTCTCTCTCTCTCTCTCTCTCTCTCTCTCTCTCTCTCTCTCTCTCTCTCTCTCTCTTTGCAGGACAGTTTGGAAGATAGGCATTGCTATGCCTAAAACTTTTTATCCTGAATAAAAACGTTTCATCATCATCATCATCATTTCTCTCTCTCTCTCTCTCTCTCTCTCTCTCTCTCTCTCTCTCTCTCTCTCTCTCTCTCTCTCTCTCTCTCTCTCTCTCTTCTTCTTCTTCTTCTTTTTCTCGAACGCCGTCACACTTGGAGTTTGGCTCTCAAAATGAAATCTGTGGTCTTCTGTAGTGCCTCCACAGGCCCGTACAGTTTCTCTTGTAGAGTGGCGGGCTTCGGCCATATCTCCTCCTTCAGAGGCTGGTGGTTCCCACAGACCTGGAGGATGTGCTCTCTGGTCTGCTCTGCTTCTCCACAAGGGCACAGGGGAGATGGCACAAGGTGGAAGCGTCTGTGCAGGTGGAAATTGAGTCGGTTGTGCCCGGTCCTCAGACGAAAGGTGGTCACCTGCTCTTGTCTGGACAGCTGATGGTAACTGTCTATGGGCCGTTGTGGTGGTCTGTACACAGACTTAATGATGGTCTTCATCTCTGTGAAGCTGACTCCATTTTCATCTTGTTCTTTCTCTGCGCCCGCTTTTGCCACTCTGTCAGCTTCTTCATTGCCGTAGATGCCACAGTGTGAAGGGATCCACTGCAGCACCAGTCTGGTGGTGCACTTGATGTTTTGCAGTGCCTCTTGTAGACGTGGCAGTTTGCTTGCTGTTGCTGCCTCAAGGACAGACATGGCATCAGTAAGGAAGCCAATCTGGGCATCAGGGTCTGCAGTGCCACTAAGGGTGTTAGCTGCGTGGACCAGGGCTTCCACCTCAGCTCTGTAATTTGTGCAGTGAAGGCCTGTTGGTACTGCCTCTGCCTGCCATTTTCCGTTTGGGTACTGAATGTACACCCCAGCCCCTCCATCCTGAACTGCATCTGTGGCTGATCCATCGGTGTATGCCCGTATCCATGCTTCCTGGGGATACTTTTCTTCGAGCATGGCCAGTGTCAGGGCTTTCTTGCTCACAGTGCTGTGCTCATCTCTGGTGGTGATGTAGGGTACCGTGGAAGAGATGGTGATGTTTTCTGGCTTACTTTCCCAAGGTGGAAGGTCGCTAGCAGGATTCAGAGCCTCTACCTGCGCAGGCAGCTTTGCCTGGTGTTTTCTCTGCAGTGCTCTCGTCTCCTTCACAAAGCTTGATCTTTTCAGTCTCCCTGAGGTTGGTTGTTTCATCCTAGTGTTCATAGGGTGGTCTTTGGAAGACTTGATCTTTGTGGACTGTATCAAGGCTTTGCAATCTCTTCTCATGCGCAGGGGTGGGATGCCTGTTGTCTCTTCCATCTTTTCAATTGGTGTGGATCTCATTGCGCCGGTGATGATACGCAGTGCCTGGTTGTGAACTCTGTCAATGGTCTGCTGGTGTGACTGGGCTGCCGTCAACCATGCATTAGATCCGTACTCAAGGTGTGGTCTCACTGTGCCTTGATATACATTTTTGAGGATCTTTTCATTGGCTCCCCATTGTGTTCCAGCCAGTTTTCTCATGATGTGCAGCTTTCTTCTAGCTTTCGCTTCTGCATTCCAAATGTGCGGCTTCCACGTCAGCCTCTTGTCAAGGGTGACTCCCAGGTATGTCTGTTGGTCTTCATACCGCAGCGGGGTGTTGCCCAGTGTTAGGTTGCCAGCCTTTGCCTTGTTGGAGAGAGAGAAGAGTGTGGCTGATGATTTTTCTGTGTTGATGGTCACACACCAGTTGTTGGTCCAGTCTGTCAGCCTGTCCAGGGCTAGCTGCATCCTGTATGTAGCAGTTGTTGCATACTCTTCTGTGCACCAGAGTACCAGGTCGTCTGCGTACAGGGCTGCGTGTACTCCTTTTGGTAGCTCTGGCACAAGGTCGTTGATGAAAAGTATGAACAGGGTCGGTGACAGGACTCCACCCTGTGGCACCCCCTGACGCAACAGCACTTTTTGGCCACAGTACCCATCCACTGTCGCACGGGCTCTGCGATTGTGCAGGTATGACTTGGTCCACCGGTACATATTCCCTTGGATGCCACTGCGAAGGAGTTTCACAAGGAGACCATCCTTCCACACCTTCTCGAAAGCCAGTACACAGCCTCTCCAACAACAAGCCTCATGTAGTGCCTCCTCGTGGTGACTCATGGTAACCGAGCACCTAACGGACTCGGGCTGAACTACAGAGGACTCGGAGGAGATCTGGCCCCCAGACATGCGGCATGCAGGCCCATCGATGTGTGGACAAGCCTGATGCCCATGAACCAGATCCCCAGCTATGGGTAAATAGCCCCACTGCCTTGTGGGTGCCTTGGGAGAGGCAAAGGCTAGGGGAGAAAACCCTATACAAATCCGGGCAGGGATGCTCGATAGCCTTGGTTGGCAGATCTCCTTCGAGAAGGAAAACTCCGAGGAAAATCCTGAGTAGATGGGACCCATAAGCCTTGGTCGGCAATCCATCTAGGAGAAGGATACTCCAAAACTAAATCATCCTGTGCTCCCAGGAAAGGCCTTTTGACCAGGAGCTAAGGGTGAGGTAACCCCGACAGAAACCCCGAGTGCTGAAGACGGAGGTACTGGGCTGCACAGCGCACTCTAATAAACCACAGTACCATGCATATACAGCCACATGACACTCTCTCTCTCTCTCTCTCTCTCTCTCTCTCTCTCTCTCTCTCTCTCTCTCTCTCTCTCTCTCTCTCTCTCTCTCTCTCTCTCTCTCTCTCTCTCTCTCTTTGCTCCCCTCTCCGGGAGCGTCAGCACGCATTCATATCGTGCTCCAGCTCGCAGTGGATTCATCTCTCTCTCTCTCTCTCTCTCTCTCTCTCTCTCTCTCTCTCTCTCTCTCTCTCTCTCTCTCTCTCTCTCTCTCTCTCTCTCTCTCTCTCTCTCTCTCTCTCTCTCTCTCTCTCTTTGCTCCCCTCTCCGGGAGCGTCAGCACGCATTCATATCGTGCTCCAGCTCGCAGTGGATTCATGTGTCTTAAGTGAATTTGCCAAGTATGATATTTGACACACGGGTTTGTGATTGTGTCTCCTACATTCTGGCTATTTTTCACGCGAGAGGATGGAGTTTTTCGTGAGTAATGACTTATGAGTGTTTTCCCATATATGATTTCCACTGAACTCTTTTGTCTTCCATTTTCAAATTTTGTACACGTGTGCGGTGACTCATATGGCCTCGAGTGTTTTGTAGACAGGGGGCGTCAGACCTGGCTACGCCTGTCATCATAGTCCCAACACTGTGTAAACACACCAGCGCAGATGCCTGGCCCTGGGGTCCCAGGGGTCTGACCTCATCATCCGACCGCCTCTATATCTGTCAAACATAAAAGCAGAGATAGGAGAAATAAGAGTTTCAACTCTCGTGGAGCCCTGGGTTTGTCAAAATTGGCCACCGAAGACAACCCAGTGCAAATCATTGTCGACCACTGAATATCTTTTTATACCAACAAAAATCCGTAAACATTCAACTGCGCCTCACCGGTGCGCCTTCAGATAATACAATTTGCGTCTTCAGACCCCCTCCTTACACCAGGTTTTGCCACCCGTAACCGACTGTGTATGTCAGGCCAGGTGTGTGCTAATCTGTGCGTTGTCTGTAGGCGATTAGTCTTTGTGTGTTGTCAGCTAGAGTGATGGCAAGATGGGCCCGACCACACAGTCCAAGCTAGGCTTCACACAGACAAACATAGAAGAGATAAGACGTACTCTGGACCCCATTCAGATCACTTACCATACGGACCATACGAAGCTACCAGTGTGGCGAAAGGTGTTAAATCTACGCTACGTTGACGAATTTCGGCCTCAAGGTGTTACAACAACCTGGGAGGATTATGGAGAACACCATACCATTTACGAACACCTAATTGACCCAGATTTGAGTAGTCTGCCCAAAGACCTTGTGCATTCAACTATACGGCTGAAAGACGGTAGGCGGCAACTACTTGTCATTCATGTGTATTACACAACAGCAAGTTTCCTGGTGCAGGGCCGGTCCTGCCGCCAGTGGGTGGACAGGGAGTTTGCGGCACTGAGAGACATCGTAAACGTCTTGGCCGCCCAGTCTGGACACAGTCAGTTGGCGCTGCCGTCTAGAGTTGACTCTGCACTGCCAGTGGACCATGACTCCTTGACCAACACTAAGATGGACGACACCGTCAGCCCCACCGGCAAGGAGAACGCCATCAGCGGCAGCTGTGCTCGCGCTGTCATCACAACTCTTGTCGGCGACAGTAGCACCACCATCAATACCAGCGACAGCGTCATCAGTACGGGTACTTCTGACGTTGGCATCACCGACAATCCCACCACCATCACAACCACTGACAACGTCGACAGTGTTAGTGCTGCCAATACGTCTGACATCGGCAGCACTTTAACCACCATCAGCGACAGCGTCAACAGTGCTGATGCTGCCAATACGTCTGACATCGGCAACACTGGTACCACCATCAGCGACAGCGTCAACAGTGCCGGTGCTGCCAATACGTCTGACATCGGCAGCACTGGCACCACCATAAGCGACAGCGTCAAAAGTGCTACTGCTGCCAATACGTCTGACATCGGCAGCACTGGCACCACCATCAGCAACAGCGTCAACAGTGCTACTGTTGCCAATACGTCTGACATCGGCAGCACTGGCACCACCATCAGCGACAGCGTCAACAGTGCTGGTGCTGCCAATACGTCTGACATCGGCAGCACTGGCACCACCATCAGCGACAGCGTCAACAGTGATACTGCTGCCAATACGTCTGACATCGGCAGCACTGGCACCACCATCATCGACAGCGTCAACAGTGCTTGTGCTGCCGATATTTCTGACATCGGCAGCACTGGCACCACCACCAGCGACAGCGTCAACAGTGCTGCCAATACGTCTGACATCGGCAGCACTGACACCACATCAGCGACAGCGTCAACAGTGCTAGTGCTGCCAATACGGCTGACATCGGCAGCACTGGCACCACCATCCGCGACAGCGTCAACAGTATTTGTGCTGCCAATACGTCTGACATCGGCAGCACTGGCACCACCATCAGCGACAGCGTCAACAGCGCTTGTGCTGCCGATACGTCTGACGTCGGCGCAGCACTGGCACCACCATCAGCGACAGCGTCAACAGTGCTGGTGCTGCCGATACGTCTGACATCGGCAACACTGGCACCACCATCCGCGACAGCGTCAACAGTGCTGGTGCTGTCAATACGTCTGACACCGGCAGCACTGGCACCACCATCAGCGACAGCGTCAACAGTACTGGTGCTGCCAATACGTCTGACGTCGGCAGCACTGGCACCACCATCAGCGACAGCGACAACAGTGCTGGTGCTGCCAATACGTCTGACGTCGGCAGCACTGGCACCACCATCAGCGACAGCGTCAACAGTGCTCGTGCTGCCAATACGTCTGACATCGGCAGCACTGGCACCACCATCAGCGACAGCGTCAAAAGTGCTAGTGCTGCCAATACCTGAAGGTCAACTTTATTGACAACGACCAAGTGTTTTACACAAGGACCGGCGAGGTAAAGAGCGGGTGGTTTAGAGACGCCATCCATCCGAACAAGCGGGGCACCAGTGCTCTCGTTGTAAACATCACACGGGCGTACTCTGGCCGTACCTCCAACATCGTAACCCGCCCCACTGAGGCTAGACACCAAAACCCACACCGCCACGGACAGCTAAATGTACCCGGGCATGGCGGTAAAAACGGGCATCCCGGCCCTAGAGACCAAGAACCTCAACACAGTCAGCGCCCTCAGCACGCAGCCAGTTCAAGCTTGGCGCCCCGATTCCGCGAGGAGCAGGCTGTGGCGAAAGTCTTCAGAATGGCGCCCAGATTCCACCAAGAGCAGGCTTTTGCAAAAGACTCTAGTCAGCACGATCCGAACCATGCTGACCGTACACCAGCGCCGTTTGCGTATGGCGGTGGATCAAAGGCCGGGGCTGCTCCAGAACACAAGCCACAGCAGCCCGGCTATGATCGCACATCAACACTCATGAGCGCCCCTTCCTACATGGCAGGCGGTCGACCTGTGTACCCCTACCCGTACCCCAAACTCCCAACTTTCCCCTATCCCCCGCCGCCCCCACCCCCTGGAGTGCCGCAGCTTAGTGATAGTGACTGTGCCGCCTTGTTTTCGCTTCTTCAAAAGTTCAGGCCACGCGCCGGAAATTAGGACACGCGCCCCTAGGTGATAGCCACTTCGACATTCTTTGATAAAGTCCCACTGTGCGCGTTTTGTGGACCATTTATTGACAGTAATTTCCAATCTGCTATTATCATTTCCCGATTTAAATATACTTTTTTCACTTAGCGATTTTTTAAATTATTATAGTTGTACCATTTTCTTAGACTTTAAATTTGTTTGTTTTACTTTCTTCTTATTTTTAAGTCGTCAAATTAGTTTTGTGTATTATGAACTTTGTCGCAGGTGAACGTGCATAGTTCCTTGACAAGTCATTTTTCATTTGTTTTTTTTTAATAGTTGCTGACTTTGTTATTTTTTGTTGACATTACCAAGCAAGAAAACCGTAAACATTCTGCTGAACTTAGACTAAGCGCGTGATAAACATTGTGTTTCTTTGCCGTGTATTCTTTTATTGGGCTTATTTAAAGCATTCTATAGATATTGATATTAGTTGATTTTTATTTTTTATTTTTTATTTTTTTGATTATTTTTTGTGACCATATTAATTTTGTATTATGTCTTTCGTTACATTTGCGTTTTTACCGACATGCAAAATCGTAATCTAAATACTGTTCCGAAACGAACAGACGAACTGAGAATTGGCCATCTTAACATATACCATCTAGTTAACAAGGTGCCCGATTTATCTGTGTCCCTAAACACGCCCTTACATTTTCATATTTTTGGTGTGTCCGAGTCGAGGCTTAAAAGTTCAATAAGGGATACCTCCATTTCTGTCCCAAATTTCTCAGTACTCCGCAGAGATGCCTCAAGCCCACAACACACTGGACTAGCTGTATATATACATAATTTAATACTTGGTAACGTCAAACGGCGACAAGACTTAGAGTCAGCTCAAGTGGAAAGCTTGTGGGTAGAAGTGAAGACATCTAAATCACCCCCCGTCCTCATTGGCTTTATTTATAGAAATCCCACAGCCAGCTGGGACTGGTATGATGACTTCGTAGCAATGATGGACAGCGTAAATCAAAGTAAAGCTGACGTTGTTCTTTTGGGCGATTTTAATATTGATCTTTCTAAATCTAAAGGGTCCAATGCTGCATGGGCGTCAACAACAGCACTATTCGGTTTAGAACAGTTAGTTAAAACCCCCACTAGAACCACATGTACATCTTCAACCCTGATTGATCATATTTATGTGACAAATGATGATAAAATATCAAATGTACATGTTCCCTCCTTAGCTGTCAGTGACCATAACCCAGTATGTTGCACAGTCTCCATGAAACTAGACAAAGAGAACAAAAAGAGACATAAAACAATTAAATATCGTTCTTTCAAAACATTTACTAACGGCGACTTTCTGCGGAATCTGCGCAATATTCCTTTCAGGGACGTGTATAACCACACTTCTCCTGACAGTGCCCTGTCGTACTGCATGGATCTATTCCTTGGAGTCCTAAATAAGCATGCGCCCATACGAGAAAAACGAGTTAAGCACTCTACCCTGCCACCCTGGTTAACAGTAGATGTCAAACAGGCCATGTCATTTAGAGACAAACTTAAGAAAGAAAAACAGTTTGATGAATATAAGAAACAACGAAATCGTGTTAAATACTTAGTGAGAGCGTCAAAAAACTGTTCTTCCAGGAAATGATTAGGGACAAAAAAGATACAGCATCGGTGTGGAAAGCCCTGAACGTTATAACAAAGGGTAAATCAGCCCCTGAAATACCACCCCATTTGTCAGCTGATATATTAAATAACCACTTCCTGTCGACAGCTGAAACACTTGCTCAGTCAGCTGCAAGTAGTAACGCAGAGTACCAAGTTCCTAGTGTACTGGAAAAATACTGTGAGGCCAAAAATATACTGCAGACATTCATCATTCCTGATATTACCGTCGCTGAAGTCGGCAAATTCATCTCTAGCAGGCCGAACAAAATGTCCACCGGGATGGATGGTATAGACAACAAAATTCTAAAAATGTCACTACCATATACGGTAGAGGCACTCACTTATATCTTTAACCTCTGTATAAAACACAGCATGTTTCCAACTATTTTCAAAGAGGCCAAGGTAATTCCAATCCCTAAATCAAAAGATCTTGAAGATGTCAATAACTACCGTCCTATCTCACTTTTGTCGACCCTGTGAAAGCCCCTTGAAAAACACATACAAAAACACCTCCTCAATTTTCTAGAAAAGGGCAATTTCATAAATATTCATCAGTCCGGCTTTAGACCGAAACACTCATGTCAGTCAGCACTGGCACACATCGTAGACAGCTGGCTGGAATCAATAAATAAAAACCTGATGTCTGGAGCTGTTTTCTTAGACCTACAAAAAGCATTTGATCTTGTCGACCATGACATTCTCTTAAAGAAGCTAGCAGCATACAATATAAGTGAAACTGCCATAGCATTTTTTAGATCATACCTAAAAGACAGAAAACAAAAGGTATATACCCATTGAAAATACTCTAAACAAGGTCAAGTTAACTACGGTGTCCCCCAGGGTTCGATCTTGGGACCTTTTCTATTTATAATATTTATTAATGATTTGCCTGTGCATATTACTAACACCGATGTTAATTGCAACCTGTTTGCGGACGATACGAGCCTCCATGTTTCGGGTAAAAAAAAACAGCTGACATTGACATTAGCTTACAAAGTAGTCTCAGCGAGGTTTCCGACTGGTGTAGAGAGATTCATATGGTCCTTCATCCGGGAAAAACAAAAAGTATTTTAATCACTACACGACAAAAACACCAACGCCGACCACAGCCGTTACAGTTACAACTGGGGCCGGATGCTGGAGTCGAAGATAATTTGACTCCACGTTAGCGTCTTAACCCGGACTAGTTATCGCGAAGATAGCGGCGATGTTTGAGCGCAATGCACAAGTCGAAGTTAGAGCGCGCAATAGCTAACTCGGAAATCTATTTTAAGAGTAGGAATCCCCCCTGCGTTGCCCATGCTCCGCTACAAAAATGTAACTACGGTGTAAACTTCCTGTCGAGCGCGCGGTTTTTGATACTCATACATTTTTGCAATACAACGAAGAAAAACCGAGAAGCGGGCTAGAAAGAAGAACTTCTCCGACCAGTGGACGGAGGTCAAGGAAAAGTTGCGAAAGATGAGGACTGACCTCCTAAACCGCCAAAGGGAGATGAGGAAAACCGGTGGTGGAAAACCACCATCGCCTATACCATATGAAGATCCATTCTGCAGATCATCGGGGCAGTGTCAAACCTCATCCATGGCATCATTGGAGGTGAGTTCAGTTTGCACATTTTTCGTTTTCGTATCTAGTTACTGTGTTTAGACCTCTTTCAGACTCATGTCTCAAATGCCGAATACTTTGAACTTATAAAGCAGTAGAGCACTTCCATAATTTCTTTTGGTACTGTTGTGTCTGTTCATGCATTACGAGGTTGCATAGTATGCAAGGTGTGTTTTTATTTTGATTGCTGAGTTTAAATGGCCCTTGTATTTAAAATCAAAATAACATTCTTTGCTAATATTAATATAGTGAAACATCATTTTTTTCAGTGAACGTTCTGACAGACAGCTTACAACTCAAGAAAAATGGCTCCTGTAGTCAAAAACCCTCATGTCGTACCTCGCGTAAGTCATTTGATTAAGCTCCCTAATAGTTATGTATAACTGTGTGTATGTCATTGTTGTATTCACTCATGTTGAACTGCACACATATAATAACTGTGTGTATGTCATTGTTGTATTCACTCATGTTGAATTGCACACATATAACTGTGTGTATGTCATTGTTGTATTCACTCATGTTGAAATGCACTTTTAATGACCTTAATTATGAAAAGGCATTTGTTTTTCCAATGGGGATGGCAGTTTACTGTGTAAATGCACATTCAGCTTGCACATAGGTCGAGTTCCCAGCGACCCATCAACAGACCTGTTTTGAGCCACATTTCACTGCCAGCTGACCTGACAAACGGATAACCGTCATGTAATATACGCTAAAAATGTTCATTTTTCATATACATTTAAGACAGCCATCAGTTCGCATCAACAGCATGCAAACAAATATGACTAAGATATAGTATTGGTTTGCTGGGTATTACAGATTCACTGGGGTTTGTAAAAACGGCATCTAAATCTAACCTACTACACAATACTACTACTGTGCAGTCTACGCCAAAGGCTTGCATCTTTCGATCAATGCTAAGGGCACTAGGAATGCAGACACAGATAAAGCCTTCCATGACTAAACGTTTGGCCTTACTTTCTTCATACTAATAATTAGACACACACACACACGCATACACACATGGCACATGTTTGGAGGCAGTAGATAATGGCACTTCTTTTATTTCATACTACTTACTAGTTGAACTTAAATGCCTGTTACAATATTTACATAATTATGTTCCTGTGAATAGCACTATTATTTCCTGTGTGGATGACAGACACATTAGCCGTGGACTTGAGAGCTTATGTCAGTACCATATATTTAGTAAATATACTTAAATATTTGCTTTTAAAAGTAAATATGTGAATATGCACAGTGTCAAGACTCGGTGCACAATACTTTTCAGTTGTATTAAACCTGTTTATATGCAGCCACTGGTACTTTTTAATCACTGGTGGCTGTGTGCATAAACGGGTTTAAATCATCTTTCTCGCAACATAATTAAACTGAGTTGAAATTGCCTGCTACTGTGCCAGCAACCGATGACCTCAAGCCACTGACTGCATCACCAAAAAAAAACTGATACAAAATTCTATCTGAATCTGATCTAGGTGTACACTTTGCTCAAAGTTGACTGTGTGCGTGTTATACCTATTTTAACCATATTTCCATGCAGCCACTGGTACTGTTTATTGTACAAGTGGTTGCATGTACAAGGTGTTAAATAAACATTGTTTATTTCAGCTCCAGTACCCGTATGCGAGACTCAAGGACAAGAGATGGTGCCAGGCTCAGAGTTCATGCAGTTTGATGAGGATCTGTTCACACAAGACAGTTCCATCATCCCTATTACCATGCCCAAAGGCTAGTACTATGTATTTTTTCTTGCTGTTAAATGTCTTTGCGTAGCAATTGTCATAACTTTTAAACTTTAAAGCGAAGTTGCTAGTTATAACAGCCAAGGCTTCGCACTGTACCTGTATACCGACATCACTACCTGCTCAAATTCATCTGCTCGGAATGCGTGCGCATCAAAATGCCACCCTCCAGTTAGTAAATTTGGGGTACCATGAGGGTTATGAGGGGAAAGATGTAAACTCGCAGATTTGAATCAGCATTGGAGGCTTTTACTTAGGCCCTTTTGGCATCAGACTTGCCTTGGCCTCGTGAACTGCGCGTTGTGTTTGTGGTGTCTCTGTGCCGGAAATTGGGAAATGCCATCAAAATGCCAATTCAAGTACAGCATAACTCTGCTGTGTGATTTTTGTCCATAATGTTAATTCTCATCATTTCATGTTGTGAGCATAATGTATATGTTACAAGTAGTGTCCATCACAGTACATTTTTTTGTGCCATCTTACAAATTTGTTCAACATCATATTTCAGGAACCACATCAACTTCTTTTAGTTCTATTGCTCCTGTGCAACCAAAGGAGCCTCCAGCTGCCACAACACTGCACCAAAAGACGAAGTCATCAGCTGTTAACGTCAGGAAGGAACTTGGCAATATCAAGAAGAGGCGACAACAGGCAACCAACTTGTCAGATGTAGTCACAGATACTGGTGCCGAAGATGATCAAGAGAACTGCTATCTGCAAAGTGAAATACGGAAAAATGAGCGAAAGTCAAAATGATGGATGCAAAGATTTTGTACTATGAGACACTGACCAAAAAGTTGAAGATGGAGATTGAGAAAATGCAGGAAGTGTAAGTAAAGTAAGTGTGCACCAAGTATTGGGTGTGGTGAAATACTGCTAGTGCAGTGTGTAAAACCTGTGCTTTCCTAGTCAATTTCAATCTTGGGTGCTTAATGCTGAACATTAATGCCATTCTTTTTTTTAAGCATCATACTTTCATAGTGGTTGTGTGCTCTTGTGGCAGATGGTATTTAATCCCCTTGTGCATGCAGATACCTACAGTAGACTGTAGTAGTCGCTTCATGCACAAAGGGATTAAACACTAAACATGGTTATTCTGCAAGTCACTAGTACTATGATGGTGTTTTTTCGCCAACACATCACTCTAACACTGCCAAAATGTATTACAATGCTGTCTCATTTGTGCACCCCAAAGGCAAACAGTGAAGAGAATGATCATGAGCACAATGCACATTTTGATGACAGGACACATGCGGTAGCTTTCTTTCCTGTTTTATAAAGACTTCATAAATGATCTATGCATGTGTCAATTGGTGTGTAGTAGATGGTGGTTCAGGGAGTGAAGTGATAAATCTTTTGATCTCTCAGTCAGAACTTTTTATTATGAACGTGTGTTGTAGCAAGCTTTGTGACAATGTGATAATCAAGAAGGTAGTAGATCCACTTTGGAGGATCTGTGTACTTCATAGTAAAATCTGTTGTGGACTCAAATCATGTAGAGTCTCACAAACTTTTTGACAATTGTTACAAGTTCGTGAAGACACCTTGAGCAGTGCGACAACCTAAAAATGTGCAGTTCTCACAAACATATGTTACAACTACTAGGACTGTCCACGAGCATTGTGAGTGTTATGTATCAGCACAAAGCTTCTTTTACGAGGTGTGATCAACCAAGCTAGTGAACACACAGCGAACAATGATTCTTTCTTCAACTAAGAATGCCAATCTTGCAGGACTTGATCATTTACCCTTTTGCTCTCAGTAACACTACTAGTGTCACAACTCGTGCACTAAAAAGCAGTACCGACAGCTAAAGGGTTAATCGTTCAACCTTTTAGTCACTGACGTCATTTAATGTACATAGTTTTGTCCGTCGTTTTTTTCCCCCCACTTTTCATTTTTGTATTCAAATGTAATAAAATTATTTCTCATGTTTATTTTGTGTTCTTTGTTAATAGTGTACATGCCCTTCAGAAAATGAGATAAAGTATGGAGTGCTAGTATACAATGTTGGTAGGAATGAGAATCTGACTTCAAATTAAAGTCAGGTCAGTTCATCAGAAAGTTTTAGACTCAGTTTGAATTGAAGGTCAATTCAAAGGGGGTCTGAATTTTTCTGATGTAAATTTCAGATATGTTTACTCCCTGTTCAGCACCAGACCAAAGGTCACACACAAGGCTGTTAATACCGTAGCAGCAAGACATTATATAGCAAGAAATAATAATCTCTTTTCATTTCACTATACTGGGAGGTGGGATTTGTATACTTACTCATCTGAGTTCTGTAAAAAAAAAAAAAAAAAAAAAAAGAGTCGCGTACATATCTTTGCGTGGCAGCTTTCCCTGCATCTGTCCGCACACGCTCGGAGAGGTGGAAGTTTGCAGGTCGATCATCATTAGAGTCGTATGACTCCAAGTTGCCGTTGTCTGCATCAACATCGTCATTCACTGTCATCCTCAGATTCTGAATCAGAGGGAACTTCAAGATTCATATTATCTGGCTTGGTTATGCAGCATTACACACACCATTATCACTTCAGTGGGTCGAGACAAAGTTTTACTTGGTGAATTTATGTCTTATGCACACACTGTTCTGTGTGTTGTTGTTTTTGGTTACATGTTAGACACACTTTAGGAAAACGTTGGTGGCTGTTGGGGAACCAAGGTCAGTGTACTATAGGGACATATTTTGCAGCCTAAAACAGAAAAAAAATAATCGGAGTAGTGCACTATAAAAGAAAGTCCCAATGTGTTGCCTTCATTAAGCTATGTACAACCAAGCAACCAACCTTCAAAGTCTTGAAAAAGACGTGACTCCCTCAGAATGTGAGCATCATGAACACTGACAGGCCACTGTGCCACACCGTTGAAGAACATCAAATCAGCATCACAGACCACCTGTAAAAACAAAAGAATTTTTATTATTAAGCATTTTCTTGTTAGTCAAGACAAACTTAGTCAGGTGTAGGATATTAAAACAAACCATAAGTTTCACCAACTTGTGCATATAGCCAAGCATGAACAGTACTAGTCGCTGAATGCACTTGAGGAGTTTAAGTGAAATATTTAGCGGTTGTGACCCACCACCCATACACACTGACTGGTTGTTTGAGGTTACACTTCATTCACACATTCTTTCTAATGCAATCCAAACTGATAGTAATACTGTGCCATATATTTCAACCCATGAGTTAAGATTACTTGATGAGTTTGCATACATGTAACTGACATTTGGCATCAGTTATTATGTAAACAACTGTGATAATTTGAGACAAAAGGATCCCAGATACACGGACACAACAGTGACTGATTTGCCTTCATATTCAGATAATTTAAGTATGAATAAGAATTCAATAATGTTACATAACTTGAACTATGACAATTGTACTTACTTGAACGTTAATCGAGTGGTAATTCTTCCTATTCACGTATTCGTGCTCATACTCTGTGGGCGCCTGGATGCGGCTTTGGGTGCCATCAATACACCCAAAATTTTGGGTTCGGTGACGCTGAAATTGCGCTTTGACTCCTCAGCTTCTTGTTGAAGGGGCATCTTTGACTCCTCAGCTTCTTGTTGAAAGTGCGGCACACGGTCGACTGGTCAATGCCGATTAGTTCACCCACCATCTCTTGAAAGGCCCCACTTGCGTAAAAGCGTAACAAAACTAAGACCTGTTTAGAACGGGATGAGAGCCCCGCGTCGATTCAAAAGTTCAACGTCGTCTGCTATGCTGTCGGTGATAGCAAGAATCTCCTCGCGGTGAAAGCGAAACTTCTTGAAAATTTTGTCATCTTCAAACACGTCAAAAAGGTTGTTGCAGTCACGGAAGATGCGGTTTCTCCGAAGGAATCGTCTATTCTGGTACATCCGAATTCTAATCGCCGCCATCTTGGTTCCAGACGCTAACCCTAGGGTTAGCAGACTTATCAGCACCAAATTGGCCGGATAGTTTGACCCCCGACTTTAGCGCCAGGATAGGCCTAACTCGGACTCGTGCATACGAACTTTTTAACCCTAGAGCTAAATTAGATCGAGGATAGGCTTTATCCTGGGATAAATCCACTAACTTCGTGATTATGTCTCCACAGTGTGGGACGGTTGTAGTGATGTTCACATGAAAAGGTTAAACTCTATATATAAAAGAGCTGTCAAAATGATAGATACGCGGCTTATTCCTACCATAGACAAATTTACACATCTAAACATTCTCGGCCTGCGTCAACAACTTAATTTCAACAAATGCATCCTTATGCACAAGATATTAAATAACATGACACCGCAGTATCTAAACACCAAATTTGTGTCACAGCAAGAACGCGAACGGTCCTCAAGGAACAATACTTTACCCCTACCTCTGCCTAGAATTGACCTCTTTAAAACTAGTTTATCCTTTTCTGGACCGTTTGTATGGAACACTATTCCTGCACATTTGAAGACTATAGCCTCGCTTGGAATCTATAAAACGAAACTTTTTGATTACCTGATGAGCCAAACATAACAACACTGGGCATTTAAACAAACCCTGATGGTTAATGTTTTCATGTAATATAATTATGCATTTATCTATATTGTTTGTGTGTGTGTGTGTGTGTGTGTGTGTGTGTGTGTGTGTGTGTGTGTGTGTGTGTGTGTGTGTGTGTGTGTGTGTGTGTGTGTGTGTGTGTGTGGTATAAGATGAATGTTAAGTGTTATTATTATTTTGTGTAATTTTTTTTTAATTTTATTGTTGCATGAAATAATATGTGTAAATATAATTCTTTATTATTATTATTATTATTATCTTTTAATCTATTTTATGTTGTAGATGTTAGCAACGGCAAGTTTGTAAAAGGACGATTTGTTTCTGTCAAAACTTTTTACCGTTGATAAATAAAGTTTCATCATCATCATCATCATCATCATCTCTCTCTCTCTCTCTCTCTCTCTCTCTCTCTCTCTCTCTCTCTCTCTCTCTCTCTCTCTCTCTCTCTCTCTCTCTCTCTCTCCAGAATATTTAATAGTTCTCGCTCCAGAATATTTAATAGATCTGTTTAAAAAATCATTTTCCTGCTATGGGAATATGAGGGGTCTTTATATTGTTCCAAAACCCTTAATAGATTTATTTAAATCCACTTTGTCATTTGCGGGTTCCACACATGACGTTAAAGCCACTCCGACATTATCTCGTTTCAAGACAAGTCTTTATAGATACCTGACATCACTTAAATAATAATATCTAGTTAAACGTAGACACACGAATGTACGTATATATTCTAACTATCATGTGTATGTGCGCGTGTATGTATGGGTGTGTGTATGCATGTGTGTGTGTGTGCACACGCGCATGCGCGTGTGCGTTTATGCGTGCATGCGTGTGTTTGTATTTAGTGGACTGTATATTTTGTATCACTGTACTTTGATGTCCCTGTTTTATGTATATTTTGTACTTAGTTAGTCGTAGTTTTAGCAACGGCAGGTACGAAAAATGATATAGTCACTGACTGTGTTAATATCTTCACCGTTGTAAAATAAAGATTCATTGATTAATTGATTCATTTATTCTCTCTCTCTCTCTCTCTCTCTCTCTCTCTCTCTCTCTCTCTCTCTCTCTCTCTCTCTCTCTCTCTCTCTCTCTCTCTCTCTCTCTCTCTCTCTCTCTCTGAACACAAGCTACAGCAGCCCGGCTATGATCGCACATCAACACTCATGGGCGCCCCTTCCTACATGGCAGGCGGTCGACCTGTGTACCCCTACCCGTACCCCAAACCCCCAACTTTCCCCTATCCCCCGCCGCCCCCACCCCCTGGAGTGCCGCAGCTTAGTGAGAGTGACTGTGCCGCCTTGTTTTCGCTTCTTCAAAAGTTCAGGCCACGCGCCGGAAATTAGGACACGCGTGATAGCCATTTCGACATTCTTTGATAAAGTCCCACTGTGCGCGTTTTGTGGACCAATTATTGACAGTAATTTCCGATCTGCTATTACCATTTCCCGATTTAAATATACTTTTTTCACTTAGCGATTTTTTAAAATATTATAGTTGTACCATTTTCTTAGACTTTAAATTTGTTTGTTTTTCTTTCTTCTTATTTTTAAGTCGTCAAATTAGCTTTGTGTATTATGAACTTTGTCGCAGGTGAACGTGCATAGTTCCTTGACCAGTCATTTTTTATTTGTTCTCTTTTATAGTTGCTGACTTTGTTATTTTTTGTTGACATAACCAAGCAAGAAAACCGTAAACATTCTGCTGAACTTAGACTAAGCGCGTGATAAACATTGTGTTTCTTTGCCGTGTATTTTTTTATTGAGCTTATTTAAAGCATTCTATAGATATTGATATTAGTTGATTTTTATTTTTTATTTTGTTGGATTATTTTTTGTGACCATATTAATTTTGTATTATATTTTTCGTTACATTTGTGTTTTTATCGACATGCAAAATCGTAATCTAAATACTGTTCCGAAACGAACAGACGAACTGAGAATTGGCCATCTTAACATATACCATCTAGTTAACAAGGTGCCCGATTTATCCGTGTTCCTAAACACGCCCTTACATTTTCATATTTTTGGTGTGTCCGAGTCGAGGCTTAAAAGTTCAATAAGGGATAACTCCATTTTTGTCCCAAATTTCTCAGTACTCCGCAGAGATGCCTCAATCCCACAACACACTGGACTAGCTGTATATATACATAATTCAATACTTGGTAACGTCAAACGGCGACAAGACTTAGAGTCAGCTCAAGTGGAAAGCTTGTGGGTAGAAGTGAAGACATCTAAATCACCCCCCGTCCTCATTGGCTTTATTTATAGAAATCCCGCAGCCAGCTGGGACTGGTATGATGATTTCGTAGCAATGATGGATAGCGTAAATCAAAATAAAGCTGACGTTGTTCTTTTGGGCGATTTTAATATTGATCTTTCTAAATCTAAAGGGTCCAATGCTGCATGGGCGTCAACAACAGCACTATTCGGTTTAGAACAGTTAATTAAAACCCCCACTAGAACCACATGTACATCTTCAACCCTGATTGATCATATTTATGTGACAAATGATGATACAATATCAAATGTACATGTTCCCTCCTGGTGTAGAGAGAATCATATGGTTCTTCATCCAGGAAAAACAAAGAGTATTTTAATCACTACACGACAAAAACACCAACGCCGACCACAGCCGTTACATTTACAACTGAACGCTAAACCGATAGAACAAGTCACAGAGCGTAAATTCTTGGGAATACACGTTGACGAACAATTATGTTGGGAGACGCATATAAATACAGTCTGTAAAACCATTGCTAAAAACACTTTCCTGTTGTCCCAGCTTAGACAAGTAACGGATACACATACTCGTAGACTGTTTTTTCATGCCCATATCAAGTCTCACGTTGATTATGTCTCCACAGTGTGGGACGGTTGTAGTGATGTTCACATGAACAGGTTAAACTCTATATATAAAAGAGCTGTCAAAATGATAGATACGCGGCCCATTCCTACCACAGACAAATTTAGACATCTAAACATTCTCGGCCTACGTCAACAACTTAGTTTCAACAAATGCATCCTCATGCACAAGATATTAAATAACATGACACCGCAGTATCTAACCACCAAATTTGTGCCACAGCAAGAACGCGAACGGTCCTCAAGGAACAATACTTTACCCCTACCTCTGCCTAGAATTGACCTCTTTAAAACTAGTTTATCCTTTTCTGGACCGTTTGTATGGAACACTATTCCTGCACATTTGAAGACTATAGCCTCACTTGGAATCTTTAAAACGAAACTTTTCGATTACCTGATGAGCCAAACATAACAACACTGGGCATTTAAACAAACCCTGATGGTTAATGCTTTTATGTAATATAATTATGCATTTATCTATATTGTTGGTGTGTGTGTGTGTGTGTGTGTGTGTGTGTGTGTGTGTGTGTGTGTATGTGTGTGTGTGTGTGTGTGTGTGTGTGTGGTATAAGATGAATGTTAAGTGTTATTATTTTGTGTCATTTTTTTCTAAATTTTATTGTTGCATGAAATAATATGTGTAAATATAATTCTTTATTATTATTATTATTATCTTTTATCTATTTTATCTTGTAGATGTTAGCAACGGCAAGTTTGTAAAATGACGATTTGTTTCTGTCAAAACTTTTTACCGTTGATAAATAAAGTTTCATCATCATCATCATCATCTCTCTCTCTCTCTCTCTCTCTCACACACACGACCACACACACACACACACACACACACACACGCACGCACGCACGCACGCGCGCACACACACACACTCACAAACACACAAGATAAAGAATCTGATATGGGTAGGAGAAAGAAAAGAATCTCCTTTATTGTTTACGTATGCTTCATTTCGGTAAGTGTGGAACTTATGCAGAGCCTGTAGCCGTGGCAAATAATATGAAAGTCACCTGATCAGTTGCTTAAACCAGCTATAAGATGGTAGTCATGTAGTTGGGTTTTTTTCTCTTCCCCCCCCCCCCCCACCCCCTACCCCCGCCTACTCAATCCTCCTCACCCCACCTCTACCCTTTCGCCAGAAACAATCGAACTGGAATAACATTGAAACATTAAGCTATCTGGATTGTTCGCACTACCATCAAGTCAGTGCATGGGCTGATGAAACAAAAAGCTCACTCTCTTACAAGAAGGTTGAAGCAAGTTATGAGCGTTCACAAGGAATGTACGTGTTAGTTTCAAACATGGCGCCTGCAAGCGGATTGAGGTTTACTGGCCATATGAGTAGTACTGCTGCGAGTAAAGACGTTTCTCAGACCACAGGAAAGCAATCCAAAGTTAATTTGTTGCTGCTCTTGTTTATTTGTGTGTGTGTGTGTGTGCGCGCGTGTGTGTGTGCGTCTGTGTGTGTGTGTGTGTGTGTGTGTGTGTGTGTGTGTGTGTGTGTGTGTGTGTACTGGGCTGGATCTGGAAGGGGGGGGGGGTTAAATCTAAAATTCTTTAAAACGCCATAACAAAGTCCCTTTATGGGGAGTTTGGACACCCCTCCCAACCTCTCCCCGTGTATATTTTGACCAGCAGTGAGAGTCCCGACACACGTCTGTTGACGCCTTATCTGTGGAATGCCGTTATCTGTAGACGCTGATGCAGAATACGGAGTTCTCCCCTCTGAGGGAATCCCCGCTCATCGCTTACTTCTTACCGTAGTCACTGTAATAAAAATGTGTTTTGACGGCACATACCGTCTTGTTTATTGCTTGGTTCCCATCACCTCCCCCCCCCCTCCCCCCTCCTCACCCCACCCCTTTCTCAGTCGGTCCCCGATTCCAACGACCCCCTTTTTTCTCAGAAATTGTATTCTTTAAACTTAAAAACACTATTCATAATATTAATTGATTGATTAACAAATTGTGTTTTTTATATTTTATTCATTTTTGTTCATTGCGAAATGCGTCAGCCTCACACTTTTCATAGGTACTTCTTGTATGAAAAGAAGAAAGGAGTGGCCACCATAAAACATTAACAGCTAGAAAGCAGTGACCCCACCTCTCTCTCCCTCTCTGTCTCTCTCTCTCTGTCTCTCTCTCTGTCTCTCTCTCTCTGTCTCTCTCTCTCTCTCTCTCTCTCTCTCTCTCTCTCTCTCTCTCTCTCTCTCTCTCTCTCTCTCTCTCTCTCTCTCTCTCTCTCTCTCTCTCTATTTCTAGGGGTGAGTTCGAGCTCACGAATGTAGCACACCAAAAAAAAGTTCAGAGTCAATTAGCGATGCAAAATTAGGCAATTTCGTCACTAATCAAGCTTCTACTGTTCGGATTTTACCACCAGTGTCTTGGCCTATCTACGCTGATCATAACGGTGTAAATTTGGACTTTGTGCGACCACAGACTTCTGCCATCTGACTGGTTTTCCTATATCGCCATTGAACTGAGTACGGCGATCGTCGGGGTGACTGCTAGTACAACACTGCCAGCTACGTGTACTGTGTAGTACTGTGTATTACTGTGTAGCACTGTTGTGTCAATCGAACTGTGCTAAGATGGCAGACAAAGAAGCTCTATCCGCAGATCCACTCGAGGTCTCTGGAACTACATCACCTTTAGTTACTGTCAGTGACATTCAGCGCATAATCGACAAGCAGACACAGGTGATTGACGAGAAACTGGGGTCTCTTCGTGCTGACCTTTGTGATGTGTTGACCTCTATACAGGCGATTGGCACCGACATTGCTGACTTGAAGCAACGCGCTCGCAGCCTGGAGGACACCTGCAAGGAACTGACTGAGAAGCAGGAGGAGGTTTCCGAGTCTGTAGAAGACTTGCAGGAGGACATGGAAGATTTGCGGAAACGCTACGAGGAAGAACTAGACAAGCTAGAGGCGTTCTCACGTAGGGACAATATGCGACTTTTTGGAATCGTGGAAACACCAGGCGAGACCTTCGATTCCTGTGCCACCAAAGTACTGGAATGTCTACAGGGCACAGTGCCAAATAAAACCTGGACTGAGGACGATTTGGTACGCGCACACCGGGTGGGGAACAAACCGGACTTTGCTTCTGTAGCAGCCAACCGTGCTAGAGCCAACAACAAGCCCCGCCCCATGATCGTAAAGTTCGCGAGATGGAGGGACAAGATGGACGTCCTGACCAAGGGTCGTGCTGCACTCAAGCAAAAGGGGGTTCACGTTGCTGGTGACTTAACCAACCGGCAACACGAACAGATCAGACTGCACCGGGAGAAAGGCTTGCGGGCGTACTACAAGGGGAACAAGCTGGTCGTCGCTGGACCCCTAGAGCAACGGAACTACGACACCGACAACTTCGGCCGCCGCCATGCGACAGACAACAGCGTTAACAGAAGACCGGACAACCGTACCCAAGGACTCGGTGCCGCCGCAGCTACTGGTCAGCAGGTCAACGCAACACCGGCACGTGCGTCACACTCGGTATCCCCGCTACAGCCTTCACCTAAACCAGCGAAACGGCGCCGGCCACACAGTTCCCCTACAATTGAGGTCCGGGACGATTCCAGTGACCCGTGATATGTCGGCCAAGCCGCGTCTCCCACCTCAATTGCACGGGATGTGTCGCCGATGCGCGCGTGTGTGGTAGAGCAGCCAGTAGATAGTGTGTTGCATACACTTAACTTTCTGTCATGGAAAGTTCTGTGTTTACGTTCAAGTGTGTGAGTGAATGCGCGTGATTCACGTGAGCGTGCTTGTTGGGTTCAGTTCGCGGCGGCGCTTTGAGCCGATTTTCAATTGGGATAAAGCGCCTATTTAATGCGCTTATTATTATTATTATTATTATTATTATTATTATTATTATTATAATGTTGATGGACTGTGGAGCAAGCTACCTGACCCAGACTTTCTACAATATGTAAGTAATTATGACATTGTGTGTTTGTTTTAAACATTTTTAGACAATGCTTTCGTCCCGCCTGACTGCTGGTCTGATTTCACGTGTTTTTCCTTACCTGCAGTCAAACTGCCACGTCAAGGAAGAAGCACTGGAGGTGTTGTTGTGTTAGTAAAAAAAATGTGTATGCCAAGTTTGTTTTCAAAGTGAATATGACATGCGCTCAAAGTGTCTTTCTCAAACTTGACAGATCATTGTTTGGTACTGAATGCGATGTGCTTTTGGTCGCGTGCTATGTTCCGCCCAAGGACTCACCATTTTATAGACAATTACCGTACGACTGCTTGTTAGAAGAATTAGAACAGTGTCTTGCTAGTGCCCTCGAGCAATTTGGAGACATTCATTTCCTAATGTGTGGTGATTTTAATGGTAGAACTGGGGATTTGCAGCCTAATCCATATTTGTTTCAGCTTGATCATGATGAAACGCTACTAACTAATACCGCTCTATTTGAACCTTCACGATTTACTGAAGATATGACTGTAAATACATTTGGAAGAAAACTATTAGATTTGTGTGCATGTTTTGAACTGATGATTTTGAATGGGTTCTGTAGCCCTAATCTGTCAAAGCACATGACATTTATCTCACCCACTGGTTGTAGTATTAATGATTATTTTGTTGCATCTCCTGACTTTATTTGTTTGTGTGACAAACTTGAAGTTGGCGAGAGGATAGAGTCTGTGCACATGCCGCTGGTCTAAGTACGTCTTGTGTACGTGTATCACCCCACAACGATGTTTCTGATGATGATACGCAGTGTTTTTCTTTTGATAAGATTATCTGGGAACCTGCTAAGGCCCAAACGCTCAGCGACAGTTTAACTACTCCTGCATTCCAGGATGCTCTAGTAGCTGCTACTGCTGAGATCGATGATGATATTAATAGTGCATTAGACATTTTCACATGTGCTATCAAAGACGCTGCTAGTTGCATGACAAAACAATTTCATTCCTCCACAGGCAACACACACAAAATAAACACCGCTAGTCACCCTTGGTTTGACCAGGAATGCAGAAATGCAAAAATGCGAACGCGTAAAGCCTTACGTACATACACAAAAAATAAAACCATGGAAAATAAAGCAACGTTTGTTAATGACAGAAAACAATACAACCATTAGAGCTAAAGAAGTTAATTTTAAGAGGGAAACTGTTGACAAAATTCTTGAGTATAGACATAACTCTCAGGCATTTTGGAAGGAAATAAAGAAATGGAAAAGAAAACGTCGTTTAAGAAACAATATAACAAAGAAGCAGTGGTTTGATCACTTCTCTAGCATTTTAAATGAAAACATAGCACAGCAAGAGAATAATGATGATGCGTTTTTTTTTCAGAAGACTCTTGAGTCTGATGAAGCCTTATTTCATGACCTAGATATTAACATAGAAGAAGAAGAAGTTGTTGCTGCTTTAAAACATGCCAAAGCAGAAAAGGCCCCCGGGCCTGATGGAGTTATAAATGAAGTTCTTAAAATCTCCAACCCAGCTATCATCTCCTTTCTCACTAAGTATTTTAATGCTTTATTCAACAAAGGGTTGTTCCCAAGCGAATGGTCTAAAGCTATTATTTTCCCACTCCACAAGAAAGGAAATGTAAATAATCCAGATAATTATCGTGGTATTGCTCTGATTAGCTGTGTTAGTAAACAGTATACCTACATTTTGAACAGAAGGTTAACAGACTGGGCTGAGGAACACAATATTCTGTCTGAAACACAAGCCGGGTTTAGGAAATCCTATTCTACTGTGGACCATATATTTACACTTTATGCTATTGTTCAAAAACAACTTCTACAAAATAAGAAAGTTTATGTGGCTTTTGTTGACTTTCGCAAAGCCTTCGATACTGTTAAAAGAGGTGTGCTTTGGAATATTTTACTGAAGGTTGGAGTGCGCGGCAAAATGTTTTCAGCTATGAAGGCAATGTATGACTCGTTGAAATTTTGTGTTAGAGACAGCCTGAATTGTACAACGTTTTTTGAGTGTTTCCAAGGTTTAAAACAAGGATGTTTAGCATCGCCGACATTGTTCTCCTTTTTGATTAACGAGCTTGCTGTGTACATTATTGAAAATGGTAAACATGTTTTCCAGCTAAAATCCGATGCAGCAGAACTGTTTTTGTTGATGTTTGCAGATGACATTGCTTTGTTTTCATCAACCCCCAATGGCCTTAAGACTCAGATGAACAATTTATACAAAGAAGCATCTAAACTTGGTTTGTCTGTTAACCTAGACAAGACAAAAATAATTGTGTTTCGAAATGGTGGATATTTGTCAAAATATGAAAAATGGATTTACGGGGGAATGAGGGTAGAAGTTGTCAATATGTATAAGTACCTTGGGTTAAACTTTACCACACGTTTGAGTTTAAACACATCCGTCGATGACTTGGTGACTAAGGCAAAAAAATGTGTAATCGATATCTTCTGTATGTTGAAGAAAATCAACTGCGCTAGTCCTGATGTTTTTTTCAAGCTGTTTGATTCACAGGTTGTCCCAATTTTGTTGTATGCCTCGGAAATTTGGGGTATAAACGAGTGTGCCGAAATTGAAAGAGTCCATACATTTGCATGTAAACGTTTTCTTAATGTCAACTTCCGCACACCGAACCTGATGGTTTATGGTGAACTTGGTCGATATCCCCTGTCAGTATTAACGTCAGTAAGATGTGTTTCCTACTGGCTTCGACTCTGTGCTTTACCTGTTACTAGATTTGCAAATATGGCTTATCATATGCTTAAGGATTTAGACGATAAAGGGAAAGAAACATGGGTGTCAAAGATAAAGAATTTGCTTTTTCGAAATGGGTTTGGTCATGTATGGATTTCACAAGGTGTTGAAAACAGGAATGCTTTTATAAACAAGTTTAAACAAAGGATGGTTGATTGTTCCAAACAAAACTGGTCATCGAGGCTTTCTGAGAGTGAACGTTTTACTGTGTATCGTAGTTTTAAACACACACTTGTCCAAGAAAATTATTTTGAACTGGTTAAGCCAACCTATGTCAAAAATCTATACATTAAATTTAGACTTGGCATAACCGAATTGCAAAGTAACAAAGAAAGATATAGTACTCTCAGTGCTGTAACGAAAGTGTGTCCATTGTGTGCCAAGGCTGTGGAAGATGAAATTCACTTTATGTTTTACTGTCCATTCTACGATGAACTGCGTGTCAAATACCTATGTAAGTTTGACCTTATGGAACTCAAAAAGAAAGAATTGTGTATCCTAGACACTACCAACCCGCAGTCTATTGCCGATTTAGCAAGATTTGTATTTCATGCATTTAAACTCCGTAGCAGCATGCTTGTATGATTCCACGTGCAAACTGTGGTTCTTACTCCGACCTGGTCTGTGTAGTACACGGCTGTGGCCTGGATTTGGATACCGCATTTTACATGTAGGTCAAAAGTGGCTATTATGTGCTGGCGTAGATCGAATGGAAATGTGTGTGTGTGTGTGTGTGTGTGTGTGTGTGTGTGTGTGTGTGTGTGTGTGTGTGTGTGTGTGTGTGTGTGTGTGTGTGTTGTTATAAACATCGCCTTATGGCTTTTATATACACCTGAACTATACATTATGTAATGTCTCACTCTATTGTATGGACATTTTGTCTGAACAATAAACTGAGTCTGAGTCTCTCTCTCTCTCTCTCTCTCTCTCTCTCTCTCTCTCTCTCTCTCTCTCTCTCTCTCTCTCTCTCTCTCTCTCTCTCTTTCCCTCTCTCTCTCTCTCTCTCTCTCTCTTTCCCTCTCTCTCTCTCTCTCTCTCTCTCTCTCTCTCTCTCTCCTCTCTCTCTCTCTCTCTCTCTCTCTCTCTCTCTCTCTCTCTCTCTCTCTCTGTGCCTGCCTGCCTGCCTGCCTGCTCTCTCTCTCTCTCTCTCTCTCTCTCTCCTCTCTCTCTCTCTCTCTCTCTCTCTCTCTCTGTCTCTCTTTCCCCCTCTCTCTCTCTCTCTATCTGCCTGCCTGCCTGCCTGCTCTCTCTCACTCTCTCTCTCTCTCTCTCTCTCTCTCTCTCTCTCTCTCTCTCTGAAAATGGCGTGAGTGCGAGTAAGTCGCACAGTCACATCGCTCCGTCTCCAGTGACAATTGTGTTGGCAGTGTTTGGTTGTGATGTGTGATTTTTAGCTTCAGTGACTTGTGATAGTGACTTCTATTGGAGTGTGATTTTTCCATTTGTGTAACATTCATTTTGCCAGAGTTATTAACGTTTCTTTTTTTTTTTTCTTCTTCATCACTGTTTTGTTGAATACTTCGGGCAGTGGAACATGGACTCTTCCGTTTCTGTGTCGCTTGGCGCCAGAGAGGCCGGCGTGCCTAGTACAGTCGTATTAAGCAGTCAGTCTCCAGATCCGAGTCTGCTGTGAACCTATACAGAGATCCTTATGGTGCCCGCAGATGCGAAAGTGCATGAGAATCCTGGCTGCGCGAGTAGATTCAGTGACTGCTTCCATCGAGTATTAGACGTGTTGACAGCAATTATAAACAGACCGCTCTGCTAGTGCGAGTTCACATTCCAGCTTATCAACTGATGATTACTAGTAAGGCATTTCGGAGTCTGAGCCGTTAGAATTCTCTTCTATTCCAGATGTGTGTAAAAAGTGACGCTAGCCCTAGTGCTTGACAGTCGCTGCCACGTCACTCTTGAGCGCAGCAGTGAGCTATCATGGCAATCGGCATGAACCATGAGGCTGGCACCAGCTGTGTAATCTGCCAACCACACCCACCCTCCTCCATGGGCCCCTCCACGCGCGCCAACCATGTCAGATAATTAACTATCCCACCATCTTCCCTCCACCACACACCCTCCCCTATCTCACCATCTTCCCTCCAACACCACACCCTCCCCTCAGTCCACCTTCTTAAGTTTCACCATGGGCTGCTAGCTTTATGCTGGCACTTCATGTGTAGCATACCACCACCACTTCCCTCCACCACCGCCGCCGCCCTCCCCTATCACTCCACCACCGCCATGGGCCCTATCACCCGATCTGCAAATGCCAAGCAACCATGGACACTTCCATTGAGAAAATTCGCCATACAATGGATCCTATTCAAAAGACTTTCACTAGCGATAAACTCCCGCTATGGAGATACATACTCCACACACGGTACTTCGCCGGGTGTCCAGCCGCCATTACCGCCGACTGGTTCGACTATGAGCAAACCAGCAATCAGCCTAGCATCATCACCATCCCCACTCCACTGTGCAACCCTTCCCCTCCTAATCTCTACAAGACGTTTCTCCAACTCTACCTCGAATCGAGCAAGCTCATCACTATCACCCTCTACCATACTACAGGCACTGTGCTTGTGCAGGGGACCGCATGCCGACAGTGGGTGGATGAGGAATTTGACAAGATGAAAACAATAGTGAGCACAATGTCTGACGAGACAACTACCCCTGCCATTGAACCCCCGATATCTAAATCCTCGTCCGAACACCCCCTGATTACCCCGTCAATACCTGCCATTGAACCCCCCTCATCTGATTCCTCAACTTCACCCTCACAGTCTCCACTCGCGTCTCAGCCGGCCATCCAGTCTTAAACGCTGTAATCGCCACTAGCACTGCCCCCTTCTACACCCCTCCCCTCCCTGCTGATTCTTCTGGTCCCCAACACATACCGGAATCGGAACCCCTCATTGACACCATGACGTCATGTGTCAATCATCATTTCATGGCCATCGAGTCAACAGATGAGAGGAGCGTGGCGATGTGCAGTGAAGCACGCCCCAGCCCCTCGGACACTGCTACCTCCTGTGCCCCGCTCTGCAACCAAACCACAGCTGCTTTTGTGCCTAATCCAAAAACGCCCCACCCTCCGTCTCAAACACCCGTGACTGTGACCAACATATCTGCAGCCAGCATCGAACCAGCCAGCCATGAAGGCTCCAGCGCCCGGATTACTCTCCCCTGCCAAGCTAGCGAACTCGCCCAGGGCGTGTCCTCAGCTGAGATTAACACACTTGTATCGGACACACCAAACACACCGAATACTACTTCACCGTCGTCAGCCTCACTCGTTCCTATATCTGACAGCACGGCCATGAGACTGATCATAGCTCTACAGCACCAACTGGCTGAATCCTCAGCCACCATCACCACTCTCCACTCAGAGCTTCGCCAGTGCCGTGCTGAGCTGCAGGGAGTCAAGAATGAGTTTGCTGACCTCAAACAGGGTCACGACACCTTGACCTCACGTCCTGGACAGTGAGGTGAAGGCCAAGAATGAGATCAAGGCTGTGGAAACGAGTGTGAGGGAAAACATCGACAAAAGTGCAGAGGCGCTGAGAAAGAGTCAAACAACGCTCAGTGAGAAAATCAGCAAGCTTTTTCCTCTAGAGACTCTCACGCTGGGAAATTAGAGGAAATCTGCAAGCGGCTAGATACATGGACCCCATCACAAACCACGAGTGGGAGAGTCAGTACGACTGAACATTCACCCACCAATCTGTCCTCGCAAAATAAACCCTCTTCTCCGCCAGCCTCCGGTACTGCGCCTCATCCACATCGGTTCCACTCTAACAATAGCAGAGTAGGGCCAACTATTTCTGTTGCTAACAGGTACCGCGTGTTAAACCCGGAGCAAGAATTTGACTCTCCTGGTTGTTCACCCACCCCAAGAACAATGACGGAAGACCTGCCAGTCGACGCGACAATGAAAACCTGACACCGCTGGAGAGACTCCGCGCCATGAAAATCCGCCGTGAGGTCAACACTCTTCTCATTGGGGACTCCGTCACTAAATACATCGATGAGAAGAGAATGTCTACTCATGAGTTGATCATGCAAAACTTGTCGGTGTCTGATCTCAGGATGGATCATCTGACACAGTGGCTGAACACACAGCCCCACAACCCTAACATCCGTACCGTCACCGTTCACATCGGCATCAACAGCTGCTGGCATGGGCCTATCAGCCAGCAGACCTGGTTGAAGCTGTGCCGCATGCTGGTAGTGTGTTTTCCCAAAGCCAGACTGCAGATGTCCACCCTCCTCCCAACTCGCGGCCGCTACCACCCTCTCCACAAACCTGCCTACGAATCAAACAAAGCCCTGCAAGCAGTCTGCAAACAGGAAAAGATCGCACTCATCGACCACACGTCATCTTTCCTGTCCACTAGAGGCGCTCCAAAGCAGGCTATGTACTTTGACAAACTGCACCCTAGCGAACATGGCGTGCATGCGCTGAAGTGGAACATGAACCGTTTCGTCAGATCGCCCTTGTCCTCGGGTGAGGAATCTCAGGATACGAAGCGTTATGATCACCGGGCCGTAAATCGTCGTCGTCGCTCTGAGTCACTGTCCGTAGGAGGAGGCGAAGAGGATCACCCTCGCCACTCAGCCACCTCGCGTCACGCCATCAGGACACCGCCTAACACCCGTAATGACACGCAAATTTTTCCTCCACTGCAGCCGATCAGCTCACCGACCATATTGGCACCAAGAAACAGAGGGTGGGAGAAAAGTGGATTAGCCACCACGTCCTCTCCTTTTGACAACATTCAAGCTCTGAGTGTCAGCATCGCACAGGCAATTGCGCAATTTTATTGTTAACAGTAACCGGTGTTGTCGCGCTCACGAAGGAGAAGTAGCCTCAGTCAGCCAGCCTGTTCAGTTAGCAGGAGGAATACATTATCATGAGTCCCTGCGGATGAAGGAGCTCGTGACAATGTATGTCTCTTGTTGGAATTGGATTATGGGACATAATTAGTTCGCGGACCGTCTTCAATCATTTCAACTTTTGTCACAGTCAGCCGTCATTATGTGACCCGTTATCGTACCTTCGTCCAGCTTTATTTACCTATTCTTGACCCATTCACTCCTGATAGTGCGGGGGAGGCGCCCAATGGCGTGGTGCCCAGAGTGCCTGGCTATTAATTTTGATCTGTCACGGTTTATCTGTCTCCTTTATCGTGGTGGACAAAAGACGTTAAGCCCTAAACATTTAACTTGTATTTTTTGTCTCCTTTAATGTAATATGGTCCGTAGATCATAACTAATGTTTTTGGGTATTTTAGCCTCAAGGCTCAATGGTCAATCAACGTGGTGACTACATAATGTTCCTGATTTTGTGGTGAGATAATATTCTTGATGTTGTGGTAGTTGCTACACATGTAGCCAGTTTAAGCTTGTGCATTACGTTATTTTGATTGCAGACAACGGACTGTACTCTTCTCGGGTTGGTTACTACCAGCCTTATTATAAAGTTTGTGTCTAAATAGTTTTGTGGCTTTCTGCATCATCTCAGTGACAATCCTAAGCCGGTTAACTGTGCCTGAGTGTGTTGCGCAATGTTTTCTCTGACCAGCACTTTAATGAAACCTGGACAGTTGTACTTTCATATTGATGCTTCACAATTAAGCCGCACGCTGTGTGGACTGCGATCGTGTGGACTGTGGGAGGGACTTGTACCAAGCTATTTTATGAGTACTATACGGACAACCTCAGCAACCACATGCAATATTCTTTTTTCCTTTATATGTTCATAAAAGGTGTTGACTCTCATTTTGAAAACGTTTTCACCGACTGAATACTGGTTCTGCTTTTTCTGCTACTGCAGCATCATAATTTGTGTTCTTCTTAAACATTATAGTTCTTCTACATTACTTTTAAGCCTAATCTTAGTTTGCTTTGATTCAATATTATTGTCCTTTTCATTGTTTGGTTTTATTATTATTTGTGTTTGTGTACTGATTAATATACTTCAATAGTTTTATTACGTTAAGTGTACTTATTGTTATTTTCATTTTTGCCTCCTTCGTTTCTTTCTCATCTGTCACGATAAATCAAGCAGACGTGAAAGTAAAAGATATCCGCATTGGGCATTTAAATGTGTACCATCTATATGCCAAACTTGCTGATATTTGCGTTTACCTAAATGACTCAAACCCATTTCATATTTTTGGATTATCTGAGACACGTCTTGGTTCTAATGTATCTGATGAATCAATTCAGGTTCCTGGCTTTTCTGTCCTGAGACGTGATCCAACGGCCCACGGACAGACAGGATTAGCTGCTTATATTCACACGTCTGTTCAAGCTCTTACACGTAGACGACATGACTTAGAAACTGAGCAAGTTGAGTGTATGTGGCTTGAGCTGAAGGCCCCCCAATCACCCTCATTTCTTATCGGTTTTCTGTACCGCAACCCTGCTGCAAACTTTGAGTGGTACGATAATTTTCTTAGTATGTTTGATAAAGCCTGTAAACCTAATTCTAATGTCATACTTATGGGAGATTTTAACATCGACATGTTAAAGTCGCATCATGCATGGGACTCTACGATGACGTTGCTGGGTCTTAAACAGTTAGTCACTTCGCCAACACGAATAACACCAACAACATCTACACTCATAGACCACATCTATGCCACACAGCCGGAGTCTGTTCATAATGTGTCCGTCGGTAACCTTGGTATTAGTGATCACTTTCCCATCAGCTGTACGCGGTCCACTAAGTTCCCAAAAGCAAAGAAAGGATGTCATACGTATATCACATATCGTTTTTTTTAAAAATTTAGTGAGAACGACTTTTTATCTGACCTTAATAATGCACCTTTTGATGACGTGTTTAGTGAAACTGACCCAGACAGCGCTCTGTCTGTCTGGTATAGCATTGTTCTTACTATTTTAAATAAACACGCGCCTGTGCGGCGGAGGCGAGTCAAACATGCATCACTGCCGTCGTGGCTGATTCAAGACATCATTCAGGCCATGAGCGTGAGAGATGATCTGAGAAAACAGAAGCGTTTTGCTGAATTTAAACGTGAGCGCAATCGTGTCAAATGTCTAGTGCGGCAGGCTAAAAAATCTTTCATTGATCGTTTGATTAAACAAGACAAAGATATGACCACCCTCTGGCGCGGTATGGCCGTAGTGACTGGAGGCAAGAGTAGTAAATCCACTGTAATCCCATCTACCCTGACTGCCGATAATTTTAACGATCATTTCCTTTCAATTGCTGAGTCCCTGGTCCCTTCTAAAACAAACTCTCGGCACTATACCTGTCCTGAAACCCTGATTGATTTTTGTAGAACGCGAACTGCGAAATTTGATCCTTTTGCTATTCCACCTCTGGCAGTTCACGAGGTTGGTAAGACAATTAGTTCCATGAAGAATAAAAAATCTTCCGGGCCAGATGAAATAAGCCCCAAAATACTGAAATTATCACTTCCCTATGTTGTAGAAACAATAACTTATATCTACAATTTATGCATCCAGAAAAAAATGTTTTCCCAAAAGAACTAAAAAAGGCTAAAGTTATTCCCCTACCTAAAACAAAAGATCTGTCCGATGTTAACAGTTATCGCCCCATTTCACTTTTGTCTGTCTTAAGTAAACCCCTTGAACGACACATTCATAAGCATCTGTTAGAATACCTGGGAAAACGCAAATTAATCCACCCCCTCCAGTCAGGTTTTCGCCCGAAGCATAGTTGTCATACAGCCTTAGCGCGACTTACAGACACGTGGCTAAGTTCAATGAACCAAGGCGAATTTACAGGTGCTGTTTTCATAGACCTTCGGAAAGCTTTCGACCTGGTAGATCACGACATTCTCCTTTCCAAGCTTAGTATATATCTGGATGGTTCATTTTCAAGTAACCGTTTTCATACCTCAGACGCCAGTTCTCAGGCATTTATTCATTCCTTGAAAACAACCTCGTTTTTCGCTTCCTATCTTACAGACAGACAGCAGCGCGTGATGGTCAATGTTTCTTACTCTTCAAGTGGTTTAGTAACAAAAGGAGTGCCCCAGGGCTCTGTCCTGGGACCTCTTCTCTTTTGCATATTTATCAATGACCTGCCACTACATTTCACGAATGACAAAATTGCATGTGACTTGTTTGCCGATGACGCAACAATCCACACCTCCGATAAGTGTCTTGAGTCTTTAAATGGTCGTTTGCAACAGGGACTGAGTAAAATTTCCAAATGGTGTGAAAATAATGCAATGATCCTTAATCCCACCAAAACCGAATGTATGACGATAGCAACCCGTCAGAAGCATCAGCTCAAGCCACTTTCGCTTAGCCTGGAAATCCAAGACCATACAATTACACAAGTAACTGAACATCGTCTACTTGGAGTTATTGTTGATAACCAGATGAAATGGCAATCTCACATCAATGATGTCTGTAAAACTGTGTCCAGAAATGTGTTTATGCTGTCTAAGCTAAAATATCTTATTGATGTCGACGCTCGCAAACTATTTTACAATGCCCATGTCAAATCCCACATCGATTATGCCTCCACGACATGGGACGGCAGCGGTGACATACACTTGAAGAGGCTTAACTCCTTGCATCGCAGGGCAGGAAAGCAGATCATGCCTGATCCATCTCTTTCTACTGACCAAAAATTTGAAAAACTAAAGATGCTTCCTCTCGACAGGCACCATCTCTTTAACAAAGGGGTAGTCGTGTATAAAATCTGGAATGAAATCCACCCAGAATACTTGTGTAAGCTCTTCACCAAGGCAGCTTCAGGCTATTCAACATCAAGGCGTAACTTCATCACACCACGCCCGAGGATAGATTTATTTAAAACCACCCTCTCATTCTCGGGCGCCTCGTTTTGGAATAAACTGCCAGCGCACATAACACACTCTGGTTCACTTACCTCTTTCACGGAAAGCCTCTTCAAGTACATGCTATCTATCAGCTCATTCACTGGTTCGGTTATTCCCATCGCCTAAAGCCTTGATATTAACCTCCGCGCGCACGTGTATGTTTGTATGTGTGCGCGCGCGCGCGTGCGTGCGTGCGATAGTGTGTGTGTATGTGTGTGGGTGGGTGCGGCGAGAGCGTGCGCGCGTGTTTGATTTCAGTGAAAGAAGGAATTTTAAAGAATATCTTCTTCTTTGTTTTTGCCATTCACATTATTACCCATCATAATCGGTGTCCTCCATTTTGCCTTATCCATCTTTTTTTTTTGAACGACTTGTTGTATTATGTGTATTTGTATGTTAGTAGCTTTGTACCTTTGTATGTTAGTAGCTTTGTTCCTTTGAATGTTAGTAGCTTTGTACCTTTGTACGTGAGTAGCTTTGTACCTTTGTATGTTAGTAGCTCTGTACCTTTAGCAGAGTTGTACCTTTGTAGATTAGCAACGGCAAGCGTGAAAAATGGCACATGTGCTAACTGCTTCTTCCGTTCAGAAATAAAGTTTCATTTCTCTCTCTCTCTCTCTCTCTCTCTCTCTCTCTCTCTCTCTCTCTCTCTCTCTCTCTCTCTCTCTCTCTCTCTCTCTCTCTCTCTCTCTCTCTCTCTCTCTCTCTCTCTCTCTCTCTCTCTCTCTCTCTCTCTCTCTCTCTCTCTTCCTCCCACTATTCAACAAACCACGTCCCTCTCTCTGTTTAAAAGTAGAGTACATGATTACCTTCCTAAGACATCGTTATGCTGATCCTTTCTTCTTCTTTGTTTTTTAACATAATACGCTTCATGTTTTTTAATTTTTTTTTCATCTAGCCTCCAAATTGTTTGTTCAGTTTTCTAACTTGTTTTTGATAGTACACAAAATATCATACCTACTTATATGTTAGATAATTATGTGCGCACGTACGTGTGTATGTGTATGTACAGAAGTGCGCATGTGCACGAGTTGTAAGAAAGGCCTGCGCGCCTAATATCTCAATCCTTGGAAAATAAAGTTTCCTTCGTTCGTTCTCTCTCTCTCTCTCTCTCTCTCTCTCTCTCTCTCTCTCTCTCTCTCTCTCTCTCTCTCTCTCTCTCTCTCTCTCTCTCTCTCTCTCTCTCTCTCTCTTTCTCTCTCTCTGTACTATGTGCGAGTGTGTTTGTGTTTCGCACTCTGTTTTGTTTGTATTATCGCACACCCAGGAGGGTCCAAGCCAACTGAATATAGGTTAAATAACGACATTACCAAAATTCGCAACACACTTTTCGTAACAGTCTTTTATTTACTGCTCAGCTTTAAAACAAGGTAAACAAGGTAAATGTGCCCTCTGGCAAATCAAAAGCAAAAATTATGATAGGAGTATTCTAATCTCTATGAATGTACAATCTTCTGAAAAGAAAACAGCTCGTAATGCCCAATATTGTGGTATCCCCAGATACCGAATATACTCTATATCAGTTCAACAAATGAAAAAAGCAATCATTCTTTTAAGATGCCATCTGCTTTGAAGTACAACCAGTCAGATGGCGTACAGCAGAGAGGGGGGTTGTGGGTGTTTTTGGACAATTTATATCTATCCCAAATTTCCAGGATTTTTGGACCGATTACTCCCACGCCTTTGCGCCCCCCGTTTTTCTAGGTTTCTCCTTATTTTTTTCAGTAAAATAAAGATTTCCAAAATCAATGTCATTCATGACTAAAGCAAAATTAACCTCCGAGCTAATTAATCCATCGATTATGTAAGTGTGTTTATTTTGCAACGCGTATTTTATTGATTACTTAGTCAATTACGGGTATTTCCGATAGACGATTGTGGGCGCTGGACATACGCGCGCACACTTATGCCAGTAAAAAATATGTGGTAAACACACTGACTAAATCTATTTTCTCAATCAAATAAGAGCAATCAAATCTGCCTACTAAATAGCCTTGTTTATACACCTGCTTGTCAATTTCACGCACACACAAGCAAACAGCACAGACAAGGGAGCAAACTTTTGGTTATAAGCAAAAAAGCAAAAAGTAGTTACTTCCCTTAGATGACGCGTAGCAACGGTCACGTGTTAGTTTGTAAACACCAAGCTGGCCGTGTTCTTTTCGCTAAGCGGCTTTGTAGGAGACGGACGTGTTTTGAGGACTGACTTGATTCTCAGAGGTGATATTCAGTGATCGATAAATCTTGAGAATATATACGACGGTAAGATCGATAGTTTGTCTGTTTAATTTGTCACATTTAGAAACAAGACAGGCCTTGCGGTTAGTCTGGATTGCGCTAAGTCTTACTGTTCAATAGTTAACCAGACCGGTCTAGTTTTATTTACCCAGGCTACACTCACTATCATTCGCTCATTTCAAAAATGAATTGGACTCAGGAAGAGGTGTCAATCTTGCGATCTCATGGTGAATACCATGAAAAAATGACCGCTTTCATTCATTCCGTTTTGAACAAAACTCCGGAATTTTGGCTTGAAAAACCGGGGAAACCACTCGGAAATTTGAGTGATATACTCAACAGTGGTTCGAAAAAACAAAAGACAAATAAAGAACCAAAAGAACTCGATTTGTTCTTTAGACAAAATCTTTCTGATGGCAAGCCGCCTGCGTGCAGTAGAGTAGAACAATGTGATTTGAGTATATTTACTTTAGACATGTTAAAAAAGAATTTGGAAGACGGTTACAAAATACTTCAGGAAACCAAACGCCTAAACATTTCAGCTTCAATCTGCTATGGAGAGTGGCTAATCCAAGGTGCTGAAATCCTTAAAATTCAGAAAATACGAAAACAGACTAAATTGAACTGGCCAGATTGGCTAAAAGTAAACGTAAAAATTTCCAAGTCGTATGCTCATCGGTTGTGTGTTCTAGCCAGGCTGCTACGAGGGTACCCCAAATTTCATTTTCTTGCACTGTCTTTCCGAAAGGTGTTTAGTTTGCGGGAGCAAATTGAACAAATGCTGAAAATACAGGAAATAGCCGATTTTTGGAAAAACCCCTAACGCTGGTCCTAACATTGTTTATTGTTTGTTTGTTTTGTTTGTGCAAAGGCTCTGGCGTGGCTTAAAGGCCCGTAACCTACTGTTTTGAACGGTTCATAAACTTGTTCGGTACTGAAATTGAACAAAAGTGTTTGGCACAACCAAAAGAACCATAATATTACTGTTTAAGACAAAGGCTCTGGCGCGGCTTTAAATGCTCGTAACCTTTTGTTTTAAACGGTCCGTAACCTTGTTCAGTACTGAAAATTGAACAAAAGGCTCTGGAGGACCATAATCTTATTTGTTGTTTGTGTTGTCACGTTGCACAAAGGCTCTGGCGTGGCCTTAACGGCCCGTAACCATGCTTTTTATGTTTGTATTACCCCAAATGTTATGGACCAAATGTGAGAGGTTTTTCCCACCCTCATGCAAGTAGCTTGCTTTTTGCAAGTGAATTGAAAACGGATTTTACATAGGTTTTAGCAACAGGACTGACGGTGGGGTATACCTGTAGCACACTGGCAAAGAAAGATGATTTTGGCTTTGTATCTGAATAATTGATTTACAAAACGGCACCCTGGTCAGCCCACTTGTAGCACGCTGTCAAAGAAATGTGTTTATTTGCATTGTATCTGAATAATTGATTTATAAATCACTCAGCGCCCTAGTCAAGCCTTCATATCGTGGTATCTAACGTAAACACATGACGTATGTCCTTAGCGATTCGTCCCCCACTGGGGGACAGGTATCCAACGTAAACACATGACGTATGTCCTTAGCGATTCGTCCCCCACTGGGGGACAGGTATCCAACGTAAACACATGACGTATGTCCTTAGCGATTCGTCCCCCACTGGGGGACAGGTATCCAACGTAAACACATGACGTAGAGCCTTAGTGAATCGTCCCCCACTGGGGGACAGGTATCCAACGTAAACACATGACGTAGAGCCTTAGTGACGGGACGAAGTGGGCAGTGTCGATTTGAGTACACAGGTTGTGTATCGCGTGTCATACGGCCCGCGGTGTTTTGCGGACGAGTCTACAATATTCATGCAGAATAAAGATTTTGTGTTTGTTTGTCTGTTTGTCTATGCGTGTGTGTGTTTGTAGGTATGTGTGAGTGCATGCGTGCGTGCGTGTGTGTGTTTATAGGTATGCGTGAGTGCGTGCGTGCGTGTGCGTGCGTGCGTGCGTGTGCGTGTGCGTGCGTGCGTGTGCGTGCGTGCGTGCGTGCGCGTGCGTGCGTGCGTGCGTGTGCGTGTGCGTGCGTGCGTGCGTGCGCGCGCGTGTGTTTGCGTGTGTGAGTGCATGCGTGCGTGTGTGCGTGCGTGCGTGCGTGCGTGCGTGTGTGCGTGCGTGCGTGCGTGTGTGCGTGCGTGTGTGCGTGCGTGCGTGCGTGCGTGATTATGCGTGTCGGAATGCGCCTGCCTGTAATGTGTGTGTGTGTGTGTGTGTGTGTGTGTGTGTGTGTGTGTGTGTGTGAGTATGAAAATCCCATAAACCAGGGGACACACACAGGTTATACACCCACAAACGGGGACTTCCAGTAAACCGGGGACGTCCCCGGTTTGTATGGTTAGTGTGTGTGTGAGTGAGAGTGCGAGTGTGTGTGCGAGTGAATATGTGTGTGTATGCATCTGTGTTTACGTGAGTGTGTATATGCGTGAGTGTGTATATGCGTGTGTGTGTATATGCATGTTTTTTTAACATTACCTCTGTGTCAATACCTCAAAACATACAATTATTTTAATAATAATAATAATAATAACCCACACACACACACACAAACAAACAAACAAAAAAAAAAACCAAAAACATTGCTATATGCACTTGATAACAAATTATTTAAGTTACCTACAGATACTTGATAACAAATTTCCAAAGTCAATTATAACTGACAAATAACTTTACAGGTAACCTTTAAAGAACCTATAATTAGTTATTAAGTGACTTAAGTCAAGAACTTATAAGAACTTAAACATAACAAAATGTAAGTTCTTGACTCAAGTCACAACTTAAGTCACAACTTACTCGGACAGATTTGTCAAGATACAAGGACAATGAAAAAAAATTTTTTTAGTAATAGTCAGGTGGTGGTGGTGGTGCTGATGGGGTTAAATAGTTAGGCGGCATGTCATTTTTCTGTGAAGTGTATGTCATTAATAAACGATTACCAAATCTGATTTTTATTTGTTTAAAAGATTGTGTAGTTTTTCTGTGGTTTCCTGAACACCGATCTGTTTTCCCATCTCTAAAAAACTGGCCTTAAGTTCTTCAACATTTACGGGAGATTGACTACGCATCTTATTCTGTATTTCAGATTTTTGTTTCTTGTAGTTATTCAAATCATCTTGGACTCTCTTAAATTCTTCGTCATCAATACAATTATCATTTAATGCCTTACTGATAATAAGTTTCATACTGCTCAGCTTTGCACCAGCCAGCGTACTCAATGCTTCATGTTTCTGTAATTTTGTGTGAAACCTTTTGTTTAAGGCTTCCAAACCAAAACAAGTCAGGCATGTAGCAACGCTAACACCCTCAACTGCTATTCCAGCCAAACTCCCAATTCCTGTGGCGAACAGAACAATACCCCCTACAGAACATGAAGCTGAAACTGCACCAATAGCCATAGAAGTGTTTTGAACAGAAATAAATACTGACTTATACCTCCTTTTGCACCGTGAGTACTTAGCCTCTTCACTTTCCAAATATTTCAAAGCTTCTGTAATATTATTTAATCTGAATGCATCTGCCTGTAATGTTTTATCTGAAGCAATTGACATATGTGGATCAGGCGCAAGCGTTGTTTTAGTCGTCACATTTGTTTCAGTCGGCTCAAGCGTCGGTAGTTGCGGATAGAAGTTTACCTTTTTTTTATTGACAAATATTTTTTATTTATTTAATCAGCAATTACATTTTGCAACTCTTCAAAAGTATACAATTTGCTGGCATAATAAAATGCAACAAGATCAATGTGTTCAAGGTTTATGTAAGTTAGACGAACAAAAGTTGTTTTGTCGACCACCACCTTGACAGCTGGAACACTGCTCGAAACATTAATAACATCATTATTTTTTGTAATAGCAATAAAGACCTTTGATGACACTGCCACTGTGTCATTCCATGTAAGTTTAATTCCTTGTGCAATTTGAGCCTCTTTAGCAGTAGTTACTGATCTCATGATAATTTCAAATACTATTGTCGCTTCTCTTGCGATGGGAAAGTTTATTGGTGCAAACACGACTTTCGCATCAGACCTACCCTTCCTATGTGTAAGAAGATATCTCCGTCTCTCATAATTTTCAACTTTCAGTTTTTCTCTGCTATTGTCATCTGAAGCAAAGCTTGGAACAAGGCTTACAATAAGCGGCCCAGAATTAACAACCTTCCTAAACACTAAGGCACCTTCGTCATCAGTGTATACATAAGGACTAATAAATTCCAACTTTATGTCCCAGTCAATTGTGGGTGGTGGAACAGGCACAGGTGAAACAACCCACTTACTACCCACATGTATTAAGTTGTAAGGCGCATTATTTACAGGTGGAGTAGGTACAGTAACATCACGCAGCTGACCAAGTTTAGGAATCTGTCTTTCACCGTCTTTCATGTCAACAATTACTTTCCTCTTGTACATGCCATTTGAATCAAGTTCAAAACCATATATTTCTCCAACATCTCCTTCCTTCTCAAAATCCTGTACATCAGCCAAATCTTTCAACTCTGTAACCGGACACGCAACTGGTATGATTCTCGGCTTTGGACCACCACTCATTTTTTATAAACAAAAATAAAATTATTTAATTTCCAACACAACACTAAAATCATGCATAAGAACTGGTTTGTCATCCTGATTAGTTACAGATATACTCAGTGACTCAAAGAAACTAGAACCTAATTTCTTAAACTGCAAATTAGGAAATCTAACAACTACACTTTCACAATACGGAGCAGTTCCAGTAGGTAAGCATCTCAACAAAGTTGAAGGCTTCCCATTGTGTACATTTTCAGATGTGTTTAGTTCTTTCAAATAAACATTTAGCACTGTGTGTACTGACAAATTGACAGGACGTTTTCCAGTTATTTTAATTTTTTTTGTCTTCATTGTTATAATACCGGTCATAGCTTCACCTAAATCATCTGATCTCCACCAATCTTCGTCAATATAAAATCCAAGTAAATATGCAAATCTATCTGAGATCTTTAACCAATTTTGTGTCGGAAATTCTAATGTAACAAGTAGGTTAGCTGGATTTAAAGTTGCTTTAATTTTAAATTTACTTTGAAACCATTCAGCTATAGTACAAAAGTCATAATACCCGGGTGGTAAAGCTTCAGTCTTACCATCTAAATTTACTTTATTATATATATCATCTTCTACATTAAACCATTTTACTGTGTAGAACATTTCATGGATAGCTACAGTCTTGCTACCATCACGATTATCAATCCCATTAGTTAACCACACTGGTTTGCTTGTATCAAGATTTGTTAAGGTAATAAACATTTTTATTATCTCATATAAAAAAGGATGGAATTTAAATCACCAACCATTACCACTACAAACGCATTTCAATTTAATGTGGATGCCAAATATAATGTTGCACCTACTTATGAACAGAAAATAATTCAACTAAATCAACTCGACATAGCTGTGTCTGAACAAGATTTATTTCAAGTCAAAGTACCAAATCCGTTTGACCATTACCTAAACCCTCCAATAACAGACGACTCTACTGCAAGAAAGTGGTCTTCAAGTCCACTACAGATGTTTCAAAACCAACTCAACTTTGCAATACTATGCTCAACTACAGGCTGTGGTGTTTCATTCACAGACCATTTGAATCACTCAAATAAACTGATTAGGTCTGTGTATCGTTTCCATGTTTATTACCAGCTTAGACGTATACTGTCAGAACTGCATACACCTCTACCCACTGAATCCAGTTTCAACAGGTATAACAACCCCATGGATATGAAAGCATTTGAACGCATCTGTAATGAGTTTAACATAAGCCCCAGGTATGACTTCACACAAAAACTTGATGATCACCACGGCATTGGTACATTGTATTACGCTTTGAGTCACAGACAATACCCTCAAGATTACTACCCTGGGTACACTTCATTCTCATCAAAATCACAAGTCTGGATAGGTTCCATTGAGCAGAAGCAGTCTAATGCGTGGACCACATTTATTTTAGACAAAAGTGACGGGTTTACTCAAGCGGGAGTCGAGCGCGTCAATGAGTCTATCAGAACATATGTCTGGTGTTTACTAGGAGCACAATCACTAACAAAATCAAACATTTTGAATGGAAGTGGTAAATTTGAAGCACAAAAACAATTTCTCGCTAATCTTGAAGATTCAATTAATTCATCAATAGATCTCCCATCTAGCATACAACGCTACCAAGACGTACTCAGATATGCCAGATCAAAAGTTGACTTTGTAGTTGGAATCGGGTTATACATGTTACCATCTGACCTTCAACTCCAAATGGGAACAATAACAAATTATAATAATGAAATAATTGTTGCAGGTCGTGATCAAAAACTAGGTCTCAATCAATCTGTAAACTTAGGGGCCACAACCACACACGTACAGCCGTTAAAATCATTACAGATGGTAACACCCCCGGCCCCGGCCCCGGCCCCAACACCGGCACTCATACAACCAGTACAGTCAACCCCTGACACACATGAGTCAGAAAGAACTGCATTGGTAATAGGTCTAACAGGGTTAGGGGTTTTACTTCTTTACCTGTTTCATTAAATAACCCACCATCAACCCTCCTACTGTAACCAGAAATACCCACACATGCTCTGCCATAAACCCTACTGCCTTTGCTGCTGTAGTAATCAGCCAACTGACAACAGTGCCAATTATGCCAGGCAAAGCATCTATTGCTTTCACAGCCAATTTCTTAAGCAGGTCTGATATGTGAGACAGTTGTTTCTTTACCCATGACTGTAAATCTTTTGGGTCTGTTGGGGCTGGCGGGCCCGGGGTTGGTGGACCTGGCGGTGCTGGACTGCTACCCCCACCACTGCCAACCCCAGAGACAGCCAACACAACAGTACTAATAATAAATCCAAGAGCAGTAATTAAACTGGCAATAGTAATACCCTGTTCTCTGAAAAGTGTTTTTAGTCTCTCAGCCAGAGTAGTGTCTTCGTGAAGTATTTTCTGAATAGTTTCTCTAATTCTGTTGACCTGTGATTTCAGTTTCTGTCTTCCAATACTAATCACTTCTAACCTTCCTGATCTTTCTATCTGCAAATCATTTAATCTGTGTTGGATTCTTTCTTTCATTTCTGTGTCAAGATTCCCATTGTCTGCTGTAGCCAGTTTTTCTTTTTCTCTTTCTATGTGTTTATCAAGCTCACCTAGTTTGGCAACATTGTTTACCATCTCACCTCTTATCGTCTGCAATGATTTATCCAAGCCCATAATCTCTCTCATTGACAAAGGTGGGTCGTCTATTGTTTTCATAGCGTCATTTATTTGCCCTTCAGTAAATGAAGTTTCTTGTATCACTGTGTTTGCTATTTCTGGTAGGCTTGTTACAGGTGCTATTTCAATTTGTTGCCCTGTTGGCAACTTTGTTTGCGTGTCGTGAAGAACACTAGCCAGTCTTGGCGTGACAGGATACCCACCAATTGCAAGGTACCTTGCCAACCCAGAATTACCACCAACTTCACCTTTAATTGTACTTAAAGCTCTAAACTTAGAAGGATTATTTTTATGTGTTAGATTTATTTTCCCTCTGTCTGTATTTACAAATAAGTGCCCTTTATCATATTCAAACTGGTTAGGATCTATTACATCTGGGTGGACACCAACACTGTCATAAAATGAGTTTACTTTATCTTTTAGCAGTTCGTGATACATACTAGAAGTAGTTACCATTCCAGTCATATCTGTGATACTGGTATCTGAGACATTCATGTCATCCATTTCAAAATCTTCATGATTAAATCCTCCTGCTGCCATTGTTTTATTAATTTATTATTTTTTATTGTGCATAATAAAAATGACACAGTCTTACGGATCAAAGTTAGACCCATACAGAAAACTACGTGAGCCCCTGGGTGTTAAGGGCATAAGACAATCAATCGTCATCACGAACAATCCAAGTACCATAGACCAGAACCAAACACTTACAGTCAAGTTTCCAAACCTAGGTCCCAGTGACGTTATTGTTCCTGGCACTGCACGCCTAGCATTTAATATTGAACTTTCATCAGACGCAGACATAAACAGAACTCTAGTTGACAATCTTGGCAGAGGAATTGTTAGGACTATTAAAGTAAAACTTGAAGGACAGGAAGTGTTTAGTCTTGATGACTCAGATGTGTTCTACTGTTATAAAGATCTTTGGCTCACAAGAGAAGAACGAGAAGACCGTATTTACCAAGGCATACAATCTGATAATATTGGTAAACTTCGAATCAATGCTGGAGATAAATCAACGTCAGCAGCCAATGACGTTATAATGGCAGAAACATATGGAACTAGATTTTACATTCCACTCGAGTTTGAAATCCTCACAGCTCATCTGCCTTATTATCAAGGGGCACTGAATGACCGTCTGAGCTTTGAACTAACCTTCAATGACTACTCCAAAGTTATTAAATCATCTGCCACAGATGCAACATATAAGATCTCTAACATTTCTTTGGAATATGAAATTGTCACACACACTGAACTAGCCAGACTCATTCAAAATCAGTATCAGTCAAGACTGCCAATTTATTATGACAGGGTGATTAGACATAGTTTAATACCCAAAGACAAGAGCGACCCAATGTGGAACATAAACTTGAACACACCTGCTAGGTCACTTAAAGGTATTCTTATGTTGTTTGTTGAACCAGCAGATCCATATAAACGGGATTCAGAAAAATTCTACAATCCTAAGATTACACATTTGTCCTGCACAATTGAAGGCCGCCCTAATCAAGTGTATGCTTCAGGTTTGTTACCTTATCAACACTATGATGAGATCACAAAGTATTTTGCGGGTGGAAGGATTAGAGATAAACCTGCAAACATTGTGTGCAAAGATCTACATCTGTATGACGTTAGGATCGGACAATACCTTACAAACAAATACGCACTTTGGCTAGACCTTCGTAGTACAGATGATGATTATCTTCATGGGTCAGGACGAACTGTTGAGAACGGCAGTGATGGAATAACAATCCAGATACAAAAAAAGGTTGAAAAAGCCGAAGCCATAAATATATATTTGTACCTGATATATGACACACAACTCAATATACAAGACAGTAGACTGAGTGGACACATATTAAAATTATATTGTGTATTAAAATGAACCGGAGCTTGATGACCCTTGACCCACACTGTGGATTGTTTTGTGGTGCCACGGGGTGTGGGAAAACTGAATTTGTTCTTAACCTTTTACAAACAAGATACATACACCACTTTGAAAACATTGTAATATTTTGTCCTACAATCAAACACAACAAAGCTTATCACAACCGTTTATTCATTTGGACTGACAGCAACATATACTTAGTTGACCCTGAAAAGAAACTGAATGACTACCTACAATATTTTTACAAGCAATTTGAAGGACAGTCAACTTTGTTTATTGTTGATGACTGCTCAGCAGAGAAAGACATTGTCAAAAAGAGAAACACTCTAGCAGAACTTGCTTTCAGTGGTAGACACGCAAACGTCAGTGTATGGATTCTCACTCAGAAATATAATGCTGTACTGAAAGATTTTCGTGAACAGTTAAAGTTTATCTGTTTGTTTTACTGTAAGGATCGTGACAGCTTTGAAGACTGTCTCAGAGAAAATGATGTCATCCCAAATAAGCATGAACGTGATGATGTAAAAAATAAACTGAAATCAACTAAGCATCTAAAGCTCATTTTAAAGACAGATCAGCCCACAGGGTATGGGTTAGTAAATTAATTTATTCTTTTGTTTGTCTAATAAAAATGACAGACGGACAAACCCAAGTGATTGATGTTACAGAATGCTTCAAAGATGTTATGCACTTTACTGACTTAAAATCACGTGTGTTTGGACCCAGCTTTAAACTCTAAACACCGACAATAAGAATATACACGACATATAATGTTACTTTGGAATATTCAGATGGATTACCACATTATGATTTTGAGACTGTTGATCTTAAGACAAAGGCTTTTAAAGTTTATAATGCTAACAGTGGCCACTTGCATTGGTTTGAGGTACTGTGTGAAGACATATTTGTTCAATTAAGAAAACTACATTGTTACATTGAAAGTGTTACATTTAATAAAGTGATATTACACCTGCAGGACAAGACTTCAAGACAAACACCAGGAAAGTAGTTGACTTGTTTATCATAACTACCGATAATACAGTATTACATATGGTGTGACAGTGTTAATTTTTTTTTCATTTATTATTTTGACGGACAAATAAAAATGACGGACAATTCACAAAGCCCTGGCCCATCAAACCCTGGCTCATCAAGTTTAAGAAACGTGTTTCACACAACAAACTTGCCTATATCTAATAGTAACAATGTCTATGAATCAATAGAAAACTCTTTTTCTGTCATACAACAAAATCTTCTTACAGGCAGTGTGAATATTCAGATTGTTGCTAAAATAGAATTTACTAGAGTAGACGGTGAAGTGATTGTATCGTACATATCAACAAGACAACACACAGTTAACACAAGAAGAGAATTAGAAAACGTGTTTAGAGACAGACTATTACCTGACTTCCTCCAAGCAATTGACAGTGCAAAAAATGAAGGGGTCTGGCTGGCACGAAGGGCATGTGCATGAACTGCAACTAAAGCAGTCTAGGTATCATCCTATACTAGGTAAATCGTGGTTGCCATTGCCAACAGAGGTTGCAAACAAAAAGGCTGTTGTTAATATTCAGAACAATGACAACTATTGTTTCATGTGGTGTGTGCTTGCTAAACTACACTTTGTAAAATCAAAGCCTGAACGTGTATCTAACTACACCAAATTTGTAAATGAACTCAACTTCAGTGGCATTGAGTTCCCTGTTAAAATAGAGGACATAGACTTGTTTGAAAAACTAAATCCTGGTATATCTGTAAATGTGTTTGTTTGGGATAATGAATCTGAGAACAAGTTACAACCAATTAGAGTATCACCTCTGGCTCCAACATATGGTCAGTCAGAAGATAAGCATGTTGACATGTTGCTAATCGGTCCTGCCGGTGATGACAATAACTTTCACTACACAATTATCAGAAATATGTCACGTCTAATTCATGGGCACACAACAAAACACAATGGCAAACAGGAAGTTTGTAAAAAATGTTTACAAAGATTCTCCTCTATTTCAGTAGCGCACAAACACGTCCTACACTGCAGATCAGCTGATGACATACAAACTGTACTTAAGTATCCAGAGCCTGGTAGTCAAGTATATTTTAAGAACTATGGGAATCAACAAAAGCTGCCATTTGTAGTGTACGCTGATTTTGAATCATTGGTTGTACCATATGAGGGTCCTGTTCCAGAGTCATTACCAAAGACTATAAAACTCAGTGACCAAGTGGTGTGTTCTTTTGGATACATTCTTGTTAGGTCAGATGGTTTGCATTCAGAGCCTGTTATCTACAGAGGTGAAAATGCAGCATGTTTGTTTTTAACAGAAATGAGACATCTGTATAGTCAGGTAGTACAGTATCTCACAACATGCCAGATGCCTTTGGTGATGACAGAAGAAGACAAACTGAAATTTGATACAGCTGAGACGTGTTGGATTTGTGAACAACCTTTAGGTTGTGATAAAGTTCGTGACCACGATCACATAACTGGGCGTTACAGAGGTGCTGCACATAACAATTGTAACTTGTTATTAAAAATAGATCCTAAGACATACAAACTGCCTATCTTTTTTCACAATCTAAAGGGATATGATTCACACATCATCATGCAGGCTGTAGATGAGTCGTACAAAAACATTAGTTGTATTGCACAGACAACTGAGAAATACTTAACTTTTAGGTTAGACAAATTAGCATTTTATGATTCCATGCAACATTTGTCTTTAGGATTGGCTAGTCTGGCAGAAGGACTGACTGAGTATCCAATAACGAGTAAATATTTTGAACCAGACTTGATTAAGAAAGGTGTCTATCCATATGAGTACATCAGTGAGTGGGTTGTGTTTGAGGAAACAAGACTGCCACCAAAAGAGAAATTTTATTCTACACTAACTGGAAAAGGTATTTCTGACTCTGAATATCAACACGCACTTGATGCATGGGATAAGTTAGGATGTCAGACGATTGGTGACTACCATGACCAGTACTTGAAAGCAGATGTTTGTTTGCTAGCAGACGTATTTGAAAGTTACCGTGAAAAGGGTTTGTTACACTACAAGCTTGACCCTGCTTGTTACATAACTAGTCCTGGCATGACATGGGATGCATTTTTGAAATCCAGTAAGATATCTATAGACCTGTTGTCTGATCGTACGATGGGTGAAATGGTAGAACGCGGATTGAGAGGAGGCATTAGTATTGCAGCAAATAACTACGCCAGAGCCAACAATAAATATCTTGATGACCTTGACTTTGACCCCTCAAGGTCAAGGTCATTCATTACGTATCTTGACGCTAATAACCTTATGGGTTCGCGATGTGTGAGTTATTGCCCTTGAAAAACTTTTGTCTGTATGATTTGTCACAGTATGATGTAACAGAGTCAGGGTTAACTAACAATATTATGAATCTTGACCGAAACAACGCGAAGGGTTGGATCTTTGAAGTCGACTTGGGAGTACCCACACCACCTACATGATTACCACAATGATTATCCGTTGGCTGTTGAGAAAATGAGTATGACGGGAAAAAAAGAAGACACCAAACTTGTACCAAATTTGAATGACAAATTCAATTACGTTTGTCACTATCGCTTGTTACAGTTTTACATCAGACACGGGTTAGTACTAAAGAAAGTTCACAGAGGAATTCAATTTGATCAGAGTGCTTTCATGAAAGATTATATAATGAAGAACACAACCCTTCGTGCCAGAGACGGCAACACTGCATTTGACAAAGACTTCTTTAAGCTTATGAACAATGCCTGTTTTGGCAAGACTATGGAAAATCCTCATCACAGAAAAGATGTGAGACTGGTCACAACTGAATTGGGTGCAATTAAACTTACAGGCAAGCCACAGTACACAGGGTATAAAGAATTTCATTCATCATTGTATGCTGTGTCACTCAAAAAAAAGATTGTCAAACTGGACAAGCCAGTATTCATTGGTATGGCAATTCTTGAGTTGTCAAAACTGTTGATGCTTGAATTTTATTATGATTACTTCAAACCAAAGTATCCTGACTGCCGTCTGTTATACACTGACACTGACTCTATGATCATTGACGTGTGTACTGAAGACTTTTATGAAGACATGAAAACAGAACTACACATGTATGACACGTCTGACTATCCTAAAGATCACCCACTGTTCAGCACACAAAACAAAAAGGTGCCTGGTAAGTTTAAGGATGAACTAAATGGTGTGCCAATAGTTGAGTACGTTGGACTGAGATCAAAAATGTATTCTATACTGCACCAGAAAGGCAGTCAGTCGAAAGCCAAAGGAATAAAAAAAAACAGCAATAAAAAATAAAGACATACGTCATGAACATTACAAGCAAGTGTTAGATGGTGCATTAATGCCTGACTATCCAAACAAGTCACTGAGATCAAACAAACATAATCTTGAAATAATTCAAACACATAAGAAGTCACTTGCAGTTGGAGACACAAAACGTGTTTTTCACACTAAGGAAAAAGCTTATGCACCTGGACATTACAGGCTCAAGTTATCTGAAGACATTTGTGATGAACTGATTGATGAATTAATTGATGACTTAGTTACTGAAATGAGTAACGGTGTCTGGGGGAATAATCTGTAATTCTTCTCTGACAAATGCCCTCTGGGGTGCAGGCTCATACAGGTAATATATTGTTGCGTCAGGACCAGGAATTATTTTTTTTATATTATGAACGGATGTGGACCAGATGGGGTCTGTTGCCCTGCGTCTGTCGTCGTTCTCAGCCTCTCCAGGTTGATATAAATATCTCACCTGTTTAGTAAATAAACTTGTGTCGGGTGTTGGGGTTGGTCCTGTTTTTGGCTCTGTAATTGTTTTCAATTTAATAGCATCAGCAGGTTTTGGGTGTCCTTCGTTATTCATTGCTTTTATCACATGTGGTAATCGCTTAACCCACTCAGTGTTACGGGTGTCATGCATGAGTTCCTTAGAATACTGGTAACTGAAAAGTCTCTCTGACAACTGTTTGTTAAAGTTCTCTACAATTGCCTGTGATCTGTGTACACCTGGAATGCCTCGTCTGACCAGTACACCATGCTTTGCAAATAACTGATTAACAGCACCCTTAAATTCAGATCCGTCATCAACCTGCACTAGTCTGGGGTATCTTAAAGGGCCTCGACTATATATTTTTGATAATGCTGTAGCAACAGTGGTAGCTGTTTTGTCAGATATGGGTTCAGCGTCTTTATATCTTGAAGCAATGTCTACAACAGTCAGTGCATACTTGTATCGTTTCTTTCTTATTGTGTCATGTGGTAGGAACAGGAGGTCCATTTGATGTGTGTCATTAGGTGATGTGTTTTCAAAATGGGGTCTTGTTATTTTTCTTGGAGCAGGGAGATATATCTGCCAAATTGCCTGTCTCTGTAACCATTGCTTGACCTGATTGAGTGATATATCTCCGCCCACAGCAGCATGTAATTTCTGAGTAGCTGTTGCTCCTTTCCAATACCCTGATGGAGAGTAATATATTTTTGATAGTTTATTTTCGGCTGCCATTTTTTATAGCAATGAAAACTCCTGTAAAATAAACAAATGTCATTCCCACTAGAACAAAGATTATCTCCCCGTTTCTTTGTTGTGTGCTTGGTTTGTAATAGTCACTTAGTTTTGGTTTTGGTATAGACATGTCTTCACCCGTGACAAGAAAATATTCCCTGATTGCTTCGTCTGCATTCGAAAACGTATGCTGTGCGTGACCTTCAAGCCTGAGTTTTTCATTGATGAAATCAAGTTTTTCAATTCTATTCTTTTCATATTCTTGTTGAGCTTGAGCGAGTTTCTCTGTTGCCTCATTGTGACGTTTCATTTCTTCTGCTGATTCTTCTCTACCCATTTTTGAAAAGAGGTAGTTTGAGCCACTGAATGCCAGAGCATTAACAACTGCCCCACCAATCATAATAGCTATCGTCGCCATATTTTTATTTACATAGAAACATTTTTGGGAATAATTCCCTGCTTGACAAGAAAGTCTTTTGTCGCAATCGACGCTGTAACAACTACAATTAGCTTAGTGCTGTCTTCGAAATCGAGTCTACTGAGGTCTGCTGATTTCATTTTGAGTAGACTTTTCCCCAGCATAGAATAAGCTACTGCTAATCCACTGATTACGGCAGAGTGATACACAAGGTTTATTATGTTCTTTGAGTCATTCATTTTTTAAGGCAATAAAAATTAAAATAATATTTTTATTTACTGCATATAAAATGGGTCAACGGCTTTGGATATTGTTGGTAATGTGGCGACTTCTGGTTTTGTTTTTGGAGTGTCTGATTTTTTGGTCACTGTACGAGTCTGTGGTTTGTATTTTTTGTATAATTGATAACCTACGTAACCAAATCCGACAACAAATCCGGCAATTATATATTTTGTTGTTTGAGGTTCGGGGTCAGGGTCAGACTTAGTTGTTTGTCTCTCACTTTGATGAGGGAGTGACGGCCCTGACGGTATTGACACAGGCTCTGACGGTCCTGACGCCTGGTCAGTCACATGAGCCTTTTCTGTTTGCGCTTGAAGCTGTAATTTTTTTTGTCTGTTATATTCAGCTAATCTTTTACCAGCCTCAACCCTGCCTGGACTTTTAGCCTTAGTCACAGTTTGAACCTGTGCCAAAACTGGACTGGGGTTCGGTTGTGGAGTCGTCTGGGTTTCGTCCATTTTCTTCTGCAGTAAAATTTATTTTCGAGAAATCAATATGGCTCCCAGTAACAAGTAAAGTTACCACAGGTGCAAGGTAATTTCCAAACTTGTAAAACATGACACATGCTAATTTGCCAATTGTACTTGAAACAATAGGATTGCTTTCAAGGTCGTGTGATAGGCTGTCACTATCCACAGGTAGAAAGTGACTCACTGCTTTTGTGTATAGGCATACTAGAGATCGACTCAAATCACGAGTCATTAGTGAAGCAATGTGGTTTTCATATTTAGAATGAAGCTTGATTAGCTCGTCAGCGGTGAGAGATTCAATATCCTCTGTCATGTATTGTTTTCCGAGATAAGTCTTTGATTTGCCTGACACAACTACAGAAAGAAGGCGCTGTTTTTTCGAGTCTAAGTCTTTGTTTTCTACAGCATTAATATCGTTTAGAAGAAGTAATTCGTCTTGATTCATTTTATAATAAAAAATATTAATTTTAATGTCATTGAATTTGGAAACCTTTTATTTTACCGAAAAAAATAAGGAAAAACCAAGAAAAATGGGCGGCGCGAAGGCGTGGTAATATGTGGTCCAAAAATCCTGGAAATTTGGGATAGATATAAATTGTCCAAAAACACCCACATCCCCCCTCTCTACAGCCCACTGAATGTTGATCTTTCATGGCAGGCACATCCCAGACACAGTAGGATATTCACCTTATCAAACTCAAAACAAAAGGAAAAACATAAACATTAAGAATGAAATAATAATATCCATGAAAGTAAAAACGAAAGAATAAAGCAATAATCTTTTTTTTTCAAATGGCAGGTATCTCCCGCGCACATTATAACGCACACAAGAGAAACTCCACAATGAGGAAAGCAAATTGCTTAGGCAAACATCCTTTTAAGATTGCATGTGTCATTAAAATATCAACATTTAGCTGGCTTATGACAAGAGAATGCTGGTCTTTCATGACAAACATCTCCCAGGCATAGTAGGAAATACGGCATCATAATGTAAGATATACATCGTCATCTCAAGTTCACAATGGCAAAGCAGACACCATTGTGTTGCGACCCACATTTTAAAAAAATAAAAAAAAAATAAAAAAAAACAACCAAAAACCTAAAGACTGTCAGAACAAAGGAAACAATGGCACGCTTCAAAGTATCACTATTCAGATGGCTTCAGCCCCAAATGAATGTTGATCTTTAATGACAGGCATCTCCCAGACACCAAAGGATATGACCAGCGCAACTGCACAATAAAGAAAGAAAATTCAGTAACCATTTTTAAGATGGCCCCTGTTTCTTGTTTCTTTTTGACAGTGCGTTATTTTGATGACTTTTCATCCAATTATTCTCTGAGCACACTGAATGGTATATGTCTTTCCTGATGTTCGTCTTCCGTGAGAGTGGAATTCTTTTAACTTACCTTGAGATTGAGGATGCCGAGGTGTACTGTAAATAATTTAGACCTTGAATCACTCTGCAAGTTTACAAAAGGATCCTCTACATTCACCCCCTCTGTCGCATTGCAAGATTCTAGGTGGACCAAATGTCATGTACACATTTTCTAGTTCATTGGCAATGGTTTCTGAATATGTGTCCGTAACTGGATGAAGCCATAGAAATCTACCGTAGCAATCAATCACTGACAAAACATACTGATAAATCTTTCCGTAACATTCAACAGGCAGTTTTAGACGTCCACTAAGTCTACTTGATGTCTTTCCATCACATTGTTGCTTCTGACAGGCTTTAGAGGTGGTCTGTTTTTAAAATGTGGGTTGCTTTCGGTATGCTCTGGAATGTTGTTGAGGAAGAACTGGATACAACATTTACTGATACCAAAACAATGGTTTTGATGAGGTACCGCAGCTCTTTTTGCATCTGCTCCTTTCGTCAGCGTGTAGAAATGCTTAAAACACTCGTCAGTCTCTATGCTTCTCAGTAGAATTAAGTTGTTCCTCATCAGACGGTCAACTCTTTTTACCAAGGTATGGATCCATTATAGTTCTTTTATGCAGCTTGTATCTCGCAGCCTAAAAACAGAACAATTGCCAAGGATAATTTCATGCATCAATATAATATGCAAACCAGTGGACAAATGTCATCAACCAATCACGCCTCCTACCCCCCAGGCATCATGTGTACATAGACCTGTTTTCAATCATGTCCCTGCACACACGCACGCACACACACACACACACACACACACACACACACACACACACACACACACACACACACACACACACACACACACGCACACACACACACGCGCGCGCGCACACACGCACACAGACACACACAAACACACACACACACACATAAACATACACACACACGCACGCAAGAACTCACACAGACACACGCACACACACACACACACACACACACACACACACACACACACACACACACAATACCTGGAGAAAAAAGAAAAAGTAGTTAACCCCATCCAAGTCTCCAGGGCAGACCCGGGTGGGGAAACGTACAAAGTAATAATACATTTACAAGAAAAAATGTAAACAGAAATCAGTGTTTGCATGTATACATATGTGCATCCAGTATTTCCAAGAAATTACATGGTAAAAAAATGGTGAAAAGAGAATACACTGATATAGCTTAGGGGGGAAATAGGCAGATATTGTTTTACAAACATTTGCAATATGATTCTGCCAGCACAGCTTTTCATCTATGATGATTAAAAGCAGACGCTGCTCCATGACTTGCTCAACAGACTGGCCATTAAATGCAAGTTATAATGGAGGGGGGTTCAGCTGGTGTTTTTATCTAGTGGTAATCAGCATACATTTAGTTTTGGAAATATTCGGTACCATGGGGTTATTTTGACACCACTGTGAAACATCATTCAAATTACTCTGAAGAGATCTAGTTATACAATATATATTTGATGATGAAACGTCAAGAGTTCCGTCGTCTGCAAAGAATAATAAGAATAAGAATAAGAATAAGAGTACTTTATTATCTCGAAAAGAGAAATTCGGTTGTGGTACATTTATAACAAATAGTACAAACAAGACATAAAAACATTATAGCATAATTATGAACATTTTCTCCCTGCACTTGCACAGCTACAAATTCCAAATGGATAAGTAAACACTACAAAATCTTTACACATAACTCTTACACATCTCACACAAACATCTTTTATGGACTGAACTGAGCGGCACTTATACATTCACACCCACCTCTACATATGCATACATAATACGCGTGTTTCAACCTAGTCCTAACCCTCACTACTTATTATACAAACGTCTCAGTACATTAATACACATTATTACACACGCTGCATAATTAAAGTCTACCATAATAAAATAATTAGTGGGTAAACACTCAGTAACAACAATCCCAGTATGTCCATGTTCACCACCAAATGAAACACAATATAATCACTTCTCTAAAATCAACAAGCTCCATTCCTACTGATTGCACAGGTAAAGGGGGATAGGGGGGAGGAGTTAGGTTTGGGTATGCGTGGATGTACCTACAGATTGCTTAGAGTGATGGATTTGGGGATGAAACTGTGCTGTAGTCTAAGTGTTCTAGCTTTGTGCGTGCGGAGTCTGCGGCCAGAGGGGAGGAGTTCATAGAGGTGGGCAAGGACATGGGATCTGTCTGAAGCTATCCGCCTACCCTTTCTCACCACACGTTGTTCATACAGGGACTCCACACTGTTTTGCTTACTGCCAGTCACTTTGCTGCAGATGTTTACCATTCGTGCCAGGGTGTTCTTGTTCTTCACACTCAGACCTCCATACCAGCACACAGAACCGAAAGTGATGACAGACTCAATAAAAGAGCAGTAAAAAGTTTGAAGGACAGAGGGGTTCACATTCAGCTTCCTGAGTTTCTGGAGGCAGTAGATGCGTGACTGACATTTCTTGTGTATGAGGGAGGTGTTTGCGTTAAAGGACAACTTATCATCTATGACTGTTCCAAGATACTTATACTCAGTCACACGCTCAACAGACACATCATCGATCATCAGAACAGGGACAGGGGCAGGGTTTCTTCGAATGTCTATCAGTAGTTCCTTGGTCTTACTCACATTTAGGTCTAGAAAATTATCTTTACACCAAACACTAAAACGTTCTACTTCTGCAAAGTAAGTCGCATCATTATTGGAGAGATCTTCTAAGGCAGTGTCATCCGAGTATTTTATAAGAAGGGTAGAGTCAGTGCCACTACAATCGTTAGTGTACAGTGTGAACAGCACAGGGGAGAGAACTGTACCTTGAGGGGCGCCTATGGAAGTGGACCTAAGGGATGAGAGAGCTGTTTGAAAGCGAACTGACTGGGTCCTATTTACAAGGAAGTTGACAAACCATAGGATAAGCCTTGGCGTTACATTGTAACATAGAAGTTTTTGAGCTATGAGATAGGGTTGTATAGTGTTGAAGGCTGAAGAAAAGTCTATAAAAAGAATGCGTACAAAAGAGCCAGGTTTTTCTAAATGTTTGTATGCATGGTGCAGGAGTGTGAGCGTGGCGTCATCAGTACATCTGTTTTGCTTGTATGCAAACTGGAAAGGATCTTGATAGGGCTTGACCTGATCGAGCAGTCTAGAAAGGACAACACGCTCAAAGCACTTCATTACTATAGAGGTGAGAGCTACAGGGCGATAGTCATTGAGTGTCTTGGGCTTGTTGTTCTTGGGGACAGGGCAGACTGTAGATGTTTTCCAGAGCCTAGGTACAGTGCAATCCTTCAGAGACCAGCTAAACAAACGGCTATAAACAACAGACAATTGACTGGCACATACTCTCAAAACTCTACCGCAAATATTATCAGGGCCTACTGCTTTCTTAACATTCAGTTTGCTAAAAAGCTTCTCAACCGCCTTGCCATGGATCTCAAAGTCTTCATCAACATTGCCTGCCACATTTACTTCAAGCTGGGAAATCATGCTATCTAAATCATCCTTCAGATCATCTTTCTCAAATCTACAATAGAACTCATTCAGTTTTTTCAGAAAATTCAGTTTGTTCTTTCATTGGCATGCTACTGCTACTGACTTTTGATTTATTGAGGCCTGATAAAGTTTTAAGTCCTTTTCATGCTTCTGCTAAGCTACCTGATTCAAACTGTGACTCTACTTTCTCTTTATACTTTTTCTTAGCGTCTAAAATCTGCTTCCTCAATTTATTTTGTACTGCTTTCCTTTCTACTCTGTCTCCAGTCTGAAATGCAACTTTTTTCTCATTCAATGTGGCTTTGAGAGACTTTGAAATCCATGGTTTGTTGTTGGGATACAATTTCACTGTCTTAGATGGAATAATCATATCTTTACAGAAATTCACATAGTCAGAAGTTACTTCAGTAGCTTCGTCTACACTGGCACTAGAATCAAGAAACACGTCCCAATCTGTACACTCAAAACACCCCTGCAACTGTTCTACACTATCCTTAGACCACACCTTAACTAACTTCTTCACTATGGGCTCTGTCTGGATTTTGGGTTTGTATGCTGGGACAAGAAACACAGTATTGTGGTCAGAGTTACCTACGGGAGGGAGGAAGAACGATCGGTATGCATTGGGGACGTTTCCATACACTAAATCTAACGTCTTGTTCTTACGAGTGGGGACAGTCACGTACTGGTGAAAAGTCGGTAAGCTCGTGCGCAAGTCACAGTCGTTAAAGTCACCTGCAATAAAGTTGGGGGCGTCAGGGGAGACAAGCTGTAACTCTCTAATCACATCTGCTATCTGGGCTGAGGCGTGGGAGGGGTTGGAGTGAGGGGGGGGGGGGTGTAGATGACCGTTACAAAGATCTGACCAAACTCACGGGGGAGATAACGGGGTCTGAGTGAAACTGACAATAAGTCTACATCACGTGTTGTAAGCTGTTTCCTAACCATTACGCTTGACTTGCTACACCACCGTTCATTAACATACAGGCCTACTCCGCCACCCCACCGTTTCCCACTAATCTTACAATCTCTATCAGTTCTAAACGGCGTACCAAAACCGTCGATCGCAACACTATCACACATCAAAGAGACTGCAGGTTACACTGGGGTCAGATATATGTAGTGGAAGATCGTTGATATAGACAGAAAACAAAAATTGACCAAGGATAGATCCTTGTGATACTCCTTGCGCTATCAACCCCTCACGCGAGTTTGTCTCATTCACATGAACATATTGTGTGCGCCCGTGCAGGTATGCTTTAAGGAACGCAAGGGTGCCATCACTTAACTGATAGACAGCAAGCTTCTGAATTAAACTCTCATGATTAACGAGGGCAAAATGATCGAGAGGTAAAAAAATACAGCCCTAGTCATTTGACCGCTATTTATCGCGGTCAGCCATCTATCAACGAAATGTGTTAGTGCTGTGTGACAAGAGTGCTTTACACGAAAGCCCGATTGCAGTGGATGAGTGAGTTTGTGTTTTTTTAGATAGGGCTGCAAATGCGTGTGGGTGTGCCTTTCAATCGGTTTAGATAAAGTTGATAGCAGGGAAATAGGTCTAAACGTGTTTGGGTCAGTGAGGTCTGTTGTTTTAGCTAATGGTATCACCTCTGATGTTTTTAAGCTGGAAGGAAAGTAGAAAGTTAACGAATCAATGATATACGGCAGAGCCAATTTGAGAACAGTGCTGCGAATACCATTATGGCCAGACGTACGTTTATTTTTTAATGCCGATATGGATTTTCCCACGTTAATAATGGAATATGAAATGATGTATCGGGAGTCAACCTTTCATTACAGAACCTTTTCAATTGTTCTGACACCACAGATGGCTGATCGGGAGATGTGGTCTGGAGTAGTGTATTGGCGGCTGAAAGAAAATGCTGATTCAATATATCAGTTGGGATGTTTGTACACTGAGCAGTATTTTTGGACCTCGTGAATGCGTTCAGCGCACGCCAAACTGATATAATATCCTTTTTGCCATTCATAAGTCGGTGAAAGAGGGACCTCTGAGCCTTTCTCACTAGGGACTTTACATAATTTCTTTGTTGTCGAAAGGCTGCACATAATTTCTTTGTTATCGAAAGACTGCAAAATCTTTATTTCGTTTATATTCATCTCGGATCTGCATGGCACCCTTGATTTTGTTATTCAATCAGGCGGGCCCGCCTGGTGATTTTTTTTTATACATGTTTCTTTCTGAATGAGGCATGTATGTCAAGAACACCAATAAACAATATGTACCATTCAGATAAAGGTTTATTACTTTGTTATGATCACTATGGTGGTAGACCGTATCGAATGACATATTACTTAAATCGTATAAAGACACATCCCTGCTAAAGTGTTTAAGCGATCTATATCGAATGGTTGTGTGCTGATGCTTGCGGAAAGGATTATTCGCTTTTGTGTGAGAGAGAGAGAGAGAGAGAGAGAGAGAGAGAGAGAGAGAGAGAGAGAGAGAGAGAGAGAGAGAGAGAGAGAGAGAGAGAGAGAGGGATGATGATGAATCTTTATTTATTCAGGATAAAGCTATTAGGCAACTCAATGCCTGTCTTACAAGCTGTCCTGTAAACAAAAAACATAACAGGAAAATAAACAGAGCATGCAAATACTAACAATAATAAGAAGAAGAAGAAGAAGAAGAAGAAGAAGAAAAACTAAGGGAAAA
>BTPG01000002.1:63765781-63853082 GCA_036245525.1 Semisulcospira habei | reverse complement strand
AGGGCAGACGCAAGATAGCGGTATCTAAATGCGCAGAAAAGATGCGCGAAAGAGGTGTGTTCTACAACCTTAAGGCGCGCTAGGACACTTCCAATATAAATAATCTGTCAAGGTGACTGTTTTGGGTTTCCTGGATTTTCTACAAGTTCTGAGTGCTATCTATGCGAAAAACATACTCCTTTTTCCTCAGAGCTTTTATCGAACACCCAAAAATGTTAAATAAACAAAGTACCCAGCGTTTGTTTACATTTTTCCCCTCAACATAATTATGTGCATTTTGCCTACTTTCCTACCTGGTCAAAGCGCATATTCTTCTTTCCGCACTGAAAAAAAAGTTATGTCGTTTGAAACCCACTTATCTCCCTTATTTGTCCTTCACCGTAGCCTAAACGAACAATCAACGGCAAAAATCTGCCTGAGGCAAACCTAGCAATTTGTCGATAACTTCCAAACTTGGTCCTGTGACGATCTCAATCAGCAGCACAACATGTGGGTCAAATTGTTGTTGTGATGCGTCTAGTGTGGTAGTGTAGCGTCTGTGCTTGTCGCTCTCGCTTTCAGCTCCCACCGCTGGCTAGCAGTTTTGCGTAAAGGGGGAGCAGAGTATGTCAGTCTCTCCCTGCCAGTACACAGCCTCTCCAACAACAAGCCTCATGTAGTGTCTCCTCGTGGCGACTCACGGTAACCGAGCACCTCACGGACTCGGGCTGAACTACAGAGGACTCGGAGGAGGTCAGGCCCCCAGACATGCGGCACGCAGGCCCATCGATATGTTGACAAGCCCTGATGCCCATGAACCAGATCCCCAGCTATGGGTAAATAGCCCCACTGCCTTTGGGTACCTTGGTAGAGGCAAAAGCTAGGGGAGTAAACCCTATACAAATCCGGGCAGGGATGCTCGATTGCCTTGGATGGCAGATCTCCTTCGAGAAGGAAAACTCCGAGAAAAAACCTGAGTAGATGGGACTCGTAAGCCTTGGTCGGCAACGCATCTAGGAGGACACTCCAAAGTCAAACCATCCTGTGCTCCCAGAAAAGGCCTTTTGACCAGGAGTTAAGGGTGAGGTAACCCCGACAGAAACCACGAGTGCTGAAGACGAAGGTACTGGACTGCACAGCGCACTCTAACAAACCACAGTACCACGCATATACAGCCACATGACACTTGGAGGAGCACAACATTAATGTGCATCTCTGATTGGTTCAAATGTATTTCCGAGTCTATTCGGCTAACTTCGTGTCAGATACAACTCGCACCTTGCAAGTTTTTTTTTTTTTTTTTTTTTTTTTTTTTTTTTTTTTTTTGTTTGTTTGTTTTTTTTTTACGCATTACAAGCTAAAGATTTACAGAAAACCGCAATTGAATCTAGTCAACAAGACAGACCGAGTGAGACTGAAGTACGTGTATAATCGTAATATAGAAATGTTGTAGACTAGACTTTCTACTAGACAATTGTGTGTACACTTGGCCGTTTACGCAGCAAATCTGCACCACACACGTATGTGATACAGCTTTTCCGCTCGTAGACAGCAAAGAAGGAGGTGTGTAGGAAAATAAAGTTTATTATTTTCTGAATAACCGATAGAGGTCGAACACGCCGATACCAAATAATAACTAAGTTTCTTGTAGTTATCATAGCTTTACTGTCCATCTAGTACCCCTACCCCCACAAATTATGACCCATTTGGGGAGTGGGTTCGGTCAAACTCTGTGGTATATTTGATACGGTGTTAATTTTGGCAAACACGTAGCAAGCTACGTGGTTTTGGACAGACTTTCAGGAAAAAAACAAACAAACAAAAAAACACACATAGTTTCCGATCTCCAGCAGGGTGGTGGCGGGGATGATGGGGGCGGGGAGGGGGGGGGGGGGGGTAGGGGTGTCTAGGGATGGGCCAAGGTCTAAATTTCGGATTGTTATGAATGCATAGTTTTGTTCCATGGTCAAGCAGTTCACAAACAAATCATAAAAATCTTCAACCTCACCCCTTTTATCTTTGATTTTTGGATTTTTTCACGTAATGCTTTGTCAAATCGTTAGAGCACTTACCTGCCCCCCCCCCCCCTCCCCCCCCCCCAAAAAAAAAAAAAAAAAAAAAAAGCACGTCCTTTCGAAACGACCTGCAGTTGCATAATGATGTTTGTCCCTCTGTCTGTCATGTTGACTGGATTTCTCTGCGGATTTGTCGAAAACAACGCGTCGAAAAACTTGCTTGCAAGGTGCGAGTTGTATCCGACACGAAGTTAGCCGAACAGACTGGGAATACATTTGAGCCAATCAGAGATGCAGTGTGGTGCGCCTATTCAAAATAGTCATAAGACCAAATTTGGAAGTTATGGACACATTCCTAGGTTTGCTGCAGGCCGTTTTTTGTTGCCAATGATTGTTCATTTAGGCTAGCTTGAAGGACAAATTACTGCAAGGGAAAGAAGCGGCTTTCAAACGACATAACATTTTTTTATATACAGTACGCAGAATGTGCTCTTTGACCAGGTTCAAAAGTAGGAAAAGTGCACATAATTATTTTGAGCGAATAAAATGTAAGTAAACACCGGGCACTGTGTTTATTTAACATTTACGGGTGTTGGATAAAAGCTTTGAGGCAAAAGGAGTATGTTCCCGCAGACAGGACACTCGGAAAAATCAGGAGAACACAAAACAGCCAAAGTGACCAATTTTTCACACTGGAAGTGTCCTAGCTCGCCGTGCACAGCACAGGCATGTGTTGCAAAACGCGTTATCACAACATATGCCAATGTACGATATCATTTTATTCTTTTCATTAAACAGCAAAACAAACAAACAAACCATTGTACACTAAACCCTAGTGGAAAAGCCTTCTTCAATTAAAGCCTGTGCAGCACACATACAAAGAAATGCTTTGACGTGAAACGTGTTCCGTGTGCTAACCAGTTGTGCATATGTTTATATTGCAGATATAAACGAGTGTGACAGCAGCCCGTGCCTCGGTGGTGGTACATGCGACCAAAACCTAACACCAAACTATTACTTCTGTCACTGTAAAGACGACACCCCAGGCAGTATCTGTCAGTACAGTAAGTATAAAGTAAACTCAAGCACAGTCTAGAGACTCGACACACGATCACATCAGAAGTAGGTCCAAATCTGCTCTTCTAATGTAAAAAAGAGAGGAGATATTCATTATTAAGCTTGGCCTATCCATATCAGCTTGACATAGTCATAGTGGAAGACACCAGTCTGGATGGGGAGGTTCATGGGAATGAACTTTTTTCTCCGCTTCGTCTTATAGTGATGGTTGTCCACGGTTGTGAAGGAGACGAAGTAGAGATCGTTTATAACGTCACTGGCACCGCTACTATTCGCGATGTGGAGAGTGTGATGCTGGTCTTTCCTAATGAGGGATCGGCCGACGACGAGTTAGCCAGTGCTTGATTTAATTTTTAGCGTCTGGGCTGGTGGCCGTAGACTTCAAGTTTCTTCGAACAGCCCCTGCAGCATAACATGAAAACAAGTTCTAAAACTGGTTTGCAGGTAATGACGCTAAGAGCTGTTCTTAATTAGACGAACTATTGATCGGCAAACCTAGATCGGAGAAGATCGGCGATCTTTTGGTTTGTTTCTTAATTGAGGTTGAACGAACCTAGGCGAACTTCAGCAAACCAGGTTTGCCATGGCTTTCTTTCTTAACTCATTCTACCCCATACACACCATAGCAAGATAATGATCGACCATGATAGTTCAAGGGTGATGCCAGAATAGCATGGCGCCTATGGGCGCCAATCTATTCTGGCATCACCCTTTAACTATCATGGTCGATCTGTGTCCTGCACTGCAATGCAGTCTTCAGAGAACAACGGCAAAATTTGGGGATTTCGGTGTTGGGGTAGAATGAGTTAACTGAAGTGCTTGATTCGGCGTACTTACTGTCTGCGAAGGTGTTCAAAATGGCTGCCGCTGTGCAGCTTCGCGATTTGAACGATGTTTGTTTTTGTACTCCTTGCAGTAGCGACCCCACAAACAGCGTTGCGCCTCCCACAAATCAATAAAAATAGGTCTTGTTCGTCGCACGAGTGAAATATCGCCGTCCGCCATATTTGTTTGTATCGGTGACTGTCTTCTTATCTCCAACGCAGAAGAGGGTAAAAGTTTTGACCAATCAGAGAAAAGGTTCGCCTTTATTTGCTCAACAAGTTGAGCGAACTTTTTCCGACAGCGAACTATGGTTTGCCGAGGTTCGTGAACTACTTCGAACTAGGTTCGCCATATCTTTAGATCGTCCAATTAAGAACCAACCTGGTTCGTCCGAGATTGTGAACTGTAGTTCGTCAGAGTTCGCAAACTAAAGTTCGTTTAATTAAGAACATGCTTAAAGCGTAGAGGAAAAACAAAAGCGAAAACTATAAGATAAAAGTAAGGATATAATAAAAAATGGCAAATGCATTATGGCTCACTTTTTTCACTGATCTAAAACTGTGATAAAAAAAACTAAACTTGTATCAAAACTTGGCATTTTTCACACATTTGTTGACCTGTTATGAGTCTTGACCTTTCCAAAGGATGATCCAGATCAGTGTGCACAGAAATGTCTTACCATATGGTATCGCTGTACCAGGTTTGGGTTTGAATTTGAAAATAGTATTTGAGAAGAAACAATTTTTGCGAAAATATGTCTAATTGACTTTTTATGGGACCTCTTGTGACCTTGAACTTTTCGAGGGGTCAACCAAAGTAGTATATATATAGAAAGATCTTACAGCATCTCCTATCTGGTCGAAATATCAAACGAAGAGGGACGGGGGTTTGTTAGGAGAGATTTATAACTAGAATTTACGCCTGACAACACCTTCTCTCACGGATCACGAGAATGAAAACAAGATGAGAATTTCATCCCAAAGTCTGCCGTATTGTTTGGAGCTCACATACGTTTATCGTTTAGGAACATTCAGAGTTGTTTATATTTTTAGGCTTACTATACTGATCCTTTTCCCTCCTCTCTAAGCCAACCTCTGATCAACACACACGTCGGCCGGCGCACACAAATAAAGACGGACACACGGCGCTTCCATCCATTAGTACGGTCTGTGGGCTCGTGTAGCGACAGGAATCCATCTTCTTCTGCTCTAACCCATCCTCTGATCCACACACACTGGCGTAAAGAAATAAAGACGGACACGTCGGTTCCCGCCATTTCTAAGCTCTGTCGTCTGGCGTAGCGACAGCTATTCTGAAGAAAATTGATAGCAGGAGCAACGAAATGCCGTCACTTCAAGTTTCGCGTCATGACATCATTAGTCCCGCGACGCCGTGTTCATATTAACGACTTGATGTTATACGTCACTCATCGCAATACTAACGTTTGAGGTATTAAATGATCAAACTTTGCAATTTTCTTGCTGATTTTCACACCTGGGGCTTAGAGGACACAATTTGACCTAATCCTACCCCAGACCCGGGACAAACAGCAGGCTTATGCAAGCACTGTTTATGAAAAATCATGCGGATATTAATGAGAAGATAGTTTTTTTTTCGAAAAAGACAAAATAAAGTTATGTTACTTGTTTTACAAATGACTCCGAAAAAGTATTACACAAAATTGACGGTTTTTGACACCTTGGGCATACAGGTCACAATCAATCTGCAAGACAGGCCGATAATGAGCAGGTAGTATGTTTTCTAGGTCACTCATGTGAACAAGATCTGACCAATCACTAAATAGGATTTTTTCAAGATCACGGCTACTTTCGACATTAAAACGCTGTCTTCATGGTCACAGTAATATATTCATTTAAAATCGGTATCATTTTATCTGTCCAAATCCGGGTGTGTAAACACTCTAGCAATGATTACTGTTTATCTTCATAGGAAATATATGGTCCTATAAGCGCGCAACTCGTCGTATTTCAAACTGGAGGACAGTGCGACCCATTGCAAATAAGTACCAAACACAACACTGTGTACTTTGCATTTAGTTTCTCTTATGGACTCAATTCCTGGCGTACAGAAGTAAACATAGGCAGAATCTACAGGCATTGTTCATTAGCTTAAAGAAGTCTTTTTCAAATGCAGTGTTACCATCTCTTGCATGGAAGGTTGTGTTTTTCATTATGTAATCTTTCATGAAAGCACTTTGATCAAATTTAATACATCTGTGTACTTTCTTTAGTATTAACCCATGCCTGATGTAAAATTGCAGCAATCGATAGTGACATACGTAATTAAATTTGTCATTCAAATTTGGCACAGAGCTTGTTCACAAATCCAACACATCTCCGCCGTATCAAAATTTAGTTTATCTTCTTCTGTCATCAACAAAGGCATCTGACAGTTTTCCAAATACGGTACTACCTGACTATACAGTTGTCTCATTTCTGTTAAAAACTCAGCTGCTGCATTTTCACCTCTGTAGATAACAGGTTCTGTATGCTGACCATCTGACCTAACAAGAATATATCCGAAAGAACACACCACTTGGTCACTCAACTTTATTGTCTTTGGTAATGATTCTGGAACAGGACCATCATATGGAACAGCCAGTGATTCAAAATCAGCATACAATACAAATGGCAGCTTTTGCTGATTCCCATGGTTTTTAAAATAAACCTTGCTGCCAGGATCTGGATACCTAAGTACTGTTTGAATGTCATCAGGTGACCTACAATGTTTAACATGTTTGTGTGCTACTTCAATAGAGGAAAACCTCTGTAAACACTTTTTTGCAAAATTCCTGTTTACACTTGTGTTTTATTGTATGCTCATGAATTAGACGTGACATACTCCTGATAATTGTGTAGTGAAAGTTATCACCGGAACTTAATTAATAAAAGGTCAACATGCTTATCTTCTGACTGACCGTAGGTGGGGGCAAGTGGTGATATTCTAATTGGTTCTAATTTGTTTTCAGACTCATTATCCCATACATACACATTTACAGATATACCAGGATTTAGTTTTTCAAACAAATCTATGTCCTCTACCTTAACAGGAAAATCTATGCCACTGAAGTTGAGTTCGTTTTCAAATTTGGTATAGTTAGATACACGTTCAGGTCTTAATTTTACAAAGTGTAGTTTGGCAAGCACACACCACATGAAACAGAAATTATCATTGTTCTGAATATTGACTACAGCCTTTTTGTTTGCAACCTCAGTTGGTAGAGGCATCCATGATTTGCCTAAAATAGGATGGTATCTTGACTGCATCAGTTGCAGTTCATGTACACGACCTTCATGCCAACCAGACCCCTGCATTTTTGCTCTGTCAATTGCTTTGAGAAAGTCAGGCAACAGTCTTTCTCTAAGCACTTTTTCCAATTCTCTTCTCCAATTAACTGTGTGTTGTCTTGTTGAGATATATGATACATTCACATCACCATCTACCCTGTTAAATTCTATTTTCGCAACAATCTGAATATTTACACTGCCAGAAAGAATATTATCTTGTATGACAGAAAAAGACCTTTCTATCAATTCATAGACACTGTAAGTGTTGGATATAGGCAAGTCTGTTGTGTGAAACATGTTTCTTAAGCCCGATGAGCTTTGGGCATTGTCTGTCATTTTTATTTGTCCGACAAAATAATAAATAAAAAATACATCTTGTGTAATACCACTTTATTGACAGTAACCTCTAGAAAACAAACATTTTTTTTTTTAGTTGTTGGTGCATGTGTTCGCACACTTTTATAAACCAGTCATCAAACAAATTACTGCTTGCTCTGTATGTGTAATACCATTTTATTAACTGTAACACATCAATATGAACATTTAGTTTACATAGCTGTTTAAATGTTATAACCCAGAGTATCAATCCAGCTGCAGCTTGCATCATTAACTTTAAAGGTATTTGTTCTATTATCAACAGTCATACACTCCATGACTGAATGTTCATCAACATAATCCAAAGTCACATTATATGACAAATATATCACCGCTGGTACTGAGAGTCTTATGTCAGTCTGTTTGGGAGATGTTATTAAGTCAGTAAAGTGTAGAACATCTCTGAAGCAGTCAATGACATCAATAGTTTGCTCTGTTTGCATGATTTGTCCGTTTGCCATTTTTATGGACAAAACAAAAGGCTAAATTAATTTACTAACCCATACCCTGTGGGCTCATCTGTCTTTAAGATAAGCTTTAGATGCTTAGTCGATTTTAGTTTGTTTTTTACATCATCTCGTTTATGCTTATTTGGGATGACATCGTTTTCTCTGAGACAGTCTTCAAAGCTGTCACGATTCTTACAGTAAAACAAACAGATAAACTTTAACTGTTCTCAAAATTCTTTCAGTACAGCATTATATTTTTGAGTGAGAATCCATACACTGACATTTGCATGTCTGCCACTAAAGGCCAGTTCTGCTAGTGTGTTTCTCTTCTTAACAATATCTTTCTCTGCTGAGCAATCATCAACAATATACAAAGTTGGTTGTCCTTCAAATTGCTTGTAAAAATACTGCATGTAGTCATTCAGTTTTTTCTCAGGGTCGACTAAATAAATGTTGTTGTCTGTCCAAATGAATAAACGGTTGTGATAAGCTTTTTTGTGTTTGATCGTTGGACAAAATATCACAATGTTTTCGAAATGACAGATGTATCTTGTTTGTAAGAGGTTAAGAACAAATTCAGTTTTTCCACAGCCTGTGGCGCCACAAAACAAGCCACAGTGTGGGTCAAGTGTCATCAAGTTCATTTTAAAACACAATATATTTTTAATATAAATGACCACTCAGCCTGCTTTCTGCAATATTGAGTTGTGCGTCATAAATCAGAAACAAATATATATTTATTGCTCCAGCGGTCTCAGTCTTTTTTTTTTTTTGTATTTGGATTGTAATTCCGTCACTACCATTTTCAACAGTACGACCTCCCCATGTAGGTAGTCGTCGTCTGTACTACGCAGGTCTAGCCACAGTGCATACTTGTCTGTCAGGTATTGAGCAATTCTTACATCATACAGATGTAGATCCTTGCATGCCATGTTTGCAGGTTTTTCTCTAAGTCTTCCGCCTGCAAAATATTTTGTGATCTCATCATAATGCTGGTAAGGTAGCATACCTGAAGCATACACTTGATTAGGACAGCCTTCAATAGTACAAGACAAATGAGTAATCTTTGGATTGTAAAATGTTTCTGAATCCCGTCCATATGGACTCGCTGGTTTAACAAACAACATAAGAATGCCTTTCAGTGACCTAGCAGGTGTGTTCAAGTTGATGTTCCACATTGGATCACTTTTGTCTTTATGAATCAAAATAATGACAATACAACTTGGTATTGGAGATAAAAAGTTACCACCTCGAATTGCTAGTGCTCTTCATGACGTACAAACAAGGTTGCCAACTGGACAAGAAATTGAAATGACTGAAGTAACAAGACTTTCAGAATTAGCAAACACAGTAATACAAGAAACTTCATTTACAGAAGGGCAGATAAATGAGGCATTAAATACAATGGGTGACTCTCCTTTGACAATGCAGGAGTTAGTGGGGTTGGATAAAACACTGCAGTCAATCAGAGGTGAGCTGGTGAATAATGTAGCCAAACTAGGCGAGCTTGATAATCACATAGAAAGAGAAAAAGAAAAATTAGCTAAAGCTGATGATGAGAATTATGACACAGAAATGAAAGAAAGAATACAACACAGATTAAATGATTTGCAGATAAAAAAAGATCAGCGCAACTAGAAGTGATTGAAATAGGAAAAGAAAAACTGAAAACACAGGTCAACAGGGTTAGAGAAGCTATTCAGAAAATACTTCACGAAGACACAACTTTGGCTGAGAGATTGAAAACACTTTTCAGAGACCAGGGTATCACTATTGCAAGTTTAATTACTGCTCTTGGATTTATTATTAGTACTGTAGTGTTAGCTGTAACAAGTGGTGGTAGCAGTCCAGCTCCACCTGCCCCTCCATCTCCTCCAGTTCCATCAGACCCAAAAGATTTACAGGCATGGGTAAAAAAAAACAGTTGTCTCATAAATATATCAGACTTGCTTCAAAAATTGGCAGTAAAAGCAATGGATGCTTTGCTTGGCATAATAGGGAGTGTTGTCAGTTGGCTGATCAGTACAGCAGCAAAGGTAGTAGGGTTTATGGCGAAGCATGTGTGGGTCTTTTTGGTGACAGTAGGAGGGTTAATAGTGGGTTATTTAATGAAACAGGTAAAGAAGTAATATTCCTAATCCAGTAAGGCCAATTACCAATGCAGTTCTCTCTGACTCATGTATGTTTGGTGCTGGTGTTACTGGCTGTGCTGGTGCTGGTGCCGGTGCAGGTGTCGGTGCCCATGCTGGGGCTGTTACTGACATTACTGGCGTTACTGCCTGTATGGGTGATGATGATGTTACTAACTTTACTGGCGTTATTAATGGTTTTAATGGTTGTAGGTGTGTGGTTGCTGGGCCCAAGTATACAGATTGATTGAGTCCTAATTTTTGATCACGCCCAGCAACAATTATTTCATTATTATAATTTGTTATTGTCCCCGTTTGGAGTTGAAGGTCAGATGGTAACATTATAATTCAATGCCAACTACAAAGTCAACTTTCGATCTAGCATATCTGAGAATGTCTTGGTAGTGTTGTATGCTTGATGGGAGATCTACTACTGAATTAATTGAATCTTCAAGGTTTGCAAGAAACTGTTTTTGTGCTTCAAATTTACCACTCCTGTTTAAAATATTTGACTTTGTTTGAGCTTGTGCTCCTAGTATACACCACACAAACGTTCTGATAGACTCATTAATGCGTTCGACTCCTGCTTGTGTAAACCCGTCACTCCTGTCTAAGACAAATGTGGTCCAGGCATTAGACTGTTTCTGTTCTATTGACCCTAACCACACTTCGGATTTTGATGAGAACGAAGAGTAGGGAGGCCAGTAATCTTGAGGGTATTGGCTGTGACTCATAGCATAATACAATGTACCCATGCCTTTGTGATCATCAAGTTTTTGTGTAAAGTCATACTTTGTACTGATGTTAAATTCATTACATATGCGTTCAAATGCTTTCAAATCCATGGGATTGTTAAACGGGTTAAAACTGGATTTAGTGGGCAGTGTGGTATGGAGTTCTGACAGTATTCTTCTAAGCTGGTAATATGTGTGGAAACGATAGACAAACTTGATCAGTTTGTTTGGGTGATTCAAATGGTCTGTAAAAGAAACTCCACAGCCAGTAGTTGAGTATAGTATATCAAAGTTAAGTTGGTTTTGAAACATCTGTAGTGGGCTTGAAGACCACTTTCTTGCAGTTGCATCATCTGTAATTGGAGGGTTTAGGTAATGATCATATGGATTCGGCACTTTCACTTGAAATAAATCTGCTTCTGACAAAGCTATATCGAGCTGATTTAGCTGAATTATTTTCTGATCATAAGATGGTGCGACATTGTACTTTGCATCCATGTTATTAAATTGAAATGCATTAACAGTGGTAATTGTTGGTGATTTAAATTCCATTATGCTTTTTTATGCGATAATAAAAATGTTTATAACCTTAATAAATCTTGACACAAGCAAACCAGTGTGGGTAACTAATGGGATTGATAATCGAGATGGTAACAGACTGTAGCTATCCATGAAATGTTCTACACAGTAAAGTGGTTTAATGTAACAGATGATACAAGTTTTCATGTAAGTTATAGAAACGCTGGTAATAGTGGCTTGGGCACTAAAACACACTTTATACCATCTGGGTATTATGACTTTTGTACTTTAGCTGAATGGTTTCAAACTAAATTAAAAATTAAAGCAACTTTAAATCAGGCTCACTTATGTGTTACATTAGAATTTCCTGTAGGTAGTCAGCCTATAATTTCAAGTGAACTTGCATATTTGCTCGGTTTAATAGGCAGACATATAACGTCTAAGCATGAAAGTTAGGTAATGGGTTTTGGAAGTGCTAATATTGGTGGTTGGTCACCTACGATGGTTGAAGATGAAATAACTGGAAAATATCCTGTTCATTTGTCGGTACACACAGTGCTAAATGTTCATTTAAAAGAACCTAACACAACTGAAAATGTTCACAATGGAAAGCCTTCAACTTTGTTGAGATGCTTACCGACTGGAACTGCTCCCTATTGTGAGAGTGAAGTTATTAGATTTCCTAATTTACATTTTAAAAAATTAGGTGCCAGTTTCTTTGAATCACTGTGTTTATCTGTAACTAATCAGGATGGAAAACCAGTTCAGATGCATGATTTTAGTGTTGTGTTGGAAGTTAAATAAATTTTATTTTTGCTGAATAAAAAATGAGTGGCGGCCCAAAGACAAAAATTATACCAGTTGCATGTCCATCAATAGGGTTAAGAGATTTGGCTGACTTGCAAGATTTTGATAAAGAAGGTGAGATAGGAGAGGTGTATGGCCTTGAACTTGTTTCTGTTGGATTGTACAAATGAAAGGCAATTGAAGATGTAAAAGATGGTGCTGAGAGACAGTTTCCTAAACTTGGCCAACTTCGTGATGTTACTGTACCTACGCCTGTAAATAATGTGCTATACAGCTTAAAACATGTGGGTAATAAGTGGGTATTTATTCCTACCCCTGTTCCACTTGCATCTATCCCAATTGTATGGGATGTAAATTTTGTATTTATCAGTCCTTATGTTTATTTTACTGATGAAGGAGCCCTAGTATTTAGAAAAGTTGTTAACTCTGAGCCAATGCTTGTAAGTCTTGTGCCAAGCTATTTCGCAGAAACCAATAGCAGAGAAAAACTAAAACTTCAAGAGTATGGAAAACGAAGGTATTTTCTTACAAATACAAAGGGTAGAACAGATACTTCTATTTCATTCGTACCAGCAAATTTTACCATAGATAGAGAAGCGACAATAGTTTTTGAAATTCTCATGAGATCTGTGGATGCTGTGAAAGAAGCAGATATCGCTCAGGGAATAAAACTTACATGGGATAGCTCAGAAGCAGAGTCAACAAAGGTTGTTATTGCTATTAGAAAAATCAATACAGATTTTGAAGTTTCAAGTAGTGTCCCCGCTGTTAAGGTAGTGATCAATAAACAAATTTTTGTTCCTCTAAGTTTCAGAAACCTAGAACACATAGATCTTGTTCCATTTTATTATGCTAGCAAATTGTATACCTTTGAAGAGTTGCAAAATAAATTAGAAGATTAAATTTTTTAAATATTTGCCACAAAAAATGCCACCACTGTATCCACAAATACCGCCTGAGCCGCTTGAGCCTATTGTTCCAGATAAAACATTACAGGCAGACTCATTCCGTTTAATGAATATTACAGAAGCGTTGAAGTATTTTCAACTGGAGAAAGGCTGCTCTGGCTTTACCGATTCGTGCTCTGACATCTGCATCAGTGCCGCCTTTTTTGTCTATGATGCTCCCGAGATAGGTGAAGGACTCCACCTCCTCCAACGGGGTGCCAGCAAGCAAGACTGGTTCCTCCCTGGTTGCGTTCAGCCTCATTGTCTTTGTTTTCTGTTTGTGAATGGTGAGGCCCACTTGGGACGAGATGTCAGCAAGCCTCGTGGTCTTGTCCTGCATTTGTTGATGAGTGTGGGACAGTAATGCTAAGTCGTCTGCAAAATCGAGGTCGTCAAGCTGTGTCCACAGTGTCCACTGTATTCCACTTCGTCTGTGCTCTGTGGTCATCTTCATTCCAGTATCACTAGGCAGGCATTGTCATGGAACCCCCAGGGAAAGAGGAAAAGAGGTAGGCCAAGAAACTCATGGCGTCGAGACCTCCAAGCAGACATCAAGAGACTGGGAACCACCTGGAGTAGAATCGAAGGAGAAGCACAGGACAGGAGTTGCTGGAGGTCTCTCATCGATGGCCTATACCCGGGTAGGGGTGACAGGTGTAAGTAAGTAAAGTAAGTTGAAGTATTTGGAAGGAGAACAAGCAAAATACTCCCAGTGCAAAAAACGATATAAAACAGTTTTCAATTCTGTACACAACACACCAATGGCCATTGGTGTGGTTTCAGCTGGATTATGTCACTGGTTTAGCTCTGTTTGCTATGGGAGTGGGAAGTGTCATAGGAATTGCTGTTGAAGGTGTTGGTGCTGTCACAGGACTGGCATGCTTTGGTATGGAGGCCCTTAACAAAAGATTTCATATGAAGTTACAGAAGCATGAAGCATTGAGTACGCTCGCTGGAGCTAAGCTGAGCCGTATGAAACTTATTATCAGTAAAGCATTAGACGATAATAAAATTGATGATCATGAATTTAAGAGAGTACAGGATGATTTGGCCAATTACAAACAACAGAAATCTGAAATACAAAATAAGATGCGTAGTCAACCCATGAATGTTAAAGAACTAAAGAAATCTTTTTTAGAGGAAGGGAAAAAGATAGGCATACAAGAAACTATGAAAAAAGTTCAAGGACTTTTAGGCAAGTAACGATAGGTTTTGGTAATCCATTAATTTTGTCCTACTCTTTGCAAAGTGATGTCATGCCTTTCACGTCTGCTCATTTGACACCATCCGCCCCACCACCAGAGTATTACTGAGAAAAAAAGTTTTTCTATTGTCCTTGTAACTTGTGAAATCTGTCCGAGTAAGTTGTTGATTTGGGTCAAGTTCTTGTAAATTGTTATGTTTAGGTTCTTAAAAGTTCTTATTTTAATTTGCTTATTAGAACTTGTGACAACTAACTTGCAAGTACATGATAAGGTAACCTATAAGTTATGTGTCAGTTGAAAGTAACTTATAGGTTACTTATCATGTACTTGTAATTTACTTTTTTCCCAGCGCATGGGTGAATTGTTTTTAAAATAAAGCTATAATTTTTTTCTCAAAATACATTATGATTTAAGTTGAGGTATGGTTTTGTTAATTTCAAAACATGTTTTAGGCATGAACTCAGTAAAAAAAAAAATGAGGTGCTTTAGAAGTCCCCTTCTGCCTATCTCTGATATTCCTGTCCCTACTTGTAATGGTGTTTATTTCACTACATGCCTATTGCAAGTGAACACCTTCCTGGTATTAAAAAGCGGTCATGTGTTACACCAAATTACACTGTTCCCTTACCTGGGTACACAAATGCTTTCAAAAGGCCCTATGGATATTGCTGGAGTTGATTTGAAAATGACAGAGCTTTCAAAGGTTAGTGTCAAAGATTTCACACCATATGAGCAAGAAAGATTTCAAACTATGAAAAATTAGAGTACTCACCTGTGAGCCATTTCAACCTTTCAGGTCTCATCAGAATACGTAGAAGGTATTTATTGCTCCCCCTCGTGAGGTATGCCAAAAAGTAGAAAAAACGCTGCCACATTTAGCCACTTTCTTCTTGAAGTAGACCCTTTAGCCTCTGTATGTCAGCATTAACAGCATCAAAAGCTGATTGTTGCTCCCTTAGTCTTTTAACCATTAGTTTAATTCTCTTTTTTGTCTTTTTCATGTTTTGAAAACATGTTTCCTTTCTATTTTTCGCTCTCACAAGGTCTATACGTAGGCGGTGTTTAGCTAGAGTCTCGTCTTTTGTCATCTTGTCTAAAAATGATTGACTATACGATAGTTTTTGGCCGCTTTTGACCTCCATTTCCACAACAGATTCGTTTTGGTTGCTCGCCATTTTATGACTGGTTATCGTTTGATTCTGTTTACTGTACCACTGGCACAGAAGCCCGTTTGAAAAAGAAATGGCTATGGCTGCAGGTTGACTTTATACCTGTGGTATTGAGGACGATTGCATAAGCAAACAGATAATTTGGAACATTCTAGACTGAGTCTACTCATAGCTATGGTGTTGCAAGCGATGAATCAGCAAACACTGACGTCATTATAACTTTCTAGGCTGTAAGCTTACCCAACTACGCTATTTGCGGACGATTGCATCAGCAAACACGTGCTTTGGAACATTCTAGACTACAAAAGTGTCCCCCTTGTTTTGATGGGGACCAAATGGGCCTCTGGGGGACGAAATGGGCCTCTTGGGGATGAAATGGGCCTTGGGGAGAAAGAATGGGCCTCTGGGTGATGACTTCTGAATCGAAAATGGTTTTCACTGTGCGAACACAGCGCGAGAGAGACTTTTCCTCTTATGCTGTGCCAAAATTAGACATGACTGTTTTTTTACTACACTGAATGTGCGTGTGTGCTATAAACCCAGTGACGCGTGCAGCCTTGACTAGCTGCTATTCAGTACCTATATACTGGCAGCTGTGCTGTAAACGTTGGTGGTATAATTAGCTTTTGTTTTCTCTTACCGTGTTAACTCTGTGCGACACATGCTACGATGTATGTCGCATGTGCTGCATACGATCTTAGCACATTCTTAACTCTAACAGTTTATAATAACAAAGCGCGTGTTGTGTACAATCGTATTGTAAACGTTGATTAATTAATTAGCCTTTGTTTTAAAGAAGTCAATGACAGCATTAATTATTTAGGTGGGGGTGGGGGTGGGGGATCTGCCTTAATAATCACGGGTTGACAGCTGATCAAAATCGTTGCTTAAATGATTTCTGGAATGAAACTAAAATGGCTAGGCAGATAAAGCATTGGTTGTATTGGCTGGCGTGGGTTGGTATAATGACCGAGAGGATCAAATGAATTGATCGATTGGGGGATGGGTGTGGTTGTAGCCCCACATCTTCTCTCTCTCCTCTTCACCCCGCCCCCCCCCCCCTCTCCCTTTTGACCTTTGCGAGGGTACCACTGATTAGTTTGTATAGAAAGGTCTTATCATCAGTTACCTTTGTGGCAAATATGACTGAAAAGCTGAACACTTACTCATTTAAGTGACGTGTTGGAAAGGTCAGGGTCACAAGGGTCACAAAGGTCACACATATTATGCTTTACATGCCTTCATTTAAACTACTTCGAAAAAAGTAATTTCAGTTTCGATCCTTCCATATAAAACTAAGAAAGTAAAAACAATTATATTTTCACGGAACCGGACTAAAGTGTCACTGACTAAAGAGACGTAAGACATACTTGACGAACCTCAGTTTTTAAAAAAAAACAGTAACATAAGTGTGTCTGTTTGTCTAGAAATACCAGAGAAGCCTGAGCACAACTGTGAACCATATGTCTTCGTAGGAGAAAATCTGGCATGTACATGTTCGACGAAAAACTACGGGAATCCGCGGGCCACGGTTGGGTTTGTACTAGCAAAGGACGAGTACACCCCCACGCTGTTTAAACCCGACATTGCGACAGCTCAAGACGGGTTGGAGTTTGTGTGTGGGTTATACTGGCAGGCACCGGGCATTGACGATGTACGCGTCGAGAAGACGTACACGCTTAAAGTCGCATGTAAGTTCCTTATGGGCAAACAATCTTTGGACCGTCGTTCGAACGTATTTATGGAATCTATCTCTCCCAGTAGCGAAACTTCTTCGGGCCCACCGCGGCCCGCGCTAAATGATATCCTCCAGCAAAGACTAGACAAAGTGTCAGACAAAGTGTACACAAAATCGCATGCTAATCAGTGCTTCTAAAAGTATGTTGATAACAGCCGCCAAAAGCACCAGCTAAATCCTGCCCCACTGAAAATGTCACTTGGTAATAAACCTATCCAATAAGTATCCATGCACCACCTACTTGAAGTTGTAGTTGACGACCAGCTCAAACGGGAGCCACATATTGACAGTTTGTGCAAAACCTTGTGAAGGAATGTAATTCTGCTCTTGGAGCTTAGACATAGTTTTAGTACTAAGTGATATACGCTGTTCTTTCACTCAAACAGTAAAAGCCTCTGTGATTATGTGTCCGCTTTGCTTCTTCATGTGAGAAAATTCAACTCACTGTATCGTCGTTCAGTCAAAATAATTATTCCAAGCCCTACTTCCACAGAAGAAAAAAATCCCTTGGCCTGCTTCCAATGAAAGAACAACTCAGATTTACCAAATGCATCCTCATGCACAAAATATTCCATCACCAAGCCCCCAAATATCTGTGCAGGCTACTTTACTTCAGCCCTAGACATCAGCTTAACACGAGGAAAAGCTTAATTCATTAACCCCGCTCTTACCTCTATGATAGATATCTACTATTTTCTTATAGTTTTTGTCTGGAACTGATTCCATCTGAACATAAATCATTTTTAGGTAAAACCCATTGTTAACGTGCTTTGCAGACTCACCTTCAATCAGAGCGACTTCTGATGAAACGTAAATGTCAAACAATTTTTTCTTTACCCATGCATTTGCTAACTGAACATCTATTATCTTGGCGGTCTGATACACGCTTTTGCGTCAGTGTGTGATGATGCTGATTCTATGACACTGTATGTGTATAAAATTAATGCTATGCGCCAATTTATTTCCCTTGCTTTTGCGGCGACAGCAGTTGTAAATTCTTCAACCTCATTTTTTTAAATACGTTGTCATGTTTTGTTTTGTATACATGACGGTTTGCAAGACAGACATTGAGTTGACTAACAGCATTATACCTGCAATGAAAGATTCATCATCATCATCATCATCATCATCATCATAATTATCATCATCATCATCATCATCATCATCATCATCATCTCTCTCTCTCTCTCTCTCTCTCTCTCTCTCTCTCTCTCTCTCTCTCTCTCTCTCTCTCTCTCTCTCTCTCTCTCTCTTCTGTTTGTTTATAAATGATCTTCCACTTCATATATTCAACCCAAATACTGAATTGACATGTTTGCCGATGATTCAATTCTTCACGCGGGCGGGAAAACTGTACCTGAAATATCAAGCTTAGTCTTCAGGAGGTCTCACTGTGGTGCAAAAATAATCAAATGCTTGTTAATCCATCTAAACCAAAAGAGCATGCTAATCACAACACGCCAAAAGCATCCGCTCCGCCCCCATTCACTTAGCCTCTCTTTTCATTCAGTTCCCATTGAGCAAGTCAAGGAATGTCGTCTCCTCTGGGTAATTGTTGACGAACAACTGTGCTGGTTGCCCCCAAAATAAAAATAACAATCCTAAGTGACACATCAGGAGTCGGAGCATACCTAATCATAGTGCTGCTATGGTTAAAGCTGTGTATATGTGAGTTGTTCTCTAGAACTGGTTTCTGCTTGGGGTAGACCACTTATTTTTCCTTGCTTAATTTTTTTGCCGTTTCTAGGTGGATGACTATGTCAAAAATCCATCAAATATATGCCAAAGAATGAGCTGACTCAGAGTCGGGCACATGAGATGTCGACGTAGCCAAGCGGGCCTTGGCTACGCAATATTACGCAATGTATAATTTTAATATTTTATAATTCGTGCTGCATTTGGAATTTTGTTTCCTGTGCATGTCCCCCTCCCCCCCCCCCTCCCCACTGTTACCATCTGTTTACTTGCTACTCCACTGCACCAAGCATCCTTCTCATCCATTGTCTACCCTCAAGTTGAGTTTTAATCCGGCTATTGTTTCCCCTGTCATCATCTGCCTTTCATAGTGCCTGTCTGGGTAGGTAACTCTGCAGTCCTGTGCAAGGTGGATAACTGCGTAATTGTCTGCCCCTTGCCCTTTCTTAATGACCAGTTAAGAGGACGCTGCAGCACTTGCTAGTATTAATTAGCCAACCAGTCATTTTCCACCTTTAATTAGTAGCCAATCGTTTTGAAGTGTTCAGCTTCTTTGTCCACTCAGAGGTCTGTGGTAATTTTGAACTAATTTCCCTTAGCTGGCCTAGTGATTGCTTGAGCATTGATAGACTGTGACCATGTGAAAATCTACTTTTGAAAAGTTGTGGATTGTGAAAGGGATTGAGTCACTACTACTAACAAAAACAGTGTAGAGGACGTGCTGTCATCTCGGCTTGACCACGATCAACAAGTGGAGGAAGCGCAAGTGCCCGATGACGAAAATCCTCGTTGAACTGGAGGACCTCGACAGCAACATCATGCTGGATGAGCAGGGGGAGCGGCGTCTTCTGCCTCCCTCTCTTGGCTTGACTTCGTGAACGAAGATTTTACAGGGGTTGCCCACGACGTCTGCAGGCCTCCTCGTGGCTGCGGAGGCCAATCCGGGACAGGCAGGTTCGACCGCAGGGGCTGCAGAGGAAGGACTGGCCAGGGTTCTGAGTTGCGGCATCTCTGTTTTTTTATTCTTCTCCTGAGCCGCTTGTCCTTAAGGTTAGCTCTGCGAGAGTTCTCAAAGGAGACGGCTGCCTTGTAAATGGTGGAGTGCCAGGTGTCACGGTCCGCAGCAAGCGAAGACCACTGGCGGTGGTCGATTTGGCATGCACTAAGTGACTTCTTGAGACAGTCTTTGAATCTCTTCTTTGGTGCCCCTCTGTCTCGGTGTCCAATGGCAAGCTCGCCGAACAGGGTGATCTTGGGTAGGCGATGATCCTCCATCCTGGAGACATGCCCCGCCCAGCGGAGCTGCGTCCGCAGCAGCAAAGCCTCGATGCTCACAGTTTCTGCTGTTCAAGGACCTCGACGTTGGTGACATAGTCACTCCAGTGAATGCATAGGATGGTACGCAGGCAGCGCTGGTGGAAGCGTTCGAGAAGTCGTAGTTGGCTGCGGTAGAGGGCCCAGGACTCGGAACCATACAGCAGGGGGGTGAGGACGACAGCTCTGTACACGCTGATCTTAGTGCCTGTTTTCAGCTGTTGATTGTGCCACACCCGCTTGAATAGTCGCCCAAATGCGCTGTTCGCTTTTGCCAGCCTGCTGTCAAGCTCCTTGTCCAGCTTGGCGTCCGATATGATGATGCAGCCAAGGTAAGTAAACTGGTGCACTGACTTTAGTTCAGACCCGCCGATGGTGATGTGGGGCGTGCGATGCTCTACCGTGGGTGCCGGCTGGTGGAGGACCTCTGTCTTTTTCAGACTGACCTCGAGTCCAAAGAGCTGGGCAGAGTCTGCGAAGCAGGACGTGATGCGCTGCAAGGCTCTCTCTGTGTGTGCAACGATGGCAGCGTCATCAGCAAAAAGCAGCTCACGAATCAGTTGGTCTAAGGTTTTGGTGTGGGCCTGCAGTCGTCTGAGGTTGAACAGGCTGCCATCGAGACGATACCTGATGTACACTGCATCGTCATCGTTGAGGTCCACTGTGGCCTGCTTCAACATCATGCTAAAAAAGATGGTGAAGAGGGTCGGTACCAGCACGCAGCCCAGCTTTACACCGTTGAGAATAGGGAATGGTTCTGAGAGGTCATTGTTGAGTCTGACCTGGCCTTGCTGGTCCTCGTGTAGCTGGACGATCATGCTAAGGAACTTTAGGGGACAGCCACGTCGCTCCAGGATCTGCCACATGCCTTGCCTGCTCACAGTGTCAAACGCTTTTGTTAAGTCAACAAACGTTATGTACAGCCCTTTGTTCTGCTCGCGGCACTTCTCCTGAAGCTGTCTCAGCACAAAGACCATATCGGTGGTGCTCCTGTTGGCTCTGAAGCCACATTGGCCCTCTGGAAAGTGGTCTTCAGCGATGGCAGGTACCAGCCGATTCAGGAGCAGCCTTGCAAGAATTTTCCCGGCAATGGACAGCAGGGTAATTCCACGATAGTTGGAGCAGTCAGACTTCTCGCCTTTTTTCCTGTACAGGGTGATGACGACTGCATCACGGAGATCCTTTGGTAATGTTCCTTCCTCCCAGCAGCATAGAAAGAGTTCGTGGAGCTTGTTGTGCAGTGCTGGGCCTCCAAGTTTCCAGATCTCTGGCGGTATTCCATCAATGCCTGCTGCTTTGCCACTCTTGAGCTGGTGGATGGCTGTGAGAGTCTCTTCAGCGTTGGGCGGTTTGTCCAATTCAACCTTTACTGCGAGGTGTGGGATTTGGATGATGACTGCTTCTTGAACAGTGCGCTCAGCGCTGAAGAGGCTCTGAAAGTGCTCCGACCAGCGGTTCAAGATGGAGGAATTATCTGTGAGCAATGCCTGACCATTAGCGCTTCGCAGGGGACTCTGTACCAGGTGCCTGGGGCCATACACTGCTTTCAATGCTTCGTAGCAGCCCCTGTAGTCACCGTTGTCAGCGCAGAGCTGGGTCCTCTGTGCGATTCTGGTCCACCACTCGTTCTGGAGGTCTCTGAGCTTGCGCTGGAGACTGCTGCAGACGAAGCGGAAGGCAGATTTCTTCACAGGGCAGGAAGGCTGGGCTAGGTGGGCCTGATGGGCGGCTCTTTTTTGTTTTTTGCTAGGAGTTCCTGGATCTCTACATCATTTTCGTCAAACCAGTCTTTGTTCCTCTTTCTAGCGAAACCCAAGACTTCTGCAGAGGATTTTGCAATAGCAGTTTTCAGATGTTCCCAGAGTGTTTCAGGGGAGGAGTCTGCTGGGTCCGCTATGTCTTTGAGCCTGCGCTGTAAATCTGTCTGAAAGGCAGCTTTGACATCGTCACGCTGAAGGCTGGCAACATCAAGCTTTTTCTTGGGGGGGGGGGGCCCATTTCTTGGGGTTTGGCTTGAAATGGAGCCTGAGTTTGCAGCGGACAAGGCGGTGGTCAGTGAGGCACTCTGCGCTGGGCATCACTCTGGTGAGGAGGACGTCGCTGCGGTCCCTCTGACGCACTAGGACATAGTCGATAAGGTGCCAGTGTTTGGAGCGAGGATGCATCCAGGTGGTCTTTCGACTGTCCTTCTGCTGAAAAGTAGTGTTGGTGATGACCAGTTGCTGCTCTGCGCAGAACTCCAACAGTAGGCGGCCATTGTCATTGCAGTTCCCGACGCCATGCTTGCCGAGGACTCCTTTTCAGGCTTCAGAGTCCTGGCCCACTCTGGCGTTGAAGTCGCCAAGGATGATGACTTTGTCGTCTGCAGGAGGCTGCGCAGGTCAGTGTAGAACTTGTCCTCTTCTGCAGGCTCTGCCAGGAGGGCTGGGGAGTACACACTGAGAAGGGTGACGTGTTGCTGGTGTCTCAGTGGGAGGCGCATGGACATGATGCGTTCAGAGTGACCCGTTGGTAGGTTTTCCAGCTTAGTCGCAATGGAGGTCTTGACCATGAAACCCACGCCTGAGAGCCGTCTTTCTGTTGCAGGCCTGCCTGACCAGTAGAGGGTGTATCCAGCGCCAAGTTCTTGGAGGCTGCCTTCGTCCGAAAGGCGTACTTCGCTGAGCGCAGCGATGTCGATGTTTAACCTCCGCAATTCATGGGCAATGAGGGCGGAGCGACGTTCAGGGCGTCCGCTGTATGCTGTGTCAAGCATGGTTCGGATGTTCCAGCATGCTACGTTGAGTCCGGTCGTGGTCGTCATGAGAGTGGATCCGTTATTCTTTCTTGTTTTCTGACCGCAGGAGAAGATGCCCGTTGACCGCGGCTAGCCAACTGGGGTTGTGAGGGGACGAGCTTTGGTTAGGCCACCTTTACTAGGCTCCTCTCCGTGTGGAGCAAGCAGTGCTGTTCCTAAAAAAAAGGCTGCTTGGTCGTTCAGGGTGTGCCGAGTGACGTTGTCATCCACAGGTCAACATCAGGCGACCAATATCCTGAACCGCCTGCATGCAGGTTTGAGACTGCGGCTTCCAGTGACATCTTTCACCTGCCGTTTCGCCCCTCGCCCATCGCTACAGGACTTGGAATGGTTGGTGTCATGGTCCGTGGACGTTTCCTAAAGCCTGCTCGGTGGAGCGTTTTGGTGGAGTGCAGTGTGCGCAGTACTGGCCCCACCCTTTAAACCCTTGGTTCGTCTGCTATGGCCTAGCACGCTTGGACGATGGCATCGAGGTCCTCGGGTCGTAGGTTTTATATCAGACTGTCCTTGTCCTACTCTCAGGCTCAAAAACCTTCCCCGGAGACACGGGGGCTTTGATTTCAGGGTTTTTCTCAATTAGCCTTTCCGCAGCCAAGCGGCCAGGCCTGAAAGGCAGCAGGATGTTACGTGGTGGAGTTGTAGTCGAAGTATGATAAACACACCAGACACACACACGTAGAGTTCTTTAAAGTAAACCTCGTTCAGCTGCAATCCGTCACACGTGGCTTAAGGATGTAGACAATACTGGAGTAACAGTTCCAACAATATTTAATTCAGCGATGCGATATCCACACAGTAATGCACTCTCAAATGCACAAACTACTGAATACAAAGTCTCTTCTGCGATGTCCTCACTACGACTCAAAGTTTCTCATACACAGCGTCTCTCGCAATAAACTGCGTATCTCTACAACTGACAAAGCAAGACAATGTACTAACGGGCTTTCCCAGCGCCCTCCTTATATACACTATCAAAATCTAGAATCTTCTATGGAAATCATGTAATTCAACCAGTGAGAACGAAACGCGCAGCCGAAACTCATTAACATGAATTTTCCAGAAACAATATAACAGGCTACAAAAACACGGCTGCTCACTTCAGCTCTAAATTCTAACGTATAATTAAGACACATAAAAGTATGGTATCCCTATCTATGATAGCTCAAAAAGGTACGAGAACATTCACCAAACAAAATAAAAGCTGCTCACTACACGCGCACAGGAAAAGTAGCGAAAAATGTAGCGATGTCAACTAACCGACGTGACACTTACGAGGCCACCAGAGAGTGCGACCCTTCTAGCACGCACCGGACTAAACACAATAAAACGAAATCGGCTCTACTCACGAACAAAAGAAAATCTTACTAAAAAGGCACGAAATCATAACCGTGATAGCTCAAATAAACAACATATCGTTACCTACGAATAACACATGTACGCTCTCACAGGATAACACAACCACAATCGTAACATTACCCCCCCCCCCCCCTTCTTAAGAATGAAATTTCACAAAAATTTCTTCTCAAATTTTAAAAATACGGTTGTGGCTGTGTAAACCTACACAAAACCCTAAACAAATATAACTACACATCAAAAATCAAATTTAAAAAAAAAACGTCTCACAGTTCCTGTAAACAGTCCTGAGCATCGAAATGTTTCATACAAAAGTTATGTGAATCCTCGATTAAACTAAAATCAATGTCAAAGTTCACTTCTGGATCAAATCATGGGGTACAGTACACAGTTCACACAGTTATTGGACCTGGGTCAAACACAGTCGGCTTAGGAAAAATGTTACAGTCCATACACACCAAATTGGATCTCTCTTGTTCCTTCGCAATAACAACTGGCGATCTGGAATCCCTGTCGACTCTCAGGTCCGGCGTCTCTCGAACATTCTTTCTCGGTCCTTTACTCGTGTAGCGAAACAGACGACACGACTCGTCGCAAACCGGATTGTCGGATGTTAGATTAACCTCGGGCTGGATGGTGTCTATTTTCCCTGGGTCAGGTGTAAACTGATGCTCGAACTCTCGAGTCAGGACACACAGTTCTTCACGTTGAGTCTGGGTCAGATTTTGACCGAACTGGATATCTTCTACATCCTCTTTATGTCGGAGTTCATTAAGGTCAAATAGGTTCTCGTCGTCTAGTCTTTCGTCATCAGCAAGACGCACCGATTCCGCCGATTTTTGTTTGTCTTGACCTCTCTGTAGCTCCACCAGCCTGTCTTTATTTACCACTGCTGCTTCCGTGTTGTCCGCCTCTTTTAGAGGGATGGTCTGGTGACTCTTCTCTGCTTGACTTCTCGTGGTAACGGAACATATTTCAGGTCTCCAATCCGGATCTGGATCGTCTGCATTTCTGGCACCATCAATGTTTCCGATGATGAGATCGTAGACTGGTGTCTTCACGCACAACGCCTTCACCTCTCCTGTCAAGTATGGGGTGTCGACACTGACTTTGGCAAGGGAGATAATCCTTATAGTTCCGTAAGCCAAAATGAGGGTGGTCCACTCCTGTAGCTTCTGGTCTTCAGCTACTAGGTCCTCTCTCACGATGATGCAGCTACAACCAGTGTCTCTCAACACTCTCACTGGTGTGTCGCCGACGAATCCTGACACCACCGGCATGTTCGGCACTTCATTCTCAGGCATCGCGATGTTTGAGACTGGTAAAAATGTAGTCCCATCTCCTACTGGGAGGCGTCCATTCTTTCTGAAAGATTCAATCAGTTCTGGTGTCGCTCGCTTTTCTCTAGACTCAAAGTCACTGGATGACGTCACATCATTGGCTAATACAGCGGCAGCTCTGTGTTGAGACGTGGTACTGCTTCTGCCTGCTATCCCACGATCTTGGTTGGATCTTCTGATGTTGTCGCCTCGGGGAACATCTTTAGAAGGACACCGTATCGCTTTGTGACCTTTCTTTCCACAGAGAAAACATGTCAGGTTCTCCACCGGCTTGTATCTCGGGGTGTCTCTGACATTGTGGATTTCCTCTGCTGGTGCAGACACACGCTGTGGCTTACTGGACCCGAACTTCATGTTGTGAGCGTCAAGGTATCTTTGAGCGAAGTCGGCCAGGGCCTTTAGTGACTGGTCTTTTTGCTCTCTAAGGTGGGCGGCCAGGTCCTTAGAACATGCGCTGAAAACTTGTTCTTTGATGATGAGGTCGCACAGGTCTTGATACTCTCTGTTTAGGCCAGCCAGCTCTATCCATTTCTCCAGGTAGCTTCTGGTTCTCTCAATGAATAGGCCGGGTGTTTCTCCTTCTTCAGGCTTGCAGTTCCGAAATCGTCGCCTGTAACCTTCTTCAGTGAAGTCGTACTGTCTCAACAGGGCGGCTTTCAACTGAGTATAATCTTCGGCTTCTTCTCTTGGTAAGCGGGTGTAAAATTCAAGCGCTTTGCCAGTTAGAAGTGCGCTCAGTTTAATAGGCAAAGTCTCTTGTTTCCAATTGTTGCTATTTGCGAAGCGCTCGAATCGCTCCAGATAAGCGTCCATCTTATCTGAATTTTCAATTAAAGGTGGAAGTTTTGGCGCACGGGCTGTTTGTTCTCTGCTCGCTAATGCTGTTGCTTCATTAGTTCTCTGGCTCTGTGCCTCAATCTCCATCTGCTTTAGATGAATTTCGTGTTGACGCTGCCTCTCCGCCTCTTCTCTCTCCTCTTCTCGTTGTTTCTCTGCCTCTCTTCGCTGTTTCTCTGCTTCTTCTGCTTGGATTTCGAGTCTCCTGATTTCACGTTCTTTGGCTCTTTCTTCTCTTTCCAGTCTCTCCTTTTCTTCTTTCTCTCGTTTCTTTTCTTCTTTCTCTTCTCTCTCCAGTCTCTCCTTTTCTTCTTTCTCTCGTTTCTTTTCTTCTTTCTCTTCTCTCTCCAGTCTCTCATTTTCTTCTTTCTCTCGTCTCTTTTCTTCTTTCTCTTCTCTCTCCAATCTCTCCTTTTCTTCTCTCTCTCTCGTCTCTTTTCTTCTTTCTCCTCTCTCTCCTTTACAAACTCGAGGAGTTGAGCTCCTTCGAGTCCACATTCCTTGCCAATTTTCAGGAATGTCTCCAATTCCGATGTCGCCATCTCTGCTTTTCACTGCTGGCTGTTTTCTCCTGCTACTCTTTCCACTGAACCAACTGAAGAGATCTCGTCGGGGTCGCCAAAATGTTACGTGGTGGAGTTGTAGTCGAAGTATGATAAACACACCAGACACACACACACGTAGAGTTCTTTAAAGTAAGCCTCGTTCAGCTGCAATCCGTCACACGTGGCTTAAGGATGTAGACAATACTGGAGTAACAGTTCCAACAATATTTAATTCAGCGATGCGATATCCACACAGTAATGCACTCTCAAATGCACAAACTACTGAATACAAAGTCTCTTCTGCGATGTCCTCACTACGACTCAAAGTTTCTCATACACAGCGTCTCTCGCAATAAACTGCGTATCTCTACAACTGACAAAGCAAGACAATGTACTAACGGGCTTTCCCAGCGCCCTCCTTATATACACTATCAAAATCTAGAATCTTCTACGGAAATCATGTAACTCAACCAATCAGAACGAAACGCGCAGCCGAAACTATTAACATGAATTTTCCAGAAACAATATAACAGGCTACAAAAACACGGCTGCTCACTTCAGCTCTAAATTCTAACGTATAATTAAGACACATACAAGTATGGTATACCTATCTATGATAGCTCAAAAAGGTACGAGAACATTCACCAAACAAAATAAAAGCTGCTCACTACACGTGCACAGGAAAAGTAGCGAAAAATGTAGCGATGTCAACTAACCGACGTGACACTTACGAGGCCACCAGACAGTGCGACCCTTCTAAAATCTTACTAAAAAGGCACGAAATCATAACCGTGATAGCTCAAATAAACAACATATCGTTACCTACGAATAACACATGTACGCTCTCACAGGATAACACAACCACAATCGTAACACAGGACAATGATTAATTTTCGAGGTTCTCTCCTCTAGATCTGCCGTGTTTAGCCTGGGGGATCATGCTGCCCAGTTTTTGGGGTCACCTCGGAGAGGATGTGGCCAGGGACCACGCACGGGCGGTCTTGTGATAGAGGGATGCTATGCTAGCCCGGAGGGATTACACACGAGGGTGCCTGGCGAAGGCCAAGAGGCCCTAGACTAGGGTGGTCCCGGGGGAGGCGCTGTAAGAGTTCCCCACTACTCGCACCACCAACGCAACGTCCCCTGGGGCCCCCACCTTTTGAATCAGGAAGGGTCGTGGCTACAGGGCTCTATCCTTCGCGTCGTTCAAGCGGCATGCTGAGCAGGTCATAGCTGACCTCGGTGAGGACCTTGGCCGACAGATCCGCCCAGTTGTGTTTGTGAGATGGATCACATACGCGTTGTTTTATGATGCGGACACGTACTACACGTACAACTCGACAAGAGAAGACAAGTCTTCTGCGGCTAAACTCCTCGCCTGCCTCCAACGCAAGTTCGGTGACGACGGAGCGCCACAGCCTCATCATCTGGGTGCTGCACCTGAGACACCTCCAGTGCTGCACCTGAGACATCTCCAGTGTAGCCGGACTTCAGTGACACTTCGGCGGCCCCAGTCACGACACCTGCTGAGGCTGCCCCGGTTCTGGTGCCACCACCTCCGCCGCCTCATGATCACCCAGTTGAGGTTCAGGTGAGGTCCGTCGAGTTGGCATCCCCAAGAGTCCAGGATGGGGCGCGGTTCAGCCTAGAGGACCAGACTAGCGTCAAGCAACGAGTGGAAAGGCGCTCCAATGTAGAGGACGGCGACATCACGGCGTTGACAACCGCCATGGCACCACCATGGAGAGGACGGCGAGCGACTAACCACAGAAAGGACACTGCTATATGGAGGTCCTGAAGGGGCGGCTGATTTACATGCCAACCCTACCCATCTTTCCTGGGAAGCAACCTGATCGCTGTCCTGTATCTTCGCTGAGGAGGTTCGTCTAGGGATGGCATCCCTGGACAACGTCCCAACCGCGAGTTTTGAGTTCACGCCCACCATCTTCGTAGAATGGATGGCCGTTGCTTTTGAAGGGAAAGCCGTCGACCACTTCGACAACTATGTCGAGTCGGGTGGTCCCTATTGTCCCCATGCGCTGCTGGACTCGCTTAATTGCACCTTTGGTGAGTCTCACGGTGAGCTATCGTCGCTGGAGGTGCAGGTCATCCACCAGGATAACCCCAAGCAAAGAGTGAGGAGGCGCTTCGCTATCCCTGTCAGGGTGGCACCATCTCCAGTGCTGTCAACCTCCCCGTTGGTGCCTGCAGCCTCCATGAGGCACTCCTCTATACCTGTCAGAGTGCTGTCTTCTGAGACGGGTCTTAACAGCTCACCGGCCTGACATTCACCCTGCCGCTCAGCGCCGTCTGCCTCTGAAAGGCTGAGGCTCAGAGCGATTATGAGTCTGTTACTCAGTCGAGACCTCCACCTGTCTGTTGGGAGGTGTGGTCAGCAGAGCCACCGCGGTGCCAGTTGTCCCACCTCAAGGAACCGGCATGGACATAGACAGTTCAGCCAGCAGCAGTTTAGCATGCCATCAGCGAACACGGGACTCGTACTGACACTGCCGATGTTTGTGTTTTTTTTCTAAATGCTTGCCTTTTCAGTGGTGCGCGCGCTTGGTTTGTTCCGCTGTCATAAACATTATGATGGCAGTACGTGCTGGGTTTATGCCCCTTTCTGAAGTACTCTGAAAGTTGATTCGGACAGTAGGATGTCTGTAAATTTGTGTCGCTGCCAATTTGATGCCAAACTGTGAAACTAACTGTTTGTGTGTGCATAGTTATTTGGATGTGTGAGTGTTAATCCAAAAGCTAACCCGGTCTACCGTGCACCCCCGCCGCCCACACCCCTACCATGTTCCCTTAAAGTTCTTAGGAACACACCAGAGATATAGCCGGCGATGCAAGGGTATCATTATTCATGCTCTTCGCGGATGCTAAAATGTGTTTGAGAAACATTTTCCTCTAAATAAATCAGAATACATTCCAGAAGCCCAAATCAGGCAATATTATGTTAAGGCACACATTCTGCGTCCTCTGCAAAAAAACAGAATGAAAACAATATTCAATATCTGGCTCACAGTGAACGTATTTGTGCACCCAGTAAACGTCCATTTCCGCGAATTTGCAATAAAAGACAAAAATAATGTGACAGATGCATTCAGAAATTTCCTATAGCACTGGCAGTCTATTTTCAGGTTTATATCATTAAAACAGGATGTCACAATTTTTATAAACTTCACTAGGTGATGCTGCGATTACTGCGAGTGCCACAGTGGTTGATGTTGTATCCCTACCCCCAAATTGTAAAAATACACAAAACTAATTAGAAAAAAATTGCTAAAGTTATTCCATTACATTTTGACCTCTCTTTACCTATTAAATTTAAATAATGTGAGCATAAAGTGCAAGAAAATAAGGAAGTCGGCATCCTTTACGGTACGTTCGTGGTGAATGATAGCTTTTTCCAATTTTTACATAGCGGAATTGGGAAACGTACGTTGTTTCCGATGCCCTCAGAAATTTTGTATACAACTGATAGGTCTTTTTTATGTTTTATTGTTTAGGTTAGAGTACCACAGTTACTCTCAGTCTGATTTTATGATGCTGTGATGCATTTAGGGGCCACAGTGACCTCTGTTTAATTTTTTCTGTTGCCAGTTTTCTTAACAAAGTATGCATATTGAGCATACAAATTTGTGATCATTTCATTAATTTCAATGTGACCCATCAAGTTAATTGTAATTCTTTTTAGTTAAGGCATAAAAAGGGAAACGTCTGTAAACAGGGGCTGCCGCTGAAGCTTCTACTGTCTGCACATTCAGCAGTCTTGTCAAACTCGGGGAAGGTGTACCTCAGGGAGATGTTGTGTCTGATGCTGTTTTTGGTCTACATTAATGACATCAGTACAGCAGTACCAAGGTTCCTCTCAAACATCCTCCATGCGGATGACTTTGCAGCGTGTAGCGCAGCAGAACATACAGAAATAGCATCCAGCAGAATCCAGGATGCTGCCAATAGAGTCAGTAGCTGAACTGAAAGATGGCCACTCAAACTGAGCTAGATCATCTCTTTCAATCAGATGGAAGAGGTCACTGAAAATGAGAGAAACTGAAGACCTTCCAGTACCAAAGACAGACAGGCCAACTTTACTGGCAACAACAAAATTACTGGATTCACGAGAAAGCCTCACATCGAAGCCATGGAAGCTAGACCTACGGGAAAAAAAGTATTTGAAGAACAAACTGGTGTGGACCACATTGGCTCAAATTACAGCATCCTGGCGCAATCAAACACCAGCTCGGTCAGACCAGTAGTGCGGTACCAAGATACATCGACAACATGAAACACTGCCTGCAAAACCAAACAAGATGGGATAAACCATACCCACGAAGTACCTTCTATATGAGAGCTGTCCTCGCTGTCATTGGTCTCTACTTTTTGTCTTTGACCTGATTCTGATGTTGCATTATCTCGTATTGAAAAAGTCGCGCAGATCAGCCAATGCGTCAGTAAGTTCTATAAGTCCGCAGGACATACGCGATTGATTTGTCAAACATCATTTATCATGACGTAAGATTTATTTTTTTTATATTATGAAGATGACCTGGAACCAAGTGGAAAAGAAAGCCCGGGACAGAGACTCTTGGAGATCCTTTGTAGGCGGCCTATGCCCCAGTAGGGGTGCAAGGCATAAGTAAGTAAGTAAGTAAGTTTTATTTTTTACGTAATTTTATATTTTACTTGATATGAGTTTCACTTTCGCTTCATAGGCTTAAGAAAATGGTGACAAAACAAGAACTTCACGGTACAATTTCAGTCTTGCTATAATTTGTGTGAAAGCAGGTTGACTTTACCTAGCTACATGATATACTAAGTACAAGGGTCACCTGCATGCTCTTCTGAAAGCGCGTCGATGTGTGTGTGCCTGTTAGTGCGTACGTGCGGGCGCGCTCTAAACATCTCCAAGAGGCATAGATCCTCATGCGCCTATCGGGTCTATTCCTCCTGGAGATGTGTGTGTGTGTGTGAGAGAGAGAGAGAGAGAGAGAGAGAGAGAGAGAGAGAGAGAGAGAGAGAGAGAGAGAGACAGAGAGAGAGAGACAGACAGACAGACAGACAGAGAGGGAGAGAGAGCCGCGTGCGAGAGAGAGAGAATTACGTCATATTTAGAGTATTTTATGTCAGTGTCTGCGTATTGACGGAGTTGCCTCTTTTACGTCACCGCCACTGTCTGACTTTTTCTAGAAGTAAAGTTTTTTGTGTGTTTTTATTCTTTTCTGAAAAGAATTATTTTTTGCTAAAGAAGTTGAAAGGATACAAAGCTGGCTAACGAACTCATCCAATGTTTTTCTCCAAACTAGCCACAATGCAAAAGTTAAAGTAAATATGACAAAAGTTACGGACTCTAATCTGGGTCAACCGACTTCCTATAAACAGTTGTTTATGTCTTCAATGAGACATTCAATTACAATATGCTCGGAGGCTCTCTTATACACTCACTGAAGAAAGTATTTCGCCAAGTTTCAAGCTTGTGTGTACATAAATATCGGAGATTCTATTGTTCACATACATACGCACACACATACATAACATACATACATACAGACAGACAGATAGCAGACAGACATACATACATACATACATACATACATACATACGCACATACATACATACATACATCGGAACATACGGCGCTTCGCGCCAAATGTAAGTTCAGCAGCGAGGTTAGCGTAACTAGACATGACGTAATTTTTATCTTCTTACATCAATTGTTAGAGGCTTAGCCTGCCCGCCTTTGACATCATGGACATGCTATTAAATTCGCCCCAGCAGGACCTGTCCTAAAAGTCCCTTCTATAAATAAAAAGGACGTAAAAAGCCAGGCTTGGCATCTTGTCAAAACATGGGTCATTCTCAAGATTCAGCGACATTCTTAGAGCCATCTGGAACACCCCAATTTAGGAAAAAGAGGACATTGGAGCCACTAGAACCTCAGAACAGCAACACGATGAAGAGACTTACTAAACACCGACAACACTAGAGACTACTGGAGCAGTGCAAGAACCGTCAGAAACGCTCATGTCTGAACAGCCAACTGAAGGTCCTGCAAAGGGCTAAAACTGACGTCCTTTAACTAAGCCCAAAGATGTGTGAAGAGCTCCCTTCAGATACCTGGACATCTCGAAAGAGCCTTCTATACAACGTAAACGATGTTCCAGGACTCTTTGCCAAATGTCGCGGCACTGCACAAAGCCATCTCGCTGGAGATTATGAACAAACGCTACAATCACAGCAGCTGTGCTCACATCTACAAAGGCGGGTCCACACAAGACGCCGTGCGGAACGAAAGAAATGGCGTGTACATCTGTTGTTCAGACCGCACTACTACCTCCCTCTTCTTACCAGCTAGCGGCAGCAGCTACAACTTTCGTACAGATCTGCAACACAGCAGCAGAGTACTAGCTAGAGTAAGGCAGCAGCTTGATCCACTGATCTCCTCACCAGAAAGCTTCAAGATAGACTGGATGCCCTGTCCACAAAATAGTGCCGCAGCGGATTCAGTGCATTCTGGAGTATCTGGGAATGAAGAAGCTGACAGCCTGGCCAAAGCAGGCACAAGACTACCTCAAGATTGCAACCTCCTGTAAAGAAACCAAGACACTACAGCAACAAAGTGATTGGCAACAACAGAATGGTGCAAATGAAATGGAATAACTTTAGTAATTGTTTCTAATTAATTTTGTGTATTTTTACAACTTGGGGGTAGGGATACAAAATCAAAAACTGTGGTACTCACAGTAATCACAGCATCACCTAGTCAAGTTTATAATAATTGTGACATCCTGTTTTAATGATGTAAGCCTGCAAATAGACTGCCAGTCCTATATAACATGTCTGAAGCCATCTGGCACATTATTTTTGTCTTTTTATTTTTAGCAGTTTCGTGGAAAAGGCATTTTACTGGGTGCACAAATACCTTCACTGTGAGCCGGAGATTCAATATTTTTTTCATTCTGGTTTTTTTTTTTTTTTTGGTTGTGGAGGACGCAGAGGGTGTGCCGTAACATAATATTGCCTGATTGGAGCTTCTGAAAATGCGAATTGTTTTAGCAATTTCGCGGAATTGGTCGTTTACTGGGTGCACAAATGCCTTCATTGTGAGCCAGAGATTCAATTTTTTTAAAATTCTGTTTTGTTGTTGTTGTTGTTGCAGAGGACGCAGAGCCGTAACATAATATTGCCTGATTGGGGCTTCTTGAATAAATTTGGATTTATTTAGAGGAAAATGTTTCTCAACCTTATTTTAGCATCCGCAAAGAGCGTGAATGGGTTACTATATCTCTGGTGTGTTCCTAAAGATTTTAAGGGAACATGCCTAAACATCTCGGGACATACTAAGGTACACATTGAGACCAAGTCAGGGGTGGCTTCGCCTTAGCGACCTATCGACACGCTTTCTGTCAGCTCCGATAGAATTCGGTTTTCCAAGTGGATATTGCCGTCATAATCGCAGTAACTGGTTCCCAGCTGCTGTATCCACCAACATGACCACTCTGCTCAACAACGACCACCATGTCACTTCGTGGAAAGTAACAGCGCGGCGCCATTACACACCACTGGCCAGTGGCGGCGAAAAGCACCGGGACAGGTTCGAATGGACCAACAGCGAGCAGCACGACACAGACTACAACACATGGACGAAACTACCACTATACCAGCCAACAACCTACGTCAAGGTGACGACGACAACAACTTTGGCAGCGGCGATGGAGTGCGTAACGACTGCGCCACCGGGTATCCAACTAATGAAAATGACAGCAGGCATCCTGACACAGGGGCAGGTATGGCTGTTAAAGGCAAGATTGACAAGCATGACGAACATAGACAGGCAATTGACTTATTAATCATATAACTTTGCCCTCGGGACTGTTTATGCCAAGCCCTACCCCCACTCTTATTTCTGAATGGGACATGCAAGCGGAAACAGCAACAAATAACGCAGTAGACCTAACAGTTGACACACCTGAACATTCACGTGCAACTTGCGTAAGTGTGAACATGAGTGACCCGACACAGATGTTTTGTGACCTACCAGCCCGAACTACAACATAAGACCTTTATGACAGTTCCATCGATTCTAACGGAGAAACATCAGAAATGACGTCGATTGAACACCTCCTTTCAGAAAGAGGATATGTGATGGGGGACGTGAAGGCAGTTGTGGCAGGCTTGGCAAACAAAATCAAGCAGCCATGTGTACACCAAGTCATAAGGAACACTGGATTCAAGAAAATAGTATTGGACACACGGGGTAGCAACGAGATCGTTATATGTGTTATGACTGTAAGCGACAAATTCGTAGTAGGATTATTAAGGTGTACGGTGGTCAGATGTCTCAAGAAGATCGTGACCCTGTCCTGTTTACGTAAGTGGGATACTATTGACACTGACCCATATAAAGAGTATTGTAACGCTTTGCTGGAAGACATGACTGTGTGTCACGAGCGGTACGATATTTCGTGGAATAACATGCGCGTTGTTAGACTGTAAGTGGGTCAAATATTTGTTGTGATGCGTCTAGTGTGGTAGTGTAGCGTCTGTGCTTGTCGCTCTCGCTTTCAGGTCCCACGGCTGGCTAGCAGTTCTGCGAAAAGGGGAGCAGAGCATGCCAGTCTCTGCCTGCCAGTACAAAGCCTCTCCAACAACAAGCCTCATGTAGTGCCTTCTTGTGGCGACTCACGGTAACCGAGCACCTTACAGACTCGGGCTGAACTATAGAGGACTAGGAGGAGGTCTGGCTCCCAGCCATGCGGCATGCAGGCCCATCGATGTGTGGACAAGCCCTGATGTCCATGAACCAGATCCCAGCTATGGGTAAATACCCCACTGCCTTGTGGGTGCCTTGGGAGAGGCAAAGGCTAGGGGAGTAAACCCTATACAAATCCGGGCAGGGATGCTCGATATCCTTGGTTGGCAGATCTCCTTCGAGAAGGAAACTCCGAGGAAAAACCTGAGTAGTTGGGACTCGAAGCCTTGGTCGGCAACCCATCTAGGAGAAGGACACTCCAAAACCAAACCATCCCTGTGCTCCCAGGAAAGGCCTTTTGACCAGAAGTTAAGGGTGAGGTAACCTCGACAGAAACCCCGAGTGCTGAAGACGGAGAAATTGGGCTGCACAGAGCACTCTAATAAACCACAGTACCACGCATATACAACCACATGATACTTGGAGATGGATTCAACATAAATGGTGCTCGCCCTGTGGAGTCTCACAAGGCAGGTGCAGTACCGGGCTCTGCGCCTCTTCGGAGCCCACCTCCAGCAACTGGACGACCTTCCCGACTGTCTCGTGGAGCCAGGAGACGGGGAAGTAGAGCGACTACCCAGCGAGAAAACAAGACCAGAGACAAAGAAAAGCCAGTGTGAACATCATGCACTGGAATGCAGAAGGAGTTACCAACAAGAAAACAGAACTAGAGCACTTTCTGCATGAAAACAGCATAAACATCTGCTGTATACAAGAGACACACCTGTAAGAAGGGAAACCCTTTAAGGTCAAAAGATATCAGGTCTTCCGAAGTGATCGCCAAGAGAGGAAGAAAGGGGGAGTTATGACCCTAGTTAGAAACAACCTGAATGTCAGCGAAACCAGGAGATTCATGGAAGAGGTGGAATACATCCAGGTCAAGATGACCACCAGTGACAGCAACCTTGACCTGGTCAACTACTACTGCCCTAATGATAAACTGCTGTCCAGTGACACTATCCAGGTCCATAACAGTGGATTCCTCATCACTGGTGACTTCAACAGCCAGTCCCAGAGTTGGGGATATGACACACTTGACAAGAGAGGAGAAGACATCGAGGAGTGGCAAGATGAAAACCACCTGATACTTGCCAATGACCCTGAGGACCAACCTACCTTCTACTCTCGCAGGTGGCACACCACCACTACACCGGACCTGGCGCTTTGCACTAAAGATGTTCATAAGTGCCTCAGCAGAACAGTAGGACCACAGTTAAGAAGAAGTGACCACCGCCCTGTCCTCCTCTCCCTAAAAGGAAGCACAGCAGCTAGCTCGCAACACCGGCCAAGATGGAACTACCGAAAGGCAGACTGGCGCTTATTCAGTATCCGAACAAATGAGCTAATGCAAGACCTCGCTGTGTCTGGAAGGAACATCAACAATGTGGTCAGAGATTTTAACGACATTATCAGTAGGAAAACATACCCCGAGGGGTCCGGAAAAACTACACCCTATACTGGACTGCAGATCTTCAGAAAGCACATGACAACCTCACTAGGGCCAGAGAAGACGCTGAAACCAACCCCAGCCAAGAAAACAGCATCAAGCTACAACACAGTAAGGCCCAGTATCTAAAGATGAAGTTGGAGTGCACACGCAGAAGTTGGAGAGAGAAGACTGCAAGACTGAAAATGGAGAGGGACACCACCAAGCTGTGGAGACTGACCAAGGCGTTGAACGATGAGGGCACCAGGGAACAGAAGATCACCCTGGGAGAAGAAGGAAAAGCACTGACTGGTAGGAAAGCTGCAAACATGTTCGCACAGATCTATGCAAAAGAAAGTAACATCACTGTCCCACGAATGCTTGAGAAAGAAATCAGACAGGAATAAAGAGAGAGAGAACAAGAGATGCAAACATCCATGATGCAATGAAGAAGGACATCACCCTTCCAGAACTGAAGATGACCATCAAACAGCTGAAGAAGAAAAAATCTCCAGGTCCAGACAGCATCTCAAATGAGATGTTACAACACCTTGGCAAAACTGTCTTAATGAAGCTACTGGACATCTTTAACCACAGCTGGAGAGGAGGACAGGTACCCCAGTCCTGGAAGGAAGCCAGGATGATCCCAATTTTGAAGAAAGGGAAGAATAAGTCCAAAGCCCTGAGTTATCGCCCCATCAGCCTGACAAGTTGTGTGTGCAAGACCATGGAGCGCATCATCAACAAGCGCCTGCAGTGGTACCTGGAGACTGAGAGCATTATCGTGCCAGAGCAAGCCGGCTTCAGAAGCCACAAGAGTACAGAAGACCAGACAACACACCTTGCACAGGTCATAGAAGATGCCTTTCAAGATCAGAAGAGGACGTTAGCTGCCTTCATTGACCTACAGAAGGCTTTCGACAAGGTGTGGAAGTATGATCTCCTTGTGAAACTCCTTCGCAGTGGCATCTAAGGGAACATGTACCGGTGGACCAAGTCATACCTGCACAATCGCAAATCCCGTGTGACAGTGGATGGGTACTGTGGCCAAAGACTGCTGCTGTGTCAGGGGGTACCACAGGGGGGAGTCCTGTCACCGACCCTGTTCATACTCTTTATCAACGACCTTGTGCCAGAGCTACCAAAATGAGTCCATGCAGTCCTGTACGCAGATGACCTGGTACTCTGGTGCACAGAAGAGTATGCAACAACCGTTACATACAGGATGCACCTAGTCCTAAACAGTCAGACAGACTGGACCAACAACTGGTGTGTAACCATCAACAGAGAAAACATCATCAGCCACACTCTTCTCTCTCTCGAACAAAGCAAAGGCTGGCAACCTAACACTGGGCAACACCCTACTACGGTATGAAGACCAAGAGACATACCTGGGATTCACCCTTGACAAGAGGCTGACGTAAAAGCCGCACATCTGGAATGCAGAAGCGAAAGCTAGAAAAAAAAAGCTGAACATCATGAGGAAGCTGGCTGGAACACAATGGGGAGCCAATAAAAAGATCCTCAAAAATGTATATCAAGGCACAGTGAGACCACACCTTGGGTACGGATCAAATGCATGGTTGACGGCAGCCCAGTCACACCATCAGACCATTGACAGAGTTCAGAACCATGCACTGCGTATCATCACCGCCGCAAAGAGATCCACACCAATTGAAAGATGGAAGAGACAACAGGCAACCCACCCCTGCGCATGAGAAGAGATTGCAAAGCCTTGATACAGTCCACAAATTTCAGGTCTTCCAAAGACCATCCTATGAACGCCAGGATGTAACAACCAACCTCAGGGAGAAGATCAAGCTTTGTGAAGGAGACGAGAGCACTGCAGAAAAAACACCAGGCAAAGCTCCCTGCGCAGGCAGAGGCTCTGAATCCTTCCACCCTGAGAAAGTAAGTCAGAAAACATCACCATCTCTTCCACGATACCCTACATCACCACCAAAGATGAGCACAGCACTGTGAGCAAGAAAGCTCTGACAGTGGCCATGCTCGAAGAAAAGTATCCCCAGGAAGCAAGGAAACTGGCATACACCGATGGATCTGCGACAGATGCAGTTCAGAAGGCTGGGGTGTACTTTCAGTACCCAAACGGAAAATGGCAGGCAGAGGCAGTACCAACAGGCCTTCACTGCACAAATTACAGAGCTGAGGTGGAAGCCCTGGTCCGTGCTGCAAACACCCTTAGTGGCACTGCAGACCCTGATGCCCAGATTGTCTTCCTGACTGATGCCATGTCTGTCCTTGAGGCAGCAACAGCAAGCAAACTGCCACGTCTACAACAGGCACTGCAAAACATCAAGTGCACCAGACTGGTGCTGCAGTGGATCCCTTCACATTGTGGCATCTACGGCAATGAAGAAGCTGACAGAATGGCAAAAGTGGGCGCAGAAGATGAACAAGATGAACATGGAGTCAGCTTTACAGAGATGAAGACCAACATTAACTCTGTGTACAGACCATCACAATGGCCCTTAGACAGTTACCATCAGTCGTCCAGACAAGAGCAGGTGACCATCTTCCGTCTGAGAACCGGGCACAACCGACTCAATTTCCACCTGCACAGACGTGTCCACTTCGTGCCATCTCCCTTGTGCCCTTGTGGAGAAGCAGAGCAGACCACAGAGCACATCCTCCAGGACTGTGGGAACCACCAGCTGCTGAGGGAGGAGATATGGCCGAAGCCCTCCACTCTATAAGAGAAACTGTACGGGTCTGTGGAGGTGCCACAGAAGACCCCAGATTTCATTTTGAGAGTCAAACTCCAAGTGTGACGGCGATCGAGAAGAAGAAGAAGAAGTTAGACTGTGATATGTGTAGCCAAAAATCACGGAGTTTTGACAGAATATGTATGTGACTATGAGCCAAACTGGGCATTTCCTTAAACATACTTATGTATAAGTGTCATGTTTCCAGATTGTCCATGTTGTTAGACATGGTCCTAAAGTGTGTTTTCTGTAATCCCCTTCCCCCAATTCCCCCTTGTGTATTGGCTGAAAGCCTTGAACACAATAAAGAATCTGAAATTGAAACATTGAGACCTATCTTATTGAGTACTGGGGAGGGGGGTGTGGTGGTGCACGGTAGCCGTGACTTTCTTATTGAGCATGTGTTGTATACTGGTGACGGTCCGAACTGAGTGTTATGTATGCGTTTGCGTTATGATGTGTATGTTGCGTTTGAATTGAAGATTTTTAATTTTATTTATGGTGTTCGCTTTGGTTCTCAAAAGTCTGTCTTTTTGTTTGGTAGAATGAATGCACTTGTTTTCAGGTTTGTTTGCTGAGGAAAGTCGAGATGCGAGCGTGTCAGTTTTGTATGCTGGATCTAAATGTTTTTGCTGGTGATTTCCAAGTCTCTTGAGTTTGATTTGATATTTTTAACTGTTTTTATGTTTCGTTATTTACAGGTGTAGTTATTATTTTTTTATGTCTGCTGATTATGTAGTGTGTTAGTACTGCGAGGTCGCCGTAGTGGAAGAGTCGGCCCGGATTGAGGGTGAACGAACCTAGGCGAACTTCTGCAAACCAGGTTTGCCATGGTTCTCTTTCTTAACTGAAGTGCTTTATTCGGCGTACTTACTCTCTGCGAAGGTGTTCAAAATGGCTGCCGCTATGCCGCTTTGCGATTTGAACAATGTTTGTTTTTGTACTCCTTGCAGTAGCGACCCCACAAACAACGTTGCGTCTCCCACAAATCAATAAAAATAGGTCTTGTTCTTCGCACAAGTGAAATATCGCCGTCCGCCATATTTGTTTGTATCGGTGACTGTCTTCTTATCTCCAACGCAGAAGAGGGTGAAAGTTTTGACCAATCAGAGAAAAGGTTCGTTTTCGTTTGCTCAACACGTTGAGCAAACCTTTTCCGACAGCGAACTATGGTTAGCGGAGGTTCGTGAACTACTTTGAACTAGGTTCGCCGTATCTTTAGATCGTCCAATTAAGAACCAACCTGGTTCGTCCGAGATCGTGAACTGTAGTTCGTCAGAGTTCGCGAACTAAAGTTCGTTTTATTAAGAACATGCTTTAAGAATACTGTCAATTTCATTTCAGTGATAAAAGTATGAGGAGTACAGCATATTCTTTGCCAGCTACCCCAGATTTATTAGTGTGTATAATAATTTGACACTGACTGCATTGCAGGTGAGGTCATCATCATGAACATGCAGTACGATGAATCTGTGTTTAATTTCAGAACCAAGTTCACATGCCCTCCAGGGATCACAATGATCATACATACTCCGATTTGGGTATCCATTGGATATCCCACCACACCGCAATGTACTCGGTTAGTGTTAAAGTTTTAAAAATCTGAACCTACTAATAGTTGCCCATCATTTTTGATGTTTGCTGCTGTTGGGTAGTTGTTGTTTTTATTACTTGCTTATTGCAAAATTGTTTAACAATACATGGTCATTCATTTAAAATTTAAAATGTAATTTTCAATGTACTTTAAGTGTTAAAGTATGCGTAGAGGGCGTCCCTGTGGTTATTATGCAGGAGGTGGGAGCACTACAGTATGTTTTAGTAGAAGTGTGACAATGTTACTATATTTGTACTGAAACTCAGGACTGATAGTGCAACTGGTGATAATGCAGAGGTCACATACTGCATTAAACTGTTTAACTGGATGGCTGGAGCTCCATTTACTGATTTAGCCGATAGTTCTAGACCCAAAGGCCAGCAACGCATTGCCTTTTAATCATCAATGCAGGGTGCATCCAGGGTGGGGTGGTCCTAGGGGTTCTGCCCCACCCCCCACCCCCACCCCCCTCCTCAGCCCTCCCTTTTTAAAAAAAAAACATTTTTGCTACTGGGCAGGAGGGTCTGATGGGTCTGAATTTTCATTTCAGTCATACAAGTATCAGTAATACAGCATCTGACATTACAGCATAGATACCAGTTAAGCTACCTCGGATTTATTCTCCTATTCGTTTCATTTCAGAACCTTGTTCACTTTCTGCAGCACTGCAGTGGGTTGAGATCACAGGTGCAGCAAATTGGTGAAACAAATCCATTGAAATATGTGCAGTCACACGTCCACAAACCAGAGTTGGTGGATAGCCCTCACACCACAATGCAGTCCGTTAGTTTGTTTCTTGGACAATTGCTAACTTTGGTGTATTTTTATATTTTTATGCGGCCATCGATTGTGCATGATACATGTTGGTGTATTTTAATGCAGCCAGTGTTTGTGGGTTCACTAACACTAAAGTGATAAAAACGGTGAGCCTGTATTTAGTGTAAATAGTCTCCGATCAGTATTGATGTGCACTGCTGTTGGACATTTATCACGGGGGGGGGGGGGGGAGGAAGGAGGAGGGGAGGAGGAAGGGATTAACTTTGTGGTGTGGGGGGGGGGGGGCGACCTTCAATCTGACACAAGACCTCTTCCATGGTAGACCTTGCTTCCAGTGACCGAAAAATCAAACAACTTGGGGTGGAGTGGGGGGGGGGGGGGTGGGGGGTGAGGAGGGTGTAGGCGTGTGTGTGTGTGTGTGTGAAGACTCTCACCACTCACCAAAATATCCAACAATGACTTGGGGGATGGGGGTGGGAGGGTGGTCTAAATTCCCCCAAAAGGAAATTATAGCATTTCAAATATTTTTTTCCAAATTGGGGGCAGTGGGGGGGTCCAAAACTCTCCTAAAAGGGATTTTGTTATGGCATTTAATTTTTTTACCCAGATACACCACTGCTTACACACACTGACTGGCAAGAAGGAGGAGGGTGGTGATGGTGGGTGATGAATGGAGGAGAGAGGGTAGGACTGTCAATATCTTTTTACAGAGCCCTGTAAACAATAGTTGCAAAGTGCAATAGAGAGAGGAACCACAGTTGCAAAGATCGTGTGATCCACTGTTGAAACCAAATAATTATGTTATAGGCCTGTGCCACGTTTTAATGTGTGCTAATGCTTCATTATAGAATTATTATTATCCGTTATAAAACAATACATAGCAGCGTATGTTTGCTTTCATAGCATTGGTGATTTCGATGATTATATAGCCAGGTCCCTGTGACTAGGGGGCGTCATGCTCAGCCTAAAATCAGTGTGGTGCCAAGGTGTGTTACTACTATTTTAAACTGTGTGTTTATATTATTTAACTGTGTCAGTTATATTATAAACATGCAGATGGCCATTGTTGTCGACTCATGTGATCGCAAAAGGGAGTCTATTTGTTGGGCCAGCGGCTGTCTTTGTCTATTGTAAACTGTAATGTTAACATTTTTTTCCGAGACTACTAAAGCCACAATCTTTATAATTGACCCAACAATACTTTGTGGCAGGACCGGTGTAAATAAACATGTACCAGTTTCAGCGACTTTCTCAAAAGGATGTATTTCGATACACTGTGAAAAACATTGTCAACCTCACATCCAAAATACCTGATGGTTAGACCTTGATATTATTACCCCCCACCCACCCAACCCTTTTAGATTTATCGGACACTGGAAGGCTTTTTGTGTGGTGAGCTAGTTCTTACCCCCCCCCCCCCTCCCCCCGCCCCTACACACACACACACTTTTTTTGTCTTGCTGATCATGCGAATTATTTTCAAGAACAGATTGGACTATAAAGTCCGCCGTGAGATGTCACCTAATACTTTGAGCAGCAGCAGTAACAAAAACAGCAACGTGGGCGAAGGCCACCATCAACAATAGCCACGTTATCACCATCACCACAATCAACAACAAACAACAATGATACTGTATTTCGTCTAGATATCAGCTACTTAAAATGTTTTTTACGTTTGTTTTTCAAACCGTAATAACTACCAATATCACCGTTGTGTTGTTATTTACACTCGATATATTATTCATTTCGTTGAGCACACTAAAAACGGCTTAGATGACAAAATCTATATACAAAAAGTAACTGGCAAGCGCGTAACCCCTTCACTTCCGAGAAGAAAGTATACACGATCCAGCTGCAAGAGACATAGATCCTCATGAGCCCCTGCGACTGCGTGGCTCATGAGAATCTACGCCTCTTGCTGAGAACAATTTGTATCCATGTTTCTTAGACGTTTTTTGTTGTTGTTGTTGTTGGGTTTTTTTTAAATACTTTATTGACGCTTTTTTTTCAAAGTAGTAACAAGAAGAAATAAAGAGTACATACCGTACGAAATACAACATGTACACACATACACACACCCAAAACGATAATACACTATTTCAGCACGATTAAAACTAAAGTGACGTGTATTTGTAGAAAGAGAGCGTGCATTGTGAATGTCTGCATGCGTGTATCGATAACAGACCATTGTCAGAATTTCAGCAAAAAAAGTATGGATATTTTGGAGGTAATGAACAGTATCAGGACAAAAAGTTTCCAACTGCATTTTACACAAATTACGAGAGATTAACAAAAAAAAAAAAAGGTAGCAAATGCTAACTATTTTACAAAAAAATCCAAATATGGCAACCAAAGCTGTGTAAAACACTAAATTTGTTTTTCATAGTAGATACATACTTCTGTACAGTACCTGTTTCTGAATTCTGCTAAAAAGACTGGAAAGTTTAACTGCAGATTCAAACAGTGGCAATGTTAAATGAAATGTTTTGCCATTAATAAAAGCAAATCGAGCACTGGGTCTGTCCGCAGTCTCTCTTTCACCCCGAAAACAATTAGTTCTGTACAAAGTTCAAAATTTTCACAATGAGCACATTTTTCCTTCAGCCTGTTCAATAATTTGTCCCAAAAAGCGTGCACAACTTTGCACTAAAAAACAGGTGTTCAGTAGATTCCTTAGAGAGTGAACAAAAGGTACGAAGGTTTGAATCCTTTAGCTGTCTATAGCGTAAATAAACATTTGATTGTCAGTACTATATGGACAATTCGGTACTGAAACCGGCATATTTTGGTGTCTTGTTTGACTGTTATAGGGTGCAAAAAATGAATTTCCACTTTAGATTATTATATTTGTTTTTCCATTTTTCGATGCATGTAGGTGGTGTCGTTTTGCTTAAGAACACATTGTATATACCTCTTGTGCACTTTTTGTGCTTAAGGACAACATCCAAGGGCGTATCGATATCGGTTACATCAACTGCATCCGTCCATATTCGTAACATTTATCTTTTGTACTTACTTACAGCACTCGTTCTGCTATAGTAATCAAGAAAAGAAACAGCAGCACCAGAACGTTCACAAAACACTTCAAAACTGACAATTTCGCCATTATTGTCCATTACATCTCCAACAGTAAAAATGTTTTTGGAAACCCAATTGTCAACAAACTTCAACGAATCTTTTCTCAACATCTGTGGTTTGAAAAAACGGTGGTTCGCTTTTGAAAGCATCGATACTTAGTGGTCAAAAGAGATTATTATATTCTTTAAAAATAACAACCACCTCTTTCCATAAAGGGTCGTCATCTCTACACTTTCTAGAAAATAGGCATCCAAAACTGCACACTGTTTAACACTATCATAAAGAGATGCGAGTAAAAGGCTCCAGTTTGTGCCCAAAGTCTACACTCTCCGAATCCTGGTGACCTTAAGTGCTTTGTAAAATGCTTCAATAGCCATTACCTTGAGCCTTCCTGCTTTATACTGTCTAGAAACTGTAGTTCTTTTCACTTTATCTCTCTTCCCTCCCTAGATGAAGTTAAACATCACCGTGTTAATTTCTTTAATTATTACACTCCCTGAGGAAGGCAAGGAGACAAAGAGATGTGTAAAACTTGGCAGAATTAAGGACTTGAAAACAACATTTCTTCCGAAAGGTGTTAAATCTCGCAGTTTCCACTGCTGTACAATTTTTTGGTTCATTTTTGCAAGTTTTGGTTTATAATTCAGGAGTATGCTATCAGACAGTTCTGTAGAAAAAGTAACTCCTAGCACTGTAAAGGTAGCTGGATTCCAAGAGATGCTAAGATGTGGAGCATAGCGTGTAAGGCAAAGCCTGTTGATTCCAATCCATACATCAACAGTCTTTTCAAATTTAATTTTTAGCCCAAAAATAACTGCAAAATGTTCTAGCTCTAAGATGACACAATCAAAAGATTTTTTAGACCCATCTAAAAACAATGACATATCATCAGCAAACAATGACAAAAAGAATTCCTGTTCTTTGCATTTTATACCTGAAATGTTCTTATTATTCCTCAACTTTATGGCTAACAACTCAACACATACTAGGAAAAATATAAGGTGAGAGAGGATCCCCTTGTCTACAACCTCGCTCAACAGAGAAACCACTAGACAATAGACCATTCACAGTCAGACAAGATTAACTGTTTTTGTAAAATGTATCCACACATTTTGAGGTGCCACTGCCAAATTTAAAAATTTCAAAGCTTTATAAATAAATGAATGAGAGACAGAGTCAAACGCTTTTTCAAAATCGACAAGCAACAACAATCCAGGCTTTTTAAATGTCTCTGCATAATGAAGCACATCATACAAAAGTCTAATATTGTCTGAAATTGATCTACCAGAAGTGAAACCACTCTGGTCTTCGTGAATTATACAAGGGAGAAATTGTTTTATTCTATTGGCGATATATGCGGATGCAATTTTATAACTGACATTAAGCAGAGAAATTGTAGGCCATTTTTTTAAAAAAATATTGTTTAGGTTTGTCCCCTTTAGGTATAAGAGTTATCAGTCTATGTCTTTGTGTGACTGACAAAGACCCATGGTCGTAACCCTTGTTGATAGACTTCACTAAGAAAGACCCTAGGTTCTTCCAAACAAATTTAAAGAATTCTGCTGGGAAACCATCACTTCCTGGGCTTTTCCCGTTTTCCATAGTCCTTAAAGCACGAGAAGCCTCCTCCTCCGTTATATGTATCCTTCTAAACTGTCCCTCTGTTCTTCAGACAATGTTTGGAAAGAAAAAAAAAAACAGTTGTCAAAAACTGAGGGGTCAGCATCATGTAAATCTGAATCTCGATTCCTGTATAATTCCCTATAATACACCTCTGCCTCCTTTACAATACCCGCCTGATCTGTTATCTTTTCACCATGGTTGTTTTATATGACCTTCATAAATTTACTCGTATAATGTCTTTCCTCCATACCACAAAATTATTTAGAATGTTTTTCTCCATCTCCTATTCATCTTGCCTTTGCTCTAATCATAACTCCGTCCATTCTCCATTCCCTAATGCTATATAACTCCTGTTGTAAAGTCTCTAAAATTACTTGATTCTGCTGATGTAGACTACTTTCATTGGCTCGAATTTCCCTAAACAACCATTTGTTTCGTTCGTTTTCTTTTTTCTTTTTTCTTTTTTTTTTTCTTGTGAGATGCATAAGATATAGTAGCACCTCTTATCTGAATAAGAGGAGTTTCAATAATTAATTGATCATTAATTACTTCTTTTTTAAATTCATGCTTTTGCATTATATACATATATCACAAGATATAAAAAACTACAATGCACAATACAACAGACTAAGATACAGCACAGAATACACTACAATAAAGTACACTGCAAAACAATATAAAAACATAGTAGTACAAAACAATACAGGAGTACAATACAACAACAACAAAAATTACCCTATATGCGTAAATGCCCCCCCCCCCCATCCCCCCCACACACACACACATACGCAAACACTTACACACTGCCAGGCTAAACCACAACATTAGGGAAAAAAAGGAGAAGATTGCCATACTATGAGAGATTCGAAAGGTGAAAAATTACTAAGAAGGAATTTATGTGGGGTAGTGTCTACTGACAGAAAAGTGCTCTGTATGGAAACCACAGTCTATTAAATTTTTCAGTTTGGCCTAGGATCCCATATCTGTACTTTTCCACTTTAACGCGACTTTTCATACAGTTAATGAAGTGTTCAATTCTTGGCTGATTTTCGTCTAACCTGCATTTATAAATATGAAACTTGGCAACCAGAATCATTAGGTCTATAACAATGTCTAACTTGAAATTTTTGGTAGTTCCCAAAAGCACCAACTCCTTACAAAAGCTAAGAGTTGCAGTTTGCACAATCATCCTGTAACCACTTTACCGTGTCCGTCCAAAACTTCTGTACACAATGACACTCCCAAAAAAGATGGGTAATAGTTTCTTCCTCATGCTAACAGAATATACACATTGCCGTGTTGAACAGATTACGTAAAAACAAAAAGCGTTTTGTGGGCAAGAGTCTGTGTATCAGCCTTAACTGAAACCACCTGAGCTGACAGTTTGGGGTTGTTTTAGGTGATTTCAAAAAAATACATTTCCATTCTGGTAGGTCACCAAACATTTCCTTCCACTTTCGAACACAGACAGGATTAGACTTTATTTTCACAAGAGCTGCATAAACCATTTTTGTTCCACCTTCTAAAATGAGGGACCATACCTTGCTATCAGACTGTATTATTGTCTCCAGCCGGTTCAAGTGATGTCTAGTCAATATAAACCCTAATGGCATTGGTCACACCAGTATACAAGAGAAAATTAGTTGATACCTCAGGGTACACCAGCTTAAATTGCACAAAAAAGAGGAGTTTTCCATTTTGATCTAAAAGATCACCAATTGCCACAATCCCATTTTCTTTCCATTCGTGTAAATGTACAGTTCTTCTATCTCTTATTATATTCTTATTATAGTGTATAGACTCGGAAAGCAACTCGTTAAAATTTGTTGGTGCACATCTATTATACAATGTCTTAAAGTGTTTGGCAACATCAGCCCCAAAACTGTTTTTGCAATGATACATCAGTACATTTGCAAATTCCCCACCAAATATCTGTATAACACTAACCTCTGCACTTGAGAGTCACACCCAAATAGCCGTTTCAACCAGCTGACTTTCAGAGCCGTCAGAAAAGAAAAAAATGTTCAGCATACGTAAACCACCTGTCTCATATGCTGAACATACAACAGACTTACTGATTTTACCACGTTTACCGTCCCACACAAAAAGAATAACATTTTATTAAGTTTCATGAGAAAAAGTGTAGGTGGGTCTGGTAAGTTAGTGAAAGATGAACAATCTTTGACACAGCAAGTGTTTTAATAACCGTGATCTTACCTAACGGATTAAGCTGTCGCTTAGACCATACAAGTAAAACCCATCGAATTTCTTCCAGCTTTTCTTCATAATTGATGTTGGAGATACTATTCACATCTGTAAAAAAATTTAATGCCAAGTACCTTAAAGATCCCAGGATTCCAGATAAAGTTGGAATCTGGCATGTAGCGTGTGGGAGAATTTTTCATGGATCCAAGCCAAATCACTTGCGTTTTGTCTAGATTAATTTTCAAACCAGAAAAGGATGCAAAGTAACGTAAGGTATGAATGCTTTCCTCAAATGATTTTCTGCTACCATCCAGGAACACTGGCGTATCATCTGCAAACTGCGATAGAAGTAGCTCGATGTCCCTAATCTTTAAACCCTTAATATTTGTGTTCTGACGTAGAATAGAAGCCACAATTTCTGCTCAAAGTAGGTAGATATATGGCGAGCTTGGATCACCTTGCCGACAGCCCCGGTATACCTGGAACCATCTAGAATATTGGCCATTGACTGATACGCAAGCATTTATCTGATTGTAAAAAATTCTGATCCAACTCTTAATGTCTGGACCAAAATTTAAAAAGTTCCAGACATTTGTTTATAAAAAACAGGGCAACTGAATCAAACGCCTTCTCGAAGTCTACAATAAGAAGCTGCCCAGGCATATGATTGACATGTGTATAAAAAGTACATCATATAGAAGACGAATATTCTCCCCAATGTATCGGCCCTTGAGAAAACCTGTTTTTGGTCATGATGAATAATGGAGGGCAGTACCTTTTTCAATCGCTCGGATATACAGGTTGATGCGATTTGATCGCTAGTGTTCAGGAGAATGATGGGCATCCAGGGTTGTTTTTTTTTGTTTTGTTTTGTTTTGTTTTTTTAACATTTTATGTTTACCTTCCTTTGGTATACAGGTGATCACTCCCTGCCTCTGAGTGACTGACATCTGACCACACTGAAAACCATGGTTAACAGATCTGACAATAATAATAATAATAATAATAATAATAATACCGTTATTATATAGGCGCTTTTTCTCAATTTTTGGGCAGATCGACTCAAAGCGCTGCGAACTGAAACCCAACACGCACACTCACGTAACAGACACGGATTTACGCCATTTAAGACAAACACAGTACAAGACAGACGAAGGGCCAGTTTAGCTACTGAAGTTACGGAGATTTTTGATCGCTTGTATTTGAAATTTGTAAAGTGGCCTGAAACTGGTACCAAAGTACACAAGACGCACTCACGTAGGGTTCTTGTAAAAAACTTCACTCAGCTACAACTCGTCACATGTGGCACAAGGTTGTAGACCACACTGGAGTAACAGTTCCAACAATATTTTATTCTCACGATGCACTCTCAGCACAATGCGTCCACAAATGCATCCACAAATCGGAACACTGTCAAATACAATGCATCCACAATTCTGACACACTGCGTCTCCATACAATGCACGCACATATTTCCTAACACGCTCTTTTATACTATTACAGATTTCCAGAACAATCCAACAAATTACACGACTCAACCAATCAGAAAAGAAAACAAAACCAAAAAGTATTGATATTCATTAAAAAGAACATTGTTTATCTAACTACAGACTTCCAATAACGTCCAGGCGCATTGTAGCCAACTTGTTTACTACAAACCTTTTGACGTCATATTTGAGGTCACTAGAATGATCGCGACTCTGCCCGAACCTTCAGTCTAATGTAGGTTAAACCTTACAACACTGTAGCAAAATAAATATGCGTCATTCTGGCTAGACAACAGAAATTGATCGCAATTCTCCAAGCAAAAGAAAAAGAATCCTACTAAAAAGGTGCGTAATTCTAATCCAAAATAACTCAAATAAATATCGGAACTTTCCTTTATCAACACACACAATCATGCTCTCAAAAAAATAATACAACCACAAACGTAACACAAGTACCACAAGTACGTGCTGTTGATGGTTCTGCAACATCTTTGGTGTGTTTATTATTTCTTCAATCGAAAAAAGTTAGGTTTACAGCTTTAAGAGAGAGGTACAGACAGAAATAGAGGGCTACCCATCGGAGATGATTCAATTTGACCCAAAAGTCTCACTTCCATCGTCACACAAAACTGAATGATACAAGCAGAATCTGCATTATAAAAAGCATGTACCTCCTACCAGCCAAATTTCACACTTTGCAGTATAGATAGCAGTACTGCATGATTATACCATAATTATGGTGATGACTGTTGTGTGCAGATGGCCCTACAGATAGGGACACAGTAATCACAGGACCCAGAAAGCTCCTCACGGACGGCGAGTCTGATTGGACTGTGACCCTGACCTGTTCCTCCTTCTCGGCCCATCCTGAACCCATTGTCGTCTGGGAAGGCGTGAATTGCGATGGCGGAAACTACTTACCCGAGTGTCGTTATACCCCGAACGACGGCGCCATTGAGATTACTAGCTACTGCACGCTGAAAAACCCTATCAGACAGACTGCGGTTGGGCGCGCCAACCACACTTTGAAAATCGATGCTTCAAGTATGGATGTGTCGGTCATAATTTTGGACCTGTGTCGTCTTAACCCATGCCTTAACCCCTTCACTGCCGAGAAATAGTGAACATGATCCAACTGCAAGAGACATAAATCCTCATGAGCCCCCGGGACTGATCTATGCCTCTTGCTGAGACTAATTTGCACCCATGTTTCTTGGGCGGTGTTGACGTTTAGTCTTTGAATGAAGCAAGATTTCAGAAAGAAAATAAACAACAAAAAACACGTATGTACAGCATACATACTGTGGCAGTCAAGGTGTTAATTTTAACAACATTCAACGGCTGAGACATCGCGTGGTCCGTGGCGCAGTGGTAAACGCGCCTGCCACCAATGCTAAAGGTGTGAGGTTCGATACCGGTTCGGGCGTCGGACTTTGTGTCAGCGTTAATTCGGGTGTACCGTCGGGTATTCTTTCTCCGGGTACTCCGGCTCTTCCTCCCCCTCCACATGGTACCGGTTTCAGGCCACTTTATAAAATTTCGAATACAAGCCATCAAAATTTCCGAAACCTCAGTAGCTGAGCTGACACTTCGCACCACGTGAATGTCCTGTGTTTGTCTTGTACTGTGTTTGTCTTCAGAGTGTGTGTCACGTGAGCGTGCGTGTTTGGTTCAGTTCGCGGCGCTTTGAGCCGATTCGGAGAAATGGGTAAAGCACCTATATAATAACTGGTATTATTATTACATAGCTTCCACCAGAAGATTTTTTCCAGGCAGTCTACAACATTTCCGCTGTTAGATTCTGCAAAGAAAAGTATACAAGTTATTGGTAGTAGGGGTTTGCTACACGGACCCTTGTAGGCCTGTGCACCCCGAAGGCCTCAGTGGTAAAATGGTTCCTTCGACCTCCCGAAGGCCTTCAAGAGTTTGTTTAGCAAACCCCTGCTACTAGTAACGTATTTGTTTTCATTCCTCCACTATTTAAAAAAAAATAAATCAAATAGAAATCTTCCGACCTGGATCGCGTCTGACGTCAAAGGAATATACATTTATACATAATAGATGTATGACGTAATTTATAATTTGATATGGCATTGCCGTCTACAGCAGTGTGCCTGTTGTTTCAAACAACACTAAGTAACTTTGTACCTCAGAACGGTTTGGTTATTTTTTTTATTTTTTTTTACTTCTATCGCATCCAAGACGCGTCAGAAACAGGTCTACAAAAAGTCCGCCATTAGTCGTTACAATGATTTTTGTAGCTCGGTCACATGGTAAGGTTTGTGCTAAAGAGTTTGGTCGTGTGACGTAGGGATGAAAACAATGTTTTTTGTTAATCTTATTTATTTATTTATTTATTTATTTATTTATTTATTTATTTTTAACCAACACTCAGACAATTGGTTTCTGTCAAATTTATCAATCTGTCACTTCATAAAACCACAACTAGAAAATAGATAGGGGTGGAGACACATGTATAAAACACTTAAGTAGAAACGCCTCGCGCGACCTTCCAAAAAAAGGTAGAATCGATCCGAAACCTGGGTTTGATAGAGGTTATATTGATGCATCTTAGGACAGAGCCAAATTTTAAAACTCGAATCGACGTAGAAGCAGTTCCAGATTGAAAAAGGTGACACATTGTTTCATATTAGGCACCATTTGCCTAATATGAAACACTAGGTTTCCTATTATGAAACAGTGTGATTATGTCCTTTCTACAAGTTTAACTTACATTTTGTTGAAAAATTAAGGCATGAGAGATGGTTAACAGACATTATAGGTTCATTTAATATTAAAAATGAGTTAAATATAATGAGTCATCCGCTACTGGTCCACTATTGGTCCATCCATCCATCATCCTGTGTATATCCAATTATGACAGATGTTATCATTTGATTTCTGAGCCATCATTTGGACAGCGATCTGGACCGACGACCATGCCAGCATGGAGCCCGAGTGCAGGGCATCATTCGTGAATCTTTGCGCGCAACAGCTCAGCAGTATCTAGTAATTTGAATCAAACTCAACGCTAGTCCTTGTGGGCAGCATATTGATGCTGATGTCATTTGCGCTGAGCTCCATGAAAGGTCAAGGTTACAAAGGTCAATAAACGGGCGATTTCTAAAGAAAATAGTTATAATCTTATTTTAAAACTTTCCAAAGAGAAAACTGATGATACAACGTTTGTTTGCAGCTCTACTACGTTAACCTCTTGTTAAGGTCAAAGATCATGAGAAGTAAGAAGGCTTTTATTTTAGGTTGTTGCTATTACAGGTAGTTCGTATGTGAACTTTGCAATGAGACCCCAGTGGAAATGTTTTGCTAGGGGTTAAACTGTCTATGCATTCTAATTTTATTGGCTCTTCCAAAGGTCAAAGGGCAGGCATGTCAGCTAGTGTGTTGAAAATGTTCTATGTATGGGGGACAAAAGCTACTGTATTTAGTTTTTCCACCTCAGAAGTAAAACTTGATACAAGCTAGCATTATCGACACAGGTTTATGTAACGACATTTTCAGAAGCAAATTCAGGGGGAGAGGGGTGTTCCAAGGTGAACGACTCCCAGGATATTTTTTAATATGTAATTTTCTATTTTGGCTACTTTGGACCCCCCCCCCCCCCCACACACACACACACACACACACACACACACTCTCCAGCGCCTCTTCTTGGAAATTGTAAACGGCCAGACGTGTCATTTTTCGCCCATTGGTGAAAAGGTCTCCAGACCTCTCTCCCCTTTCCCATGACCTCCCACCCGCACTAACACCAGCACCACCCGCCCCTCGTTTGATAGTCAACAAGTGGCGCATTTGTAGGTCCTCATCCTCTTCACATTCTCAGCAACTGTGACTCCGCCGACAGGAAGCGTTCCCACGAAAGATCAACGGAATCTCCCGCATGCGCGCACATTCTTTTTTTTTTTTTTAACTGCCCTATACCTTAAAGAGGGTTCATTCGCAATAGTATTCGTGGTATAAAATGCATACTTAGGTACTTTAAAACTTTTGCTCCCAAAGCTAACTTTTAAAAAATGTTTGTGCGAGAAATGACTAATCTTTACAAACACATCGACCTGGGATGACCTTAACCTTTTCTACAGGTGAAATATGTAGGTAAAGTTGTTATTGTAAACTACAGTTGTGTCAAATTTAAATGCCTGTGAATGTTATAGTCCCTAAGAAATTGCTGTGTACAAACCGCACGCATACATACACGACGGCTGAAGAGCGGCTGCATGGACGATTAGTGACTACATTTATACTGTTTCACATTTGCTGTCACACCTAAGCCAACAAGGTTTGCTCTTGGAACAACTTTTTAGCCCCACCCCCTCCCGGCAGACAGTAATGGACCATTTTGGGCCAAGTGATGTAGCGACATAAACCTGGTTTTTGCCATATCTGTTTTATTCTCTTCACTACCACTAGACGCAAATATTGCTCTGAAATCTTTCCTAATTCATTTCCAAAGAACCCCAAACGTCAAATAAATATAATTATGTCGGCTGTGTCAACAAGAGTCAAAATCGCCATAAGCCCCCGCGATCGCGATAGGCTAATAAGGATCTATGTGTCTTACAGATGGATCCTATTGAGAGTTTCTCGCCTGTGACTGGGTTAGGTGCAAATATCATGAAACAAAAGCTGGAAAAAATCGGGCCTGTGGTTTCAAAGATATTGCCTGCATGCACAAAGGCTCACACAAGTATGGCCTCTGCAACTTTCACCTTACAGGTCGTGAATTCATTCTGTTAAAAACATCACATTATGAGGGTAAGGTATCTTTTCCTAAAAATTCAGAGCAAATCAATACAGCGGTTTCAGAGGTATTCTCTACTCAATAATCTGCAAGAAAGATATGGCAACTATAACCTTGACCTTAAGGTAGAGGCACAGTTAAGATTGATGGCAGTGTGTGATATGATAAAATACTATAATTTAAAATTTGGATTGAATAGGCCCAATGGTTATTGAGATAATGCCTAGCACATAATTCTGCACAAAACAGATATGGCCGTTGTGACCTTGGCCTTTACGGCAGCGAATAGATTCTGGTATGCAACTATCTGTGCCGTCACAAAATATCACAATTTGCCATTCGGATCACATCGTTTCGGTGTTTACAGTAACATTGCTGGAAAATGGCATATTATAATAAATGTAGCCGTTGTGACCTTGATGTCACAATTTATTTTAATCATTATTATTTTCTTTTGGATAGAAGTTTCGTTCTACGTTTTGTGTTGAGATGATGGCATGTTCTTTTTTGAGTGACGTCAAGAACATGTGACGTAAGATGTTTGTTTGAAGGGACGGTATGCGTCATTGTGGATTTGGAGACAGATCAAGTCATAAGAGATTTGCTCTTAGCCAGAATTTAGTTTTTGTGAGAAGTTGGGGCGGTGGAGATGCCGCGTAGTGATCTATTGTAGAATAGATGGTAGAAGAGCAAAATGCTCAATATAGGAGTGTGTAAAAAGATATGTAGCTGAAGAACTACGGTGTAACGGGATTGACTAACCAGTGACCTTGTCAACGACCATGGTGTGCGACAGACAGCCACAAATACAGTCGACGGAGTAAACCTTTCACGCATCTTTGGGTAGGTATTTGTTTGTTAAATAGTAGATTTGGGAAGTGTGTTAGTTAATTGGCTCTGGATCGGAAACTGTATGTCATTCGGGCGCGCATCTGCGAGTTTTGTGTATCGTCTGGCGATCGGGCGCGGGGATGAAGTCGGTTGATCGTGAAGCGTTTCGTTGAGCCTGTTTGATTTTGAAATGATTCGGGTCGAGTTGGGAGGTTATGTCTTGTGCGGAAATATGTCGTATTTGTGTGTGTTCATGGCATTTCGAAATGATTGTCATTAAGATATTTTATTCGATGTCGAAACGCTACAAAGTGTCATCATTCGGGCGGAAGTAACGATCGAAGCAATGATGGATTTCTAATGGGGAGATACGATTTTATATGTTGAATAGATGCTCTCCAGCTGGGACGTTGGATATATGTACTCCAGGTAGGATGTAAGTCAACCTGGTGTACTAGAGTGTTGATCAATGCGGGTGCAGGAGAACTTAATCGGCCACCGTGAGAGAGAGTCCGTTTATTCGACCAGTGGCGGTACTGAACGAGCAGCGACGATATATTCATCTTCAATTCACGGTCGGAGTAATTACTGTTTAATATATTCCAGGATCTAAACATCAACTTAAATAGTGTACAGTTGTCAGTAGACAATGAGGAGAAACATCACAGTGGAACAATTTGGATGAGATGTGATTAGTGCTCTGGACATTGCGAGAATGTTTAAGTATGTGCGTGTATTACAGGTGCATGTATGAGTGGAAGAATTTGGATGAGATGTGATTAGTGCTCTGGACATTGGGAGAATGTTTAGGTATGTGCGTGTATTACAGGTGCATGTATGAGTGGAACAATTTGGATGAGATGTGATTAGTGCTCTGTACATTGTGCGAATGTTTAAGTGTGTGCGTGTATTACAGGTGCATGTATGAGTGGAACAATTTGGATGAGATGTGATTAGTGTACTGGACATTGTGCGAATGTTTAAGTGTGTGCGTGTATTACAGGTGCATGTATGAATTTACTGAGTAGTGCGTAGGTTTGTGTACGTCCGTGTCTATTGTTTGTCGTGCGAATGGGAAAACCAAATCATTAAAATCGAACAGAAAATTCAACAATTCCGTATGATATATAACATTCCTCCCTTGTCGGACACTTGACCTTAACCAAAGTGTGCCCACTGGGCACCGGCCTCCACGTGGCGTGGGTGGGTAGTCCCCTCAGTCCCTGACTGAGTGGGCTAGCCGAAGGGTGCCATCTTTGTCCAGGATTAGGACTTGATGTCAGCAGATATGTTGTTCAGTCTTTTTCACTGGTCCGGTTTTTAAGGAGCTGTGCTAACCCAGTTCCTAAAATGTTGGATTGTTCCTTAAAAATACTCGTGAGCTTTTGGTCCTTTGGATCCCAAGTGTTTGCCGTGCTAGGAGACCCGTGTCGGGGGAGAAGAGGATCATGGTGGCTGAAACACTCTACTTTGGCCTTGACTTCTGCCTAAACGGGAGGCTAGTCGTACCGGCCTAGTCGATCGGCTCTTGTCACGTTGAGCCCTATCCCATTGTTGACATGCAGGCTGATATACGGAGCAAAATGCTATACCCATTGCTGCTGATTAGGTGCTCGACGCCTGTATTTCCCTGCATTCAACCGAGTGATAGAAGGCGGTGGCTCAGACGGTTCAATCGGGCTTACTCCCTTGAATATATCTTTCGGGCAGTCTCCATTGTGCGTCGGCTGGAGACCCGCCGACAGTTGCACTTTCCCTTGTTGGGCTCAGTGGCGGGCGGGGACCCCCGGGGGATGAATATCTCTACTATTATAATATGGTAAAAACAAACAACAACAACAAAACTAAACTTGCACAGAAGCAGCGCATAGCGACCGACATTGAACATGACAGTGACTCGGACTGTGAGGAAGCGACGCCTCAGGCGTCGGCCGTATGACCTCGCTTCCTCGTTGTTCATAGCAAGATGAAAGACAAACCTCTTTCCAAGCTACATCCATTTCTGGTGGGAGAGACCCTCAGGAGCCGTGCTGGCAGGCCTGACGCCCAGAGCCTCAGGTCTGGTGACTTGCTGGTGGAGTGCCGTACCCGGGAACACTCCAGCGGGCTGCTGAGGCTCTCTTCCATCGGAGATCAAGATCAAGCTTTGGCAGAACTGTCAGAAGATGAACTTGTACGGAACCTTAAGTCTCAGGGGGTGACTTACGTCAGGCGCTTCGCTTCCAAACGAGGTGGTGGGGAGATCCGTCTCCCTACCATCATCTTGACGTTTGGCACCCCCACCCCTCCTACTACCATCTGGGGAGGTTACTACTCCTTGAGAGTGAAAAAGTACGTCCCTCTCCCCCTCCGGTGCTTTAAGTGCCAAAAGTATGGCCATGGGCAGAAGACCTGCCGCCAGGCAGAGGCTTCATGCGCCCGTTGCACTAAACCCGGACACTGCTGAGACCTGCACAGCCAACCCCTGTGTGTGAATTGCCAGGGGGCGCATATGGCTTCGGATAAAAAATGCCCTCGTTGGATATCCGAGTGCAAGATTTAGCAGGTGAGTGTGGAGAAGGGGCTGTCCTTTCTGAATGCCAAAAAACTGGTTGAAGACCCTGGTGCAGCTGCGGCTGCCCCAACCTCTAACACCTCTGTGTATACTTCCAGTGCAGCGGTGGCAGGCAAGCGCCCCACCAAAGACTTTTCATGTCAAACCCCAACTTCTTGGTTGGGGGCGGAGCCTCGGCTCCTCTCACCCCTGGAGAGTAACCCTCCTCCGTTGGTGACGAGGAGCCAGGAAACGCAGAAGGCGGACACTGCCGGTCCGGTTGTGCCGCCTTCTGTTGACCCTAAGCCAAGGCTCCCACCCAAACCTGTTAGTCTGTCAACTCCAAAGGCTTCTGGCTCTGGTCAGCCTTCTAAGGCCGCTAACTCTAGCGGCAGGAATGCTGCCCAGGACCAGAAGTCTAAGAAGTCTATGGGACCGCTGTGCGCGCGGGATCAGAAGGGGTTCACTGCGGTCCCCCTTCAAAACAAATATGCTGCACTGGAGGAGCGGATGGAGGGGGTGGAATTTGTCGTTGCTGCTGGTGCGGCAGCTCCACTCCCTTCCTCTCCGAAGAACCAGAGGAGGCCCGGGAGCCGGCCCCCCTAAGTTTCTTCAACTCCTTCCAAGGCAAACGAAAAATGGGGGGGGGGGGGGGGGGCGGGGGGGGGGGAAACTCTTCACCCCCAAATAAGACATAATCATGTACTCTCTGCTTCAGTGGAATTGTCGTGGTTTTCAAGCTAACTTTGAGGAATTACTTCTTTTAGTCAAGTTCTATAACCCCTCAGTAATATCTCTTCAGGAGACTTACCTGAAGACTTCTGAATCTGTGTCCTTTAATGGTTTTAACGTTATACATAAAGGCTCTGATTCGGAGAGGCGCTCGGGTGGAGTGGCTCTTCTCATTCGTCCCCCACCCGGGTCTGCCCTGGGAGACTTGGGTGGGGTTAACTACTTTTTAGTTCCAAAGGTCACCCTGGTCAGCCCCACAGGGTGGGTTTCCCTTCTACTCTGGGGCATGTGTTTCTGTCTACCCTTGCTCCATTCACCTGTATTTGCCTTTTAAAACTCTCCCAACTATCTGCACTGACTGTAGCTCTTGATATTGGATGTGTGTTGCTAAATGGTCTTAGCTTTATTTAGGCCCCATGGCGTAGGTTTATTTAACATATTGGACCGGCTGGCGACATACATTCAATATTCTGTTTGTTTGTTTGTTTTTCAGAAGCAGTGCAGGCAAAGCCGTGTTGCTGTCGGGACGTTAAGCAATGTACAATCAATCAATCAATCTTCTCATTCGTAGCCAAATTTTATGTAGCCCCGTTAGCATCGACACCTGTCTTCAGGTTGTCGCAGCTCGGGTTACCTTGAAGAAGACCATAACCATATGCAGTGTTTACCTGCCACCATCGCTGCGGGTCTGTAGTAATGATATTTTTAACTTAGTAGATCAGCTGCCCCCTCCCTTTATTCTCATGGGGGATTTTAATGGTCACGCTCACCTTTGGGGTAGTGACCACTCTGATGGCAGAGGTCAGATGTTAGAAGATGTTTTTTCTCACCTTAACCTATGTCTTTAACGATGGCTCATCTACGTATTATAATCCAGGTTCAGGATCTAGTTTTGTTCTAGACCTCACTGTGTGTGATCCTTCTCTTATGCTGGACTTTGACTGGAAGGTTCACGACTCCCATTTCTCCGACAAAATCCAAACTCTGCGCAACACACTCGACACTCTGTCTTCTCCGCCTTGCCTTCCTGACCCCCTTTTCCGGCACTCCCCTCGTCTTTCCGCCCCGTCTCTCAGGATGAAGTCCTCAAGACCATAAAGTCCATGCCTTTCAGAACCTGCGAACTAAACCCCCTCCCAGCTTCTCTCTACCGGGACGGCCTCCCAAAACTTTTGCCCTTCATTACCGACATCATCAACACATCTCTTGGGAATGGCTCCGTCCCCGATATCTTCAAGTCCGCCATCGTCCGTCCTCTCCTCAAAAAACACAACCTCGACCCAAACGCCCAGTCTCCAATCTATCTTTTCTGTCCAGGCTTCTTGGGAAGGTTGTCCTCAACCAACTCAACCTCCACCTCGCCGACAACAACCTCCTCAGTCCCAGTCTGCCTATCGCAAACATCACAGACAGCCCTTCTACATATCCTAAACGACCTGCTTCTCTCCACTGACTCGGGCAACATCTCCCTCCTTACGCTACTCGATCTCTCTGCCGCCTTCGACACCATAGACCACTCTATCCTCCTCCACCACCTTCACCACTCCTTTGGCATCACTGACTCTGCTCACTCCTGGTTTCTCTCCTACCTCTCCGACAGACAGCAGTCCGTCACCATCGACGGCGTTTCCTCCATCCCAGTCAGGCTCTCCTGCAGCGTTCCACAGGGGTCTGAACTTAAAAAGGCCAAGGTTATACCCCTCCCGAAAACAAGAGATATGACTGATGTTAATAACTATCGCCCCATCTCACTATTGTCCATCCTTAGTAAACCGCTGGAACGGCATATCCATAAACATCTCTTGGAATATTTAGAAAATAATACATTAATCCATCCCCTTCAGTCGGGATTCAGACCAAAGCACAGCTGTCACACGGCCCTAGCACGTCTAACTGATGTGTGGCTACGCTCAATAAATCAGGGCGAAATTACTGGCGCTGTATTTATTGACTTACGAGTGGGAGTGGAGTGGGTCATAAAACAGAGAAATAACGGATTATGCAATACACACGCGCGCGCGCGCACACACACACACACACACACACACACACACAGGTACACAATGACAACGAAGAACTGAGCTACATTGGGGTATCGAACAGGTGGGTCTTTAGGGCAGATTTAAAGGCAGTGAATGAGGGAGAATGTTTAATGTCTATAGGTAGAGAGTTCCAAACAACAGGTCCAACGTGCGCATAAATTACTTGTATATCTTTGTTAGTCATATGAATGGAAGTGTTATCAGCAAAAAGATCACATTGTACGTTCTTCCAAGTTAAATGAAGAGGCAGGTCATTGAGGAATAGACAAAAGAATAAGGAACCAAGCACGGATCCTTGGGGAACTCCATTCTTTATCTCCCGCACCCGGGTCTGCCCTGGGGGATGTGGGTGGGGTTAACTACTTTTTAGTTCCCGGAGTCACCCTGGGCAGCCCCACAGGGTGGGTTTTTCTTTTACTCTGGGGCATGTATTTCTGTCTACCCTTGGTCCATTCACCTGTATTTGCCTTTTTTAAACTCTCCCTACTCTCTGCGATGCCTCTAGCTCTTGATATTGGATGTGTGTTGCTAAATGGTCTTGGCTTTATTTAGACCCCATATCGTAGGTTTATTTAACGTATTGGACCGGCTGGCGACATACATTCAATATTCTGTTTAGTTGTTTTTTTTTGTTTTTTTTTTTTTCCACAAGCGCTGCAGGCACGTCCTGAGAAAGTCTTGTTGCTGTCTGGACGTTAAGCAATGTACAATCCCATCCAATCCATACTTTATCTGTTTTAGACAAGAATAAGATCCATTCACTAGAACTTTTTGTATACGGTTAGTTAGGTATGACCTAAAAAATGCAACTACTTCTGTATTATTCAAGCATTTCTGAATCTTTGTCATTAGAGTGGTGTGATCGATTAGGTCAAAAGCCTTTTTAAAGTCTAAGTAAAAGACACCTGTTATTTGGGATTTGTTCATACCCTGGAGCCAAGCGTCAACGAGGCGCGTGAGTGCAATGTGGCACGAGTGCTGTGGGCGAAATCCGGTCTGAAAGGGGTGGAGGAGCTTGCGATTTTCTAAGTAGGCAAGCATGTGTTTGTGGACATACCTTTTAAGCGGTTTTGATAGAACTGATAATAATGAAATTGGCCGATTGTTGTTAGGGTCAGAACGATCTTTTGGTTTTTGGAATTGGAATGACTTTAGCGTATGTTATTTTGTTAGGGAAAGTATGTTGCTTGATACAAAGGTTGTAAATGTACCTAATAGACTCTACTATGTACGGCAGGGATAACTTAAGCATTTGCGGGCTGATGTCATCAGGCTCCGAAGACTTTTTATTTGGTAGTTTACCAACGAGCAAACCCACCTCATGAACTGCTAGCCAGGGAGTGCTGAAGGGGTCTGTGTCCTCTTTTATGTGTTTACAGAATTCAGAAAGCAAATTAGAACATTCATACGTAACTGCCATTAATTCAGGCATTTAGAGTTTCAGCGACTGAAAGAAAATGATTATTAAAAGTTTCTGCAGTACGACTGCTGGGAATGGAGAGAGAGAGAGAGAGAGAGAGAGAGAGAGAGAGAGAGAGAGAGAGAGAGAGAGAGAGAGAGAGAGAGAGAGAGAGCGGGAGAGAGAAAGAGAGAGAGAAGAGAAAGAGAGAGAGAGAGAGAGAGAGAGAGAGAGAGAGAGAGAGAGAGAGAGAGAGAGAGAGAGAGAGAGAGAGAGATTACAATACTAAAGTTCTAGAGTTCTATATACTTTCTACATCTCTCAAATGGGCTCTTTCGTCAAAATATACGGAAGATCAGTGTGGTTTTACTTCAGCGACGTGTGCACTGTCCATTATTCTTCACACCACGTGCTATTTATGAAAACCGCGATCATCCCTTGCACACCGTAGTCCCAACGTCAAATAACCTTTTTTATCAGCTTCAAAGACACTAAAATCCCCTAACTTAACCAATTAATGCCATTTAGACAACCCGCAAAAATGTTGACAAATGCATACTAGCTCAGCAGCAGAATCCGGCCTGACGAATCAGACACGCTATCATTCAAATTTTGCACACTTAAATCTCGCAGATTTTGTCACATTATGACACTTTGCAGCGAAATATTTTACCTTTGCCAATCTATTTGCAGTTAGCGGATGGTTAAAAAGAACAACATTGACTTATAGTTTGTCAGAGACAAGCATAAACTGCAGCCTAGAGAGTCGTAGGGGGCGTAGTTCTCACTTCAGTTTCTTGCACAGTCGTAGGTCTGTCCACATACCCTGATATAGAAGAAACATTGTGGGTTATGATTCATCCCATCTTCTTGTTTGAAGTCTGCGTCACTACAGAACCTTCAAGCTAGGGCTATCGAACGCGTCGGTTAAAGGCGCATCGTGTTACTGAATGTGCGGCCGATATGCTGCATAAGCATTGTTTCTGAATGTGCGGCCGATATGTTGCATACGCATTGTTACTGAATGTGCGGCCGATATGCTGCATACAGATTGTTACTGAATGTGCGGCCGATATGCTGCATACGCATTGTTACTGAATGTGCGGCCGATATGCTGCATACAGATTGTTAATAAATTTTCGGCCGATATGTTGCATACGCATTGTTTCTGAATGTGCGGCCGATATGTTGCTTACGCATTGTTACTGAATGTGCGGCCGATATGTTGCATACGGATTGTTAATGAATGTGCGGCCGATATGTTGCATACGCATTGTTACTGAATGTGCGGCCGATATGCTGCATACGCATTGTTACTGAATGTGCGGCCGATATGCTGCATACGCATTGTTTCTGAATGTGAGGCCGATATGTTGCATACGGATTGTTAATGAATGTGCGGCCGATATGTTGCATACGCATTGTTACTGAATGTGCGGCCGATATGTTGCATACGCATTGTTACTGAATGTGCGGCCGATATGCTGCATACGCATTGTTACTGAATGTGCGGCCGATATGCTGCATACAGATTGTTAATAAATTTTCGGCCGATATGTTGCTTACGCATTGTTACTGAATGTGCGGCCGATATGTTGCATACGCATTGTTTCTGAATGTGCGGCCGATATGTTGCTTACGCATTGTTACTGAATGTGCGGCCGATATGTTGCATACGGATTGTTAATGAATGTGCGGCCGATATGTTGCATACGCATTGTTACTGAATGTGCGGCCGATATGCTGCATACAGATTGTTACTGAATGTGCGGCCGATATGTTGCATTCGGATTGTTACTGAATGTGCGGCCGATATGTTGCATTCGGATTGTTACTGAATGTGCGGCCGATATGTTGCATTCGGATTGTTACTGAATGTGCGGCCGATATGTTGCATTCGGATTGTTACTGAATGTGCGGCCGATATGTTGCATTCGGATTGTTACTGAATGTGCGGCCGATATGTTGCATTCGGATTGTTACTGAATGTGCGGCCGATATGTTGCATACGCATTGTTTCTGAATGTGCGGCCGATATGCTGCATACGCATTGTTTCTGAATGTGAGGCCGATATGTTGCATACGCTTTGTAATAGACATGGCGTAACGGCATAAACTCTCCTGCGTACACAGGAGAATAATTAGAGCAGATAAATATTTCATTTTACATTTAAACTTCATAATTGAATTTTGCCCTTTTGGTCCAGCATTATTGTAAGACATACTTTAGAACTGTAAAACAATTTTAACGGATATATTGTGAACTGTTAACTCTTTCCTGCCTGGAGTAGGTCGCTTTAACTCGTCGGCTATCAGCAGTGCTTTTTGTCGATGTAAAATTTCTAAGTCTTTGGTTGTCGAGTGCTGCAAGATATCATCTGGACGAAAGAGTTACCTAGGCCCAAAAATGCTAACCCCTCCAATGCCGAGAAAAAATAAATACAGCTGCAGAAGATATAGAACTGCGGGGGCTCATAAGGATCAGCTCGAGCTATGTTGTCTTGCTGACGCCTCTTTAGATCCATCTTCATCGGATGGGATCTTTGGCATTGAAGACTGCAGAAACACAACCTGTTTCAACTGGCAGTAAAGGAATTAAACTCTTTGTTGCAGAGCAATCAGTGATCGCCATCAAGGTCCTGCGTATTGGGGGGGACGAGTCGCCACAAGCTGCCGCAGGTCAAAGCATGCAATTGGTTTGTGAAGCGTTCGGAGGAGATCCACGCCCCGTTTTCCTTGAAGTGTACCACACCCCTGATGTCCAGGAGCTTAGCGAGGCGACGAATGGAACAAAGCTCACTGGCGGGGAGGTAACATTTCCTCAGCGCAGTCTGCGTAAAACGTACTCAGTCAAGTCACCAGACATCTGCGGTTCTACGGACGCGTACCGGTGTGACGCGATGTCAAACCTAAACGGCCAGGTTATCTCCAAACACATAGGACTTTACAGCAATTGTAAGAAATGGCTGAGAATCATAATTTTAATCCTTTTCATTCTGATACACTTTTGCTTGAATAAATTGACTATGCCAGTTCAAGGGTGGTGCAGAATAGCTTATTCTGGCACCACCCTTGAACTAAAATGGTTGATCTTCTCATCTGTAATGTAACATTGAAAGGACACTAAGCACACTCTCTCTCTCTCTCTCTCTCTCTCTCTCTCTCTCTCTCTCTCTCTCTCTCTCTCTCTCTCTCTCTCTCTCTCTCCCCCCACCCACCCACCCGGGTCTGCCCTGGGGGACTTGGGTGGGGTTAACTACTTTTTAGTTCCCAGGGTCACCCCGGGCAGCCCCACAGGGTGGGTTTTCCTCTCTATTCTGGGGCATGTGTTTCTGTCTACCCGTGGTCCATTCATCTGTATTTTCCCATTTTAAACTCTCCCTACTGTCTGCGCTGCCTGTAGCTCTTGATATTGGATGTGTGTTGCTAAATGGTCTTAGCTTTATTTAGGCCCCATATCGTAGGTTTATTTAACGTATTGGACCGGCTGGCGACACACATTCAATATTCTGTTGGGGTTTTTGTTTGTTTGTTTGTTTTTCACAAGCAGTGCCTGCACGTCCTGAGAAAGCCTTGTTGCTGTCGGGACGTTAAGCAATGTACAATCAATCAATCAATCTCTCTCTCTCTCTCTCTCTCTCTCTCTCTCTCTCTCTCTCTCTCTCTCTCTCTCTCTCTCTCTCTCTCTCTCTCTCTCTCTCTCTCTCTCTCTCTCTTCTGTCTTTCCGACCGCCGTCCCGATCGGACGTTCGACGCGGGTCGGTCCAGTGTGCAGCAGAGCGTGACCCCTGACTGATTGTGCGAACACTGTGAAAGCTCTGTCTATTCAGGAGTTTACTGTCATCAGTTACATCAAAATTTGTGCTGCAACGTGTTTATAAGGACAACCTTTTCATATGGAATATTATATTATATTGTGATTGTGTTCGTGCTTCATTGTTCTTGAAAACTGAACCTATCAGCTGTGCAAATTTGTATTGTTGGAATACTGTGACTATTCACGAGTTTACTGTCATTACTTTCATCGAAATTTGTGCTGCAAATGTTTTATATTAGGAACACTAATCATACTGGAATTGTGTCTGTGTCTCAGTATATCTGAAAATAATCATTACTATGTGAAGAGCAAAAAGGCTTTCGACCCCAGTGTCTGGTTGTGTTAGCTTGACGGGAGTTTTACACGGACTACACGGACTGTCATCGTGTGTGCTTACTAAGTGAAAGTATCAACATACTGCTCACGGCTGACAGGCACTACGCGCATTTGGACTTTGTGAGTACCATCATATTTGTACACGATCATTTCACCATATTTCTGTAAAGTATCTTCCTCGTTGCCCTGTCGGTTACCGGTGACGTGACTGGCGTCAGCGGGATATCTCGTGATCAACCTGCCAGACTCAAGTGCCTCTTGACCACGCCAATGCCGAATGCTGGTTACGACACGCCTGGTCTACTATAGCGCTTTCTCCAGTCTCCCTGGCCCCCTACCCACATCTGTGCAAACACCGTGTTACCAATCCTTCAGCTCCTCGCGTTGTTTTGCTAAGTGTCAAGTTGCTCAGAGTCTGACAATCCCATACCTTCAACTTACCACTGAGCCCCACTCCTTCACCCTTACCTCCCTTCCTTTTGCCCATCCCCTTATCTGACACTCCACCCTACCCCGCTGGTATTTCACTACATCTGCTACACAATGGCGACGTTGTCCCCTGTAATAGGAAACCAGCCAACCCGTCTCCATCCCCTTGACTCCCCCGCAACTCCCACCATCATACACACCAAAGATGACAACCAGAAGTTGTTTAAGACTGGTGATGTAACGGTCCTGAAGCGTTGGCGAAAAGCTCTCAACGTTAGGTACAACCATCTGTTGAAAAACAATACGACAGCTTTTATGTTGTTTGGAGAGACATCGGCTTTGAGGAGAATGATATTATCCTCCGTGATTTCAACTTGCGTAGCAAGAACACTGCTCTTCCAGACTGCCTGGCCAAGTCATTCGTACAGATATGGCGGGCCGGCGTCATGTACATCACTATCACTCTCTACTACAGGAAAAACCGATCTAATGGAGGCAAGCATCTCATCCAGGGCGTTAAGTGCGAGAAGTGGGTCATGACGGAGTTTCATCAACTTGTTGACCTGGTGAAACTTCTAATGGAAGATGACCTTAATGAGGACAGTGTGTTCTCCTCTATCGCCACAAGTCCTGCCGTTATCTACCTTCCTGCTGACCCCAAAATGCCCCGCCCACACCCTCCATCCAGCCAATGCATTTGACCGCTCCTGAGATCAACAAGATTAGTTTCCGATCTGACGCTGCGGTGCCCAGCCCAATCGTCACACTTCCCCACCCCCCCCGTGCACCCTCTTGGATATAATGGACACCCAGACCACACCCACCCTGACAGAACCAGATGTGGCCGCAGCGGCGATCTCTACGTCTGGGACTGTTGCCCCTTCTCCGGCCGCCGGCCCTGACGCTCCTCCCACCCTCTCTACTTTCCCTCCTTCAGAGCCAAAGGCCGTGCCCAGCGACAGGCAGTCCCTTCCAGTAACTTCCATTCCCTTAATCCCCACTGAGCTGATTAGCTCACAGCCCTCCTCTGCAGTCTTTACCGCTGACCGTCTCCATGATGCAAACAGGCTTACGTCACGTAAGCGGCTCAAGTCCGCCCAACAGGGTACCGGCGACAATACGGCCGCCTCCGTCTTTCCCCACTCGGAAATGTATGTCACTCAACTTGCGGACGAAGCCACCATCCCCAACCCTACCCCCTCCACTCTCTTGAATCAAGTGGCCACGTCAGATTCAGTGGTTACACCGATCCACCATCAAGCCACAAATCGTAAGACAGAATCTGATGACGGCATTATCACGATCCAGCCTAGTCCCCGTGTGTCCCCTTCAGGCCCCACCCACTCGCCACTTCCCACCTCCCTTGCAGGGGACAGTGCCCTTGATGCTACGGTTGTGCAGACAGTGGCGCAACAGCTCAAAACCACAGCCGGCATAAAGGTGAAAGAGCCTGTCTCCATACGATGGGCCGCCACTCAGCAGCCACAGCGTCATCTACAGACCTTCATCCTTGTTGGCTCCCTGCACATAGACATGCAGTTAGTCAAGCGGGAACTGCTTGACACCAGACAGCAGCTGGCTTCCGCTCTAACTAGGATTAGCGAGCTAGACGGCCAAATTCGAGATACTGCTGTAAAAGCAAATAACACGTGTAAGGTGTCGGATAGCGAACTGACCGGCCTGCACGATCAGGTGCACCATATTGAAGTTCAAATTAGCCGCCTGTCATGCAAGAAAAGCCAAATCCACACCATACGTGACATCAAGAAACGGGTCAAGAAGATTATGGCCCCTTCGCCCTCCAGCCCCGTCCACCCGCCGCAGTCTCCTAACACCGAGGAGAGTGCTAATACCCTTGAGGTTTTGCCACTGCTGTCCATGTCTGATACTGGCCAAATACCTGTTGTTGTCACCCCCAGAAACGACTGTGGCTCAGATAGTCAACCCCTGCACCAGAACACATCAGACCGTGCCGTCAGTCACGCCAACCCTCCCCGCCGTCAGTCGCCAGCTGAACACCTTGCCACTCGCCGTATCCAGCCGGACACTACACATCTCGTCATCGGCTGCTCCACGCTTAAGTACATGAAGGGTGGCAAGATGGCGACTTCACGGCGCGAGAGGGTCCAATTAATCTCTGTGTCTGGCCTTAAAGCTGCAGATCTTGCGGACTGGATGCAGCGACAGACTGAGGCACCACATGTACAGGTGGTCACTGTGCATGTTGGTGTAAACGACTGTAAGACTGGCGAAGTGACCAGCCACCTGTGGGACCAACTACTAATGCAGTGCAGGCGCGTGTTCCCTCAAGCCCGTCTTCACGCCTCCAGCATCCTGCCTCCCAAGACACAGTGTGGGCTGACACTTCCCATAGACTTGTCCAACGCTAACCTATGTCACTTCTGCCGCAAGCTTGGAGTTGTGTTTATCGAAAACACGGCCACCTTCACAACTGCCGGTGTCCCGCGTCTTGCTCTGTATCGAAAAGACGGGCACGTCCTGATTTATCCCAGCTTCAAGGGCATGACCCGGCTTGCGGCCAACTTCAAACGGACGTGGTCACAAAGCAACGACCAGCCACGCGGCCCGCCACGCTCTCCGCGCAACATCGCAAGTCCGGCTGCAGCACTGGGGAAGCGGTACTGTAATGTTACCACTAATACCAGACAACGTAATGTCACCACAGTGCAGCAGGCAGCTTCCCCTGGCTCCGCGTGTGACGCTGACGTCAACGTTGCGTCATCCTTGCCACCGCAGCCCCCGGTTCAACCGCCACAGCAGTCCTTTGATGTCCCTCAACAAACGCCGTCAATACTTCCATGGCCGGGAATGACGCAGTATTCTGGCCCCCATCATCTCTCCCCATGGCAGGAGTACGGTGCACACTGGTTGTCTCCCTCAATTCGTTACGATCAGCGTGGCGAATCGAGGGATATAATCACTGAAACGGGGTGCAACACTGATCCCCGGGTGTTTGGACCGCCACAACTCCTACCGCAGCTCTACAGTTTTTACGGTGGCGTGCCGCAGCAGCCTTACGTCACCATGACAACACACACCCCTGGGCCTTATCCGCCATTGCACCAGTGGCCGTTGCCTAGCCGGGTCCATGACTTCTAAATTGACCTGACATTGGTACCGTATTTGTTTACCAGTAAGTGTGAAAGATAATAATTTTCTTTTCCTTGAACTCTCTGCCAGCAGCCACGGAATCTCAGTCTGCTTCGTCTGACATAACCGAGTTCGGGAACAAACCGTAAAGCATGCTCATGTGCTGTTCTCAACCTTGACTCTCAGTGACTCAGCGCCATAGACAATTTACGGTAGTTGTGGAATTAACGTTTCACACCGGACTCTATAGATCTCTATTATTTAAAACACTATCACAGTGCGTGTGCACCTGCCGAGACAAATATACTGTCGGACATTCTGCATCACGTGTGCAAGCCATTATTGACTGTTGTGTTAAGTGTTACACTACCGCAGCCACACGCAAGGTGTTGTAGATGGAAGACGCAGCCAGACAAGAGTGTTTCCAGAAGAGTCTTTTATTTCTTGGTCATCGTGGGTCTAATAGGTTGGGCACAACCAACCTACTAGCATGGCATACTAAAATGGCGAAAATACCGGAGCTCGGTCTCTCGCTTCTCAGCTCCCTCTATCTATCTATCTCACTCTCTTCGTTGTGTACTCTCTATCTATCTCGTTCTCTTCGTTGTGAGCTCTCTCGTTCTGGTCATTGTGCGAGCTCTCTCTCTATCTCGTTTTCTTCGTTGTGAGCTCTCTCGTTCTGGTCATTGTGCGAGCTCTCTCTCTATCTCGTTTTCTTCGTTGTGAGGCCGTATCGATAGTTATAAATCAGGGTAATAACGTACGTAATTAGTTACGCGGTCGCAAATTTTAATTTTCCCGTTGTCACTGTTGGCGTTCCTGAGAAATAGCGACTACATCCTGTACACAACGCACCACCCCCTAAATAAAAACTAACCTATAAACCTAAAAAAACTAACAAAACTAATGAAAAAACACCCTCCTAAACCAAAAAATAAATCCCCACCCGCCCACCAACCTTGCCCCTTGGAAACAATGGCTCTTTAATATCAATGCTGTCTACTGTTAGCGTTCCAGAGAAAATAGCGGCTACATCCTGTGCACATGCAACCCACCCCCCTTACCCCCAACAACCCCCACACACCAACCTTATGCACACACACACATACCGCCCACACCCCCACCAACCACGCACAAACCACACACATACATACCCACCACCCTACAAAGCCCCGCACAAACCCCCTAAACGACCAACCCCCCCACACACAGGGGCACACACAACACAATATTAGCCAAATTAATTCCCGTTCTGTGTCAACGCTTCAAATTGATGTCACTCATGTCACTAGTCAGATTTTTAATGTGGCACAAACCTTAAATATAGGTTTTCTTCCAAATATGGGGCACCAAGTCTTTTCCTAAATAAAATAAAACTCGCCAAGTGAGGAGTTTGTGTGGAGAATTTTTTTTTCTCGACGTCTGTGTGAAGAAAAAGTTTTCACTACACTCATCAGCACAATCGTGACTGGGAAGCATTAAAAATAAAAGACAAAACCCACAACTCTACTCTCAGCGAGAGACCTCAGTGATTTAAAGTTACTATACACCCACTCTGTTTTTACGAGTGTTTTTTAGATCACCAACTCACGCGAGGAGAAAATTGGATGTGAGTGATTAATTTGAAACCGGATCTGATTGCGTGCGTTTATTTTCCTTTTACCGGGCAGTGAACAATAGACCTTTATGCGGCCCAAGCTTTGCGTAGTCATTATATAACACATGCTCTGTGCGGCTGAGTGAGTTTATTAGAATGTACCCCATTCATGACCAGAAAGGAATGCATATGTTTTGTACACACAGTTTATATATTGTGTTTTAAAAATGAACTTAATGACGCTCGACCCAACACTGCGGCTTATTTTGTGGCGACCACAGGCTGTGGAAAAACTGAATTTGTTCTTAATCTCTTACAAACAAGATACATCTATCATTTCGAAAACATTGTGTATATTCTGCCCTACTGTCAAACACAACACAGCTTATCACAACCGTTCATTCATTTGGACTGAGAGCAACATTTACTTAGTTGATCCTGAAAAGAAACTAAACGACTACCTGCAATATTTTTTACAAACAATTTGAAGGACATCCAACCCTGTTCATAAGTCGATGACTGCTCTGCAGATAAGGATATTGTTAAGAAGAGAAACACACTAGCAGAACTGGCCTTCAGTGGCAGACATGCAAACATCAGTGTATGGATTCTCACTCAGAAATATAATGCTGTACTGAAAGATTTTCATGAGCAGTTAAAGTTTATCTGTTTGTTTTACTGTAAAGATCGTGACAGCTTTGAAGACTGCCTCAGAGAGAACGATGTCATCCCCAACAAACACGAACGAGACATTGTGAAAAACAAACTGAAATTGACAAAGCATCTAAAGCTTATTTTAAAGACAAATCAACCCACAGGGTATGAATTAGTGAATTAATTTAGCCTTATGGTTTTGTCCATAAAAAATGATGGACAGACAAATCGTGCAAGTATTTGATATCACAGAGAGCTTCAGAGGTGTTGTGCATTTTTATGACTTAAAAACACAAGTTAAACACCCGTTTGAGCCTTTGATAAAACTCTCAACACCAACGAAGATATACATGGCATTTAATGTAACTTTTGGATATTCTAATTGTCCACCACATTATAATTACAAGACTGTTGATCTTAAGACACAAGATTTTATAGTTTATGATGCTAACTGTGACTGGTTTGAGAGTATGTGTTTACACATATTCTAACCATCTAAGTAAACAACATGATTATATTGAATTTGTTACTGTCAATAAAGCGAGTCACCTGCAGCATGAGCACAAGACCTTAAGACACATACCGGGGAAGTGGTTGATTTGTTGGGAAATGAACTAAATATTTATTATTATAGGGATTACAGACAATAAAGTGGTATTACACAGGTATAATTTTTTCATGTTTATTATTTTGTTGGTCAAATAAAAATGACGGACAATGCCCAAAGCTTAAGAAACATGTTTCACACAACAGACTTGCCTATATCCAACACTTACAGTGTCTATGAATCGATAGAAAGGTCTTTTTTGGTCATACGAAAATAATCTTCTTTCTGGTAGTGTAAAGATTCAGATTGTTGCTAAAATAGAATTTACCAGGGTAGATGGTGAAGTGATTGTTTCATATATCTCAACAAGACAACACACAGTTAATTCAAGAAGGGAATTGGAAAAAGTGTTTAGAGAAAGACTGTTGCCTGACTTTCTAGAAGCAAATTGACAGAGCAAAAATGCAGGGATCTGGTTGGCAACGAAGGCCGTGTACATGAACTGCAACTGAAGCATGTCACGATACCATCCTATTTTAGGCAAATCATGGTTGCCCCCTACCAACTGAGGTTGCAGACAAAAAGGCTGTCGTCAATGTTCAGGACAAAGATAATTTCTGTTTCATGTGGTGTGTGCTTGCCAAACTGCATTTTGTAAAAACAAAACCTGAACGTGTATCTAACTATACCAAATTTGTAAATGAACTCAACTTCAGTGGCATAGATTTTCCTGTTAAGGTGGAGGATATAGATCTGTTTGAAAAACTAAATCCTGGATATCTGTGAATGTGTATGTATGGGATAATGAGTCTGAGAACAAGTTACAACCAATTAGAGTGTCACCAATTGCCCCCACCTACGGACAGCCAGAAAATAAGCATGTTGACATGTTACTAATAAGCTCTGGTTGATAACGTTCACTACACAATTATTAGGAGTATGTCACGACTAATTCATAATCATGTATCAAAACACAATGGCAAACAGGAAATATGTAAAAAATGTTTACAAAGGTTTTTCTCTATAAAAGTGGCACATAAACATACCCTGCACTGTAGGTCAGCTGATGACATTCAAACAATACTTAGGTAACCGTATCCAAATCCTGGTAGCAAGGTTTATTTCAAGAACTATGTTAATCAGCAAAAGCTGCCGTTTGTAGTGTATGCTGATTTTGAATCACTGGTTGTGCCATATGAGGGTCTTGGTTCCAGAATCATTACCAAAGACAATAAAGTTGAGTGATCAAGTGGTGTGTTCTTTCGGATATATTCTTGTTAGGTCTGACGGTCAGCATACAGAACCCATTATCTATAGGGGTGAAAATGCAGCAGTTGAGTTTTTAACAGAAAATGAGACAGCTGTATAGTCAGGTAGTATATTATTTGGAAAAACTGTCAGATGCCTTTGTTGATGACAGAAGAAGACAAACAGAATTTTGATACAGCAGTGACGTGTTGGATTTGTGAACAACCTCTGGGTGGTGATAAAGTTCGTGACCATGATCACATAACTGGGCGTTACAGAGGTGCTGCCCATGGTGATTGTAACTTGAAATTAAAAATAGATCCCAAGGCATACAAACTGCCTATCTTTTTCCACAATCTCAAGGGGTATGATTCACATATTATCATGCAGGCTGTGGACGAGTCTTACAAAAAAATTAGTTGTATTGCCCAGACAACTGAGAAATACTTGACTTTTAGGCTGGACAACAAATTAGCATTTTATGACTCCATGCAACATTTGTCTTTAGGGCTTGCTAGTCTCGCAGACGGACTGACTGAGTATCCAATAACAAGTAAATATTTTGAGCCAGACTTGATTAAGAAAGGTGTGTATCCGTATGAGTACATCAGTGACTGGGTTGTGTTTGAGGAAACAAGACTGCCACCAAAAGAGAATTTTTATTCTACACTGGCAAAGGTATTTCTAACTCTGATTACCAGCACGCACTTGATGCATGGGGTAAACTAGGATGTCAAACGATTGGTGACTACCATGACCAATACTTGAAAGCTGATGTTTGTTTGCTAGCAGACGTATTTGAAAGTTATCGTGAAAAGGGTTTGTTAACACTACAGTCTTGACCCTGCTTGCTACATAAACTAGTCCTGGCATGACATGGATGCATTTTTAAAATCCAGCAAGATATTTATAGACCTGTTGTCTGATCGTACGATGGGTGAAATGGTGGAACGTGGATTGAGGGGAGGCATTAGTATTGCAGCAAACAACTATGCCAAAGCCAACAACATATCTATCTTGACAGCCTGGGTTTGACCCCTCAAGGTCAAGGTCATTCATTACGTACTTGGACGCTAATAACCTTTATGGATTTGCAATGTGTGAGTTATTGCCCTTGAAAAACTTTTATCTGTATGATTTGTCACAGTATGACATAACACAGTTAAACTATATTATGAGTCATGACCGAAACGACGTGAAGGGTTGGATCTTTGAAGTAGACCTGGAGTACCCACACCATCTACATGATTATCATAATGATTATCCGTTGGCTGTTGAGAAAAATGAGTATGACAGGGAAAAAAGAAGACACCAAACTTGTGCCAAATTTGAATGACAAATTCAACTACGTTTGCCACTATCGCTTGTTGCAGTTTTACATCAGACACGGGTTAGTACTAAAGAAAGTTCACAGAGGCATTCAATTTGATCAGAGTGCTTTCATGAAAGATTACATAATGAAGAACACAACATTGCGTGCAAGAGATGGCAACACTGCATTTGACAAAGACTTCTTTAAGCTTATGAACAATGCCTGTTTTGGTAAGACGATGGAAAATCCTCATCACCGCAAAGATGTGAGACTGGTCACAACTGAATCGGGTGCAATTAAACTTACAGGCAAGCCACAGTACACAGGGTACAAAGAGTTTCATTTATCATTGTATGCAGTGTCACTCAAAAAAAAAGATTGTCAAACTGGACAAACCAGTATTCATTGGTATGGTAATACTCGAGTTATCAAAATTGCTGATGCTTGAATTTTACTATGATTACTTTAAACCAAAGTATCCTGAGTGCCGTCTGCTATACACTGACACTGACTCTATGATCATTGATGTGCCTACTGAAGACTTTTATGAAGACATGAAAACAGAACTGCATATGTATGACACGTCTGACTACCCTAAGGATCACCCGCTGTTTAGCACACAAAACAAAAAAGTGCCTGGGAAATTTAAAGATGAACTCAATGGAGTGCCTATTGTTGAATACGTTGGACTGAGATCAAAAATGTATTCTATACTGCACCAGAAGGGCAGTCAGTCGAAAGCCAAAGGTATAAAAAAAAAACAGTGATAAAAAATAAAGACATTCGACATGAACATTATAAGCAAGTATTAGATGGAGAACTAATGCCTGATTATCCAAACAAGACACTGAGGTCAAACAAACACAATATTGAAATGATCCAAACACATAAAAAGTCTCTAGCAGTAGGGGACACAAAACGAGTGTTTCACACTAAGGAAAAAGGCTTATGCACCTGGACATTATGCACTTAAGTTATCTGAAGAAATAGCTGATGAACTAATCGATGAATTAGTTGATGAAATGGTTAAAAATGTGTAACAGTGTCTGGGGAATAATTTGTAATTCTTCTCTAACAAATGCCCTCTGAGGCGCAGGCTCATACAGATAATAAATCGATGCATTAGCGGAAGGAACTATTTTTTTAATATTGTGGACAGATGTAGACCAAATTGGATCAGTTGCCCTGCGCCTGACGTCATTCTCGACCTTGCCAGGTTGATACAAATATCTCACCTGTTTTGTAAACAAGCTTGTGTCAGGTGCTTTTGTTTTTATTTCTGACCCTGATGGTATTGTTTTTAATTTAATAGCATCAACAGGTTTAGGGTGACCCTCATTATTCATTGCTTTTATCACAGACGGTAATCTCTTAACCCACTCAGTGTTACGTGTGTCATGCATGAGTTCCTTAGAATACTGATAGCTGAAAAGTCTCTCTGATAACTGCTTGTTAAAGTTCTCAACAATTGCCTGTGATCTATGCACGCCTGGTATGCCTCGCCGCACTAGCACTCCATGCTTTGCAAATAACTGATTAACAGCGCCTTTAAATTCAGATCCATCATCGACTTGCACAAGCCTAGGGTATTTTAAAGGACCAACGACTATATATCTTTGTTAAAGCAGTGGCCACTGTTACAGCATTTTTGTCAGTTATGGGTTCGGCTTCCTTGTACCGTGAAGCTATGTCAACAACAGTTAGTGCATACTTGTATCGTTTCTTTTTTATTGTATCATGTGGCAGGAACAGGAGATCCATTTGATGGGTGTCATTAGGGATAGTGTTTATAAAATGAGGTCTTGTTATTTTTCTTGGAGCTGGAAGATATATTTGCCAAATTGCTTGTTTTTGTAGCCACTGTTTTATTTGGTCTAGTGTGACATCACCACCCACAGCTGCATATAATTTCTCTATTGCAGTTTTCCCTTTCCAGTAGCCAATAGGGGAGTAATATATTTTTGATAGTTTAGCGTCTGTCATTTCTTCTAGCAATAAAAACTCCTGTAAAATATACTAATGTCATTCCTACTAGAACAAATATTATTTCTCCATTTTTTTGTTCTGGGCTTGGTTGGTAGTCGTCGCTAAGTTTTGGTCGTGGGATAGACATGTCTTCACCCATGACAAGAAAATATTCTTTGATCGCGTCATTGACATTTAAAAATGTATGCTGTGCGTGACCCTCAAGCCTCAATTTTTCATTGATAAAATCAAGTTTCTCTATTCTTTGCTTTTCATAATCTTGTTGCGCTTGTGCCAGTTTTTCAGATGCCTCATTGTGACGCTTCATTTCTTCTGCAGATTCCTCTCTACCCATTTTTGAAAAGAGATAGTTTGAACCACTAAATGCAAGTGCGTTAATAACGGCCCCACCAATCATAATAGCTATAGTTGCCATATTTTTTATTTACATAGAAACATTTTCTGGAATAATTCCTTGCTTGACAAGAAGGTCTTTTGTGGCAATTGATGCTGTTACAACAGCTACTAGCTTAGCACTGTCTTCGAAGTCTAATCTACTCAAGTCTGCTGATTTCATTTTGAGAAGACTTTTCCCAAGCATAGAATAAGCAACTGTTAGCCCGCTTATTACGGCAGAGTGATAGATGAGGTTCATTATGTTCTTTGTGTTGCTCATTTTCTTATGCCACAAAAATTAAAATAATAAATTTATTTACTGCATGTAAAATGGGTCCATGGCTTTGGGTGTTGCTGGTAATGTGGCGACTACTTCTTTTATTTTTGGAGTGTTTGATTTTTTGGACACTGTTTGAGTCTGTGGTTTGTACTTTTTGTATAATTGGTAACCTACATAACCAAATCCGAAAACAAATCCAGCAACTATATATTTTGTTGTTTCGAGTTTAGACTCAGTTGTTTGTCTCTCACTTTGTTGGGGGTGTGACGGTAGTGACACTGGTGCTGTTGATGTGTGTCAGTCTTTTCTATTAATGCTTGAAGCTGTAATTTTTTTTGTCTATTATATTCAGCTAATCTTTTTCCAGCCTCTATTCGACCTGGACTTTTAGTCTTAGTCACTGTTTGAACCTGTGTCAAGACAGGACTCTGTTGTGGAGTCGTCTGGGTCTCGTCCATTTTCTTCTAATTTAAAATTTATTTTAGAAAAATCGATATGACTCCCAGTAAAGAGCAAGGTTACCACAGGTGCAAAGTAATTCCCAAACTTGTAAAAACATAAGGCATGCTAATTTGCCTATTGAACTTGAAACTATGGGGTTGCTTTCTAGATCATGTGAAAGGCTGTCACTATCAACAGGTAGGAAGTGACTCACAGCTTTTGTGTATAGGCAGACAAGAGATTGACTCAAATCACGTGTCATTAGTGAACTAATGTGATTTTCATATTTTGAATGAAGTTTAAATAGTTCATCAGCGGTTAGAGATTCTATGTCTTCTGTCATGTATTGTTTACCGAGAAAAGCTTTTGATTTTCCAGAAATAACTACAGAGAGAAGACGCTGTTTTTTCGAGTCTAAGTCTTTGTTTTCTACAGCGCAGATATCGCTTAGAAGAAGTAATTCGTCTTCGTTCATTTTATAATGAAAAATAACAAAATAACACAGCTTTGCTTGGACCTGTGAATAACCTATGATCTTACTTGATAACTAATTTCAAAGTTACCTACAACTTACAAGTGACTTTGACGTTAACTTTGAAGTTAGTTATCACAAGTTCTTGACTCCAGACAATAAGACACTCAGTCAGATTTCTCAAGTTACAAGGACAACAAGAAAACGTTTTTTTAGTACTCTGGTGGTGGGGCAGATGGCGTTAGATAGGCAGGCATGACATCTCTTTGCGAAGAGTATGACAAATTTAATGAACAATTGATCGTTAATTGCTTATAAATCCTTGTACCTTTTTCATAGTTTCTTCTACACCTATCTTTTTCCCTTGTTCTAAAAAAGATTTCTTTAGCTCTTCAACATTCTTGGGTTGACTACGCATCTTATTCTGTATTTCAGACTTTTTTGTTTGTAATTGGCCAAATCATCTTGGACTTTTTTTAAATTCGTGATCGTCAACTTTATTATCCTCTAAAGCCTTACTGATAATAAGTTTCATACTGCTCAGCTTAGCTGCTGCGAGCGTACTCAAGGCTTCATGCTTCTGCAACTTCGTATGAAATCTTTTGTTAAGGGCCTCCATACCAAAGCATGCCAGGCTTGTGGCAAGGCCAACACCTTCAATAGCAATTCCTATGACACTTCCCACTCCCGTTGCAAACAGAGCTATACCTCCTACAGATAATCCAGTGGAAACCACACCCACGGCCATTGAAGTGTTGTGTACAGAATTGAAAACCGTTTTGTAACGTCGTTTGCAACGGGAGTATTTTGCTTGTTCTTCTTCCAAATACTTCAACGCTTCTGTAATATTCATTAAACGAAATGAGTCTGCCTGTAATATTATCTGGAACAATAGGATCAAGTGGCTCAGGCGGTATTTGCGGATACAGTGGTGGCATTTTTTTGTGGCAAATATTTTTTAAATTAATGTTCTAATTTATTTTGCAACTCTTCAAAGGTATACAATTTGCTAGCGTAATAAAATGAAACAAGATCTATGTGTTCAAGGTTTAAGAAACTTAGATAAACTAGAGTTGTTTTATCAATCACTACCTTAACAGCAGGGACACTACTCGAAACTTCAAAATCTGTATTGGTTTTTTAATAGCAATAACAACCTTTGTTGACTCTGCTACTGTGCTATCCCATGTAAGTTTGATTCCCTGCGCGATATCTGCTTCTTTCACAGCTTCCACAGATCTCATGAGAATTTCAAAAACTATTGTCGCATCTCTATCTATGGTAAAATTTGCTGGTACGAACGAAATAGAAGTATCTGTTCTGCCTTTTCTATTTGTAAGAAGATACCTTCGTTTCCCATACTCTTGAAGTTTCAGTTTTTCTCTGCTATTGGTTTCGGAATAGCTTGGCACAAGACTTACAAGCATTGGCTCAGAGTTAACAACTTTTCTAAATACTAAGGCACCTTCATCAGTAAAATAAACATAAGGACTGATGAAAACAAACTTTATGTCCCATACAATGGGAATAGGTGCAAGCGGAACAGGGGTAGGAATAATTACCCATTTATTAGCCACATGTTTTAAGCTGTAGAGCACATTACTTACAGGAGTAGGAACAGTAACATCACGAAGTTGACTAAGTTTAGGAAACGCGCCATCTTTTACATCTTCAATTGCCTTTCGTTTGTACAATCCAACGGACACAAGTTCAAGGCCATACACCTCTCCTATTTCACCTTCTTTATCAAAATCTTGCACGTCAGCCAAATCTTTCAACTCTATTGATGGACACTCAACTGGAATAATTCTCGGCTTTGGACCAAGACGGCTCATTTTTATAAAACAAAAATAAAATTTATTTCACTTCCAACACAACATAAAAATCATGCATGACAACTGGTTTGTCATCCTGGTTAGTTACAGATAAGCACAATGATTCAAAGAAACTGGAGCCCAATTTTTTAAACTGTGAATTAGGAAATCTAACAACTACATTTTCACAATATGGGGCAGTTCCAATCGACACACATTTCAACAAAGTCGAAGGCTTTCCATTGTGAAGATTATCAGTAGTGCTTAATTCTTTCAAATGAACATTTAGCAATGTGTGTACTGACAAATGAACAGGGTATCTTCCAGTTATTCTTAATTTATTTGGTGATAGTAGACGTCCATCTGATTGTGACCAATCTTCGTCTGGATATGTTATTTTTTTACCTAAAAAACCAAGTAATAATAAAAGACTAATTGATAAAGAAAACTGACCACTTTTCAGAAAATCAATTGTAACAAGTAAATTAGCTGGGTTTAAAGTTGCTTTAATTTTAAATTCATTTTGAAGCCATTCAGCTAAAGTACAAAAGTCATAATATCCAGCTCGTAAAATATCACCCTTTTCTAAACCATCAAGAATTCCACTTACAGAATAATTGTTATCATCTGTTACATTAAACCACTTTACTGTATAAAACATTTCATGGATAGCTACAGCCTTGCTACCATCACGATTATCAATCCCATTAGTTAACCACACTGGTTTGCTTGTGTCAAGATTTGTTAAGGTAATAAACATTTTTATTATCTCATAAAAAAAGGATGGAATTTAAATCACCAACAATTACCACAATAAACGCATTTCAATTTAATGTGAATGCCAAATACAATGTCGCACCAACTTATGAACAGAAAATAATTCAACTAAATCAACTCGACATAGCTGTAAGTGAACAAGATTTATTTCAAGTCAAAGTACCCAACCCTTTTGATAATTACCTAAACCCTCCAATAACAGACGATACTACTGCAAGAAAGTGGTCTTCAAGTCCACTACAGATGTTTCAAAACCAACTCAACTTTGCTATACTGTGTAGTACTACAGGATGCAGCATTTCTTTTACAGACCATTTGAATCACCCAAACAAACTGATTAAGTCTGTCTATCGTTTCCACACTTATTACCAGCTTAGAAGAATACTGTCAGAACTGCATACCCCACTACCAACTGAATCTAGTTTCAACAGGTATAACAACCTCATGGATATGAAAGCGTTTGAACGGATTTGTAATGAGTTTAACATAAGCCCCCGGTATGACTTCACACAAAAACTTGATGATCACAACGCTATGGGTACATTGTATTACGCTATGAGTCACAGACAATACCCACAAGATTATTATCCTGGTTACACTTCATTCTCATCAAAATCACAAGTATGGTTAGGATCAATAGAACAGAAACAGTCTAATGCCTGGACCACATTTGTCTTAGATAAGAGTGACGGGTTTACACAAGCAGGAGTCGAATGCATTAATGAGTCTATCAGAACTTATGTCTGGTGTTTACTAGGTGCACAAGCTCAAACAAAATCAAATATTTTGAATGGAAGTGGGAAGTTCGAGACACAAAAACAGTTTCTTGCAAACCTGGAAGATTCAATTAACTCAACAGTTGATCTCCCATCAAGCATACAACGCTACCAAGATGTTCTCAGATATGCTAGATCGAAAGTTGACTTTGTAGTTGGCATCGGGTTATACATGTTACCATCTGATCTTCAACTCCCAAATGGGTACAATAACAAATTATAATAATGAAATAGTTGTTGCTGGGCGTGATCAAAAATTAGGACTCAATCAATCTGTAAACTTGGGCCCAACAACCACACACCTACACCATTAAAACCATTAATAACGCCAGTAACATCATCACCTGTACAGGCAGTAATGCCAGTAACAGCCCCAGCATCGGCACCTACACCGGCACCATCACAGCCAGTAACACCAGTAAACATACATGAGTCAGAGAGAACTGCATTGGTAATTGGCCTTACTGGATTAGGAATATTACTTCTTTACCCGTTTCATTAAATAACCCACTATTAACCCTCCTTACTGTCACCAAAAAGACCCACACATGCTCCGCCATAAACCCCACTACCTTTGCTGCTGTTCTGATCATCCAACTGACAAGTGAGCCTAAAATGGCAGGCAAAGCATCCATTGCTTTTACAGCCAATTTCTGAAGTAAGTCTGATATATGAGACAACTGTTTTTTTTACCCACGACTGTAAATCTTTTGGGTCTGATGGAACTGGAGGTGCTGGAGGGGCTGGGGTGCTACCACCTGGTCCACCCGTTACAGCGAACACTACAGTACTAATAACAAATCCAAGCGCAGTAATTAAACTTGCAATTGTGATACCCTGCTCTCTGAAAAGTGTTTTCAATCTCTCAGCCAACGTTGTGTCTTCGTGAAGTATTTTCTGAATAGTTTCTCTAATCCTGTTAATCTGTGTTTTTATTTTTTTTTTCCAATTTCAATCACTTCTAGCCGTGCTGATCTTTCTATCTGCAAATCATTTAATCTGTGTTGTATTCTTTCTTTCATTTCTGTGTCAAGATTCCCATCATTAGCTTTAGCTAGTTTTTCTTTTTCACGTTCTATGTGATTATCAAGCTCCCCTAGTTTGGCTACATTATTCACAAGCTTACCTCTGATTGACTGCAGTGTTTTATTCAACCCCATAATTTCCCGCATTGGCAAAGGAGAGTCTTCTATTGTTTTCATAGCCTCATTTATTTGCCCTTCTGTAAATGAAGTTTCTTGTATTACTGTGTTTGCTAATTTTGGCAGTCTTGTTACTTCAATCATTTCAATTTCCTGTCCAGTTGGCAACCTTGTTTGTACATCATGAAGGGTACTAGCAAGTCGAGGTGGCAACTTTTTACTACCAACACCAAGGTAATGCTGAAGTGCTGTCTCACCACCAACATCAGTTTTGATTGTACTTAAAGCTCTAAACTTTGCAGGATCTTTTTTATAAGTCAATTGTACTTTACCTTTGTCTGTATTTAGAAATAAGTGACCTTTATCATATTCAAACTGATTAGGATCTATTTCATCTGGGTGAGCACCAACACTATCATAAAATGAGTTTACTTTGTCTTTTAACAGTTCACGATACATACTACTACTAGTTACCATTCCAGTCATATCTGTGATACTGGTATCTGAGACATTCATGACATCCATTTCAATATCATCATGATTAAATCCTCCTGCTGCCATTGTTTTATTAATTTAATTTTTTTTATTGTGCATAATAAAAATGACACAGTCCTACGGATCAAAGTTAGACCCATACAGAAAACTACGTGAGCCTCTTGGTGTTAAGGGCATTAGACAATCAATTGTCATCACTAACAATCCTAGCTCCATAGACCAGAACCAAACCCTTACTGTCAAGTTTCCTAACCTAGGCCCCAGTGACGTTATTGTTCCTGGTACTGCACGCCTTGCATTTAATATCAAACTTTTATCAGACACAGATGCCAAAAGAACACTAGTTAACAACCTAGGCAGAGCAATTATTAAGACTATTAAAGTTAAACTTGAAGGACAGGAAGTGTTTAGTCTTGATGATGCTGATGTGTTCTACTGCTACAAAGATTTGTGGCTTACAAAAGGAGAACAAGAGGATCGTATTTATCAAGGCATACAGTCAGAGAGCATTATGAAAATTTGAATCAATACATCAGATAAATCAACAACAGAAGTCAAGGACATTATTGTGGCCGAAACATATGGAAATAGGTTTTGCATTCCACTTGAGTTTGAAATCCTAACAGCGCATTTGCCTTATTACCAAGGAGCACTAAATGACCCGCCTGAGTTTTGAACTAATCTTTAATGACTACTCCAAAGTTATCAAATCAACGGATCTCAATGCATCATACAAGATCTCTAACATTTCCTTGGAATATGAGATTGTCACGCATGCTCATTTAGCTATTCTCATGCAAAATCAGTACCAGTCAAGACTGCCGATTTATTATGACCGTGTGATAAGACACAGTTTAATTAATAAAAACAAAAGTGACCAGATTTGGAATATCAACCTAAACACGCCTGCTAGGTCACTGAAAGGCATTCTTATTTTGTTTGTTGAACCAGGAAGTCCATATCAACGAGATTCAGAAAAATTCTATAATCCGAAAATTACACATTTATCCTGCACTATCGAAGGTCGACCAAACCAAGTTTTTTGCGTCCGGAATGCAGGGATATCAGCACTATGATGAGATCACAAAGTATTTTGCTGGTGGAAGGATCAGAGAAAAATCAGCAAACATAGCATGTAAAGATCTGCATCTGTATGACATAAGAATCGGTGAATACCTGACAGACAAGTATGCACTGTGGCTAGATCTGCGTTCTTCGGATGATGATTTCCTTCATGGCTCTGGCCGTACTATCGAAAACGGCAGTGACGGGATTACAATTCAAATACAGAAAAAGACTGAAAAAGCCGAAGCAATAAATATATATTTGTATCTGATTTATGATGTGCAGTTAAACATTTCTGAGAGCAGGCTAAGTAGTCACATATATTAAAAAGTATTCACTTAGCTTTTGAGTTGTTTTGGTTTTAATCCTTCACAGCCCATTTTGAATCAGAAATGCACCAAATCACAATAAAATCTGAATGTGTTAGAGGGCACGTCACGCTTGTGCTCTTAAACTCAGACTCTAAACTGAAAATAAAAGGCCATTGTACAGGGTAGTCCTCACTGAGAATAAACAGGAAACCATTTCACTACCAATTTCAACCTTCCTGGTTATGAAAGGGATGCATAAACTCACTCACCCACACAGAGCATGTGATATATAATGACTACGCGAAAGCTTGAGCATAAAAGGCCTATTGTTCACTGCCCGGTAAAAGGAAATAAACGCACGCAATCAGATCCGGTTTCAAATTAATCACTCACATCCAATTTTCTCCTCGCGTGAGTTGGTGATCTAAAAACACTCGTAAAATAGAGTGGGTGTATAGTAACTTTGAATAACTGAGGTCTCTCGCTGAGAGTAGAGTTGTGGGTTTTGTCTTTTATTTTTAATGCTTCCCAGTCACGATGTGCTGATGAGTGTAGTGAAAACTTTTTCTCCACACAGACGTCGAAAGAAAAATTCTCCCACACAAACTCCTCACTTGGCGAGTTTTATTTTATTTAGGAAAGACTTGGTGCCCCATATTTGGAAGAAAACCTATATTTAAGGTTTGCCTTACATTAAAAATCTGACCTAGTGGTTTAGTGACATAAATTTGAAGCGTTGACACAGAACGGAATAATTTGGCCTAATATGTGTGTGTGTGCCTGTGTGTGTGGGGGTTGGGGTGGTGTGAGGGGCTTTGTAGGGTGGTGGGTATGTATGTGTGTGTGTGCGTGGTTGGTGGGGGGTGTGGGGGGGTATGTGTGTGTGTTGCAAGGTTGGTGGGGGGGGGTGTGGGGGTAGGGGGGTGGGTGGCGTGTACAGGATGTAGCCGCTATTTCTCAGGAACGCTAACAGTGACAGCATTGATATTTTAACTAGCCATTGTTTCCAAGGGGCAAGGTTGGTGGGGGGTGGGGTGTGGGGGTAGGGGGGTGGGTGGCGTGTACAGGATGTAGCCGCTATTTCTCAGTAACGCCAACAGTGACAGCATTGATATTTTAACTAAGCCTTTGTTTCCAAGGGGCCGGGTGGCCTGACTGGGCAGATAAAGCTGTTGAAGGTATTTGGTCA
>BTPG01000002.1:63471128-63751267 GCA_036245525.1 Semisulcospira habei | reverse complement strand
GCGTAGTCAGTCTCCCGTCCAATGATTGAAGGAACTGATAGGCCAGTTTTTTAGCAGAGGCGAAAAAGGATAGGGGTACAGGGAAAAACCACAGACAAACTACACAATCTTTTAAACAAATAAAAATAAGATTTTGGTTAATCAATCAATATTTTTGTTCATTAAGCTTCACGCAGAGCGAGAGACTGGACATGTCAACTTACGACCACTTGTGCTCTGATTATCTTTTAAACCCCTATCAGCTCACCACCACTGAGTATTACTGAGATAAAAAAAAAAGTTTTTTCTTTATTGTCCTTGTATCTTGATAAAATCTTGTCTCAGTGTCTATGGGAACTAGAGTCAAGTTGTTGTAAGAACTTAGGGTAAGTACACTTGTAAGACTGAGCGGTAAGTATCTTGTAAGAAACTTAGGGTAAGTAATTAATAATGTTCTCATATGGCAAACACACTTAAAAGCGTGTACCTCTGCAGGTTCCTAAAAGTTAGATGCAACTTGTTAATAAGTATTAAAGTTCTCACTTGGCATCACATTGAATACAGGTAAATTGATTAGGTGTTGACAGGAGGACAATAGTTATAGAGAGAAGAACACTAGAGTCCCGATAGCATTAATCAGATTCAATAGATGCCGCATCAGTCATGTCTTGTCAGGTTTTAAAAATCAAAGGGTTGATTCAGAAATTAACGGCGGGTAAAATTGGCGCGCCAAAAAATATGATATTAAAAATGATGTAAATTAATGACTGATGCGGCTCATATTGAATCAATTGTCTACTCGGGACTCTATTGTTCTCTCTCTGCCGGGTACCACGACTTATTAAATTGACCTGAATTTGATACCGTATTTGTTTACCAGTAAAGTGAAAGATAATAATTTCTACTTTTCGTTCGACTCTATGCCAGCAGCCCCACGGAATCTCTGATTGTCTGGACATAATCGAGTTCGGCGTCAAGCGTTAAGCATGTTCATATACTGTTTCTCACCTTGACTCTCAGTGACTCAGCGCCATAGACATTTACGGTAGTAGTGGAATTAACATTTCACACCGGACTCTATAGATCTCTATTACTTAAAACACTATCACAGTGCTTATGCTACTGCCGAGACCATACTGTCGGACCAATTCTGCATCTCGGTGCGCAAGCCAATTATTGATGTTGTGTTTAAGTTCAGACGTTACTTCTGAAACGTGTGTTCCTGTACCATTTTATTTCATATGCTTATTTTCTTTTTTCATTTTCTTTAACTTAAACTTCTAGTCTTTTCAGATGTCGAGTAGCTCATTACAATTTCACAGTTTACACGTGGGACATCTAAATATCTATCATTTGCTGAATAAGATTCCCGATTTGACCGTCCTTCTGACTCAATCCATCCCCTTTCACATTTTTGGAATCACAGAGTCGCGATTACATTCTGACATAAGTGATTTGTCCATTTCGGTACCGGAGTTTTCTGTAATCCGGCGCGATCCTGTACGTCCTCAACAAACAGGATTAGCTGTCTATATTCATGATTCTATTGCGCACTTTACACGCAGAAAAACAGACCTGGAATCAGACTCTGTTGAAAGTGTGTGGGTTGAGGTGAAGACAAACAAATCGGCCCCTTTGCTTGTTGGATTTGTCTACAGAAATCCGTCTGCATCATTTAAGTGGTACGACGATTTCTTACAAATGGCGGACACCGTTAACAATTGCAGCTCTGATATTTTACTGCTCGGAGACTTTAATATTAATATGTTTTCCCTACACCCTGCTTGGAGGCCTCAAGCAGCTTATCACATCCGCAACTAGAGTTACGCAGTCGTCTGCCACTCTAATTGATCATGTATACACTTTTAACAAGTCAAGGGTCCTTAGCTCTCGTGTTCTTCAAGTGGCGATTAGCGACCACTATCCTGTGTGCTGTAGTTGGGCTCTGAAGGTGGACAACCCATGCCGTAAAAACCAGCATACCATTATTCATTACAGGTCGTTTAAACACTTCAATCGGGACGAGTTTCTCGCCGAATCTCAATTCAGACAGTTTATAACTATGATATTCCTGAAGAAGCGTTGGCGAATGGTACAGATTGTTCCTTGGTGTACTTGACAAGCATGCGCCACTACGTGAGAAGAGAGTCAAACACGCACAGTTACCTCAGTGGTTAAATAAGGACATTAAAGACGCCATGGCCCTCCGAAATGAACTGAAGCGGAACAAAGATTATGCTGCCTTCCGCAAGCAGCGTAACCGCGTAACTTGAAGTACCTGGTGCTCGAGGCCCAGAAAAAAACACTTCCAGCGCTTGATGGATAATAAAACTGATACCATATCTGTCTGGCGAGCCCTCAATGTCTTTACCAAATCACGTCAAACACCACCATGTATTTCTATACCTGCTGATACTTTTAATCAACATTTCATGTCTGCTGCCGACTCACTTTTGAATAAAAGTACTAATAACATAATCAAGCCGACAATTTCTGTAAAACTAAAACATTTTTGCGACGAGATACTGGCGCCAAACGACCTTTTTAGTATTCCGTACTTAACTGTTTTCGACGTAGGCAAGTCTATTAGTCAGCTGAAAAATAAACGCTCCCTTAGTCATGTAATAGTTTCTTTTTAAAACTGTCTGTCCCCTATGTGGCCGAATCTTTAACATTTATCTACAATTTTATAATCCAGCAAGAAACTTTCCCAAGAAGCTGGAAAATAGCTAAAGTCATTCCGCTGCCTAAAACTAAAGACCTCACTGACCCCAACAAATTCAGGCCAATTTCACTTTTATCAACTTTGTCAAAGCCTATAAAAAAAACATGTCCACAGGCACCTGAGTCACTTCCTGGAGACACATAACTTGATTTATCCATTACAGTCAGGCTTCAGACCCCGCCACTCTTGTCACACGGCTCTGTCTCATCTGACCAACACCTGGCTAACTTCAATAAACAATGCTGAAATGACCAGTGCGGTATTTTTAGATTTTTCTAAAGCTTTTGACTTAGTCAACCATGAACTGTTGCTACAGAAGCTGTTGGCATACCATATAGACACAGATTCCGCTGCCTTCTTTAAATCTTATCTAAGCAATAGATCTCTGTATGTTTTTGTCAACGGTAAGTGTTCCTCAGAAGGTGTCATTAAGCATGGAGTACCCCAGGGGTCTATTTTAGGCCCTCTCTTGTTTTTAATTTTTATTAATGACTTGCCTTTGTGTATCTCACAATCAAATGTGCGATGCAATTTGTTTGCAGATGACGTTACTCTCAACGTGTCGTCGGCAAAAATATCTACAATTAATTTTTTTTTGCAACATAGTCTATTAGACGTCTCAAATTGCTGTCGAGACAACTACATGATACTTAACCCATCTAAAACAGAGTGCATGCTAATCACTACACGTCAAAAGCACGAACTAAACCCACCGCCACTTAGCCTTTCCCTTAACTGTCAGCCGATTAAACAAGTTATGGAGCGCCGGCTGTTAGGCGTCATTATAGACGATCAATTGACATGGCATGCGCATGTAAACAGTGTGTGCAAAATTGTGTCCAGAAATCTATTTCTCCTTTCAAAACTTATTCACTTTACGAACTCACCAACTAGAAAACTCTTCTTCAGCGCTCACGTCCAGTCCCACATTGACTACGTATCTACAGTCTGGGACGGGTGTAGTCTCTCTCTCTTGGCTTGACTTCGCGAACGAAGATTCTATAGGGCTTGCCCACGTCGTCTGCAGGCATTTTCGTGGCTGCGGAGGCCAATCCGGGACAGGCAGGTACGACCGCAGTGGCTGCAGGGGAAGGTCTGTTCAGGGTTCTGAGTTACGACAGCTCTGTTTTTTCTTCTGAGCCGCTTGTCCTTAAGGTTAGCTCTGCGAGAGTCCTCAAAGGAGACGGCTGCCTTGTGAATGGTGGAGCGCCAGGTGTCACGGTCCGCAGCAAGCGAAGACCACTGGCGGTGGTCGATTTGGCAGGCACTAAGTGACTTTTTGAGACCGTCTTTGTATCTCTTCTTTGGTGCCCCTCTGTCTCGGTGTCCAGTGGCGAGCTCGCCGAACAGAGTGATCTTGGGTAGGCGATGATCCTCCATCCTGGAGACGTGCCCCGCCCAGCGAAGCTGTGTCCGCAGCAGCAAAGCCTCGATGCTCACAGTTTCCGCCTGTTCAAGGACCTCGACGTTGGTGACATAGTCACTCCAGTGAATGCTGAGGATGTTACGCAGGCAGCGCTGGTGAAAGCGTTCGAGGAGTCGTAGTTGGCTGCGGTAGAGGGCCCAGGACTCGGAACCGTACAGCAGGGTGGTGAGGACGACAGCTCTGTACACGCTGATCTTGGTGCCTTTTTTCAGCTGTTGATTGTGCCACACCCGCTTGAATAGTCGCCCGAAAGCACTGTTCGCTTTTGCCAGCCTGTTGTCCAGCTCCTTGTCCAGCTTGGCGTCTGACGTGATGATGCAGCCAAGGTAGGTAAACTGGTGTACAGACTTCAGTTCGGACTCGCCGATGGTGATGTGGGGAGGGCGATGCTCTTCCTTGGGTGCCGACTGATGAAGGACCTCTGTCTTTTTCAGACTGACCTCAAGTCCAAAGAGCTGGGCGGCATCTGCGAAGCAGGACGTAATGCGCTGCAAGGCTCTCTCTGTGTGTGCAACGAGGGCAGCGTCATCAGCAAAGAGCAGCTCACGAATCAGTTGGTCTAGGGTTTTCGTGTGGGCCTGCAGTCGTCTGAGGTTGAACAGGCTGCCATCGAGACGATACCTGATGTACACTGCGTCGTCATCGTCGTGGTCCACTGTGGCCTGCTTCAACATCATGCTGAAGAAGATGGTGAAGAGGGTCGGTGCCAGCACGCAGCCTTGCTTCACGCCGTTGCGAATGGGGAATGGTTCTGAGAGGTCACATGTAGTCTGACCTGGCCTTGCTGGTCCTCGTGGAGCTGGACGATCATGTTGAGGAACTTTGGGGGACAGCCTAGTCGCTCCAGGATTTGCCACATACCTTGCCTGCTCAGGAGCAGGCAAGGACGGGTGTAGTGGTGCGTGCTTAAAGAGGCTTAATTCCCTCCACCGGAGGGCAGCCAAGCTAATCCTTCCTAATAGCAGAGACAGCACTGACGAGCGACTTGGGGCCCTTGACATGCTTCCGTTACGTAACCTCTTTCTGTTCAATAAGGGCGTGTTAATGTTTAAAGTCCGAAAATCCAAAACCCCGCGTTACGTCTCGGATTTGTTTAAAAATGCTAACACACCATACAAGACATCAAGGTTCAAACTGTCAGTACCTAGGCCACGACTTGATATATTCAAAACTAGTCTGTCTTACTCAGGGGCCAAACTGTGGAACTCGTTTCAAGTATACTATATATGTGTTTATTATGTAGTTGTATTTCATGTACGGTGTGTAATGCATATTAGCCAGACGTGGGTCGGGACTGTGCTTCGTCTGACGCGGGCGTTGGTTGAAGGCCCCGGACATACATCACGATGCCACGTTTATACGGGCCTTTAATCCAATGTTTGAGCCGTAGCGGGGTCTGACCTAACTCTGATGTACGTAAAAAATGAAAAGAAAAAGGGAGACTGCCAGTGCTAATATTTTAGGAAGGTTACAAAGTAAAGTAGGTAATAGCACTGTCAGGGGAGAGAAGTGTGCATGATCGACCAGTGATCATAGGTCTACTGTGGCCAAAGCACAAAAAAGGAGATAGAAAAGAGAGGGGGCGCTAAGAAAGTGACTGAAAGCAATGCATGTGGAAGCCCCCCCCCCCCCCCCCCCCGAAGGGGGGCGTATCACATATCCACTGTCAGCCACTGAGTGCATGGAAATTTAAATCTAGGGCCCCCAGATAGGGGACAGAAAGTTTTAAAAAGAAACTATTAATGCCGTCATGACCAAGGGAGCGTTTATTTTTCAGCTGTCTAATAGACTTGCCTACGTCAAAAACAGTTAAGTACGGAATACTAAAAAGGTCGTTTGGCGCCAGTCTCTCGTCGCAAAAATGTTTAAGTTTTACAGAGATAGTCGGCTTGTTTAGGTTATTAGTACTTTTATTCAAAAGTGAGTCGGCAGCAGACAGGAAATGTTTATTAAAAGTATCAGCAGGTATAGAAGTACATGGTGGTGTTTGACGTGAGAGAGAGAGAGAGAGAGAGAGAGAGAGAGAGAGAGAGAGAGAGAGAGAGAGAGAGAGAGAGAGTGACTGAAAGCAATGCATATGAAAGCCCCCCGAAGGGGCGTATCACATATCCAGAGATTAGAAAAGAGAGATTTCCAGGACTCCAGATTCTCATAAGCCGAGCAAATACTCAAAAACTGCTTATTTTTAAACATTAAAATCTCTCACCGGCTCTCACCTCTCGTAAACCCCATTTAACCATGCAGACTGCACACCGCAGAGTATTGATCCACCCCCCCCCCCCCACCCGTGCTACACGCACCCAGCATGCCTGGCATAATCAATAACTCTTTATTGGGCTGCCCGCAGGTATCAATCAACTGCAGTTTCAACTGGTGCCAGGTAAAACTACAGTACTTACCTACAACCTGTAAGTACTGTAGGTTCTTTATAGTGGGATTCTTATGAGCTAACACATGGCCAGATCCTCAAGATCCTCAAGAGCCCGGGCCCCTGGCCCTAGGCCTGGCTTTAGTCAACTGTACTTCAGGTCTCCACTTGACATGCATTGTGAAAGAGCTTATTTCTGAGGAACCATTGCCTGTGTTTATTCACAGCCGAGAGGCAGTAAATGCTAATACAGGGTGCCACAGTCCTCTCTCTCTCTCTCTCTCTCTCTCTCTCTCTCTCTCTCTCTCTCTCTCTCTCTCTCTCTCTCTCTCTCTCTCTCTCTCTCTCTCTCTCTCTCTCACACACACACACACACACACACACACACACATACATACATGCACCGATGCAAGAGTTGTGACTGGGACTGGTTTCTAAGGAATTATGTACACAGCAACCAGTCCCAAACATTGCGTCACTGCAGAGAATTACCTGGCCTATCAATAACTCGTTATGGGCAAAGGGTTGCAGTCCAGACTGCTAATGGAGCCAAGTGGAATAAACACGCATACCAACACACATACACACACACACAAACAGACAAACACCTCTCCCACACACATACACACACACACACATACCAACACACACACACACAAACAGACAAACACCTCTCCCCCCCCCCCCACACACACACACACACACATACACAAAGACACACATACCATCACCCACACACACACAAACCAACACACACACACACATGCACGCACGCACACACACACACAGACACTCCTCACACACACAAACACTCCTCACACACACACACACACACACACACACACACAGACACTCCTCACACACACACACACACACACACACACACACACACACACACACACACACTCACAAACACATGCAGAGCCTACACAACTAACCGGTACGACAGTGCTGACGTCATAATAACTTAACCGGATAAATCTCAAGGTCTATGAATAATTATAGGGCCATGTATAGATTATAACATCCCAACCGGTTTGTAACACCCTCAACTGGTCATGCCTCAGGCTGAAAAAGATTTCAGTCTTTTCAGAGGCATACAACCTGGCGAGTCTATTTCAATGCTTCCACTGGTCGAGCAGGTTCTGTATCTGCGCACTGAAGATTGTGTGTGGCGTGTTATTGATTTTCAGTTGCTAGGCACCAGAGTGTTGCTTTAATCTAGAGGCCCTCCGGCCCTTAGGTGGGACACTGCAATTGCGGCCCTGTGGGTATCAATTAGACAGGTGTGAGTGGTGTTTTATCTCTCTACATGTTAGACTGCCAGGGGGCTTGTCTGCTGTTCATATATTTCTTCAGCGTTAAAGTGCACTGTGCCAGTCATTTGACGATGGAGTAGTATGCAGTGTGTGGTCTGCCTCCGTCGTTGACGTGTGTAAGGTGTGTTGCGCCAGCATTACATGCAAAGATTAAAGTGTTTTTATTTTATATAAAGCAGCCTAAACACAAAGGTAAGTGCAAGAATTTTAATTCACTTTTTTATTATATTATAAAATAAAATAATGAATCAAGACGAATTGTTATTACTGAATGATATTGGCGCTTTAGAAAACAAAGACTTAGACTCGAAAAAACAGCGTCTTTTGTCTGTAATTGTCTCAGGCAAGTCAAAGACTTATCTCGGTAAACAATACATGACAGAAGACATAGAATCTCTTACCGCTGACCAGCTAATCATACTACATTCAAAATATGAAAACCACATCGCATCACTAATGACTCGTGATTTGAGTCGATCTCTTGTATGCCTATACACAAAAGCAGTGAGTCACTTTCTACCTGTGGATAGTGACAGCCTATCACACGACCTTGAAAGCAACCCTATTGTTTCAAGTTCAATAGGCAAATTAGCATGCCTTATGTTTTACAAGTTTGGAAATTACCTTGCACCTGTTGTAACATTGCTTGTTACTGGTAGCCATATTGATTTTTCAAAAATAAATTTTACTACAGAAGAAAATGGACGAAACCCAGACGACTCCACAACTGAACCCCGACCCTGTTTTGACACAGGTTCAAACTGTGACTAAGGCTAAAAGTCCAGGCAGGGTAGAGGCAGGAAAAAGATTAGCCGAATATAACAGACAAAAAAAATTACAACTTCAAGCGCAAACAGAAAAGGCTCATGTATCTGATTTACCGTCAGCACCATCAGGACCAGTGTCACTACCGTCACACCCACATCAAAGTGAGAGACAAACAAGTAAGTCTAACCCTGACCCCGAACCTCAATCAACAAAATATATAATTGTCGGATTTGTTGTCGGATTTGGTTACGTAGGTTATCAATTATACAAAAATACAAACCACAGACTCATACAGCGACCAAAAAATCAGACACTGCATCATCAAAAACAGAAGTCTCCACATTACCAACAATACCCAAAGTTGTCGACCCATTTTATATGCAGTAAATAAATTTATTATTTTAATTTTTATTGCCTAAGAAATGAATGACTCAAAAAAATTAATGAACCTTGTGTATCACTCTGCCGTAATCAGTGGATTAGCAGTAGCTTATTCTATGCTGGGAAAAAGTCTACTCAAAATGAAATCAGCAGACCTCAGTAGATTAGACTTTGAAGACAGTGCTAAGCTAATTGTAGTTGTAACAGCGTCGATTGCGACAAAAGATTTTCTTGTCAAGCAAGGAATTATTCCCGAAAATGTTTCTATGTAAATAAAATTAATATGGCGACGATAGCTATTATGATTGGAGGCGCGATGGCTAATGCCCTGGCATTTAGCGGCTCAAATTATCTCTTTTCAAAAATGGGTAGAGAAGAATCTGCAGAAGAAATGAAACGTCACAATGAGGCATCTGAGAAACTTGCACAAGCGCAGCAGGATTATGAAAAGAATAGAATAGAGAAACTTGATTTCATCAATGAAAGATTGAGGCTTGAAGGTCACGCACAACATACGTTTTCAAATACAGACGAAGCAATCAGGGAATATTTTCTTGTCACAGGTGAAGACATGTCTATCCCAAAACCAAAACTCAGTGACTATTACAAACCGAGTGCACAACAAAGAAATGGGGAGATAATCTTTGTTCTAGTGGGAATGACATTTGTTTATTTTACAGGAGTTTTCATTGCTAGAAAAAATGGCAGCCGAAAATAAACTATCGAAAATATATTACTCACCATCAGGGTATTATAAAGGAGCAACAGCTATTCAGAAATTACATGCCGCTGTGGGCGGAGATATAACACTCAATCAAGTCAAGCAATGGTTACAGAGACAGGCAATTTGGCAGATATATCTTCCTGCTCCAAAAAAGATATCTAGACCTCATTTTGAAAACACTATACCAAATGACACGCACCAAATGGACCTCTTGTTTCTACCACATGATACAATAAGAAAGAAACGATACAAGTACGCACTGACTGTTGTAGACATTGCTTCAAGATATAAAGACGCTGAACCCATATCTGACAAAACAGCCACCACTGTTGCTACAGCATTATCAAAAATATATGGTCGAGGCCCTTTAAGATACCCCAGACTAGTGCAGGTTGATGACGGATCTGAATTTAAGGGCGCAGTTAATCAGTTATTTGCTAAGCACGGCGTACTAGTCAGACGTGGCATTCCAGGTGTACACAGATCACAGGCAATTGTAGAGAACTTTAACAAACAGTTATCAGAAAGACTTTTCAGCTACCAGTATTCTAAGGAACTCATGCATGACACCCGGAACACTGAGTGGGTAAAGAGATTACCACATGTGATAAAAGCAATGAACAATGAAGGACACCCAAAGCCTGCTGATGCTATTAAATTGAAAACAATTACAGAGCCAAAAACAGGACCAACCCCCGCACCAGACACAAGCTTATTTACTAAACAGGTGAGATATTTATATCAACCAGGGGAGGCCGAGAACGACGACAGACGCAGGGCAACAGACCCCATCTGGTCAACGTCTGTTCATAATATAAAAAAAATAGTCCCCGGTCCTGACTCAACAATATATTATCTGTACGAACCTGCACCACAGAGGGCATTTGTCAGAGAAGAATTACAGATTATTCCCCCAGACACCGTTACTCATTTCAGTAACTAACTCATCGATTAATTCATCAACCAGTTCATCGGCTATGTCTTCAGATAACTTGAGCCTGTAATGTCCAGGTGCATAAGCTTTTTCCTTACTGTGAAACACACGTTTCGTGTCCCCTACTGCAAGTGACTTTTTGTGTGTTTGAATCATTTCAAGATTATGTTTGTTTGATCTCAGTGACTTGTTTGGATAATCAGGCATCAATGCACCATCTAACACTTGCTTGTAATGTTCATGACGAATGTCTTTATTTTTTATTGCTGTTTTTTTAATTCCTTTGGCTTTCGACTGACTTCCCTTTTGGTGCAGTATAGAATACATTTTTGATCTCAGTCCAACATACTCAACTATTGGCACACCATTTAGTTCATCCTTAAACTTACCAGGCACGTTTTTGTTTTGTGTGCTGAACAGTGGATGATCCTTAGGATAGTCAGACGTGTCATACATGTGTAATTCTGTTTTCATATCTTCATAAAAGTCTTCAGTACACACATCAATGATCATAGAGTCAGTGTCAGTGTATAACAATCGACACTCAGGATACTTCGGTTTGAAGTAATCATAATAAAATTCAAGCATTAGTAATTTTGACAATTCAAGAATTGCCATACCAATGAATACTGGCTTATCCAGTTTAACAATCTTTTTTTTGAGTGACACTGCATACAATGATGAATGAAACTCTTTATACCCGGTGTACTGTGGCTTGCCTGTAAGTTTAATTGCACCCAATTCAGTTGTGACCAGTCTCACATCTTTGCGGTGATGAGGATTTTCCATTGTCTTACCAAAACAGGCATTGTTCTTAAGCTTAAAGAAGTCTTTGTCAAATGCAGTGTTGCCATCCCTCGCACGCAATGTTGTGTTCTTCATTATGTAATCTTTCATGAAAGCACTCTGATCAAATTGAATGCCTCTGTGAACTTTCTTTAGTACTAACCCGTGTCTGATGTAAAACTGTAACAAGCGATAGTGGCAAACGTAATTGAATTTATCATTCAGATTAGGCACAAGTTTAGTGTCTTCTTTTTTACCCGTCATGCTCATTTTCTCAACAGCTAATGGATAATCATTATGATAATCATGTAGATGGTGTGGGTACTCCAGGTCTACTTCAAAGATCCAACCCTTTTCATCGTTTCGGTCATGACTCATAATATTGTTTGTTATTTCTGTTATGTCACACTGTGACAAATCATGCAGACAAAAGTTTTTCAAGGGCAATAATTCACACATTGCGAACCCTTACAAATTGTTAGCGTCCAAGTACATAATAAATGACCTTGACCTCGAGGGGTCAAACCCAAGGTCATCAAGATATTTATTATTTGCCTTTGCATAATTATTTGCTGCAATACTAATCCCTCCCCTCAATCCACGTTCCACCATTTCACCCATCGTACGATCAGACAACAGGTCTATAGATATCTTACTGGATTTCAAAAATGCATCCCATGTCATGCCAGGACTAGTTATGTAACAGGCAGGGTCAAGCTTGTAGTGTAACAAACCCTTTTCACAATAACATTCAAATACGTCTGCTAGCAAACAAACGTCTGCCTTTACGTACTGGTCATGATAGTCACCAATAGTCTGACACCCTAATTTACCCCATGCATCAAGTGCGTGTTGATATTCAGAGTCAGAAATACCTTTACCATTAAGTGTAGAATAAAATTTCTCTTTTGGTGGTAGTCTTGTTTCCTGAAACACAACCCAGTCACTGATGTACTCGTACGGATACACTCCTTTTTTAATCAAGTCTGGTTTAAAATATTTACTCGTTATCGGATACTCAGTCAGTCCTTCTGCCAAACTAGCAAGACCTAAAGACAAATGTTGCATGGAGTCATAAAATGCTAATTTATCTAACCTAAAAGTTAAGTATTTCTCAGTTGTCTGCACTATACAACTTATGTTTTTGTACGACTCATCTACAGCCTGCATGATAATGTGTGAATCATATCCTTTGAGATTGTGGAAAAAGATTGGTAACTTATATGTCTTAGGATCTGTTTTTAATAATAAATTACACTTGGTATGTGCAGCATGTCTGTAGCGTCCTGTTATGTGATCATGGTCACGAACTTTATCACCTCCCAGAGCTTGTTCACAAACCCAACACATCTCAGCTGTATCAAATTTCAGTTTGTCTTCTTCTGTCATCACCAAAGGCATCTGGCATGTTGTGAGATACTGTACTACCTGATTATACAGATGTCTCATTTCTGTTAAAAACAGACATGCTGCATTTTCCCCTCTGTAGATAACAGGTTCTGAATGCAGACCGTCTGACCTAACAATAATGTACCCGAAAGAACACACCACTTGGTCACTTAGTTTTATAGTCTTTGGTAATGACTCTGGAACAGGACCCTCATATGGTACTACCAGTGATTCAAAATCAGCATACACTACAAACGGCAGCTTTTGCTGATTCCCATAGTTCTTAAAATATACTTGACTACCAGGATCTGGATACTTAAGTACTGTTTGTATATCATCAGCTGACCTACAATGTAGGATGTGTTTGTGTGCTACTGAAATAGATGAAAATCTTTGTAAACATCTCTTACACACTTCCTGTTTGCCATTGTGTTTTGATACATGCCCATGAATTAGACGTGACATACTCCTGATAATTGTGTAGTGATCATCAATTAATAACATGTCAACATGTTTATCTTCTGGTTGACCGTAGGTGGGGGCAAGTGATGATACTCTAATGGGTTGTAACTTGTCAACAGAGTCATTATCCCACACATACACATTTACAGATATGCCAGGATTTAATTGTTCAAACAAATCTATGTCCTCTACCTTAACAGGGAACTCAATGCCACTAAAATCGAGTTCATTTACAAATTTAATGTAGTTAGATACACGTTCAGGTTTTGATTTTACATAATGCAGTTTAGCAAGCACACACCACATAAAACAAAAATTGTCATTGTTCTGTATATTGACGACAGCCTTTTTGTTTGCAATGTCAATAGGTAATGGTATCCATGATTTACCTAATATAGGATGATACCTTGACTGTTTCAATTGTAGTTCATGCACATGACCTTCGTGCCACCCAGACCCCTTCATTTTTGCACTGTCAATTGCCTGGAGAAAGTCAGGTAAAAGTCTGTCTCTAAACACGTTCTCTAATTCTCTTTTTGTGTTAACAGTGTGTTGTCTTGTTGATATATACGATACAATCAATTCACCGTCCATTCTAGTAAATTCTATTTTTGCAACAATTTGAATTTTAACACTGCCTGTGATAAGATTTTGTTGTATGACAGAAAAAGACATTTCTATCGATTCATAAACATTGTTACTATTAGATATAGGCAAGTCTGTTGTGTGAAACACGTTTCGTAAACCTTGAGCATTGTCCGTCATTTTTATTTGTCCGACAAAATAATAATAGAAAAATTACACTTTATGTAATACCACTTTATTGACTGTAACACTGTTAATATAAACATTTAGTTTAAGTAGTTGTTGAAATATTTGTTCACAAAGTATCTCAAACCAGACCTGGTGGTTATTATTTTTAACTCTTAATGTGGGTGTCCTAAAATCAACTGTCAAACACTCCACATCTGGATGCTCATCAACATAATCTAAAGTCATATTATATGACAAATATATTGCTGTCGGTTTTAAGACATTTATGTCAGGCTGTTTGGGAGGTGTTCTTATCTGAGTAAAGTGAACAACATCTTTGAAGCAGTCTGTGATGTCAATGGTTTGTCCGTCCGTCACTTTTTATGGTCAAAACAAAAGTATAAATTAATTTACTAACCCATACCCTGTGGGCTGATCTGTCTTTAAAATAAGCTTTAGATGCTTAGTTGATTTCAGTTTATTTTTTACATCATCACGTTCATGTTTATTTGGTATGACATCATTCTCTCTGAGACAGTCTTCAAAGCTGTCACGGTCCTTACAGTAAAACAAACAGATAAACTTTAACTGTTCTCGAAAATCTTTCAGTACAACATTATATTTCTGAGTGAGAATCCATACACTGATGTTTGCGTGTCTGCCACTAAAAGCCAGTTCTGCTAGTGTGTTTCTTTTCTTAACAATGTCTTTCTCTGCAGAACAGTCATCAACAATAAACAACGTTGGCTGTCCTTCAAATTGTTTGTAAAAATACTGCAGGTAGTCATTAAGTTTTTTCTCGGGGTCAACTAAATAGATATTACTGTCAGTCCAAATGAATAAACGATTGTGATAAGCTTTGTTGTGTTTTATTGTAGGACAAAATATTACAATGTTTTCGAAATGGTATATATATCTTGTTTGTAATAGGTTAAGAACAAATTCAGTTTTACCACACCCTGTCGCACCACAAAATAATCCACAGTGTGGGTCGAGTGTCATTAAGCTCAGGTTCATTTTAATACTAATTATAATTTAATACAAGTGTCCACTTAGTCTGCTTTCTGCAATATTTAATTGTGCGTCATAAATCAGATACAAATATATGTTTATTGCTCCTCCTGTTTCAGTCTTTTTTGTATTTGAATTGTTATTCCGTCACTGCCGTTTTCAACAGTACGTCCTGACCCATGTAGGTAATCGTCGTCTGTACTACGCAGGTCTAGCCACAGTGCATACTTTTCTGTCAGGTATTGACTGATCCTTACGTCATACAGATGTAAATCTTTACATGCCATGTTTGCTGGTTTTTCTCTAAGTCTTCCACCCGCCCATTTCATAATCTCGTCATAGTATTGATAAGGCAGCATAACCGATGCGTACACTTGATTAGGACGTCCCTCAATCGTACAGGATAAATGTGTAATCTTTGGATTATAGAATTTTTCTTCTGACTCTCTTTTGAATGGATATTTTGGTTCAATAAACAACATCAGTATACCTTTCAGTGACCTGGCAGGTGTGTTAAGGTTTATGTTCCACATTGTATCAGCTTTGTCTTTGGGTATTGTACTGTGTCTTATCACGCGGTCATAATAAATTGGAAGTCTTGACTGATATTGATTTTGTATTAGTCTGGCAAGTTCAGTGTGTGTGACAATTTCGTATCCCAATGAAATGTTTGAGATCTTGTATGTTGCGTCTGGGTCAGTTGTTTTGATAACTTTTGCACAGTCATTAAAAGTTAGTTCAAAACTCAGAAGGTCATTTAGTGCTCCTTGGTAATAAGGCAAGTGTGTTGTGAGGATTTCAAATTCAAGTGGAATGTAAAATCTATTACCATATGTATCTGCTAATATAACGTCTTCAATTGCAGATGTTGATTTGTCTCCGGCATCGATTCTAAGTTTAGCAACATTTGAGGATTGTATGCCTTGGTAAACACGGTCTTCTCGTTCTTCTCTTGTAAGCCAAAAGTCTTTGTAACAGTAAAACACATCAGCATCATCAAGACTAAACACTTCCTGTCCTTCAAGTTTTACTTTAATAGTCTTAATAATTGCTCTGCCAAGATTGTCAACGAGTGTTCTGTTTACATCTGATTCTGATGAAAGTTCAATATTAAATGCAAGTCGAGCAGTGCCAGGAACAATAACATCATTGGGGCCCAGGTTTGGAAACTTGACTGTAAGTGTTTGGTTCTGGTCTATGGTACTTGGATTGTTTGTGATGACGGTTGATTGTCTAATGCCCTTAACACCAAGAGGCTCACGTAGTTTTCTGTACGGGTCTAACTTTGATCCGTAGGACTGTGTCATTTTATTATGCAAAAATCAAAAATATTAAATTAATAAAAACAATGGTAGCAGGAGGATTTAATCATGATGATATTGAAATGGATGTCATGGATGACTATGATACTACAACAGATATGACTGTAACTACTTCTAGTATGTATCATGAACTGTTAAAAGACAAAGTAAACTCGTTTTATGACAGTGTTGGTACACACCCAGATGTAATAGATCCTAATCAGTTTGAATATGATAAAGGTCACTTATTTGTAAATACAGACAGAGGTAAAGTGTATCTAACACATAAAAACAACGCTGCTAGGTTTAGAGCTTTAAGTACAATTAAAACCGATGTCAGTGGTGAGGCAGCACTGCAGCGTTACATTGGTGTTGGTTCTAGTAAAAGGTTGACACCGAGACTTGTTACTGTGCTTCATGACATGCAAACAAGATTACCAATGGGACAAGATATTGAAATGACTGAGGTAACAAGACTACCAGAAATAGCAAACACGGTAATACAAGAAACTTCATTTACTGATGAAGTAATAAAAACAATAGATGATCCACCATTGTCAATGCGAGAGATAAAGGGTTTGGATAAATCACTGCAGACAATAAGAGGTGAGATGGTAAATAATGTAGCAAAACTGGGTGAGCTTGATAATCAAATAGAAAGAGAAAAAGAAAAACTAGTTACTGCTGATGAGGAGAATCTTGACACAGAAATGAAACAAAGAATACAACGCAGATTAAATGATTTGTATATAGAAAGATCAGCGAGGTTAGAATCAATTAGTATTGCAAGACAAAAACTGAAATCACAAGTCAACAGGATTAGGGAAACTATTCAGAAAATACTTCACGAAGACACTACTCTGGCTGAGAGATTGAAAACACTTTTCAGAGAGCAGGGTATCACTATTGCGAGTTTAATTACTGCTCTTGGATTTATTATCAGTACTGTTGTGTTGGCTGTCTCCGGGGGACCCGGGGGTGGTGGTGGGGGCGGTCCAACACCTCCAGCACCACCAAGCGATCCAAAAGATTTACAGTCATGGGAAAAAAACAGTTGTCTCATATATCAGACTTGCTTAAAAAATTGGCTGTAAAAGCAATGGATGCGTTGCCTGGCATAATAGGCACAGTTGTCAGTTGGCTTATCAATACTGCAGCAAAGGTAGTAGGGTTTATGGCGGAGCATGTGTTGATATTTTTGGTGTCAGTAGGAGGGTTGATGGTGGGTTATTTAATAAAACAGATAAAGAAGTAATATACCCAGTCCTGTGAGGCCTATTACCAATGCAGTTCTCTCTGACTCATGTGTGTTTGATGACGGTGCTGGTGATGGTACTGCTGCCGGTGCCAGTTCAGGTGTTGGTGCCGGGGCTGGGGCTGTTACTGACATTGCTGGCGTTACTGCCTGTACGGGTGGTGATGATACTGGCATTATTAATGACTGTAGGTGTGTGTTCACTGATTTATTGAGTCCTAATTTCTGATCACGACCTGCAACAATGATTTCATTATTATAATTTGTTATTGTCCCCATTTGTAATTGTAGGTCAGATGGTAACATGTATAACCCTATGCCAACTACAAAGTCAACTTTTGATCTGGCATATCTGAGTACGTCTTGGTAGCGCTGTATGCTTGATGGTAGATCAACCACTGAATTAATTGAATCTTCAAGATTTGCAAGAAACTGTTTTTGTGCTTCAAATTTACCACTCCCGTTTAAAATATTCGATTTTGTTAATGATTGTGCACCTAGTATACACCAGACATATGTTCTGATAGACTCATTTACGCGCTCGACTCCTGCTTGAGTAAACCCGTCAGATTTATCTAAAATAAATGTGGTCCAGGCGTTAGACTGTTTCTGCTCTATTGATCCTAACCAGACTTGTGATTTTGATGAGAATGAAGTGTAACCAGGGTAATAATCTTGAGGGTATTGTCTGTGACTCATAGCATAATACAGTGTACCCATACCATTGTGATCATCAAGTTTTTGTGTAAAGTCATACTTAGTGCTTATGTTAAATTCATTACAGATACCCCACCCGGGTCTGCCCTGGGGGACTTGGGTGGGGTTAGGTATTTTTTAGTTCCCAGGGTCACCCTGGTCAGCCCCACAGGGTGGGGTTTTCTCTCTATTCTGGGGCATGTGTTTCTGTCTACCCGAGGTCCATTCACCTGTATTTGCCTTTTTTAAACTCTCCCTACTGTCTGCACTGCCTGTAGCTCTTGATATTGGATGTGTGTTGCTAAATGGTCTTAGCTTTATTTAGGCCCCATGTGTTAGGTTTATTTAATGTGTTTAACCGGCTGGCGACATACATTCAATGTTCTGTTTAGTTGGTTGTTTTTTTTTTTCACAAGCAGTGCAGGCACGTCCTGAGAAAGCCTTGTTGCTGTCGGGACGTTAAGCAATGTACAATCAATCAATCATTACAGATGCGCTCAAACGCTTTCATATCCATGGGGTTGTTAAACCTGTTGAAACTGGATTCAGTTGGTAGTGGTGTATGCAGTTCTGACAGTATACATATAAGCTGGTAATATGTGTGGAAACGATACACAGACCTAATCAGTTTGTTTGAGTGATTCAAATGGTCTGTGAATGAAACACCACAGCCTGTAGTTGAACACAGAATAGCAAAGTTAAGTTGGTTTTGAAACATCTGTAGTGGTCTTGATGTCCACTTTCTTGCAGTAGTATCGTCTGTTATTGGAGGGTTTAGGTATTGATCAAACGGATTCGGTACTTTGACTTGAAACAAATCTTGTTCTGATACAGCAATATCAAGCTGATTTAGTTGAATTATTTTCTGTTCATAACTAGGTGCGACATTATATTTGGCATCTACATTAAATTGAAATGCGTTTGTAGTGGTAATGGTTGGTGATTTAAATTCCATCCTTTTTTATATGAGATAATAAAAATGTTTATCACATTAACAAATCTTGACACAAGCAAACCAGTGTGGTTAACTAATGGGATTGATAATCGTGATGGTAGCAAGGCTGTAGCTATCCATGAAATGTTCTATACAGTAAAATGGTTTAATATAGAAGACAAAAATTATTATGTAAATCTTGATGGTGTGACTGAAGCTATACCACCTGGATATTATGACTTTTGCACTATAGCTGAATGGTTTCAAAGTAAATTTAAAATTAAAGCAACTTTAAATCCAGCTAACCTACTTGTTACATTAGAATTTCCGACACAAAATTGGTTAAAAATCTCAGTCAGATTTGCATATTTACTTGGATTTTATATTGATGAAGATTGGTATAGAACAGATGATATGGATGAAGCTAATTTTGATATTATAACAATGAAGACAAAAAAACTTAAAATAACTGGAAAACGCCCTGTCAATTTGTCAGTACATACAGTACTAAATATTCTCTTAAAAGAACTAAACACAACTGAAAATATACACAATGGTAAGCCATCAACTTTGTTGAGATGCTTACCGACTGGAACTGCTCCCTATTGTGAAAGTGTGGTTGTTAGATTTCCTTTACAGTTTAAGAAATTGGGTTCCAGTTTCTTTGAGTCACTTTGTATATCTGTAACTAATCAGGATGGCAAACCAGTTCTTATGCATGATTTTAGTGTAGTGTTAGAAGTTAAATAATTTTATTTTTGTTTATAAAAATGAGTGGTGGTCCAAAGCCGAGAATCATACCAGTTGCATGTCCGGTAACAGAGTTGAAAGATTTGGCTGATGTACAGGATTTTGAGAAGGAGGGGGATGTTGGAGAAATATATGGTTTTGAACTTGATTCAAATGGCATGTACAAGAGGAAAGTAATTGTTGACATGAAAGACGGTGAAAGACAGATTCCTAAACTTGGTCAGCTACGTGATGTTACTGTACCTACTCCACCTGTAAATAATTCGCCCTACAACTTAATACATGTGGGAAATAAGTGGGTGGTTTCACCTGTACCTGTTCCACCTCCCACAATTGACTGGGACATAAAGTTGGAATTTATTAGTCCTTATGTATACACTGATGATGAAGGCGCCTTGGTGTTTAGGAAGGTTGTTAACTCTGGGCCGCTTATTGTAAGCCTTGTTCCAAGTTTTGCCCCAGACAACAATAGCAGAGAAAAACTGAAAGTTGAAAATTATGAGAGACGGCGGTATCTTCTTACAACTAGAAAGGGTAGATCAGATACTTCTGTTGTGTTTATGCCAGCAAGCTTTGTCGTGGCTAGAGAAGCGACAATAGTATTTGAAATTATCATGAAATCTGTAGCTTCTGCAAAAGAGGCAAATATTGCACAGGGAATAAAACTTACATGGGATGAAACAGTATCAGAATCATCAAAGGTCTTTATTGCTATTACAAAAAATGTTGATGTTATTAATGTTTCGAGCAGTATTCCCGCTGTCAAGGTGGTGGTTGACAAAACAACTTTTGTTCGTCTAAGTTACATAAACCTTGAACACATTGATCTTGTTTCATTTTATTATGCCAGCAAATTATATACTTTTGAAGAGTTGCAAGATGTAATTGCTGATTAAATAAAAAATATTTGTCAATAAAAAAAATGGTAAAATTCTATCCAATACTACCGACGCTTGAGCCGACTGAAACAAATGTGATGACTAAAACAACGCTTGCGCCTGATCCGCATGCGACAGCTGTACCAATTGCATCAGATAAAACATTACAGGCAGACGCATTTCGTTTGATGAATATTACAGAAGCAATTAAATATTTGGAAGGAGAAGAAGCAAAATATTCACGGTGCAAAAGACGGTATAAGACCATTTTTAATTCTGTTCAAAACACTTCTATGGCTATTGGTGCAGTTTCAGCTGGATGTTCTGTAGGGGGTATTGTATTGATTTCAACTGGAATTGGAAGTTTAATTGGCGTTGGCCTTGAAGGAGCTAGCATTGCCACAGGTCTGGCATGCTTTGGTTTGGAGGCCATAAACAAGAGATTTCACACTAAATTACAGAAACATGAAGCATTGAGTACGCTGGCAGGTGCAAAGCTGAGCAGTATGAAACTTATTATCAGTAAGGCATTAAATGATAATTTTATTGATGACGAAGAATTTAAAAGAGTCCAGGATGATTTAAATAATTACAAACAACAAAAGTCTGAAATACAAAATAAGATGCGTAGTCAATCCCCCGTGAATGTTGAAGAACTGAAGGCTAGTTTTTTAGCAGAGGGAAAAAGGATAGGGGTACAAGAAACCACAGAAAAACTTCAAGGAATTTTAGGGAAGTAAAAATTAGTTTTGGTAATCAAACAATATTTTTGTCATACACTTCACAGAGAGATGAGACGCCACCTGTCTATTTGACGCCCACAGATCCGCCAGAATATTTTTAAAAAATAACTTTTTTTGTCTTTGTATCTTGTCAAATCTGACTCAGTATCTTGTGACTAGAGACAAGTTCTTGTAAGTAATTAATAAGTTAACCTTTAAGTTGTAAGTAAGTACATAGTTCCACTTGGCAGCAGTGGTGTGCCCGGCACTTAAGTGATTGATCCAGTGCACCAAAAGATGTGACACGCTTATAGCCGTATTGATTGATACGTGCATGAGTTGAAAGCTTTGAATTGACAATAGCCACCCGGCCAGCAGACTTGGACTGTATTGATTTTTCTGACTGCCGCCGGGTGGCTACAGGCATCTGATTTCTTGTGCAACTAGAGCCATTACTGAAAAAATAGTATCAGTTTGTAAGTATGATATCGGGTGCCTGTATAGTGCAATTTATTTTTCTGAGGAACATAAGCTCTTTCACAACCATGTCTTGCTATTGCTGTGCCGTCAAGTTGAGACCTGAAGTACAGTTGACTAAAGCCAGGCCTAGGGCCAGGGGCCCGGGCTCTTGAGGATCTTGAGGATCTGGCCATGTGTTAGCTCATAAGAATCCCACTATAAAGAACCTACAGTACTTACAGGTTGTAGGTAAGTACTGTAGTTTTACTTGGCACCAGTTGAAACTGCAGTTGATTGATACCTGCGGGCAGCCCAATAAAGAGTTATTGATTATGCCAGGCACACCGGGTGCGTGTAGCACGGGTGAGGGGGTGGATCAATACTCTGCGGTGTGCAGTCTGCATGGTTAAATGGGGTTTACGAGAGGTGAGAGCCGGTGAGGGATTTTAATGTTTAAAAATAAGCAGTTTTTGAGTATTTGCTCGGCTTATGAGAATCCGGAGTCCTGGAAATCTCTCTTTTCTAATCTCTTATCCACTGTTCCAGCCACTTCGGGGGGGGGGGGGGGGGGGGCTTCCACATGCATTGCTTTCAGTCACTTTCTTAGCGCCCCCTCTCTTTCCTATCTCCTTTGTTTGTGCTTTGGCCACAGTAGATCTATGATCACTGGTCGATCATGCACACTTCTCTCCCCTGACAGTGCTATTACCTACTTTACTTTGTAACCTTCCAAATAATATTAGCACTGGCAGTCTCCCCTTTTCTTTTCATTTATTACTACAATATCGACTGCAACCCCTTCCCCCCTTTTGGTAGGTTCTCTTTTAGGGTGCATGGAAATTTAACTTTAGGTGGTGGCATAGAATGTATGCCCCTGCAGACACCACAGTAAAAATGTGGTTGTCTTTGCAGGTAGGCTGAATTTCCTGCCTCCTCCAGTATTGCCGATGGTGTGCTGAAGAGGTCTCCAAAACCGAAACAGCTGCCCACACAGTCTAAATATCTGGACCCCCCTCCCCCCCCCCCCCTTGGGGGACCTAGATTTAAATTTCCATGTACTGAGTGGCTGGAACAGTGGATATGTGATACGCCCCCCTTCGGGGGGGGGGGGGGCTTCCATATGCATTGCTTTCAGTCACTTTCTTAGCGCCCCCTCTCTTTCCTATCTCCTTTTTTTGTGCTTTGACCACAGTAGATCTATGATCACTGGTCGAGCATGCACACTTCTCTCCCCTGACAGTGCTATTACCTACTTTACTTTGTAACCTCTGATTTACGTACTTCCGTCTGTGTGCGTGTGAGTGTGTGCAAGCGCGTGTGCGTGCCGGCGTGCGTGCGTGTGTGTGTGCGCGTGCGTGTGTGTTTTCATGTAGTTTGTTGCAAGGACAAGAATGAAAAAAGGTCTGCGCACCTATTATTTTATCCTTGGAAAATAACATTTCATCTCTCTCTCTCTCTCTCTCTCTCTCTCTCTCTCTCTCTCTCTCTCTCTCTCTCTCTCTCTCTCTCTCTCTCTTTCTCTCTCTCTCTCGCTCTCTCTCTCTCTCTCATGTCAAACACCACCATGTACTTCTATACCTGCTGATACTTTTAATCAACATTTCCTGTCTGCTGCCGACTCACTTTTGAATAAAAGTACTAATAACCTAAACAAGCCGACTATCTCTGTAAAACTTAAACATTTTTGCGACGAGAGACTGGCGCCAAACGACCTTTTTAGTATTCCGTACTTAACTGTTTTCGACGTAAGCAAGTCTATTAGTCAGCTGAAAAATAAACGCTCCCATGGTCATGACGGCATTAATAGTTTCTTTTTAAGACTTTCTGTCCCCTATCTGGCTGAATCTTTAACATTTATCTTCAATCTCATAAGCCAGCAAGACACTTTCCCAAGAAGCTGGAAAATAGCTAAAGTCATTCCGCTGCCTAAAACTAAAAACCTCACTGACCCCAACAAATTCAGGCCAATTTCACTTTTATTAACTTTGTCACAGCCGATAGAAAAACATGTCCACAGGCACCTGAGTCACTTCCTGGAGACACATAACTTGATTTATCCGTTACAGTCAGGCTTCAGACCCCGCCACACTTGTCACACGGCTCTGTCTCATCTGACCACTACCTGGCTAACTTCAATAAACAATGCTGAATTGACTGGTGCTGTATTTTTAGATTTTTTTTAAAGCTCTTGACTTAGTGTACCATGAACTGTTGCTACAGAAGCTGTTGGCATACCACATAGACACAGATTCCGCTGCCTACTTTAAATCTTATCTAAGCAATAGGTCTCAGTATGTTTTTGTCAACGGTAAGCGTTCCTCAGAAGGTGTCATTAAGCATGGAGTGCCTCAGGGGTCTATTTTAGGCCCTCTCTTGTTTTTAATTTTTATTAATGACTTGCCTTTATGTATCTCACAATCAAATGTGCGATGCAATTTGTTTGCAGACGACGCTACTCTCAACGTATCGTCAGCAAAAATATCTACAATTAATTCTTCTTTGCAACAGTCTATTAGATGTCTCAAATTAGTGCCGAGACAACTACATGATACCTAACCCATCTAAAACAGAGTGCATGTTAATCACTACACGTCAAAAGCACCAACTAAATCAACCGCCACTTAGCCTTTCCCTTGACTGAGTTGGTGCTCACACGCCTAGCAGGCTGAGTGGGACCGCTCTGCATATTTTTGTGTTTTTGTCTTGGACGGTGTTTTTTGTCCTGTGGATTTTTGGTACCAGAGTGTCTGCCATGATATGGGCTTCGTTTTGGTGTGCTTATTGTGCCATTTTGCCACCAGAAATGAGAACTATATGGGATTTTCTGTTCCTGAAGCTGTTTGTGACAGCAGTTCACAGTCAGGCAAGTCTGGCTGGCTATTGTGTGCATCTAGCTGTGACCCAGTTCAACAGTGGTGCTACAGTGCATGACTGTTTTCAACCTGTCAACACTGGTGCATCTACATTCGAATTCACATCTACTTATAGTTTCGCTGCCTCCACTGACACTGGTACAGATGTACCCTGCATTACTGCAGTGCCTGATTTTGCCGCATGTTTACCTTCGTCGGCCGGTGCTGCAGTACCTGATGTCAAGCCTTCTTGTGCAGTGCATGTGTGTCTACAGTCGCTTCCAGACGTCGCTAATACTATGCCTATAGCAGAGATGCCTTGCTGGACATTGGTACTCAGCACTCTGTTCCGCTGTGGGGCTGTGTGTGTACAAGGCTGCTTTCACTGGATATTCATTCCAGGTCACCTACTCTCACCTGCTCCAACAGCAACAGAAGGAAGCGGCCTCGCAGAGGTGGTTGCCGTAATCTGAAATATGGTAGGCCAATTCCAATCATTGTCTCCTTCCCATCACCCAAGATCACTGTGCCCCGCTCAGTTGACTTTCGGAATCTTACAACAGTTCCTGTTCTCAGTGAATCTGTTAAACACAGAAGCGGACACTCACTCTCGGTGGCACTGTTCAATGCACGTTCAGTGGGAACTCAGGAGAAACGCTGTGAGATCAATGAATTTATCAAAGACAATAACACTGACATTATGCTGCTCACCGAGACTTGGCTTAGACCGGCCGATGATGAAGCCAAGTGTCTGGATCTTGCCCCTCCGGGATATCATGTCAAGTCTTTCCCCCGCAGCGCCTCTCGTGGAGGTGGTATAGCTGTTATCTACAGAGACTCTCTTGGACCCTATCTGACGTGCGTGTCGTCTTTTCAGTTTGAACATTCATCTTTTGAACTTGTCGAAGTGAAGTTTGGACTCCCATGCAAACCCATCAATTTATTTTGTTTACATCGCCCCCCCCCCCCCCCCCACCAAATAGAAAGAATAAACTGACTGACAGTATGTTTATTGAAAAGTTTCCAAACTTGTTGGACGTGTGCAACTCATGCAGGGGCAATGTGCTCATACTGGGCTATCTCAACTTTCATTACGATCGTCCCGACCACACTTATACAGCCAAGCTTTTGGACGTTTTGCACATGTTCAACATGTCTCAAACTGTGAATGTGCATAGGCATGGTCAAATGCTAGATTGGGTAATTTCCAGGTGCGACAGTGACATTTTGCGTTCAGCCCTGGTGACTGACGCTATTGCCTCTGACCATTTATATGTCATTTCAGAACTGAATGTGTTAGCACCTCCCCCTCCTTCTGCTACAAGAACTGTGCGTAACATCCGCGCCATTGATCGTGTATCCTTCACTGCAGATATTCAGAACTGTTTGTCAGCCGTTCGTGATCTCGACGCGGAGCAGCTACATGCTTGTCTTCGCTTTGTCTTTGACCAGCACGCCCCGCCTACTCAGCGTACTGTATCTGGGAGAACACCTTCCCCATGGTACAGTGCCATCACGAATGAACTGCGCTCTGCAAAACAGTGTCGTCGCCAGACCGAGAGGCAATGGCGCAAAACTCGTCTTACTGTACATAAGCAACTGTTTTGCTCTGCAAAGAATTTTGTTACAAAACTTGTTTGCAGTGCAAAAACCTCATTTGTCTCCCTTAAAATCGCTGCTTGCAACACCAGCAAAGAGCTGTATGCCATAACTAACCGCCTGTTGGGTAAGAGTAAGTCCACGCCAGTCCCAAGTTTTCACCCAGTCTCGGAGCTGTCCGGTCTTTTCTCAGACTTCTTCTTGAGCAAAGTGCAGTTAATTCGTGATGGTATTGATGCGCAACCATGCCAGGTTGACCCTTCGTATGCTGACAGGTGTTTTGAGGGTCAGATATTTTCAAAATTTGAACCTGTGACTGACGAAGAGGTATGTGTGATTCTGAAGAAAACTGCCCCCAAGTCTTGTGAACTAGATCCCATGCCCACTTCCCTCCTGTATGACTGTATAGATGTTATTCTTCCCCACATTACCCATGTCATCAATCATTCGCTTCAAACTGGTTCTTTTCCCACCTTGTACTAAAACGCAGTTGTCAAGCCGCTTTTGAAGAAAGCATCTTTAGATCAGAATGACTTTAAGAATTACAGACCTGTGTCAAATCTTCCATTTATATCAAAGGTCATTGATAAAGTCGTGCTCTCTCAGACCCTGAAGCATCTCACCGTCAATAATCTCTTAAATCCCCTACAATCAGCCTACCGCGTGAGTCACAGCACGAAAAAAAAGCTTTACTGAAATCATGAATGACTTGTTCCTTGCGCTGGATGATGGTCAGGTTTCTGTTTTAGCTTTGCTGGATCTGTCTAGCCCATTTGATACAATTGACCATAGCACCCTGTTCTGTCGCCTTGAACGTGTCTTTGGTATCCAGGGACAGGTTTTTGATTGGTTTAAATCATATTTGTCTAACCTGTCACAGACTGTTTCTGTCTGTGGTCATCTTTCAGTTGCAGCCCCTCTGTGTTTCGGAGTACCCCAAGGGTCAGTCCTTGGGCCTGTGCTCTTCATTATGTATAGGCAGCCCTTGTCGGGTGTCATAGCTGCACGCCCCATTTCTCACTACGCGTACTTTGATGACACGCAGTTGTATAAATCAGGCCATATTGAGCAGGTCGATGCCATCATCCAGTGTGTGCAACAGTCAGTTTCTGATGTTAGAACATGGATGATAGCCAACAAATTTAAATTGAATGAAGATAAAACAGAAGCCATGCTAGTTTCCGCTACCGGAATATCTTTCTCCTTACCGCAGTCCATCACAATCCTAGACACTGAAGTTAGTTTTTCTGCTCAGGTGAGAAATCTTGGCGTCACCAGTGATTGCGGTCTCTCACTAAAACAACACGTTTTGAATACCTGTAGATCTGCATTTATTGAACTGCGTCGCATTAGCCCCATCAGGCATCTTCTCACACCAGACGCCACTAAAACGCTGGTCCTTTGTCTTGTCCCGACTCGATTACGGCAATACACTCCTGTGTGGCTGTCCTCAGTACCTTCTGGATCGGCTCCAGAGGGCGCAGAACTCAGCAGCACGACTTGTCAAGGCAAAGAAGTCAGACTACATCACACCCATCCTGCGTTCACTCCATTGGTTGCCTATCGCATCCAGAGTACAATACAAAGTTCTGTCCATCTGTCATACCTGTCTGTCTACTTCTACCGGCCCTGTCTATCTTTTTGAGCTTCTTCTTGTGTACACACCTTCAAGACAGCTCCGTTCCTCAGCAGACGTTAAACTATTACGCTTTCCGACTGTGAGAACTAAGTCTTTTGGCGAGAGGTCTGTCTCATTCCAAGGACCATTTCTTTGGAATAAACTCCCACAGTCCCTCAGATATGTTGAACCAGCCAATAGTTTCCGGCAGTCTTTAAAGATACATTTATTCCTTTAAACGTGCATTCACCGTTATAATTTTTTTTCTTCTGTTTTTGTTGTTGCTGTCAGTGAGAGCTGCCTAGTGTATCCATTATTAGTTGTATGGTACACGTATATCTTTGGTGTGTGTGAGCATTTCTTGTTGGTGTGTTTGCTCTGCTAAGTTTATTTTCCTTGTATATCTCGTTGCGTGAGTGTGTATGTTAGGGCATATATATGTGCTGTAGGTGTGTGTATGTTAGTATGTCATTAGTGCGGCGCCTAGAGCTTTTCTATCGAAATTATAGGCGCCTTAAAAATATACATTATTATTATTATTAACTGTGAGACGATTACACAAGTTAAGGAGCGCCGGCTGATAGGCGTCATTATAGACGATCAATTGACATGACATGCGCATGTAAACAGTGTGTGCAAAATTGTGTCCAGAAATCCCTTAATATCCAGAATACATTATGTTGATTCTCACATAAATGTCATGATAAACTGTTTTGCTTCAGAAGGACAAAACGTAGCAATGTTTAAAAGATTTTCTATGTAAAAATCATAATCGAAAGGTTACGGGCCAGTGTTCATTCAATTTTGCACCATACAATGTTAAAAATGTTAATGCATACATACGCATTAAGTTGAAAAAACAAAACAAATTAATGTGAAAAAGACGTATTCCATGAATTTGACCTTATTACAGACGCCTAATGTTGTGAAGACACCCATTTTCACTGTTATGCCAGTTTTTGTGTGAGGCACCCACTTTATTGGTAGAAACCCATTTTTTCTCCATCTAGTGGCTCTGTTTCTAGAAAATGTCTATTTTATTTTTAGTTATAGAGCTTAGTTATAAGGTGAGTTCTAAACATTCGCATCAATTTCAGAGCTCTAGAATAAATAGAAATATGGGAACCCATTTTCACATAAAATGGTAGGTAACCCACTCTGAGGCTTTTGTCTCCAGGTGTGTGTGTGTGTGTGTGTGCGCGTGCGTGTGTGTATTCATGTAGTTTGTAGCAAGGACAAGAATGAAAAAAGGTCTGCGCACCTATTCTTTTATCCTTTGAAAATAAAGTTTCATTTCAGTTTCATTTTTATTCATCTCTCTCTCTCTCTCTCTCTCTCTCTCTCTCTCTCTCTCTCTCTCTCTCTCTCTCTCTCTCTCTCTCTCTCTCTCTCTCTCTCTCTCTCTCTCTCTCTCTCTCTCTCTCTCTCTCTCTCTCTCTCTCTCTAGCCCGTTTCAAAATCAGTCTCTTCAAGTACTTCTCGAAGCAGTCGTAATCATTACGTTGTGAAATATATACTGCCCTGTAACCCTGATTATGTATGCTCCCAATTACAAACTCTGTGTGTGCGTGTGTGTGTGTCAGTTTAGGTGTGTGAGATCGTCATGAGACTTTCTTTCCCTAAACTAGCAATGTTTTTGTTTCATTTACATTTAACTATATAGTTAGTTTTTTTGTATTTTGTCTCGTAGTTTTGTAGCAACGGCAGGTTTGAAAAATGGCTATTGTCTATTACTATGGCAATGCCTCAACCGTTGATAAAGCTTCATTGAATCATTGAATCTCTCTCTCTCTCTCTCTCTCTCTCTCTCTCTCTCTCTCTCTCTCTCTCTCTCTCTCTCTCTCTCTCTCTCTCTCTTTCATTCTCTCTCTCTCTCTCTCTCTCTCTCTCTCTCTCTCTCTCTCTCTCTCTCTCTCTCTCTCTCTCTCTCTCTCTCTCTCTTTCATTCTCCATCTCTCTTTGAGAGATACATTTTGTTTGTCAATGAATTCTTATGTGCTTTTGTCACAAGCTTTCTGGTGGTTCTTCTTTTCAGGATGTCTGTTTTTATGTTAATGCCCCCAACTATTTCCATCTATTTGGTGTAACTGAAACTTCCTTAGCCTCCCACATCAATAATGAAGCCATCGCCATCCCGAATTATTCTATTATTAGGAGAGATCCGTCAGTCCAGGGTGAGACAGGAGTAGCGGTATATATCCATCAATCAATTCTACACATAACCCGCAGGGTACAAGACCTAGAAACTGGTGATGTATGATGCATTTGGGTAGAAATCAAACATTCTAAAACCCCTCCATTACTTGCCGGGTTTCTGTATCGTAACCCTGCAGCCACCTTTGTGTGGTACGATAGTTTTGTTTTACATTTGATGGATAAAACAGACAACCACAACAAAAATGTTCTCCTCCTTGGCGATTTTAATATCGACATTTTTAAACCTCGTCCATCTTGAGAGTGTACTACTACCTTAGTCGGTCTCCACCAATTGGTACATCGCCCACCAGAATTACGCCATCATCAGCCACTATCATAGACATGGTTAAAAGAAGACAAACCTGACGCAGTGGTTACTCCCCCTGGTTTTACTTTATATAGAGCAGACCGTGTGCTTGTGCAGTCGGAGATGGAGGATGGTGGTGGTGTGTGTTTCATGGTAAACAACCGCTGGTGTACGGATACTAAAGTATTCTCTCAGTCGTGCTCCCCCTTGCGGGAACATCTATCAACTGCAGACCATTGTACTCTCCACGCGAATTTTCTTCCTGCGTTCTCATCGCTGTGTATATACCACCCGGCGCTAACGCTACCGCGGCTATCAGTGAATTGACTAGGCTCGTTGTTGCTGCTGAGTCTGCCTTTCCCGATAGCACTATCATCATCACCGGCGACTTCAATTAAACAAACTTGCGTAATGACTTTGCCTCGGTACTGTCAGCATGTGCAATGCCCCACTAGAGGAGAGAACACTCTTCATCACTGCTACACTACGCTGAAGTCTGCCTACCGTGCTACTACGAGGACTCGCTTGGGCGAATCTGACCATGCCATGGTTCTGCTCACTCCGACCTATCGCCAGAGAGGGCTGTGAAGCCTGTCACCAAGACGGTCAGGAGGTGGACCACGGAGGCGACGGAGACGCTGCAAGGGTGTCTGGAGGCGACGGACTGGAGCGTTTTCAAAGAGGCGAGCAGTAGCCTAGACGAGTACGCAGATACAGTGACGTCGTACATAGGCTTCTGTGAGGAGGCCTGTGTCCCGACTAAATCCGTCCGCATCTTTGGCATCAACAAGCCGTAGTTCAGCCGCTCAGTCAAGGTAAAACTTGACGCTAAGAACGAGGCCTTCAAGAGTGGCGACCGGGAGCATTACAGAAAGGCCAAGAGCTGCGCTGCGTCGCGAGATTAGCAGGGTGAAGGCGGCCTACAGGAAGAAGATCGAAGACCATTTTTCCTCCAGCAACATGCGAGAGGTGTGGCGGGGTTTGCAGCAGGCCACCGGCAACAAGCAGGGGGCAACAACTCACGACGACGTCGACCCGGATCTCCCGGACAGGCTGAACCTGTTTTATAGCAGGTTCAACCAGAAAAATCCCACTCCTGGATACCGTCCTCCGCTTCCTGGAGACGCGTCGACTCTGACGCCGCCCTTCAGCATTCCGGAGGCGGAGGTGAAATATCTCTTCCAGAGACAGAATCTCAGGAAAGCCTCGGGTGCCAACCACGTGTCTACGGCTGCCTTGAAGTTCTGTGCTGACCAGCTCGCTCCTGTCTTCACCGATATCTTCAATATCTCTCCACAGCAGATGTCGGATCCGCGGTGCTTGAAGTCGTCCGTGATCGCCCCTGTTTCTTAGAAGTCAAAGGTCACCCAGCTGAACGACTACCGCCCCGTGTCACTGACGTCTGTTGCCATGAAGGTCCTGGAGCGGTTTGTTGATCGCTACCTGAGGGTATCCACGGGGCACTTGCTTCACCCACTTCAGTTTTCCTACCAAGCGAACAGGTCAGTGGATGATGCAGTCGCACTGGGCCTGCATGTCATTTTGCAGCACTTGGAGACCCCACGCACAGTTTTTGTTTATTGAATATTCCACAGCTTTCAACACCATCTTCCCTCACAAGCTTTTCGACAAACTCGCTCACCTCAATGTTCACCCCTCCATATGTCACTGGATCCTTGACTTTCTTCTGGACCCTCCTCAGGTCGTAAGACTGTACAATTCACACCCTGCCTCTGTAACACTGAACACTTGCGCTCTACAAGGATGCGTTCTCTCTCCGCTTCTCTTTATCCTGTCTACAAATGACTGTGTCTCCGCATCCCCGTCTGTGAAATAAAGTTTAAATTTTCAGATGATACCACCCTTGAGGGTTCTGTTGTCTGATGCTGACGAAACTGTGTATGGAGACGAGGTTCGGAGAATGGTCGACTGGTGCTCGGAAAATGACCTGGAACTGAATGTCTCAAAGACAAAAGAGGTTGTGACTCACTTTCGTCAAATCAAAGACCCGATACTGACCCTAGTCATCAATAAGGAAAGCATAGAACAAGTCGACTCGTTCAAATTTCTCGGCTCCATCATCTCGAGCGATATGGGTTGGGACAATAACACTACGTCCATTGTGAAAAAGTGCCATCAGCGTCTCCACTTTCTGAGACAGCTGCGAAAACTCGGTATGTCCAGAGGAATCATGGCACAGTTCTACCGCGCGGTGATAGAGAGCACCTTGTGCTTCTCTATCACTGTCTGGTATGAAAGCACAACCGCGACAGAAAAGAACCAGCTCGAGCACATTGTTAAGATTGCCTCCCAAATAGCTGGTTGCGACTTTCCATCTGTCGCCTCCATTTTCAAAACGCGTGTGGAACGGAAGGCAGGAAAGATCGTTCCCGATCTGTCACAACCAGTCAATCATCTCTTCGAGCTTCTGCCCTCTAGCCGGCGGTTTCGTGCTTTGAAAGCCAGAACCTCTCGATTGAGATGCAGTTTCTTTCCAGAAGCTGTCCTCAGTTCATCACCATCCATGGAACAACGTGATTCCATGATAGTGACATATGACTGATTTGCGTGTAATATTGTATTTATATATCTTTAGTTCTGTATACGGGACGATGGCCAACTGAGTGTATGACATGATGCAGCCCTACAAGTGAGGATGTATTTTACTGTCGCCATGTCACACACAAATCCTTGTAACGTTTTACTTGGTGGATAAATGCCTTATGTCTTATGTCATATTTATAACATACTCAAGCAGTTAGCAACACAAAAGTTGATCGTCTCAGTATAAGCGACCACTACCCGGTTAGCTGCACATGGCTGTCAAAACTTCCAAAACTAAAAAAAAAACAAGACCATACGTGCATAACTTATAGATCATTTAAACACTTAAATGAAAATGCATTCTTTGTTGATTTAGATGGAGCACAGTTCACGGACGTGTATAACGATAGTGACCCGAACAAAGCATAAGACACCTGGTACCGCGTCTTCTTCGGTGTGCTGAATAAACACGCGCCCCTGATGCAAAAAAAGAGTTAAGTACGTCGCCTAACCACCCTGGCTAACTGCAGATCTGATAGAGGCTATAGAACACAGGGACAAGCTGAGAAGAGAGAAGCGTTTTACTAAATACAAAACACACAGGAATTGTATAAAAATCGGTTTTGAAAACAAAAAAGCTCTCTTCACTAAGGTAATCAAACAACTTAAAGACTCCTCTACTGTATAGCGTGTCATTAACATAATAACTAGAGGTACAATAAGAGTAGTGTCCCTTTACCCCATCTCGCTGCAAATAATTTAAATGACTACTTCGTCTCTGTGTTTGAAAAAAAAAAAAAAAACACGGTGCTCACATCGCACACATGAATGTTTCAGCCTGATTCTGGCATGGCCGTACACACTCTTTTCCCACAGCCCACTCGGCACCGGCCTCCACTTGGCGCGGGTGGGTAGTCTCCTCAGTCACTGACTGAGTGGGCTAGCAGAGGGGTGCCATCTTTGTCCATGCTTAGGACTTGATGTCAGCAGATATGTTGTTCAGTCTTTTACACTGGTCCGGTTTTTAAGGAGCTGTGCTAACCCAGGTCTTACCATGTTGGATTGGTCCTTAAAAATACACGTGAGCTTTTGGTCCTTTGGATCCCAAGTGTTTGCCATGCTTGGAGACCCGTGTCGGGGGAGAAGAGGATCCTGGTGGCTGAAACACTCCACTTTGGCCTTGACTTCTACCTAAACGGGAGGCTAGTCGTACCGGCCTAGACAATCGGCTCTTGTCACGTTGAGCCCTATCCCACTGTTGACATACGGGTTGATATACGGAGCACCATGCTATAGCCTCAGCTGCTAATTAGGTGCTTTACGCCAGTATTCCCCTGCATTCAACAGTGTGATAGAAGGCGGTGGCTCAGACGGTTCAATCGGGCTTACCCTCTTGATTATATCTTTTGGGCAGTCTCCATTGTGCGTCGACTGGAGACCCGCCGACAGTTGCACTTTCCCTTGTTGGGCTCGGTGGCGGGCGGGGACCCCCGGGGGATGAATATCTCTACTATTATAATATGGAAAAGAAAAAAAAACTTGCACAGAAGCAGCACATCGCCACCGACATTGAACATGACATTGACTCGGACTGTGAGGAGGCGACGCCTCAGGCGTCAGCTGTATGGCCTCGCTTCCTCTTTGTTCATAGCAAAATGACAGACAAACCTGTTTCCAATCTGAATCCATTTCTGGTGGGGGAGACCCTCAGGAGCCGTGTTGGCAGGCCTGAGGCCCAGCGCCTCAGGTCTGGTGACTTGCTGGTGGAGTGCCGTACCCGGGCACTCTCCAACGGGCTGCTGATGCTCTCTTCCATTGGAGACACTCCAGTGGAGGTGACACCCACAAAACTATGAATTCGTCAAGAGGCGTAATCAAAGATCAAGCTTTGGCAGAACTGTCAGAAGATGAACTTGTACGGATGTTTAAGTCTCAGGGGGGGACTTACGTCAGGCGCTTCGCTTCCAAGCGAGGTGGTGTGGAGATCCGTCTCCCTACCATCATCCTGACGAATCGCACCCCAACCCCTCCTACAAAAATCTGGGGAGGTTACTACTCCTTGAAAGTGAAAAAGTACGTCCCTCTCCCCCTCCGGTGCTTTAAGTGCCAAAAGTATGGCCATGGGCAAAAGACCTGCCGTCAGGCAGAGGCTTCATGCGCCCGTTGCACTAAGCCCGGACACTCTGCTGAGTCCTGCACAGCCACCCCCCCCCCCCCCCCCATGTGTGAATTGCCAGGGGGCGCATATGGCTTCGGACAAAAAATGCCCTCGTTGGATATCCGAGTGCAGGATTCAGCAAGTGCGTGTGGAGAAGGGGCTGTCCTTTATGGACGCCAAAAAGCTGGTTGAAGGCCCTGGTGCAGCTGCGGCTGCCCCATCCTCTAACACATCTGTGTATACATTCAGTGCAGCGGTGGCAGGCAAGCGCCCCACCAAAGACTTCGCATGTCAAACCCCTATTTCTTGGTTGGGGGCGGATCCTCGGCTCCTCTCGCCCCTGGAGAGTAACCCTCCTCCGGTGGTGACGAGGAGCCAGGGAACGCAGTAGGCGGGCGGACACTGCCAGTTCGGTAGTGCCGCCTTCTGTTGCCCCTAAGCCTCAGCCCCCACGCAAACCTGTTAGTCTGTGTAATCCAAAGTCTTCTGGCTCTGGTCCGCCTTCTAAGGCCGTTAAGTCTAGCGGCAGGACCGCTGCCCAGGACCAGAAGTCTAAGAAATCTATGGGACCGCTGTGCGCACGGGCCCAGAAGGAGAACACTGATGTCCCCCTTCAAAACAAATATGCTGCATTGGAGGAGCGAATGGAGGGAGTGGAAGTTGTCGTTGCTGATGCGGTGGCAGTTCGACCCTCTTCATCTCCGAAGAACCAGAGGAGGCCCGGGAGCCGACCCCCCCCCCCCCTCTGTTTTGTTCACCTCCTTCCAAATCAAAGGATAAAGTGGGGGGGGGGTAACTCTTCACCCCAAGATAATACATAATCATGTACTCTCTGCTTCAGTGGAATTGTGGTTTTCAAGCTAACTTTTAGTCAAGTTCTATAACCCCTCAATAATATCTCTTCTGGAAACATACCTGAAGACTTCTGACCCTGTGTCCTTTAATGGTTTTCACGCTATACACAAAGGCTCTGATTCAGAGAGGCGCTCGGGTGGAGTGGCTCTTTTCATTAGTAGCCAAATTTTATGTAGCCCCGTTAGCATCGACACCTGTCTTCAGGCTGTCGCAGCTCGGGTTACCTTGAAAAAGACAATAACCATATTATGCAGTGTTTACCTGCCACCATCCCTGCGGGTCTGTAGTACTGATATTTTTCACTTAGTAGATCAGATGCCCCCTCCCTTTATTCTCATGGGGGATTTTAACGGTCACGCTCACCTTTGGGGTAGTGACCACTATGATGGCAGAGGTCAGATGTTAGAAGATGTTTTTTTCTCAACTTAACCTATATGTCTTTAACGATGGCTCACCTACGTACTCGAACTCAGGTTCAGGCTCTAGTTCTTTTCTAGACCTCACTGTGTGTGATCCTTCTCTCATGCTTTACTTTGATTGGAAGGTTCACGACGACCTGTGTGGTAGTGACCACTTCGCAGTAGTCCTGTCATCGGTCAGCTGTGAGGAGGATTCGCCGGTGGGACGCTGGAATCTCACGAAAGCGAACTGGCCACTGTTAGCCTCCCTCTGTCAGTCTCGTATTACAGAGGAGGTGACCATGTCAGCTGAAGAACCTGTTTCTTGTTTTACTTCTATTTTGTTGGACGTAGCAGGTAAAACCATCCCCAGAACTTCCACATAACTCCCTCGGAAGCCGAGAGTACCATGGTTCAATGAAGAGTGCCCCAAGGCCCAAAAAATGCGCAAATCTGCTCAGCGACGTGCTTTTCGCGATCCGTCGCAAGCAAATACTTTAATGTTTAAAAGACAGCGGGAGAAAGCCCGTTACATTTTTAAACGTGAACGCCGTGCTTCCTGGAGAAGCTTCGTCTCATCTTTATCTTCTAGGACTCCATCCCAAAAAGTCTGGAAGGCTGTTCGAAGAATTAGGGGCAGGGGTGGCTCGGCTTCTATCGTCCATCTTAGAGATGGTGCCAGTTTGGTCACGGATAAAAAGGCTGTGGCCAATTTGCTTGCCTCCACCATTGCCCATCATTCATCAACAGAGCATTATTCACCTTTCTTCCAGAGAGAGAAGGAGAAACGAGAGTCTTGTACTTGTGATTTTATATCGGATAACTTGGAGGACTATAATGCCCCTTTTACGTTTTCAGAATTGCAGCAAGCCATGCAGAAATGTACTGACTCTGCTGCTGGATTAGATACCATCCACTATCAGCTCTTAACACATCTGCCTGAGGATTCACTCCTTGTACTTCTCAAGGCCTTTAACCGTATCTGGATAACTGGTCATTTTCTGCCATCTTGGCGTCAGGCTGTGGTGCCAATCCCCAAGCCGGGTAAAGATCCTTCCGACCAGGGCAACTATCGGCCAATCGCTTTGACATCATGTTAATGCAAAACTATGGAACGCTTGGTCAACGCCCGCCTAGTGTGGCATCATGAGTCACAGGGTCTCATCACAGACCTCCAGTGCGGTTTCCGGCGCTTCCGTAGTACAACTGACCATGTAGTCCGCTTTGAGTCTTATATCCGAGATGTTTTTGTCAACAAGCAGCATGTCTATGCAATTTTCTTCGATCTTGATAAGGCATATGACACTACCTGGAAGTATGGTATAATGTCTGATTTGTCGGACATGGGTTTTAAAGGGCACCTGTCCGTTTTTATTCACATTTTTTGTCTAACAGGCCGTTCCATGTCCGTGTGGGCTCTACCCTCTCCGACTCCTTTGAACAGGAGATGGGTGTTAAACATCCTTAAGCCACGTGTGACGGATTGCAGCTGAACGAGGTTTATTTTAAAGAACCTTACGTGCGTGCGTCTGGCGTGTTTATCATACTACGACTACAACTCCACCACGTAACATTTTGGCACCTCCGACGGGACCTCTTCAGTTGATTCAGTGGAAAGGGTAGCAGGAGAAAACAGCCAGCAGTGAAAAGCAGAGATGGCGACATCGGAAATGGAGACATTCCTGAAAATTGGAAAGGAATGTGGACTCGAAGGAGCTCAACTCCTCGAGTTTGTAAAGGAGAGAGAGAAAGAGAGTTTAGAGAGAGAAGAAAAGAAACGAGAGAAAGAATAAAAGGAGAGACTGGAGAGAGAAGAGAGAGAAGAAAAGAAACGAGAGAAAGAAGAAGAGAGACTGGAGAGAGAAGAGAAAGAAGAAAAGAAACGAGAGAAAGAAGAAAAGGAGAGACTGGAGAGAGAAGAGAAAGAAAAAAAGAAACGAGAGAAAGAAGAAAGGAGAGACTGGAGAGAGAAGAGAAAGAAGAAAGAGACGAGAGAGATAAGAAAAGGAGAGATTGGAAAGAGAAGAAAGAGCCAAAGAACGTGAAATCAGGAGACTAGAAATCCAAGCAGAAGAAGCAGAGAAACAGCGAAGAGAAGCAGAGAAACAGCGAAGAGCGGCAGAGAAACAACGAGAAGAGGAGCGAGAAGAGGTGGAGAGGCAGCGTCAACACGAAATTCATCTAAAGCAGATGGAGATTGAGGCACAGAGCCAGAGGGTTTCTGAAGCAACAGTATTAGCCAGCAGAGAACAAACAGCCCGTGCGCCAAAACTTCCACCTTTCATTTAAAATTCAGATAAGATGGACGCTTATCTGGAGCGATTCGAGAGCTTCGCAAATAGCAACAATTGTAAACAAGAGACTTGGGCTATTAAACTGAGCGCACTTCTAACCGGCAAAGCGCTTGAATTTTACACTCGCTTACCAAGAGAAGAAGCCGAAGATTATACACAGTTGAAAACCGCCCTGTTGAGACAGTACGACTTCACTGAAGAGGGTTACAGGCGACGATTTCAGAACTGCAAGCCTGAAGAAGGAGAAACACCCGGCCTATTCATTGAAAGAATCAGAAGCTACCTGGAGAAATGGATAGAGCTGGCTGGCCTAAACAGAGAGTACCAAGACCTGTGCGACCTCATCATCAAAAAACAAGTTTTCAACGCATGTTCTAAGGACCTGGCCGCCCACCTCAGAGAGCAAAAAGACCAGTCACTAACGGCCCTGACCGACTTCGCTCAAAGATACCGTGACGCCCACAACATGAAGTTCGGGTCCAGTAAGTCACAGCGTGTGTCTGCACCAGCAGAGGAAATCCACAATATCAGAGACACTCCGAAATACAAGCCGATGGAGAACCGGACATGTTTTCTTTGTGGAAAGAAAGTCACAAAGCGATACGGTGTCCTTCTAAAGATGTTCCCCGAGGTGACAACATCAGAAGATCCAACCGAGATCGTGGGATAGCAGGCAGAGGCAGTACCACGTCTCAACACAGAGTCGCCGCTGTATTAGCGAATGATGTGACGTCATCCAGTGACTTTGAGTCTAGAGAAACGCGAGTGACACCAGAGCTGATTGAATCTTTCAGAAAGAATAGACGCATCCCAGTAGGAGATGGGGCTACATTTTTACCAGTCTCAAACATCGCACTGCCTGAGAATGAAGTGCCGAACATGCCGGTGGTGTAGGATTCGTCGGCGACACACCAGTGAGAGTGTTGAGAGACACTGGTTGTAGTTGCGTCATCGTGAGAGAGGACCTAGTAGCTGAAGACCAAAAGCTACAGGAGTGGACCACCCTCATTTTGGCTGACGGAACTGTAAGGATTATCCCCCTTGCCAAAGTCAGTGTCGACACCCCATACTTGACAGTAGAGGTAAAGGCGTTGTGCGTGAAGACCCCTGTCTGCGATCTTATCATCGGAAACGTTGACAGTGTCAGAAACGCAGACGATCCAGATCCAGAGTGGAGACCTGAAATATGTTCTGTTACCACAAGACGTCAAGCAAAGAAGAGTCACCAAACCATCCCTCTAAAAGTGGCGGACAACACGGAAGCCGCCGTGGTGAATAAGGAAAGGCTGGTTGAGCTACAGAGAGCCGACCATACGCTTGACAAGTTCCGAGGTCAAACCGAGCCCGTGACGCGAAAGGGAAAAGAGATAACCTTCGAGATAAGAAGAGATATCCTGTACCGGATATTCGACAGCAATGGAGATAAACCTGTGCGTCAAGTAGTAGTTCCTGAACCTTTGAGAATGCAGGTGATGAAATTGGCACATGATTCCATATTGGGAGGGCATTTGGGAATCAACAAGACGCTCGATAGAATCCGAGCTGTCTTCTACTGGCCTGATATGGGAGGCGACGTCACCCGATTCTGCAGATCGTGCGACATATGCCAGAAGACAATCTCCAAGGGAAAGGTGCCCAAGGTTCCTCTAGAGAAAATGCCATTGATCGATATGCCTTTCAAGCGGGTAGCTGTTGACCTGGTGGGGCCAATGTCTCCTCCGAGTGAAGATGGTCATCGCTACATTTTGACCCTGGTGGACTACGCTACACGTTATCCTGAGGCCATACCATTGAAGAAGATCGACACTCCAACTGTGGCAGAGGCGCTCGTCGACATGTTCAACCGTTTAGGGATTCCTGAGGAGATCCTGAGTGACCTGGGAACTCAGTTCTTCTCCGATTGCATGGAGGAAGTCAACCGGCTTTTGAGCATCCGACACCTTACAACCGCCCCTTATCACCCTATGTGTAATGGGCTGGTTGAAAAATTTAATGGAACATTGAAGGCTATGCTGAAGAAACTGTGTGCTGAGCAGCCAAGGTTGTGGCATAGATATATCAACTTCGCATACCGTGAAGTTCCTCAGGATTCGACAGGGTTTTCCCCTTTTGAATTACTGTACGGCAGGACTGTAAGGAGGCCCATGCACATCCTGAAGGAGCTGTGGACCAAGGATATCGACGCGCCTGATGTGCAAATCAGCTACCAGTACGTCTTCGACCTGAGAGAGAAGCTGGAAGATACCCTCATGATGGCTCGAGAAGAACTAGGGAAGGTGCAAAATAAAGGGAAGCATTACTATGATCGTAAGGCGAAACCTCGACGATTCCAGCCAGGTGACCAAGTATTGGTTCTTCTTCCTACCGACAACAACAAACTCCTGATGCAGTGGAAGGGACCCTACGTTGTCGACACGGTGGTTGGCATCAACGACTACAGAGTAAAGGTCAACAACAAGGTGAAAACTTACCATGCTAATTTGCTGAAGAAGTATATTGAGAGAGGCCGTCAAGACAAAACACAAATGGCCGCATCGTTGCGTCTTGCTGATGACGAAAGACTAGATGACGAGAACCTGTTTGACCTTAATGAACTCCGACACAAAGAGGATGTAGAAGATATCCAGTTCGGTCAGAATCTGACCCAGACTCAACGTGAAGAACTGCGCGTCCTGACTCAAGAGTTCGAGCATCGGTTTACACCTGACGCAGGAACAACAGACTCCATCCAGCACGAGGTAAACCTGACGTCAAATGAGCCAGCTCGCAGCAAACCTTATCGTCTTCCTTATAACACGAGGGAAGAATTGAAAAAGGATATCAAGGAAATGCTGAGTCTGATTGTCATCAGAGAGTCCAAGTCACCATATGCGTCCCCAGTTGTCATCGTGAAGAAACCAGATGGATCCAACCGAGTGTGTGGACCACCGCAGACTCAATAAACTAACAATCTTTGATCCAGAGCCTATGCCCACAGCGGAAGAACTGTTCCAGAAGGTCAGTGGAGACCGATTTTTCTCCAAAATTGACCTAAGCAAAGGGTATTGGCAAATCAAGGTTGCAGAAAAAGATATCCCCAAGACAGCGTTTGTCACACCCGACGATCATTGGGAGTTCCTGAAGATGCCTTTTGGTATGGTGAACAGTGGTGCCACATTGAAGAGAGGACTGAAAAAGATCCTAGAAGATATGCAAAATGTGGTCTTTTACTGGGATGACATTTTGATCCATACCAAAACTTGGGGGGACCACCTCAAAACCCTCCGACAACTGTTCCAAAGACTGTCAGATGCAAATTTCACTATCCGTCCAAGCAAGTGTATTCTTGGGGCTGATAACATAGACTTCATTGGACACAAATTGAGCGAAGGTTTAAAGGGGCTACACGACGCCAACGTGAAGAAGATCAGGGATGCCCCGCGACCTATGACGAAAACGCAAGTTCGCTCATTTATGGGCTTGGCGAACTACTACCGTGAGTTCATACCAAACTTTGCGGCAGTCACAGCACCCCTAACTGATTTGCTGAGGAAAGGACAACCTAACATAGTGAAGTGGGAGGAGGCCCAAGAGCGAGCATTCCAGGCGGTTCGAGACATCCTAACCGAGAAGCCTGTTCTACACCTTCCTGACTCGTTGAAAACATTCTTCCTGAGAACAGACGCCTCCAACGAAGGAGTAGGTGCAGTCTTGATGCAAGAAGATAACGGAAAACTCCACCCAGAGAGCTACGCCAGCAAAAACTTGACCAGAGTTGAGAGAAACTACTCGACCATCGAGAAGGAGTGCCTAGCCATCATCTGGGGAGTAAGGCGATTCGAACTGTACCTTCTGGGAGTGCCTTTTGTTCTCCAAACAGACCATCAGCCCTTGAACTATCTAAACTCTGCAAAGTTTACAAATTCTCGTATTATGAGATGGGCGATGTTCTTGCAGAATTTTGACATTAAACTACAGTCTATCAAGGGTTCGCAAAACTTTGGAGCAGATTACCTGAGCAGAGCAGTTTGAATAAACATTTCTGTGTCCAGAACATTTTGAAGAAACATTTTGATGCTCAGGACGGTTTACAAGACTGTGAGACGATTATTTTGATTTCATTTTGATGTGAAATGTTTATTATTTGTGGTTTTGTGTAAGTTAATACGACCACAACCGTAATTTTGAGGTTTGAAAAGAAATTTTTGAGAAATTTCATTCTAAATGGGGGGTAATGTTGCGATTGTGGTTGTGTTATCCTGTGAGAGCATAAATGTGTTATTCGTAGGAAACGATCCGATATTTATTTGAGCTATCATGATTATGATTCATGTACCATTTTAGTAAGATTTTCGTCTAGTTGCGCAGAGCGGATTTCACTTCATTGATACGTTAGTTTAGTCCAGAACCTTCTACAAAGGTCGCACTGTCTAGTTCCCTCGGTTTGTATGACGTCGGTAAATACCGAACAGTTCGTAACAGTTCGCTACATTTTGTTTTTCTGTGCGCGTGAATTGAACAGCCTTTATTTTGTTTTGTGAAACGTCTAAATTTTTCTAGAGTGAATATATAACCTGGTGATAGGGCTACCATACTTTTGTGTGTCTTCATTATACATTAGGATTTAGACCTGAAGTTAGCAGCCGATTTTTTTGTAGCCTATTTTAGTGATTCCGGAAAATTCTTATTTATGAGTTTCAGTTGCGCATTTCGTTCCGATTGGTTGCATTGTATTATTTCCGTATATGTTTCTGGAATTTGGTAGTATATATAAGGAGGGCGCTGGGAAAGCCCGTTCGTACATTGTCTTGCTTTGTCAGTGATAGAAACACGCAGTTTATCGTAGGTACGTGGCCCGTATTGGGTGTACATTGTGTGAGACGCTGCATATGAGAAGATTTGAGTTGCAAGTGTGGACATTGCAGAAGAGACTTTGTATCAGTGTTTGTGCATTTGGAAATGCATTTATGGTGATCGCATTGATGAATTAAAATATTGTTGGAACTGTTACTCCAGTATTGTCTACATCCTTAAGCCACGTGTGACGGATTGCAGCTGAACGAGGTTTATTTTAAAGAACCTTACGTGCGTGCGTCTGGTGTGTTTATCATACTACGACTACAACTCCACCACGTAACAGTTTGACAGGGTGTGGCATGCAGCCTTTTGGTCCACCATGAAGCTATACAACATCAATGCCAGCCTGATCAAAGTGATAGCAAACCTTTACAACAAGGCCACTAGCGCAGTCTGCTTCAACGGCAAATTAGGAAACTGGTTTAGAACTACAGTCGGAGTCAGACAAGGCTGCTTGCTCTCACCTACTCTTTTCAACATCTTCCTGGAAGGAATCATGACAGACCCTCTGAAAGATCATGAAGGAACTGTCAGTATTGGAGGCAGAACAATCACGAACTTGCGCTTTGCGGACGACATTGATGGCCTTGCAGGAACAGAGAAGGAGCTAGTTCAGCTGGTGGAAAAGCTGGACAGTACAGCCATTGCGTATAGAATGGAAATCAGTGCAGAGAAGACCAAACTGATGACAAATAACACCAGTGGCATTGGCACCTACATCATGATTGGAAGCCAAAAACTAGAAACAGTTAATAAATTCAAATACTTAGGAGCCATTGTGACAGATGAGGGATCAAAACCAGAAATACTGTCCAGGATTGCGCAGACAACAACAGCACTGACAAGATTGAAGACCACATGGAAGGACAGACACATCACGCTCTGCTCCAAGATAAGACTGATGCGCCTCTTAGTCATCTCAGTGTTCTTGTATGCCTGCGAGTCATGGACCCTCACAGCAGACCTTGAAAGGATGGTTGGTTGGTTGTACATTGCTTAACGTCCCGAACCCTTGAAAGGAGGATACAAGCCACTTAAATGAGATGTTTTCGAAGGCTGCTTGGCATTTCATATAGAAATCACATCACGAACGGGGAAGTGGGAAGCAGAATCAGGCAAGCCATCGGGCCCTATGAAGACCTATTAACCATTGTGAAAAAACGCAAACTGAAGTGGTATGGGCATGTCACTCGTTCAGCAGAGCTTGCCAAAACAATCTTGCAAGGCACTGTGCAAGGAGGACGAAGGAGAGGAAGACAGAGGAAAAGATGGGAGGACAATATCTCAGAATGGACAGGACTGAGGCTGGGTGATACGCTAAGAATGGCAGAGAACAGAGAGAAATGGAGGGAGCTGTTTGCCAATTCATCAGTGGTTCCCCAACGGTCAGCAAGACTACGGGATATAAATAGATAGATAGATGATAGATAGATAGATAGATAGATAGATAGATAGATAGATAGATAGATAGATAGATAGATAGATAGATAGATAGATAGATAGATAGATAGATAGATAGATAGATAGATAGATAGATAGATAGATAGATAGATAGATAGATAGATAGATAGATAGATAGATAGATAGATAGATAGATAGATAGATGATAGATAGATAGATAGACAGACAGACAGACAGACAGACAGACAGCGAGATAGATAGACTGATAAAGAAAATTTCATTATACACCAAAATCGCAGCCGTGTCCTTCAAGTCCTGCTTAGAAGACAGAAGACAAAACGTTCTTCTTAATGGTTCTTACTCTAATCACTGCTTAGTCAAACATGGCGTGCCCCACGGCTCTATTTTAGGCCCTTTTCTATTTTGTTTGTTTATTAACGACCTTCCAATCACAATTAGCGATGATAATGTTGCATGCGATATGTTTGCTGATGCTGCTGCGATACACACTCCTGATAAGGATTTATCCGTTATTGATACACGCCTACAAAACACATTACAAGCCATTGACAGTTGGTGTAGTAATAATTCCATGATCTTAAACCCTGCAAAGACTAAATGCATGGGTTTTTTGTAAGTACCCGTCAAAAGCTCCAGTTCGGCCTGCTCTCGCTCAGCTTGTCCCTTCAAGGCAAATCTATCAACCAGGTAACAGATCATCGTCTTCTCGGTGTTACTGTAGATAACCGGTTTAAGTGGCAGCGTCATATTGGCAACATATGTAAGATAATCTCAAAGTAACGTTTCATTTTATCTAAATTAAGGTATATAACTATTTTAGAAACACGGAAACTGTTCTTCTATGCCCACATCAGGTCGCATATCGATTATGCTTCAACAGTGTGGGATGGCGCAAGCGAGGTCCAGTTAAAGAGATTACACTCTTTTCATCTTAGAGCCGCAAAACTTATCCTTACGGAACATAACTCAACTACCATTAATAAATTAAGAACATTGGAGATTCTCCCCCTGAAAAAAATCATTTAATATATATTCATTCAGTCCTCTCTGCGCCGTCTGGTGCTTGAGGCGACGGCAAGGGAGCGCCACTTTTGTCTGTCAGCTGCTATTTTGGGTGCTGTTTGCAGAGTAAGGCCTCTGTTCTTGAGCTCTCGCTCCACGGTTCGGCGCCACGTCTCCTTTGGTCGCCCACGGTTTCTCTTCCCCTGTGGTGTCCATCTCAGTGCCACCCTTGGTAATGAGTCAGCTCCATCTCCGTGTGGCGATATATAATAAGAGAATAATTATGTTCAAAGCGCTGAATAACAAATTGCCTGATTATATTAACTCTTCCAATCACCCATGGGTTTTACTACTTCCCCAGGCACTCTGCAGGATAGTGCCCACACTGCCCTCCCCTCCTGAAACTGTGACCCGAAAAATGTTCCCCTTGTTTCCTCACCTTCAATAGCGATTGCAATCTCCGGTTAAATTTAGCATCAGTAATGGGAAACGCCGCGGCCTTGGCCGAGGCCGGGCCTGTCTTATGGAATGCGGCACACATAGCAGAAACAGGGCACAAGGGATGGGGGTGTAGCACGGGTAAAGTTACATGCACTACTCTTTCACGGCACTGAATGGTCTTGGACCAACGTACGGTAACTGTCATAGAGCGGTTAGAGTTCAAGATGAAGCAGTCTCTTGTCAGCTGTTTATCTGGGTCAAAACTGTCCCGCACCGCCAGCAAGTTGGCTTTACGGAACAGTCCGAAAAACATGATAGCACACGCAGACCAAAAAATTGCATCCTCTACATTGTCACAATCCAATTGGTGTCGGATGTAAAACAACGTGCCAAGTGTTATGGGTGTTTTTCTTTGGACAGGTGTCCATTTCACGCACTCGATGCCTTTGAGAGTGCTCTTCAGGTACCAGCTGTCTTTAATGTGGTTCTCAAGGCCTGATTCAAGGTGCATTGAGTGACGTACAATGTTTAGATATTTCTTTACTGAGGCGGGTTTTAGTCGTCTAGCAAGATAAGCGGCGTACAGTGCCAACGTCTGTTCGTTTGCTGGGACCGGGGGTATGCGCATATCGCCGCAAAACTTGTAGTAGGCGTTTCTGTGTGAGGTATATGTCCGTTTTGTGTTGTCCGCAAAAGTGGCGCCCCGGTATTCATTTACTTCTTGCTTTAATTCCTTCTCCAGCGTTTCCTTGATACCTGTTCAGACAGAAACCGATAGGCCCGTGTCGACATGTGCGCGCCGATGTGGGTCGGTGGGGGACAGTTATGGTGCCAATAGCTCAACAGCTGTAGCAATTGAAACACATTCATTGCCTCGTGTAACCTTGAAATTGTGTCTGGGATTGTGTTAATGCATCCCGGCACGTGAATAGCACGGATCTCAAAGTTGTAACGTATTGATTTCCAGCACATTGCTCTAAGCACGTCATTTACGAACGTGTTTCGGCTTCTACCTTTGTTTATTACTGCCTTTGCCACAGAGCTATCAGTATGGATCACAACTGTCCTCCCCTCCCACATCGCGGCCCACTTGTTCACCGCTGCGGCCACCGCACACACTTCTTTGTAATTAAAATGCAAATCGGAGACCAGTGGCCAATCTGTCCCGAACACTGTGTAATGCCAGTCGCCGGCCCAATTCATACCGGCTGCCGTGCGACAGGCATCGATATGTACATGCTCGTCACTACAGTCTGTGTAGTATCGCTTGCCATTAAACACACTCAAATAACACATCCACCAATGTAGGTCTTTTATGAAGCCCTCTCCGAGCTTTGCTTTATGCCTTTCATGATTTAGCGCTTTGACAGTGTCCAGGATCCGTCGAAGAAAAAAGCGCCCTCCTCTGACGACCTGACACGCCCAGTTTAGCGAGCCTGCGAGACTCTGCAGCTGTTGCCTAGTTGCCCTAGTCTTGCTTTTGAATGCATGCAGCTTCTGATCTAGATCAGCCAGTTTATCCTTGCCCAAGGATAGCGTGCAGTCTGAGGTGTCGATGTCAACACCAAGGAAAGTAATGCGCTGGGAAGGACCTACTACCTTTTTCCAACTCACATTAAAACCTAGCCGCCGAACGAGGCCAAGTAGAGTATACAGTGCTTCTTTGCATTCCTCGTACGATTAAAAAAACTAACAGGAAATCGTCAATATAGGCCACGATGCCCAGAAAACCTCTTTTTATCATCATGCGCTTGACTGCCTGGGACAAACGATTGAAATGACTTGGTCCACACTTCGAGCCAAAGGGTAATCTAGTGTCAAAAAGATACGTGCCTGTGTCAAGCCCATCGAATTTCCAATATTCACCTCTTTTTTACCAAACGGTAATATTCTCAAATGGGTCGGTTAACAGGTTGCTCGGCTGTGTAGCATTTCCGGTTTGGCCTTTCAGAGAAGTGTTTACGTGTGCGCGTTGGAAAGTTTTTTGCGAAGTTTTCGTGTATATGCATAGATATTTTGTGTAGCCATGTAGTTATTTAAGTGTTCTGTTTTCAAGTGTATCTCAAGCTAATAACACTATTTCTACACTTTGTTTGGTCTCTACTTTTGGGTGGCAAAATATTCTCATGTTATTTATGAAATGTTTGAGACAACAAAACTTGTATTGCTGCACCATACATGTATACATTAATATAATAATACTGAAAACAATGAAAGAATTGCGAGTAATGCATTCTAAGGATAATTCATGACACAAACACAAAAAAAATTGACAATCTGCCAACAAACTCTTTAATTTTATCAGCATGACAATAAATATGAATTACTGGGTACATTACTACAAGTTTCACTATTGTACCGACAAAACAGAACAAAATAAGTTTCACTATTGTACTGACAGAACATAAAAAGTTGGAGGAAAAACAAAAAAAAACACAAAAAAACACACAAAAAAAAAAAAAAAAAAAAACACATTTACACAAAAGTTGAAGATCACACACGCCCATGATACAAAAACCGTATGAAAATATCAGGGCGTGAGTGAGACAACAACCTGCTGGCATCAGTAGGTAGGCCTTAGAGTCGGTAGTCCTAATCCCTACCAAAAATATGGGGATATAACTTCAACGGAGATTTTGATACGTGCAACAAAACGCTGCGCAAAATAACTATCTCCGCCACGGTTTGGTCCGCTGACGATGAGGAGTACCGGCAATTTAAAGCAAAACTTTTTCGAAACACACATGAACTAGACATAAAAATTCAGACTGACTTGTGTCGCTCGAGTGTGTACGGCCGGCCGATAAAAAACAGGCCATTTCATCGGATAGTGTGCGATGTGATACACTTTTTTACAAACAAAAAGGTTTCAAACACGAACAATGACGGCGAATGAAAGGTTTGTGGTCAAAACATGGCATTTGCAACAAGTCATATAGCTTTTTTTCGTTGTTGTGGCAACCTTTTACTGCGCAATGTCGGCCGCTAGATCGGGAACTTGTGTAGGGTTTTGTATTCACAGCTTCCATGTTTGCAAGCAAAACCGGAAGTCGTCCCCAGTAGGTCGAAGGTCATGTTCAAAATGGCCGCACCCATCATTTCTAATTAAAAAGACGTGAATATGCCTGTGGCTTTATAGTCATCTGTGAATAGGCACTGAGCGGTATGCTGATTTCAAATCAAGTTTCGCACAGAAAAACCCTGGTTTTGCCATTTGACATGCGTCTGGAAGGGTCTGATATCTAACAGAGTGGTGACCCGGATAGTCATTCATGGCACAACCCTTCGGGCGACTACCATCCTGTATCAGACGTACTGCAGTGCCGTCGTCTTTTGGTATCGCCGCTAGCGGGCTGACTATACAGGGTGTGTGGCCTGAGATGGCGTAATTACCGCACTCTATCTGTTGCAGCAGTTCTATCTCTACTAATGGTTTTAGGTTTGGCTGCACCGCCGATTTATGGTTTGGACTTGAAGCGGCCTCCAGGGGCCGACTTTTATCCGTTATCCGAAAGCCATGTTTAACACCTTCAAGGAGAAAACACCATCCGGATCATTTGTTAGCTCGTTTTCCCAGGCAGTTAGTTTTGATGAGATGGATTGAAATTGCCCCAGAAACATCGGCTCAAAAAGGGTTTTGAACGCTGAAGGGGGAAGTGAGTTGGACAAAAGTAGTACCTCTTACCTGCGTTGCTGGCTGCAGTCTGTCCTATTGTGCCCTAGGCGTGTCGAACGTGGCCTTTGAAGATCCAGGGTGAGTGGCTTGGTGCTCTGACTGAGGATGGGGCTTCGCACACACAAGGCATACATGCTCAAAATTGCAGCGGGGTCCAAACTGGCATCGGCCCTTGTTAAACTGAAGGCAGATTTCACTGCCACCTGGTCCTCGCTTTCTGGGTGTGGTCGCATCGCACACACAAGGCATACGAGCTAGAAATTGCAGCGGGGTCCAAACTGGCATCGGCCCTTGTTAAACTGAAGGCAGATTTCACTGCCACCTGGTCCTCGCTTTCTGGGTGTGGTCGCATCGCACACACAAGGCATACGAGCTAGAAATTGCAGCGGGGTCCAAACTGGCATCGGCCCTTGTTAAACTGAAGGCAGATTTCACTGCCACCTGGTCCTCGCCTTCTGGGTGTGGTCGCATCGCTGGTGAAGCGCTGCCGGTGTCCGCCACTAATAACTATCTTTTCTTTTAAGATGACGGTAGGTAGACAGGTGCTGACTGTCGGACCCGCAGTGGAACTCACAGACAGCCTGTCGCTCCCGGTACTCATAGTCGTAGTCCAGGACCGACTGCCAAGAGAAACGACACGCCAGCTCCCCAATCTTCGCCGTGTACGCCATGTAGTCTTTTATTGATGACGTGTCCAGTTTGCCGGAATCGTACAGGTCCGCCATTATCCTGGCATTGGCTGTCATCCACTGGGGAGTGGTCACGCTGTGGAGTTTGGGTTTGGACACAGTGTTTAATTTCAGTGTGGCCCCGCTACCCAACACAATCTCCTCCTCGTCTCTCACATACTTCTGAATGTAATCTGTTATGTGTAGGGGCTTACATTCAGGGTTTTTTCGGAGGTAGACGTGGGGATCCAGGTCCACTCTTGCGAGAGCCGCTATCACAGGGTCTGTCGCGCTGGCGCCAGAGGAGCGCGCCCTGTTCGCCAACAAGTCGTCCAGGAGACTCGCAGTAGTGTCTTTGTGTTGTACTGCGTTGGGAACAAGGGGGCCCCTCCCGTAGTCCTCTTGCAGCCTCTGTACTGCCAGCCTTATTGCGGCTCTGTCCCCTTTTCGCAGGTCCGCCAGGTCCTCTTCAGCCAAGTTCTACAAGGCCGGCTTGGAGGTAAAGCCTTCATCCTTAAGGAAGGTGATCGCGTCTTTAGTTAAAGTCCATTCGGACGCGAACTTGTCAAAATCGAACTGCATCGTTGTATTTGAGAGGCGGGAATAACGATGCTGCTGCTGCTGCTGCTGCTAGCGATGCAATGGCCCAGTTCTGGTACTACCATTCACTCCCACGCATTCTTCCACGTTCACACCCACGCATGCCCGTACACATATCCGGCTGAACGCATTTTTTCACTTTCATTCCCACGTATGCCGGCACGTACGCCCGCTTATCCCTCCCCCACACCTTCTCCCTCACGCACACCCCCTCACCACCCACCTGCAGAGTCGCTTGAGTTTAAACTAAGGTTACCTCTGTAACCTCCACATGATTATTGCATGGCGCGTCAGCATGTTTGTTTGTGTATGTTTGACGGTGTGTGTGTGTGTGTGCGCGCGCGCACGCACGCCTGTGTATGTGTGTGTGCGTGTGTGTGTGTGTGTGTGTGTGTGTGTGTGTGTGTGTGTGTGTGTGTGTGTGTGTGTGTGTGTGTGTGTGTGTGTGTGTGTGTTTGTGTGTTATTTTATTTCTGTTTTGCTTAGGGTTTTCTTTTTTTTTAAAGTAATTTGTTTGTTTGGTCTACTTTTTTTTAAATAAACAGTATATTCATACCATGTGCATTTTATGTAAATTAGATTAACAACGGCAAGTTCAAAAAATGGTTTTCCCAACCAAAATTTTAACCGTTGTAAAAAAAAAAAAAAAGAATCATTGTCATTGTCTGTCTCCCAACGGCAGGTACGAAAAATGACATAGTCACTGACTGTGTTAATATCTTCACTGTTGTAAAATAAAGATCGATTGATTCATTGATTCTCTCTCTCTCTCTCTCTCTCTCTCTCTCTCTCTCTCTCTCTCTCTCTCTCTCTCTCTCTCTCTCTCTCTCTCTCTCTCTCTCTCTCTCTCTCTCGCACACACACGCAGGCGCGAGCGCACACATACGAACAGACATGTGCACGTACACACATCCCACATGCATACATGGCGCAAATTAGAACAGTGACCATTGGACACGGGTGCCATTAGGCTGTTAATCGTGGTTCTTTCCTTTTTTCGTAGAAGGTTAGGGTAATAGCTGGAAACCAACTGAAAAACCAACTATATTATTACAGATGAGCGATATTCATGTCAAATTGCATTACTGTATCGTGGGTCATGTTTAAAATAGAAACAGTTTTAACGATTGTCCCTATATATGTCATGTAAGGGGTCATTTAAAGACACGTCTGTAGCAAAACAAAAAAACCCAAAAAACGAAAGCAATGACATCTCGTTTTATTTTTCATATATTTTATTGTGCTCAGAAATGGTCTGCCTATGCCCAGTATTGCTGTCAGTTGAAAAAGAAACGTGGATCGTTCGTACTCTCGCGCATTCTGTTCTACCAGAAATAACATGAAGTAAAAATAAAATACCGCTATTAGATAGGAATAGGAAAGAAAGTCAGGAGAAAGTCAGTATGAATTACTTTTTTTTTTTTAAATAAACAACACACAAGGACATTGCGTTACGGATAACAGACCTGAAAGCAAATCTACGATCCGCAGCATAGCTATATTTGTGTCCAAAAGACGGTTCTACGACCCGCAACGTATTATTCTTTACATGTCTGGTTAAAAAAAATAATAATAATAATAATTGGTCACACTGACCTCCTGATGAACTTGTTCCTTCTAACTTCTTCAGCTGTTTAATTTCTGCATGTGTTTAGCGGTTGTTTCAGAATGTATTCGCGGTGACAGTGGTTTTTGGCTAAAATGCTATTGCGTTTCGTGATACTGAAGAAATGCGACAATTTGAAATCATCAAAAAGACTGACGTGTTTCCGATGATTCCAATAGATGTTGCATTTCTTTTGCTCGTCAGTAAATATAAAAAAAAAATCTCCATTCCCTTGAAGTCAACAGTGACTAAAAGATTGTTTGTCCGCGGCTTTCGAGCCATTGTTTTCGCCAAAACACGCGCAATATTGACCTGCTTCTGATTTCAAAACAACATTTTAACAATTGCTATTGGTAATGCTTCTTTCTCCCAGGCTCGGAAAAAGCGCCTGAGGCAACGGATAAAGCTCCGGTTGCTCCGATCATCGTTGGTGCCGCGGGGTTTTCCCTCCTCGGGCTACTTGTCGCTGCCTTGCTCCTTTGGAAACGACGGAAGCATGCAGAAGGTGGTTTGGGTTCATTGCAGTTCCTTCCAGTTAGCGCACCATGATTGCCTCTTTCGATCCGCTATTGCACTATTGTATGTTGCATATCGGGCGAGGGAACCAGTAAGACACAGCAAATGACTCCTAAACTGATTTAGCACTTGGTTGCAGCCCAGATAAACCAGATCAGATGGGATAAACGATAAGCCACAAAGTCTCTTCTATATGAGAACTGCCCTCGTTGTGAAGAATCTTTTGGCTCAGTTGCGAAGCAAAAGTGAGTTTATGTTTTGAGCCAGTGGTCGTCCGTCCGTCGTCCGTCGACTGTCGACCTCGTCCGTCCGCCGTCATCAGTGGTAAACTTTAACGTTGGCATTTTCTCAGAGACTATTCAAGCCACAATCTTAAAACTTGGCCCAACGAAACTTTGGGGAATGACCTATCTAAACCTACCAATTTGAGTGACCTCTCACAAAGGTCAAGGTGACAGGGGATCAGAAAATAGTTCCAAAATAGCTATATTTTGACATAATTTATTTTTTTCTAAAATATTGACAACTTCTAATCCAAGCTGGGTACAAAGTCACCTGATGGCAAGACCTTTCTATGCATACTAATTTGGTTGATCCCTCGGAAAGGTCAAGGTCACAAGACCTCAGGAAATAGGTACAAAATAGCCGTATTTTGACAAAAGATGGGGTTTTTTTCAAATACTATTCACAACTTCAAACCGAAACTTGCTACAGAGATACATGATGGTAAGACCTATCTATGCATACTATTTTGGAGGACCCTCGGAAAGGTCAAGTGTCACAAGAGGCCGACAAATATGTGTAAAATGCCAATTCTGATAAAATGATAGGTATTATCAACGTTTTTTGCAAAATTTTCAATCAAATTTGGCACAAAGGTAGCTGTTGATAAGACCTTCTTATGCATACTAATTTAGTCGACTCATCGCAAAGGTCAAGGGTCATGGGGGGTTGACAGATGTGTGAAAACGGCTTACATTTTGAGAAAACATGGATTTTGCTGGTGCATAAGCCAGCCCTTTAATTATTGTCACAAAGGTCACACATATGTAAATAGATCACACACGTGAGCCATAATGGCTTTGCCTTTCTTGTTTTTTTATTTTTTTTTTTAATAAGATTTTCATTGGCGAGAAAATAATTGTTTCTCAAAAAAGCAGTTGATCCACACTGGAGTCCATAATTTTTCTTACTTTACTTGACATTTTGTATTGAGTTATATTATAAATATGAGAAATGCGCCATATAAATACTATGTATTATTATTATATAGATAGATAAAAGGAAAATATTGAATGAGTTCATTTTAATTTCATGAATTATTTGGGATTAATCTTTTTTAAAAAAAATAACGATAAAAGCAATCTTCTCATTAATAATCGCATGATTTTTCATAAGCCCTAGGTGTGAAAATCAGATACTTTTCTGCAGCACAGAACTTTGATTTTTCTTTTACAAAATAAAATCTATCTTTTCATTAATATCCGCATGATTTTTTATAAACAGTGTTTGCATAAGCCTGCTGTTTGTCCCGGCCCTGGGGTAGGATTAGGTCAAATTGTGACCTGTAAGCCCTAGGTGTGAAAATCAGCAAGAAAATTGCCAGGTTTGATCCTATAATACCTAAAATGTTAGTACTGCGATGAGTGACGTATAAAACATTGAGTCGTCACTATCAACACGGCGTCGTGGGACTAATGATGCCATGACGTGAAGCTTGTGGTGACTTCATTTCGCTCCTCGTGTTATTATTCTTCTTTAAAATAGCTATCGCTACTCCAGACCACAGAGCTTTCGAATGGCGGGAATTGCCGTGTGTCCGAGAAGAACCCAACGGAGACAGAAACGCGCTTAGAAATAAAAGTTACAAGACAATGTATTAATATTAATATTAAACACTTTTTTTCAAAATAGACAAACAAACACGTAGTGATCAGTCGCTACTTATCTTCTCGCAGAATGAATGTGGCAACTCTGGAATGTCGCGTGTCCGTCGTTATTTCTGTGTGCCAGTGTGTGTGGATCAGAGGGTGGGTTAGAGTCTAAGGAGATGGATCAGAAGGATAAGCTTGAAAATAGGAACAACTTTGGGCTGGGGCCGCATTTTTTTAAATTTTTGTTATGCATGCTGTGTGTTGAGAGCAGCTCTTGATGCACAACAGATAAATATCGTTACCCACTGTTTGCATAGGGACGGACTTACCTATTAAAAGGATCGAAGTTTGAAATTTTCCAGCCGATTTAATAGTCCGTTAACCACGCTCTTAAAAATGGACAACATGTAGGAGAGACCGGGGCAGGGTGAGACACAAAAGTATCTTTTCATTCTTAGGCAGACCGTATTCAAGATTTAGCCGTGAAATAACCTAATAATGGAAATTGAACCACTTTGGCACATACAAACAAAAAAATGAACACAAATATGCGACAGTTTTGCCACAGTAACTGATCAAAAACGCTCATCAAACCGGGGCAGGTTGATACACCCCAGGGCAGGTTGAGACACTGCGTAGTGCAGGTTGAGACAAAGATGGGACAGCTTGAGACGCAGCACTCTGGTTTGAATCACAAACGCACACAGATAAAGTTAGCTCTGTGACTACAGTTTAAACAAAATACTGAATCATTGTTTGCAGAGTTAAAAGCAAACATCAGACCAGAAAACTCAACATTTCTGGCACAATCAAAAATCAGAATCTGGGGCAGGTTGAGACAGTCATTTAGGGGCAGGTTGAGACCAGAATTAATTTTGCAAAAATGTCAAGCTACAGGCTCCACTCTAGTTAGATATGCAACAGCCATATATCTAAGAGAAGAAAAAAAAAAACACATCATATGCGCAATAGAAAGTGACTAGTTGTTGTTTTTTTAAGACGTCATCAAAACAAAAGAAACGGGTGGCTGTCATGAGCCGACTCAAAAAACGAGAATATAAATGTAAACTGGGTGGGAATGTTGTCAGAATTCCACAAAATTCAAACAAAGTGTCCCATTTAACTTCTGAATCAGACTTCCGTATGTATGTTCTAACTCATGGCTCATCCCTATGTTTACCCCCTTCACCCAGTCTTTACCCTCTCGCCCATAGTCATCCCAGAAAGATGGGTAAGCTTTAATGATTCGCTGAGTGACCCGAAAGGCCAGACCAAGAAGAGTTTTCGAATCAAGCTGGAAACTACTACTAACTGCCGTCAATATGTACTGCAGAAGATGTTTTATCTCAAATACTATTCACAACTTCAAACCCACACTTCGTACAGATATACCTGATGGTATGACCTATCTATGCATACTAATTTGGGTAACCCCTCGGAAAGGTCAAGCGTCACAAGAGCTCAAGAAATAGGTCGGAAATAGCCATATTTTGACAAGAAATGTTTTGTTGGTGTTTTTGTTTTTTGTTTGTTTTTTATTTCTCAATTACTGTTCACAACTTCAAGCCCAAACTTGGTACAGAGATACCTGATGGTAAGAACTGTATATGCATACTAATATGGATGGCCCCTCGGAAAAGGTCAAGGGTCACAAGAGGTCGACAGATATGTATAAAATGCCTTTTTTATTTTATAGAATTGTAGTTATTATCAACATTCTTGCAAACTTTTAAATCAAATTGTGTTACGATTGTGGTTGTGTTGTCCTGTGAGAGCATACATGTGTTAATCGTAGGAAACGATCCGATATTTATTTGAGCTATCATGGTTATGATTCACGTATCTTTTTAAGTAACATTTTCTTTCGGTCGCGCAGAGCGGAATTCACTTCGTTATGATACGCTAAGTTTAGTCCAGAACGTTCTCGAAAGGTCGCACTGTCTAGTGACCTCGTATGTGTGACGTCGCTAAGTTGGCGACAGTTCGCAACATTTTGTTTTTCTGTGCGCGTGAATTGAGCAGCCTTTTTTTTGTTTTGTTTTGTTTTGTGAAAGGTCGAGAATCTTCTAGAGCGGATATGCAAAGTCGTGATAGGGCTACCATACTTTTATGTGACTTCATTATACATTAGGATTTAGAGCTGAAATGAGCAGCCGAGTTTTTGTAGCCTATTTTAGTGATTCCAGAAAATTCTTATTTATGAGTTTCGGTTGAGTGTTTTGTTTTGATTGGTTGCGTTGTATGATTTTCTTGGAGTGTTCTGGAAAGTGATTGTGTATATAAAGAGGGCGCTAGGAAAGCACGTTCGTACATTGTCTTGCATTGTCAGTAGTAGATACACACAGTTATCGTAGGTACGTGACCCGTGTTGGGTGTACATTGTGAGAGATACAGCGTAACAGTGTGGTGTACGCTGTGTATGAGAAACTTTGTGTCGGAGTGTGGACATTGCAGAAGAGACTTTGTATCAGTGTTGATGTATTTGGAATTGCATTCTGTGGAGATCGCATCGCTGAATTAAAATATTGTTGGAACTGTTACTCCAGTATTGTCTACATCCTTAAGCCACGTGTGACGGATTGCAGCTGAATGAAGTTTATATAAAAGAACCCTACGTGCGTGCGTCTGGTGTGTTTATCATACTACGACTACGACTCCACCACGTAACAAATTGGCGCAAAGGTAGCTAATTTGAAGACCTTCCTATGGTCAAGGTCACGAGGGTTTTACAGATGTGTGAAACTACATTTTGAGAAAACATGGTTTTCTTATTGTCACACACGTGTGGATCGGTCATACACGTGAGCCATAAGGGCTTTGCCTTTCTTGTTCACATCATTTGCTGATTTCTTGCGACCTTGACCTTTCTGACGGGTCGTTCAAATAAGCATGCGTAGGAAGGTCTTATCATCAGGTGTCTCTAACCAGGTTAGGGAAGGAAGTTGAAAATAGTATTTGACAATTTCTTTTACATTTTTTTAATTTTTATTTATTTTATTTATTTATTTATTTATTTTTATATTATTTTTATTTATTAATTTATTTTTTTTATTTTGTTTTATTTATTTTTTGGGGGGTGGGGGGGGGGCAAAAATGGCTATTTGTGACCTATTTCATGACCTCTTGTGACCCATGACCTTTCCGAGGGGTCAGCCAAATTGGTATCCATAGGAGGGTCTTACCATCAGGTATCTCTGTCCCAAGTTTGGGTTTCATATTATAAATAGTATTTGAGAAAACATAATGTTGTCCAAATATAACTTTATTAACCTATATCCTGATCCCCTGTGACCTTGACTTTCAAAAGAGGTTTCTTAACATGGTATGTTTCGAAAAATGTTGCCACAAAGTATTCTTGGGCCAAGTTTAAAGATTGTGGCTTGAATAATATCCAAGAAAATACCAACGTTAAAGTTTTCCACAGACGACAGCGGACGGACAGACGACCACTGGCCCAGAACATAGACTCACTTTTGCTTCGCACGTGCGCCAAAAATGGAAAGGGACCTCTTAAACCATACTAGCACGGGGCAGGTTGAGACAGCCCGGGGTAGGTTGGGACAAATGTCGCAACCTGCCCCGTCTCAACCTGCCCCAAAGCAGGTGCCTGCATAAAACATCGCAGTATTCTACATTTACCGGAATTAACTAAACCGATGCAAACATAAGCTTTCCTTGTTTCTTTGCTATAACCACTGTCAATTAAGCATTAACTCTCAAAATGACAGTTTTCAACATTGTTAGAAATGTTCGTACCCTTGAAAAACAAACCTCACTTCATTCGGATCAAAGCATATTTGGTCATCCCTGTTAAAACTTGGTTGATGTTGTAGACCGGGTTTGGGAAATATTATCAGCGGAAAAAGAACGCCTGAATTATAAAAGTAAATGCTTTATTTTATGAATGTCTCACCCGGCCCAGTGTCTCAACATGCCCCGGTCTTCCCGCCATTCAGGCGGGCAATTTCTCAAATAGAATTTCTGGGGTTGTATGCTCAATGTCCCAATAGGTAGAACAATCACGGGATATTTCTGGATCTAGTAGCTTTTTGTCTTTTTACACATGATCTTTAACCCCAGCCTCCGCTGCACAGACGCCCATTTCAAGTTCTCTGTCTTCTTTTATCAGAGACAATGTTATAAATGTATTGATGACAGTGCCAATTTCATTTTGGAACTTCATGTTTAGGTATTGCTGAATCTAATAATATGATAAAGTCTATGCTTACATTCATATACTTTCATCACTGAGCGCACACTTTTGCGTTGATTTTGATTTCGGCGGGGCCCCCGGGTGGGGGAGGGGGGGGGGGTAATGTTGGACGCCACAGTATATCTATGTAGAACACATCTTCGATTCCTCTCTTTAATGACCAGCTTTGTCACTGCCACGGTCCGGGCATGCTATTTTAACCTCCGTCGCATCAGTTAGATCGGAATATACCTCATAATAATAATAATACCGTTATTATATAGGCGCTTTTTCTCAATTTTTGGGCAAATCGACTCAAAGCGCCGCGAACTGAAACCCAACACGCACACTCACGTAACAGACACGGATTTACGCCATTTAAGACAAACACAGTACAAGACAGACGAAAGGCCAGTTCAGCTACTGAGGTTACAGAGATTTTTGATCGCTTGTATTTGAAATTTGTAAAGTGGCCAGAAACCGGTACCAAAGTGTGGGGGGGGGGGGGGGTGAAACTGAAACTGCCACCAAACTTCTTGTCAATCTCATTTTATCTCGCATTGACTATTACAAGGCTCTCCTTTCCGGCCTTCTTCAACTCCACCACTTTCACTCTCAACTCCAGAACAATGCTGCCCGCCTCGTCCTCAGAAAGAAGAAATACGACCACATCACGCCCCTGCTCAAACTCCTTTACTGGCTCCCCATCTCCTAACGCATTCAATACAAGATTCTGTCTCTCAGCTACAAATCCATTAACAACTACGCTCTTGCCTATCTCTCCAACTTACTTCACCCCTACACTCCTTCTCGCTCTCTCCGCTACGCCTCCGACCCTCTCCGCCTCCACATCCCACGCACCAAACTCAGCACTTTCGGCCCCCGCTCCTTCTCTGTCTGCGGTCCATCCACCTGGAACACTCCCCCACTCTCTCTCCGTCAGAAACCCTCTCCTTCCAGTCCGCCCTCAAAACGCACATCTTTCAACAGTTCTAGCACTCTAACGCCACCCCACACCCCACCCCCAGCTGACTGTCGTAATGTATTTGTGGTATATGAGACATTGTTAAAAGCGTGCACATGCATGCGTGAGTTGTGAGTGCGCGCTTAGAATTATTATAAGCTCATTATAAATACGGTAATTATTAATTATTTCATGCCGCTATGTATATACAATATATATATTTTTTTAATTTGAAACTGTGCGTGCCAATAATGTAAAACTTAGTACACGGGAAGCTGATTGTAATACAATTTACAAAAGTATTTGTCGATGGCCTTGTATAAAGTTCAATGTCACAGAGTTGAATTAATGACGGAACAAGATGGTATGAACCATAACCTATAAAGTTTCGCCTCGTTGTCAAGGGTCTCTACCTGTTGTCTTTGACCTGATTGTGATGTTGAAATATCCCCTACTGAAAAAGCCTCGCAGATTTGCCAATGCATCAGTACGCTCCATAAGGGGCACAGTGCATAGACGTCATTGGTTTGAAAGTTTGAAAACGTTATTTGTGATGATGTAATTATAGGTAATTATAGGTTTTATGAAATTTACTATTTTACGTTGTAAGAGTTTCACTTTGCCTCGTAGACTTTAGAAAAATGGATCTGCCTGCATAAGTCGTCACGTGCATGCTATTGAATTCGCCCCACCGCGACCCATCCTAAAAAGTCTCTTCTATAAATAGAAAAGAATTTAACAAATGTCATTTTACGGTAATATACATTCTCTCGCACCTTATGATCTGAGCTCAGATGTGCTCAGTTGTATCTTAAAAGTTCTTCGTTTACTTTGCATTTGTGTGCTTTTCTTATCCAGCACATTAAATAATGACCTTAGAGCAGATCTGAAAATATGTTTTAAAAAAATAAACAATTAAAACTTAACTAAACGTACATCTGTCTTTTTTTTTCTAATCAATTGGCCTCTCATCCTGCTTCCAGGATACATATAATTATTACATAACGGGCACATACACTATTTCTGAATTCAAAACACATTACATTGTTGAGATGAAGTGTGGAAATACTGCTATGGTAGATTAGTAATTCTAAATAGTCGACAGTCATCAGAAACAATTTTAACAATACAAATTATTTAAGGTGGAAAGACACATCTCTTTCGATCATCTTTTCTGAACGTTTAGATACTCCTATCTTGCGTCAAAAAAACGGAGATGGAGTTCACCGAACATTTTACGGCAGGCCGTACTGCAAACAAGCTTAATTTATCGATAGTTGACAAAAGACATATATTGTCCCAAACAGGTGTTTTAGCTGACTAGTTCTGAACATCAAAATTTGTGTGTCCTCATAAATAAGATAATCAAACAAACATTACGACAATCATCGAGTGTAACGCACAACCGCCCTTAGGCAGACGCAAAATAACGAAATGCAAAATATCATATCTGAAAATAAAATGAGCGGACCAGACGGAAAGCAGTCTATGTGGCAACTAGGAAATGTGCCAACAATGAAAACAACAAAATCTCATCAGACATCAGCAACGAGAAGGTAAAATGAATTAGACAAAGGGAGGTGGTGTTTTCTAAGCAGGTGACTGGAAGCAGTAATGTCGACCGAAAGGGACATATCTCACATTCACTGGTTTTCCAACCCTTTTATGCACCGCCGTGAGATGTCGCCAGCTCCGCGTAAAACCCCAATAACTAACTATACTTTTATGCATGGTAATTAGGTCCACACAGCAGTATTGCCGTTGGCAGAAAATCAATGCAAAGAACGTATGCCTATCTGCAAAGAAAACTACATTTACTGTGGGTTTACATAGGCATACATTCCATGTCACCAGATAGAGCAAAATTGCCATGCATCCTAAGAGAGGGAAAAGTATGAAGTCGACATTGTAGATATAAATGAAACCAGTGCCAGTGCTTATTATCTAGGAAAACGTACTGTGTGTGTAGGAAAAGTCCTGCTAAGGTAGAATTTGGCATTATGGACTACTTCTTCACTGCTTCCTGTAGCTTACTTTCCTCACCAATTTCCTCCAACCAACTACCCACCCCCAAATATATATAAGATAAAAAATGGTGTACAATGCACAATACAGCACACTACAGCACAGCACAGAATACATTACAATGCAATACATTGTAAAACAATATAATGCATAGTAGTACAAAACAATACAGGAGTACAATACAAGAGAAGACTACCCTACACGCGTACAAGAGAAGACTACCATACACGCGTAAGTGCCCCCCACCCCCACCCCCCACCCCCCCACCCCCCCCCCCCCACACACACACACACTCACACACACACACGCACGCAGGTAAACGCAGACGCACTGGGAGACTAAGCCACAAGGTACGAGTAATCTTCAGTTTGGGAGAAAAAAGGAGAAGATTGCCATACTATGAGAGATTCGAAAAGGTGAAGAAGTACTAAGGAGGTGTATGTGAGGTAGTGTCTACTGACAGAAAAATGCTCTGTAAGGAAACTACAGTCTCATATTCAGTTTTCCCTAGGATGCCATATATTTACTTTTACACTTTAAAGCGACTTTTCATACAGTTAATGAAGTGTTCACTTCTTGGCGGATTTTTTCTGTAACGTGCATTTATAAATATGAAACTTGGCAACCAGAATCAATAGGAAGATAACAATGTCTGACTTGAAATTTTTGGTAGTTCTAATAGCATCAACTTCTTACAAAAGCTAAGAGTTGCACAGTTTGCACAATCATCCCGTAACCACTTAACCATATCTGTCCAAAGCTTCTGCACACAATGACACTCCCAAAAACACGTGGGTGGTAGTTTCTTCCTCATGCTAACAGAATGTACACATTGCCGTGTTGGACAGTTTACGTAAAAACAAAAAGCGCTTTGTGGGTAAGAGTCTGTGTATCAGCCTTAACTGAAACTATCTGAGCTGACAGTCAGGGGGGTTGTTTTAGGTGATTTAAAAATATACATTTCCATTCTGGTAGGTCACCGAACATTTTCTTTCACTTTTGAACACAGACAGGAATAGACTTTATCTTGACAAGAGTTGCATAAACCAATTTGATGCACCTTCTAAAATAAGGGACCATACCTTGCTATCAGACTTTATATTGTCTTCAGCCGGTTCAAGTGCTTTTGGGTCAATATAAACCATAGTGGCATTGGTTACACCAGTATACAACAGAACATTGGTTGAGACCTCAGGGTACACCAGCTGAAACTGCACACATTAGAAAGGAGTTTGCCATTTTCGTCTAAAAGATCACCAATTGCCACAATCCAATTTTCTTTCCATTCATGTAGATGTACAGTTCATTTATCTCGTATTACATTCTTATTATAGTGTGTAGACTCGGACAACAACACATTAAAATATAATGCAATGTCTTGGACTGTTTGGCAGCATCAGCCCAAAACAGTTTGTGTATTGATGCATCAACACATTTGCAAATTCCACACCAAATATATGTATATCTCTAAACAAAAAAAGGACAACTAGTCAACACTAACCTCTGCAGTTGAGAATCACACCCAATAAAAACCATTTCAACCAGCTAACCTTCATAGCAGTCAGAAAAGAAATAATGTTCAGGATACGTAAACCACCTGTCTCATATGCTAAACATACAACAGAATTACTGATTTTACCACGTTTACCGTCCCACAGAAAAGAGAAAAACATTTTATTAAGTTCCGTGAGAAAGGTGCAGGTGTGTCTGGTAAGTTAGTGAAAGATGAACAATCTTTGACACAGCAAGTGTTTTAATAACCGTGATCTTACCTAAAGGAGTAAGCTGTCGCTTAGACCATACAAGCAAAACCCGTCGAAGTTCTTCCAGCTTTCTTCTCTAATTGATGTTGGTGATAATATTCACATCTGTAGAAAATAAAATGCCAAGTACCTTACAGATCCCAGGATCCCAGATAAAGTTGGAATTTGGCATGTAGGGACTGACAACAGTAGCAGGTAGGTCAACGTCAACCAGTTCTGCTTCTCTGTAGGTCAACTGTTTATTAAAAAATGGTGTTTCCTTTACAATAGACTGGTCACCATGTATTAAATCACCATTTTCTTTCTCTAAGAAAATCAGAGCTTTGCTAACATAATTTCTATTTTCTAAGGTTACAAAGTAAAGTAGATTATAGCACTGTCAGGGGAGAGAAATGTGCATGATCGACCAGTGATCATAGATCTACTGTGGCCAAAGCACAAAAAAAAGAGATAGGAAAGAGAGGGGGCGCTAAAAAAGTGACTGAAAGCAATGCATATGGAAGCCCCCCCGAAGGGGGGGCGTATCACATATCCCACTGTTCCAGCCACTCAGTGCATGGAAATTTAAATCTAGGTCCCCCCGAGGGGGGTCCAGATATTTAGCCGGTGTGGACAGCTGTTTCGGTCTTGGCGACCTCCTCAGCACACCATCGGCGATACTGGAGGAGGCAGGAATTTCTGCCCACCTGCAAAGACAAGCACATTTTACTGTGGTGTCTGCAAGGGCATACATTCCATGCCACCACCTAGAGCCAAATTTCCATGCACCCTAAAAGAGAACCTACCAAAAGGGGGGAAGGGGTTGCAGTCGATATTGTAGTAGTAAATGAAAAGAAAAGGGGAGACTGCCAGTGCTAATATTTTAGGAAGGTTACAAAGTAAAGTAGATTATAGCACTGTCAGGGGAGAGAAATGTGCATGATCGACCAGTGATCATAGATCTACTGTGGCCAAAGCACAAAAAAAAAGAGATAGGAAAGAGAGGGGGCGCTAAAAAAGTGACTGAAAGCAATGCATATGGAAGCCCCCCCGAAGGGGGGGCGTATCACATATCCTACTGTTCCAGCCACTCAGTGCATGGAAATTTAAATCTAGGTCCCCCCGAGGGGGGTCCAGATATTTAGCCGGTGTGGACAGCTGTTTCGGTCTTGGCGACCTCCTCAGCACACCATCGGCGATACTGGAGGAGGCAGGAATTTCTGCCCACCTGCAAAGACAAGCACATTTTACTGTGGTGTCTGCAAGGGCATACATTCCATGCCACCACCTAGAGCCAAATTTTCATGCACCCTAAAAGAGAACCTACCAAAAGGGGGGAAGGGGTTGCAGTCGATATTGTAGTAGTAAATGAAAAGAAAAGGGGAGACTGCCAGTGCTAATATTTTAGGAAGGTTACAAAGTAAAGTAGATTATAGCACTGTCAGGGGAGAGAAATGTGCATGATCGACCAGTGATCATAGATCTACTGTGGCCAAAGCACAAAAAAAAAAGAGATAGGAAAGAGAGGGGGCGCTAAAAAAGTGACTGAAAGCAATGCATATGGAAGCCCCCCCGAAGGGGGGGCGTATCACATATCCCACTGTTCCAGCCACTCAGTGCATGGAAATTTAAATCTAGGTCCCCCCGAGGGGGGTCCAGATATTTAGCCGGTGTGGACAGCTGTTTCGGTCTTGGCGACCTCCTCAGCACACCATCGGCGATACTGGAGGAGGCAGGAATTTCTGCCCACCTGCAAAGACAAGCACATTTTACTGTGGTGTCTGCAAGGGCATACATTCCATGCCACCACCTAGAGCCAAATTTCCATGCACCCTAAAAGAGAACCTACCAAAAGGGGGGAAGGGGTTGCAGTCGATATTGTAGTAGTAAATGAAAAGAAAAGGGGAGACTGCCAGTGCTAATATTTTAGGAAGGTTACAAAGTAAAGTAGATTATAGCACTGTCAGGGGAGAGAAATGTGCATGATCGACCAGTGATCATAGATCTACTGTGGCCAAAGCACACAAAAAAAGAGATAGGAAAGAGAGGGGGCGCTAAAAAAGTGACTGAAAGCAATGCATATGGAAGCCCCCCCGAAGGGGGGGCGTATCACATATCCCACTGTTCCAGCCACTCAGTGCATGGAAATTTAAATCTAGGTCCCCCCGAGGGGGGTCCAGATATTTAGCCGGTGTGGACAGCTGTTTCGGTCTTGGCGACCTCCTCAGCACACCATCGGCGATACTGGAGGAGGCAGGAATTTCTGCCCACCTGCAAAGACAAGCACATTTTACTGTGGTGTCTGCAAGGGCATACATTCCATGCCACCACCTAGAGCCAAATTTCCATGCACCCTAAAAGAGAACCTACCAAAAGGGGGGAAGGGGTTGCAGTCGATATTGTAGTAGTAAATGAAAAGAAAATGGGAGACTGCCAGTGCTAATATTTTAGGAAGGTTACAAAGTAAAGTAGATTATAGCACTGTCAGGGGAGAGAAATGTGCATGATCGACCAGTGATCATAGATCTACTGTGGCCAAAGCACAAAAAAAAGAGATAGGAAAGAGAGGGGGCGCTAAAAAAGTGACTGAAAGCAATGCATATGGAAGCCCCCCCGAAGGGGGGGCGTATCACATATCCCACTGTTGTGTGTTTTTTTTTTTTTTTTTCTATTTTCTAAGTTGCAAAAATATTTTGAAACTTATGTCTTTTTGCAAGGCATCCTCTTTCGTATTATCTTCTTTTTTCTTGTGACTTGCATAGGAGATGGTTCGACCCCGAACCTCCAAGAGATTCATTTCAAAAAAGGTCCGATCATAAATGCAAACTGTAAGTCATTATTCTTAACATTACCAATATTACTGGACTCACTGTACCAGCAGCGTCTTTTACGTAGAGCAAAACTCATCTCCAGTGATTCCACCCACCCTGGCAATGATCTTTTCCGACTTTTACCATCAGGGCGTTGGTACAGGTTCATCAGTACCAGAACCAGCAGATTCCGCAACAGCTTTTTCCCTCTGGTTGTTCTCGCTCTCTCTGATCAGCTGGACTGATTGAAGAGAGTGGTATTGATAACTTGTCGGAATGTGTACCGTCGGCTCATAACTGAATCAGTGAGAGGTGCCCGTTCGCCGTGTTTAATACCAGCATTATTTAGTACTTAGCATGAAAATCATATTTTAGAGTTTACTCTGTTTGTGTGTGTGTGTGTGTGTGTGTGTGTGTGTGTGTGTGTGTGTGTGTGTGTGTGTGTGTGTGTGTGTGTGTGTGTGTGTGTGTGTGTTATCTTAGTCATAGTAAATGACATCAAGACAAATTCCAATGTTTTTATTGTTTGTTTGTTTTTTTACATGGAAACATATGGTAATAAACTAGCTTATCTTATCTTATTATCCATATTATATAATACAATGTCATACTGTCTCCTTAACTCCAAATGACTTTTTTTAACAACATCTACATATGACATCCGGTTAAGTAAAGAGTTATTCCACTTCCTGTAAGTTCTTTTCATGTGAGGTTTTGCAAAAATTCAATGGACACCAATGAATGATCGGCGCGATAGCCTGATTCAATCCTTGCAGACATCCATGTTCATTAAACATTCTGAAAACAAACAATAATCCAGCATGACCTGTTGGGCAGAATTAAACCGACGCTATGCATACTGCCTGGTTACAGGGTGAAGCTCTCTCCATGTATCCACTAGATCAAATACAGTCATATTATTAATCCTTTTTTCATTGAGCGTGGGCGATTAATATTTCAATACCTAACAGTGTCCTTGCCAACGTTCGAATAAACATTCCAATCACCCCTGTGATGACATACTGGTTGTCTAGTCTTTCTATTCCCTTAAAATATATTGGCAAATAGGAGGTGCAGTCCACATTACCAGAACCATAAACATTTGTAACAGTCATCCGTTTATCTGCTATGTCTATTTCTAATACTATGCTAATGGTCAAAACGTAAGGGCTATCCCACTTTTTGTGTCATTGTTTATCGTCGGAAGTACGCTAATAAAATATAATGTTCTTTCGATCCAAATGGGTTAAAAGTTGACCATAGATAGTTCACTGTACAGGGAACAATAGACAACAATTTCCACAAAAGTGTCAAATGCACGTGAAACATCGTCAGATTTTTGTGAACAGCTGTGCGATATTGGCAAGCGCACCAAAGGCAGACAGGTGGAAAACCTCGGCAAAGTCGTGATGCACGTTCTAAAGGGGTCAGTCGTGAACACTGAGCACTTCTGTTTCGCTACAAATACCGGTACAGTAGGGGCATAATTGTCACTTTCCTAACCATGCCACCACGACGAACCCTAACGCCAGTAGATCACGGCCGGGTAATAGCATGGCTGCAGGATGGAATTTTCGGACGAGAAGTTGGGAGATATCTTGGGATGTCACATTTAGTGATCCACAGGCTGCTGGCACGATTCTAATAAACTGGAACGGCAGAACGACGACCCTGCTCAGGACGCCCGCGTTGCGCCAGCAGAAGGGAGGACAGATACCTCCGTGTGGCGGCTCTGCGCGAACGAACTGTCACGCCAACCACTCTGCGACGTCAACTGATGCAAACTGCAAAAGTTAACGTCAGCAGAAGCTCAGTCTGCCGACGTCTGCGCGAAATTGGCCTGTCTTCATGCAGAGCAGCAGTGAGAATACCCCTCACGCCAGCTCATTGCAGAGCCCGGGTTCCTGGTGTGAACATATGAGGTTATGTTTACTGATGTGTCACGGTTCATTGTGTCATTCAACGACGGCAGGGTGAGGGTGTGGAGACGCCAAGGCGAGCGATTCACGGATGGATGCGTCCAAGAGGTGGATCGCTACGGAGGAGGGTCAGTCATGTTTTGGGCAAGCTTCAGCAAGGAAGGCAGGAACCCCCCCCCCCCCCCCCCCCCCGCCTTCCACGTCGTCCGAGGCACCCTGACTGGGCTGCGCTAACGGGACGAGATTGTGCATCCCCTCATCCAGCCAGCTCTTCAAGCCATAGGCGACAATGCTGTTCTGCAGGTTGACAACGCTCGACCTCATCGCACCCGTGTGGTGGATGAGTACCTTGAGCAACGGGGCATCATGAGGATCGAGAGGCCAGCACGTTCACCTGATCTGGCTCCCATCGAGCACCTCTGGGACGTGGTGGGGCAACGCGCAGTCAGCAACCACCTCAAGGCGTCCCCCAGCTGACTCAGTTCCTGCATCGAGTGGGAAGCGATCCCACAACATGATCTCCAAACCCTGGTGAACTCCATGCGTCAACGCTGCATTGAATGCTTGGATGCAAACGGTGGGTACACTCGCTACTGACTGGACCAGTCTTGTGTGACTTTTCAAATGAGGGGTGGGTGAACATTCTAACGTACTGCTGTTGCTACAATTGCTTGATTTACTCAAAACTTAAATGAAATTGTTACTGCGTAAATTAGCAAAGTACTGACTCCAAGTATTGTTACATTATTTGTGTGGTGTTGTCTGTGCGTCTGCGATAAAAAGTGGCCCTTTAGTTTTGACCATTAATATATGTACATTCCGTTATCACTTCTACACACTTTATGCAGTTTATGAGCGACATATGAAATGGCGTGACAGATTGATGACCTTTTCACAGCGATGATCTACTTCCACATCTGGATCTTCCAATAAATCTTACATCTTTCTGCAGGTGGTGATGAGGGCTAGGCTTACAGGCTAATCGTGATGGTCACCAGCCCTACAGACGCTGGTAAAAATTGTGCTAATTGTAGTATGGATCCAAAAATTGCTGCTGCTCCCACGGTGACCGATGTTCAGTGTTTATCTTTTTTAAAGTGGAAAATTAATAAAGTACAACCACACTGGCCAGTACAAAGCACCTGTCGACACTAGCCATGCGAATTACAAAGAATATCCCAGTTACTGGCAGTTTGTCAACCATCCCCCTCCCCCAGGCTAAAGAAAAAGCAATTCGTTTTACTTTCAGGGCTATGTTATATTTTCCTGAGAATATGCAGGTCACTCTTAGATAATTGTTCTGGTCGCAGATTAGTCAGTTCACTAATATTCAAAGAAAGTGTTTCCTTGTTAATTATTCACATTTTACTGCAACATACTGTGTTGCCTGCTGTGGCACTCTGCACTTCCCAGTACTTTGTGTTAGCAGTCATCATGGCTTGACTTCGCGAACGAAGACTCTATAGGGCTTGCCCACGTCGTCTGCAGGCATTTTCGTGACTGCGGAGGCCAATCAGGGACAGGCAGGTTCGACCGCAGTGGCTGCAAGGTCTGGCCAGGGTTCTGAGTTACGACAACTCTGTTTTTTTCTCCTGAGCCGCTTGTCCTTGAGGTTAGCTCTGCGAGAGTCCTCAAATGAGACGGCTGCCTTGTGAATGGTGGAGCGCCAGGTGTCACGGTCCGCAGCAAGCGAAGACCACTGGCGGTGGTCGATTTGGCAGGCACTAAGTGACTTCTTGAGACCGTCTTTGTATCTCTTCTTTGGTGCCCCTCTGTCTTGGTGTCCAGTGGCGAGCTCGCCGAACAGAGTGATCTTGGGTAGGCGATGATCCTCCATCCTGGTTGACGTGCCCCTCCCAGCGAAGCTGTGTCCGCAGCAACAAAGCCTCGATGCTCAAAGTTTCCGCCTGTTCAAGGACCTCGACGTTGGTGACATAGTCACTCCAGTGAATGCTGAGGATGGTACGCAGGCAGCGCTGGTGAAAGCGTTCGAGGAGTCGTAGTTGGCTGCAGTAAAGGGTCCAGGACTCGGAACCGTACAGCAGCGTGGTGAGGACGACAGCTCTGTACACGCTGATCTTGGTGCCTTTTTTCAGCTGTTGATTGTGCCACACCCGCTTGAATAGTCGCCCGAAAGCACTGTTCGCTTTTCCAGCCTGTTGTCCAGCTCCTTGTCCAGCTTGGCGTCTGACGTGATGATGCAGCCGAGGTAGGTAAACTGGTGTACAGACTTCAGTTCGGACTCGCCGATGGTGATGTGGGGAGGGCGATGCTCTTCCTTGGGTGCCGATGATGAAGGACCTCTGTCTTTTTCAGACTGACCTCAAGTCCAAAGAGCTGGCCGGCATCTGCGAAGCAGGACGTAATGCGCTGCAAGGCTCTCTCTCTGTGTGCAACGAGGGCAGCGTCATCAGCAAAGAGCAGCTCACGAATCAGTTGCACTCTCGTGTACTATTCATAATCACGCATACACATTAAAAACTGACATAAACATACAAATGATACACCAGAACCTACTAGACAACAGGCATCTTTATTAGGATTTGTGCATAATGTTTTCAAAGCAATGTATGACTAGAGAAGTACTAGAGAATTATGATTTGTGATTGGTCCGTGTATATGGCTATGTTAAAACCTCTATGAAGAAAAGGAAACCATTGCATTGCAATCGATTTCTAAGGATTTTATTTATGTTTCTTTTGTTGTTATATGCAGATTAGAGCTGTTTCAGCAACCATTTGCTAATGCATCCTCAGTACATTTAAGAGAGCGTTGTTTTCTTGTAGAGCTTTGTTGCATGCTGGACTAACCAGCTTGGCGTCGTCAACATTCCCTGTGTCCCCAGCAAAGCCGACGTGATTTCAAATTTCATTTTAGACAATGACCTAGATGTTGTGATCACAGAAACATGGTTCTGCCCAGATGGCGATGAACCCATCATCGTTTGCGTCACTCCGAGTGGCTACCGCATGGCCTCCTTCCCGCGCGCTTCCAAAGGGATGGCATTGCCATCATCTACAGGGACTGTCTTTCCGCTCACTTCTCCTTCTCTCAATCTCTCCCATTCGCTCATCCCTCCTTTGAATCTGTCGAGACCGTAGCAAAGCTACCAGGCCAGCCTCTCATCTTCGCCCGCCTTCAAGCTCTCAAAACAAACTCACCAGCTCCATGTTCCTCACCCAGTTCGACCTCCTCCTCGAGCATTACAGCACACGACCAGGAAAACACATCCTTGGAGATTTGAAATTCCACTTCGACAAACCTGACCACCCTGACACAAAACGCATTTGCACGTTACTTTCAAACCACAATCTTACGCAACACATCACCAAACCCACCCACCGTCTCGGCCGCACCCTCCACTGGATCATCACCCGCACCTTCTGATCAACTCTTTCTCGACTCTGACATTTCCTCTGTACTCCCCTCTGACCACCTCCCTATTCTCGTCTCCCTCAACCTTGGCTGGCTTGACTTCGCGAACGAAGATTCTATAGGGCTTGCCCACGTCGTCTGCAGGAGTGTCATAGTCCGTGGGCGTTTCCTAAAGCCTGCGCGGTGGAGCTTTTTGGTGGAGTGCAGTGTGCGCAGTACTGGCCCCACCCTTTAAACCCTTGGTTCGTTTGCCATGGCCAAGCAAGCTGGGACGGTGGCATCGAGGTCCTCGGGTCGTAGGTTTTATATCAGACTGTCCTTGTCTTAGTCTCTGGCTCAAAAGCCTTCCCCGGAGACACGGGGGCTTTGATGTCAGGGGTTTCCTCCCTTAGCCTTTCCGCAGCCAAGCGGCCAGGCCTGCAAGGCAGCAGGGGACTCGTGGGGGCCGGGGTCGTCTATGTCCCGTGCAGATGTGAACATCTGCCCACTGCCCAGACGGTGACACTTACCAGAGGAGAAAAGTCCAACGCCGGAACCCGGTATCGAACCTCGCACCTTTGGCTTTGGAGGCAGACGCCTTAACCACTGCGCCACTTCCCCGCTACCTCAACCTACCTCCCCTATAAAACCCAAACTCCTTGTCTCTCATCGCAAACAATGATCTGTTAACCGAGAGAGCTTTTTCGACGAAGCTGTCGACCTTCTCATGGACCCCCCTCTCCTGATCTTGCAACCCACTTCGATTCCTCCCTCCTAAAACTTCTAGACACCGATGCCCTTGTCACCATCTGCTCCATTCCTGACCGACTTCCCTCCCCTTGGCTCACCGACGGGATAGCTAAGACCAAGCGTGAGCGCCGACAAGCGGAACGCCGTGGGCGCTCATCCGATCTCACCGTTGTTACGTGGTGGAGTTGTAGTCGTAGTATGATAAACACACCAGACGCACGCACGTAAGGTTCTTTAAAATAAACCTCGTTCAGCTGCAATCCGTCACAGGTGGCTTAAGGATGTAGACAATACTGGAGTAACAGTTCCAAAAATATTTTAATTCAGCGATGCGATCACCACACAATGCATCTCCAAATGCATCAACACTGATACAAAGTCTCTTCTGCAATGTCCACACTACGACACAAAGTTTCTCACACTGCGTACACCACACTGTTACGCTGTTTCTTTTACAATGTACGGGCCACGTACCTACGATAACTGTGTGTCTCTACAACTGACAAATGCAAGACAATGTACGAACGTGCTTCCCCAGCTCCAATCTTTTATAGTGAACTAATTTCTAGAATAATCTAGAAAAATCAAACAACTCAACCAATCAAAATAATCTACGCAACTGAAACTCACAAACATCGATAAAACATTTTTTGTTTGGCATCCTGTCTCGGAAGACAATGGAGTATATGCGCTTGCTGGGTCAGTCACTGGAGTGACCTCTCCAGGGCGCAAGCCTGGGCAAAGTGTATGGAGATCATGGGGTGCCCAGTCGTCAAGATCCCCCTCTCGGCCTCGCTGATGTATCCAAAGGAATGCAAAGCAGTACGTTTGGCACCAGTTTGGCTGCAGGAGCTGCCAGAACAGTGCGTGAATACAAACAACTGTCTGCCTTCGGGGCTCCACTCCTGATTTGAAGGGTTTACTCCCCCACATTTGGCCGTTGGATCCAACCTGATCTCCTCCGTCCTCTAGCCGTTGGCTGTCAGAAACAGCTCATCCGCCTAGTGGTGCAATGTGAACACCACCCCCACACGTGGTTTAGCCCACCAGCTGAGGTGGTTTGCCAGGGTGTGGCGCTTGGAGCCAACACGAGAGAGATTAAGGAGATGGATGAGGACCAGTGATGCCCGTCCGTCCTATGTAGGACGCAGCTGCCGAACAGCAAAGGTGCTACCTCTATCCAGAGCCCCATACACCCTATAAAACATGAACCCTCAAGAAAACCACAATAGGCTACAAACATTTGGCTGCTCACTTCAGCCCCAAATCGTTAGTAAAATGACATCTCACAAAAGTATGGTAGGCAGTTCGGAAACTTCGAGAACCTTCACAAAATTCAAATACAGACAAGAAAAGGCTGAACACTTCACGCACACAGTAAACAACTTGTGACCAAAAGAGCGGCTCACTCTGATATCGAATTTCAAAAGGTTGCTGACGCTTTGATGTTTCACACACGAGGTCACTAGACAGAGCGCGATTCTGCTCCAACATTCTAGTCTATTTTCATCGTAACTACACAATACAAAAATCGACCGCTTTTCTCCGTGTGACTTCGCTAGAAACTTCCGGAACAAACCTAGCACAATAACAAAACAAATTCCGCTTTACGCGCGAACAAAAGACAATTCAACCGAAAAGGTACGTGAATCGCAACCATGATAGCTCAAATAAATGTTGGATCGTTTCCTACGATTAACACATGTATGCTCTCACAGGACAACACAACCACAATCGTAACAACCGTTTACAGACAGATCTTCCAAACAACTAGATCCAAAGTCTGCAGAATGATCTCCGATGCCAAACGCAAACACCTTCAACACAATATCCTGGAATCCACTTCTTCCAAAACCCTTTACGCCACTATGAATACACTCCTAGGCACATCTAAAGACTCTCCTCTCCCCAACACACACAGCAAAGAAAAACTCACGTGCGCCTTTTCCAACTATTTTTCTGACAAATTCCAGACTCTGCGAATCACACTTGATACTCTACCTTCTCCGCCTTGCCCTCCCGACCCTTACTCACTGGCACTTCCCTCTCATTTTTCTGCTCTGTCTCTCAGGATGAATTTCTGAAGACCATAAAGAATATACCTTTCAAAACCTGTGAAATAGACCCTCTCCCGGCTTCTCTCTACCATGACGGACTTCCAAAACTTTTGCCCTTTATTACTGATATCATCAACACATCTCTATAAAACGGCTCCGTCCCCGATATCTTCAAGTACGCAATCGTTCGTCTTCTCCTAAAAAAAAACCAACCTCGACCCAAACGAACTCAAGAACTATCGCCCAGTCTCCAACCTCTCTTTTCTGTTCAAGATACTTGAGAAGGTTGTTCTCAACCAACTCAACCTTCACCTCGCCGTCAATAATCTCATCAGTTCCTTCTGGTCTGCCTATTGCAAACATCACAGCACTGAAACAGTCCTTCTAAATATCCTGAACGATTTTCTCCTCTCCACTGACTCGGGCAACATCTCCCTTCTTACGCTACTCGATCTGTCTGCCGCCTTCGACACTATAGATCACTCTATCCTCCTCCACCGCCTTCACCACTCCTTCGGCATTACTGAATCTGGTCACTCCTGGTTTCGCTCCGCCGCCGTGAGATGGCCTTATTTGCCTGCTCGGCGTTAACCCCAAATAACTAACTAACTGATTTCGCTCCTATCTCTCCGACAGACATCAGTCCGTTATCATCGACGGCGTCTCTTTTCACCCAGTCAGACTCTCCTGCGGAGTTCCACAAGGGTCCGTCCTGAGTCCGGTCCTTTTTATACTCTGCACCTCTCCTCTGTCCAACATCATCCAGTCTAATCACATACACCACCACCTCTACGCTGACGATTCACAACTACTAGACAATGACAAACCAGACAACATTCAGTCACTCCTGACTCGCACGGCTACAAAGACATGAAAAACTGGATGACAGCAAACAAACTTAAAATGAATAACGACAAAACGGAAGCCATGCTGGTAGGCACTCGCCAAAAACTTTCCCAGCTCCCTCCCTCTCTCCATCTTCAACACGACAGCACCCCCATCCCCTCTCGGATTCGGCCAAGAACCTCGGCGGCATCCTGGATTCCTCTCTTCCCATGACCAGCTAAGCCTCTGCCAAGGCCCGGGCATGTTATTTCCATCTCCATCGCATCAGTCAGATCAGCAAATACCTCACCACTGAAGCTGCCAAAAAAATTGGCTGTCTCTCTCATTTTATCTTGCTTCGACTATTGCAACTCTCTCCTTTCCGGCCTTCCCCACTCCTTTACTTCCACTCTCCAGCGCGTCCAGAACAATGCTGCCCGCCTCGTCTTCAGTAAGAAGAAATCCGACCACATAACACCCATGCTCAAACTCCTTTCTCTGGCACCCCATCTCCCAACGCATTCAATACAAGATTCTCTCTGCTACAAATCCCTCAACAACTATGCTCCTGCCTATCTCTCCAACATACTTCACCCCAACACTCCTTCCCGCTCTCTCCGCTCTGCCTCCGACCCTCTCCGCCTCCACATCCCCCGCACCAAACACAGCACTTTAGGCCCCCGCTCCTTCTCTGTCTGCGGTCCATCCACCTGGAATACCCTCCCACTCTCTCTCCGTCAGAAACCCTCTTCCTCCTCTTTCCAGTCCGCCCTCCAAACTCACCTCTTTCAACAGTTCTAGCACTAACGCCACCAAACACCCCATCCCGCAGCTGACTGTCGCAATTTATTTGTGGTATGAGTCATCGTTAAAAGCGTGCACATGCGTGCGTGAGTTGTGAGTGCGCGCTTAGAGTTATAATTATTATAAGATAGGCGCATTATAAATACCGTAAATATTATTAGTAGTATTATATTATTATTATTATTATTATTATTATTATTATTATTATTATTATTATTATTTTATCTACAGCGAGAGAAAGAAATTGGCACAGCCATTTAAGAAGTTACCAGACGCCCTGATTTTTTTAAGAAGAGATTGTTTTAAGGTGAAACACACACACACACACACACACACACACACACACACACACACACACACACACACACTCACTCACACACAGAGGACACTGCCTTTGACATTGATTCGGGTCTGGTAATCACATCTGCCTGTTATTGGCACTATATCAAGCAAAATGCTGCTCAATATTATATGACGAGGTCATTGTCAAGGTTGATTGGGGTGTTCAGACAAAACACATGGATGACTGCTTATCGATGTCGGCTTAGCGCATAGATTTCAAATAAAGTAAATTCAACTTGTAACTAGATCACGCATAGCTGCGGAAAATGTCGGCTGGTTTGTTTATTTCGTTCTTTTCTCAGGTTGTCGATATCGCCAGCTGTCATCTCGTCAATTTCACTTGTCAGTCCAGCGACTCTCACGTTTCCTGGCGTCTTTTCTCCGTTAGTGTGTGTGTATAGGATATAAATTTCGAGCGTTCATACACACTAAGAAGTATTTCATTACTGCTACACATAAGGAGCTTGTTATTGTTGCGGTATGAGCATATTTCGCATTTTCGTTTTGAAAATGCAAGCATCATCAAGATCGAGTCTTCTTGACGCGCAAGGGATTTTGAGAAGGAAAGTATATTAAGAATGTTCATGAATATTAATGTGCTTGTTATTCAATGTGTCGAAGAAGGATAAACTTTATGGAGTGGGTTATTCATTGTATCAATACATGTGTCAAAGAAGGATAAACTTTACATATATGGGTACATATTAATATAAGATTTGTTATGAAAATAAACAGGAACCATCGCTAGAGTGTTTACACACCCAGACTTTGACAGTTAAAGTGATACTGGTTTTGGGCTCGCGTGCGAAGCGAAAGTGAGTCTACGTTCTGGGCCAGTGGTCGTCCATCCGTCGTCTGTCATCTGTCTGCCGTCGTCCTTGGTAAACTTTAACGTTGGCATTGTTTCGGAGACTAGTCAAGCCACAGTCTTCAAACTTGGTCCAAGGATACTTTGTGGCAAGACCTTTCTAAATGTAACCGGACTACCAGGACGGCCTCCCAAAACTTTTGCCCTTTATTAACGACATCATCAATACATCTCTAGAGAATGGCACCGTCCCCGATATCTTCAAGTCCGCCATCGTCCGTCCTCTCCTCAAAAAACACAACCTCGACCCAAACGAACTCAGGAACTACCGCCCAGTCTCCAATCTCTCTTTCCTGTCCAAGCTTCTTGAGAAGGTTGTTCTCAACCAACTCAACCTCCACCTCGCCGATAACAACCTCCTCAGTCCCTTTCAGTCTGCCTATCGCAAACATCACAGCACTGAAACAGCCCTTCTACATATCCTAAACGACCTGCTTCCCTCCACCGACTCGGGCAACATCTCCCTTCTTACGCTACTCGATCTCTCTGCCGCCTTCGACACCATAGACCACTCTATCCTCCTCCACCGCATTCATCACTCCTTTGGCATCACTGACTCTGCTCATTCCTGGTTTCTCTCCTACCTCTCCAACAGACAGCAGTCCGTCACCATCGACGGCGTCTCCTCCAACCCAGTCAGGCTCTCCTGCGGCGTTCCACAAGGGTCCGTCCTGGGCCCGGTCATTTTCACACTCTACACCTCTCCCCTGTCCAACATCATCCAGTCTCACCACATACACCACCACCTCTACGCTGACGACTCACAACTACTAGACAAAGACAAACTCGACAACACTCAGATACTACTGACTCGCACGGCTGACTGCTATGAAGACGTAAAAAACTGGATGACAGCAAACAAGCTAAAACTGAACGACGACAAAACGGAAGCCATGCTGGTAGGCACTCGCCAGAAACATTCCCAGCTCCCTCCCTCTCTCCATCTTCAATTCAACAGCACCCCCATCTCCCTCTCTGACTCCGTCAAGAACCTTGGCGTTATCCTCGATTCCTCTCTTTCCATGACCAGCTTCGTCTCCGCCATGGCCCAGGCATGTTATTTCCACCTCCGCCGCATCAGTCAGATCAGAAAATACCTCACTACCGAAGCTGCCACCAAACTCGCTGTCTCTCTCATCTTATCTCGCATTGTCTACTGCAACTCTCTCCTTTCCGGTCTTCCTCACTCCACCACTTTCACTCTCCAGCGCGTGCAGAACAATGCTGCCCGCCTCGTCCTCAGAAAGAAAATGTCCGACCACATCACTCCCCTGCTCAAGCTCCTTCACTGGCTCCCCATCCCCCAAAGCATCCAATACAAGATTCTGTCTCTCTGCTACAAATCCCTGAACAACTACGCTCCTACCTATCTCTCCAACTTACTTCACCCTTACACTCCTTCCCGCTCCCTCCGCACCGCCTCCGACCCTCTCCCCCTCCTCATTCCCCGCACCAAACTCAGTACTTTTGGCCCCCGCTCCTTCTCAGTATACGGTCCATCCACCTGGAACACTCTCCCACTCTCTCTCCGTCAGAAACACTCTCTCTCTCCTCCTTCCAGTCCGCACTCAAAACTCACCTTTCAACAGTTCTAGCACTATATCACCACACTCCCCACCCCAAGCTGACCGTCGTAATGTATTTTCACTATTTGTGGTACGTGAGTCATTGTCTAAAGCGTGCGCATGCGTGTGCGAGTTGTGAGTGCGCGCTTAGAGTTATAATTATGAGATAAGCGCATTATAAATACCGTAATTAGTAAGTAAAGTAGGTTATAGCACTGTCAGGGAAGAGAAATATGCATGAGCGACCAGTGATCATAGATCTACTGTGGCCGAAGCACACAAAAAAAAAGATAGGAAAGAGAGGGGGCGCTAAGAGAGTGACTGAAAGCAATGCATATGGAAGCCCCCCCCCCCCCGAAGGGGGGCGTATCACATATCCACTGTTCCAGCCACTCAGTGCATGGAAATTTAAATCTAGGTCCCCCAAGGGGGGTCCAGATATTTAGCCGGTGTGGACAGCTGTTTCGGTCTTGGCGACCTCTTCAGCACACCATCGGCAATACTGGAGGAGGCAGGAAATTCTGCCTACCTGCAAAGACAACCACATTTTACTGTGGTGTCTGCAGGGGCATACATTCCATGCCACCACCTAGAGTTAAATTTCCATGCACCCTAAAAGAGAACCTACCAAAAGGGGGGAAGTGGTTGCAGTCGATATTGCAGTCGATATAGTCGATATTGTAGTCTCCCCTGACAGTGCTATAACCTACTTTACTTTGTAACCTTCCTAAAATATTAGCACTGGCAGTCTCCCCTTTTCTTTTCATTTACCGTAATTACTATTATTATTTGACTGGGTGCAGGCGACTTAAATAATTATCAGATAGACAAGAACTGACTATCTAAAACAATACTCAAGTGCCTACTGAGTTTAGTCCGCATCCCTTTTGTGGTCTAGGGAAGGGCTGGAGATTGCTGTGGAAAGTCTACCCTAGTCTCGCATTCGCACAAAATCCGTGTTTATTTGCCTCGAGTTGTGTTCAAATGTCAAATTACCTGCGCAATCGACTGACCACAGTATCCAGAAAAAACTATTTTGCCTTGATTTGGTGTTTGTTGCTGTTAGCGTTTCTACTGAGTTACCAACGTGAGCTTGCACGATCAGCCACACCGTCATACATGCACGGACGTACACACAAACAAACTTCTCGCACGTAGACACGCACAGTCTCAGTCTTGCGCTCTCACTCTAGCTGAGCATCATAAGATGGAAATAAGGTTCCGAGATTTATTTATACCAGGAAAAGCATTCACGATGAAACTAACATGTCAAAGTTAGTCAAACCAGTGCAAGTGCTAATAACCTTTAACACCTTAGGTCTAACACCTATACCTTCGAACACGACGTTTAACAAACCTATCTCCTATGGCTAGCACCTATAACGTTGAATACGATTCCTAGCGAACCTATACGCACTTACCGATAAAACCTACACGCTGTCCTAACACAGCCTAAGCCCTATTTAGGTGAATTAGAACTGAACTAAAACGCTATTGTCCCTATGGGGTAGGGCCGGGGTGGTTGAAGAGATCATTGCTCACAATCGCCTGGTGGCCGTAGGGTCGGGGTGGTTGAGGAAATCATTGTTCACAATCGCCTCGTGGGATAGGGCCGGGGTGTTTGAGGACATCATTGTTCACAATCCGGCCTCGTGGGGTAGGGCCGGGAAATGTAGGAGATCACTGTTCGCAATAGCACAAGGGGGAAGAGGGAGGGGAGTGTGAGAAATCACTGTTTGCAATTGCTCACAAGGGGGAGAGGGGTGGTGATCATTGCTCACAATCGCTCCGAGACTGAGAATCGGCCGCTTTATATAAGCTCCCATCCTCTGAAACCGGAAACTACGTCACTGAGCTTCGCGTGTGTAGTCCGCTACACCCCAACTAGCTAAGTCAGCAAAAATTCTCGCTCGCAGTGCGCCAAGCGTGCACTAAACCACTGAACTCTGACTCGCAGGTAGTAACTAGTGATATCAGAGGGCTGCTCTGCTACGCTCCCTCCTCCTTAAGTCTTAATGTGCAGACACATTAGTCAAACAAAAGGAATAAAGTCGTACAAACTAAATAAAACGCATCAAGTTCAAGAAAGTCAATTCTGACATGCACAGTAAAATCCAAATACAAAGAAACTCAACAAAATAAAATCATGATGCATGCACAAACAAAATTAAAAACAAAACCAAACCGAAGTCTAAATTAATGAAACATTCAAAACGAATTTCAAAACATGATCAATGACCATGAACACGTATTAGAAACCATTTCGGCAATTGTGATGTGCATATGACAGTGAACAAGCTTCAGCACCACTGAAAATACATGGCCACTGCATGGAATCCATGAAAAACAACCAAAATACAAAAGTTTCGAAACACAAAAATTAAAGTACTGGCATTATTTTGCGAACTGATGCACAACAATGCAACCTTAGCAAAATCCACGACTTACTTAGTCTGCCACAAGAAAAACTTACGAAGGCCAAATTCAGCCTTTCAGACTGTATAGGCAACATTTGTCCCACATCTCATGGAATTCTCAAAACCTGTGTGAGCAAAACTGTTCACATAACACATACACACACACACACACACACACACACACACACACACACACACACACACACACACACACACACACACACACACACACACACACAAACCCAACAAAATTAGCATCAATGAAAACCGACGATTTCAAAGTGCAAATTATTGAGGTAAAATCGAATACAAAACCAACTAAGAAGATAATTAACCAAAAATAATGATTAAAAAAATAGTATGCATAAAAGGACAAATAACAGTATAAAAAATAAGCAAGCAGACCCAGTTTGTTGCTGAGTTACAGATGATTACGTATTATAAGAAAAAAATGATATATGATAAGCATATTGGGAAAAAAGGATAATATGATTCAGACGTCCTGGCATGCACAAATCAATCTGTCAGCAACAGAATAATATTTTTAAAAAAAATTAAAACAAACCCATTTCTAATTCAACACCAACAATGTACGCATGGAAAGAACATCTTGAAAAAAAATACAGATACTCAGTAATGGCATTGTTCGTCCTTGAAGAATGTCCTTGGTCTTTCTTGATGTTTAGAGTCCTTCTGTTGTCATTACCAACTAACATTACCGTTGACTCACACGACGCGAGAGGCTGCTTGGTCAGAGACTACCGGATAACACTCTCGTCTTGGAGTTTCCAGCTAGAGCCACTGGCTTACTCCCAGACAGGTATGAGACAGACGCCCATCTCAGATGCACATTAAGAGACTCAGTGTGAGCTGGGGGGCCCAACTCACTTTAAACGGGTCACTAGGGAAGCCGACTAGAGCCAGTACGCGCTCCCTCGTGAGATGCCGCCATCTCACAAAATTGTTTCGGACACGTGAAACATGCGCATGTCTCACTGACCACAATACACTCCTGGTATTGGGTCATGCTCTCTGCATGTCTCACTGACCACAATACACTCCTGGTATTGGGTCAAGCTCTCTGCATGTCTCACTGACCACAATACACTCTTGGTATTGGGTCAAGCTCTCTGCATGTCTCACTGACCACAATACACTCCTGCTATTGGGTCAAGCTCTCTGCATGTCTCACTGACCACAATACACTCCTGGTATTGGGTCAAGCTCTCTGCATGTCTCACTGACCACAATACACTCCTGGTATTGGGTCAAGCTCTCTGCATGTCTCACTGACCACAATACACTCTTGGTATTGGGTCAAGCTCTCTGCATGCCTCACTGACCACAATACACTCCTGCTATTGGGTCAAGCTCTCTGCATGTCTCACTGACCACAATACACTCTTGGTATTGGGTCATGCTCTCTGCATGTCTCACTGACCACAATACACTCCTGCTATTGGGTCAAGCTCTCTGCAAACAAAGTCAAGTTCAGGATTATGACGAGGATGGGGAATACCTTCTTGGGGCCTTGATTTCCCTTCTAGCTCGTCTCTTGTCACATTCTCTCATCTGGGGCTACTAGCAATAGTATCCTTCTCTGAGTAAGGCATTTATCAGGCACAACGTATAGTAAACCGTCCACTATTCTCAGATTGTCCCATTGAGCTATTAGTGTTCTGACAGCTGCGCTATACTTGCAAACTTCTGTCCTAGTAGGCGTCTCTTCTTTCTCTAAATCAGAGCTATTGGAATGCTAGTCAATGGTACTCTCTTTTGGAACATCTCTGTCCTCGCGAGACCAGCCAGCAAACCAGTTGCTTTCTTGCATGCCAGGACCAAACGCAGAAGACTGAGCAGAATCCACGGTATCCCCTTTTGGCATTGAGGCAGAATTACTCTGAACCGATTCATCTTCCCTGACTTCTACACTGGTCCCGTCGCCCTTATTTTCACTGATAGTTGGGTCCGCATGCGAAACATCTTCACCCTTCGGTGAAGCAGCGTTCCTCTGAGAACCGCTAGCTTTCCCACCATCAGCTGAGTCATGGCCACGTGCTTGTCGACGTGCCACCACTCTCACATGCTTCTTTGTACACTGATTACACTCCTCTCTCTGACAACATCCCCTTGGAAACCTCGACAACCCGTCCGCATTTTCATGTAGAGCGCATCTCTGTTAAACATGTAATCTGTGAATGTCCTATTACAATGAATCTGTTGACAAAAACAAACCTAACAGTTGATCACTTAGCAGAAAATTTGTATGACATCTTACATAGAAATATTGCAATTCCAATCGTTAATATAATATTTCATAGTCCGGTGGGTAAACTATTATAATAAGTAATTTGTGTGTGGTTGGATGTTAATTATATTCATAGTCGTGTGTTTGGTTGTTGATTTTTGTTGTTGTTGTTGTTGTTGTTGTGTGAAAAGACGTTAAATAAATTCCTGATCCTGATCCATGTAGGGCGCCTCTCCGGTGCTCTATCAGAAAATCGTAGGTATCCAACGTAACTATTCACCTAGCTACCATGCCTTCGGCCTGATCAAAGGACCTTATCCACCTAAGGGAGCTGTGATCGCTACGGACCAGAAACGGACGTCCCCAAAGATAGTGAGAAAACCTCACGACTGCATACAGCTCTCTGTATGTGGTACAGTACCCCTGCCTACTCTATGACAAAGCGCAACTTGCATAAGCAATCACCTTTTCCTCTCCATCCTGAATCTGAGACAATACGCCACCAATAGAATTTGCTGACGCATCTGTATCAAGAATGAACCTGCCCTCTCTTGTCGGATAAGCAAGAACGGGAGAAGACACTAAAACCACTTTCAGTTTCTCAAAAGCTTGCTGACACTGTAGGCACCAAAAAACTTCTGATTTTTCCCAGTCAAGTTTGTCAAAGGACTAGCTATCTCAGCGAAACCACAAATGTACTTTATGTAATACCACGTGATCCCTAAGAAGCTCCTGACTTCTGAAACACAAGTAAGGACGGGCCAGTTAACGACTGCTTCTACCTTTTTTGGGTCACACTTGGTCCCTTCTTTTGAAACAACATGCCCTAGGAAAGTGCATTCGCTCTGCAGCAACGAACATTTCGAGGGCTTGAGCTTCAGATTGGCACCTCTGAATTTCTTCAAGACAACTTTGAGATTTTCCAGGTCCTGTTCCTCTGTTCTGCCTATACAAATGACATCATCAATGTAGACTAGACACCTCTAAAAAAGAACACCACTCAAAGTAATCTCCACGAGTCTCTCAAGAGTAGCTGGACTGTTACATAGCCCAAATGGCATGACCGTAAACTGGAAAAGACCTTTATGCGTAACGAACGCTGTCTTCTGTTTATCATTTTCATCCATCTCAACTTGGAATAAACCATGCGCTAAGTCAAGAGCTGAGAACCAACACGAACCTGACAAGACATCAAGCGAGTCACCAATGTGGGGTAAAGGATAAGCATCTTTGCGAGTCAAATTGTTAAACTTCCTATCTATCTATCTATCTATCTATCTATCTATCTATCTATCTATCTATCTATCTATCTATCTATCTATCTATCTATCTATCTATCTATCTATCTATCTATCTATCTATCTATCTATCTATCTATCTATCTATCTATCTATATCCCATAGTCTTGCCAACCGTTGGGGGAACCACTGATGACTTGGCAACCAGCTCCCTCCATTCCTCTCTGTTCTCTGCCATTCTTAGCGTATCGCCCAGCCTCAGTAATGTTTACTCTGAGATATTGTCCTCCCATCTTTTCCTCTGTCTTCCTCTCCTTCGTCCTCCTTGCATAGTGCCTTGCAGAATTGTTTTGGCAAGCCCTGCTGAACGCGTGGCATGACCATACCACTTCAGTTTGCGTTTTTTCATAATGTCTAATAGGTCTTCATAGGGCCCGATGGCTTGCCTGATTCTGCTTCCCACTTCCTCGTTCGTGATGTGATTTCTGTATGAAATGCCAAGCAGCCTTCGAAAACATCTCATTTCAGTGGCTTGTATCCTCCTTTCAAGGTCTGCTCGGCGTTAAACCCAAATAACTAACTAACCTTTCAAGGTCTGCTGTGAGGGTCCATGACTCATAGGCATACAAGAACACTGAGATGACTAAGGAGCGCATCAGTCTGATAATTATTGGAGCAGAGCGTGATGTTTCTGTCCTTCCATATGGTCTTCAGTCTTGTCAGTGCTGTTGTTGTCTGCGCACTCCTGGACAGTATTTCTGGTTTTGATCCCTCATCTGTCACAATGGCTCCTAAGTATTTGAATTTATTAACTGTTTCCAGTTTTTGGCTTCCAATCATGATGTCAGTGCCAATGCCACTGGTGTTATTTGTCATCAGTTTGTTCTTCTCTGCACTGATTTCCATCCCATACGCAATGGCTGTACTGTCCAGCTTTTTCCACCAGCTGAGCTAGCTCCTTCTCTGTTCCTGCAAGGCCATTAATGTCGTCCGCAAAGCGCAAGTTCGTGATTGTTCTGCCTCCAATGCTGACAGTTCCTTCATGATCTTTCAGAGCGTCTGTCATGATTTTTTTCAGAAAGATGTTGAAAAGAGTAGGTGAGAGCAAACAGGCTTGTCTGACTCCGACTATAGTCCTAAACCAGTTTCCTATTTTGCCATTGAAGCAGACTGCGCTAGTGGCCTTGTTGTAAAGGTTTGCTATGACTTTGATCAGGTTGGCATTGATGTTGTATAGCTTCATGGTGAACCAAAGGGCTGCATGCCACATCCTGTCAAATGCTTTCTTAAAACCCACAAAGAAAGCAACTTCCTATAGTCAATGCAAAACCTAGTTGTACCATCCTTTTTCTTGATAGGTACCACGATAGCAGCCCAGGGACTGTCACTGGGTTCTATGATATCCTGCTTCAACATTTTGTCTATTTCTTCCTTCACAATTTCTCTCTGAGCTACGGGAATACGACGAGGGGGTAACTTGACAGGTTTTCCACCTCCTGTGTCAATAGTGTGTTTCACTTTGTTTTTCCGCTCAAGTTGTCCACCTGGAAACTGGAAAACAACTTGAAACTCTAAGAGCGTCTCTTTCAATTTGTCATTTGTCTCCTCGCTAACATCTGACGAAACATTATCAAATCCACTAAATGACTAGTGAGTTTGTCATCTACATAGACCACTTCTTCCTTCTTTTCAGAACTAGTCGACAAAGAGTTCACTGAATAACCAGTTTCTATGAACGTCATAAGTGTATCTGGCTTCACTACAATCTCTTTATCAATAAAGTTGGTAACAGGAACAAGGATTATTTTGTGACACCTGAACCATGCACCTTAGAACTACTAGTCCTGTTTCACTCCTGAAACTCTCAACACCTTCTAACAGACCATCAACTTTTCGTAACTGACACGGCTGAACGAAAGATGCCTTCAAAAACATTTCAGACCTAGAGGGAACCCTAGTGAGTTTACACACTTTAACCTCTGCACTTGTACCTGAACTCTCTTTTTTCAACTATCCCCCACCCGGGTCTGCCCTGGGGGACTTTGGTGGGGTTAACTACTTTTTAGTTCCCAGGGTCACCCTGGTCAGCCCCACAGGGTGGGTTTCCCTTCTATTCTGGGGCATTTGTTTCTGTCTACCCTTGGTCCATTCACCTGTATTTGCATTTTTAAACTCTCCCTACTGTCTGCGCTGCCTGTAGCTCTTGATATTGGATGTGTGTTGCTAAATGGTCTTAGCTTTATTTAGGTCCAATGTCGTAGGTTTATTTAACGTATTAGACCGGCTGGCGAAATACATTCAATATTCTGTTTAGTTGTGTGGGTATTTTTTTTTTCACAAGCAGTGCCGGCACGTCCTGAGGAAGTCTTGTTACTGTCAGGACGTTAAGCAATATACAATCAATCTTTTTTCAACTGAACCACCTGCTTGCGTATCATCAAAGTACCTCGCGCAAAGTCTAGCACGCCACCGTACTTCTGCATGAAATCAGTGCCTAAAATACCTGACGAACTGCCTAAGTCTGCAACTACCACATCATGCCTAAACCTCTGTCCTCCTACTTTCAAACAAAGCGTGATAACGCCCTGAATTTCTAAAGTATCCCCATAGCTGTGCAAAGATTCAACTTACTTCTCTTCAGAGCTGAGTTTTCATGTTGACTAGTTTAAAATCTCTGGCATTAATGACTGTGACAGCAGACCCGCTATCCACTAAAAAGTCTAAAGAAACCTTTCCTATCACTACTGGTGCCATCCAGCATCCAGTATTTGACAGTACACATAAACGCGGCCCCTTCGCATCTCCTTGGCAGCCGTCATCACTTGTTAATTGGGCCGAGTTCCTGGCTGCAGAGAGCTCCGCCCGCCCTAGTTTCCCTGGCCTGGCGCGTTTTCGTTACTCACAGACACATTTCTGTCTCTATCTTCACTTTTCTGCCATTGCGTGGCATAAAGCCCCTTCTCTTTGCACTTATAACAAACAACATCAGGATTGCTTTTAGTCTTGTCTCCTGCACGCCCACTCGGCACCGGCCTCCACGTGGCGTGGGTGGGTAGCCCACTCAGTCCCTGACTGAGTGGGCTAGCAGAGAGGTGCCATCTTTGTCCAGGATTAGGACTTGATGTCAGCAGATATGTTGTTCAGTCTTTTTCAGTGGTCCGGTTTTTAAGAAGCTGTGCTAACCCAGGTCCTACCATGTTGGGTTGGTCCTTAAAAATACTCGTGACTTTTTGGTCCTTTGGATCCCAAGTGTTTGCCGTGCTTGGAGACCCGTGTCGGGGGAGAAGAGGATCCTGGTGGCTGAGGTTCCCTTTGGGTTGCGGCTCACTGGTGCCAACACTCCACTTTGGCCTTGACTTCTACCTAAACGGGAGGCTAGTCGTACCGGCCTAGTCAATCGGCTCTTGTCACGTTGAGCCCTATCCCACTGTTGACATGCGGGTTGCTATACGGAGCACCATGCTATAGCCTCTGCTGCTGATTATGTGCTTTACGCCAGTATTCCCCTGCATTCAACGGTGTGATAGAAGGCGGTGGCTCAAACGGTTCAATCGGGCTTGCCCCCTTGAGTATATCTTCCGGGCAGTCTCCATTGTCCGTCGGCTGGAGACCCGCCGCCATTTGTACATTCCCTTGTTGGGCTCGGTGGCGGGCGGAGACCCCCCGGGGGATGAATATCTCTACTATTATAATATGGGGGGGGGGGGGACTTGCACAAAAGCGGCACATAGCCACCAACATTGAACATGACAGTGACTCGGACTGTGAGGAAGCGCCGTATGGCCTCGCTTCCTCATTGTCCATAGCATGGTGAAGGAGAAAACTGTTACCAAGCTGCATCCTTTTCTGGTGGGGGAGACCTTCCGGAGCCGTGTTGACAGGCCTGACGCCCATCATCTCAGGTCTGTTGACTTGCTGGTGGAGTGCCGTACCCGGGCACACTCCAGCGGGCTACTGAGGCTCTCTTCCATCGGAGACAATCCAGTGGAGGTCACACCCCACAAAACTATGAATTCGTCAAGAGGCGTAATCAAAGATCAAGCTTTGGCAGAACTGTCAGAAGATGAACTTGTACAGAACCTTAAGTCTCAAGGGGTGACTTGCGTCAGGCGCTTCGCTTCCAAGCGAGGTGGTGGGGAGATCCGTCTCCCTACCATCATCCTGACGTTTGGCACCCCCACCCCTCCTACTACCATCTGCGGAGGTTACTACTCCTTGAGAGTGAAAAAAGTATTTCCCTCTCCCCCTCCGGTGTTTTAAGTGCCAAAAGTATGACCATGGGCAGAAGACATGCCGACAGGCAGAGGCTTCATGCGCCCGTTGCACTAAGCCCGGACAGCCACCCCCCTGTGTGTGAATTGCCAGGGGGCGCATATGGCTTCGGACAAGAAATGCCCTCGTTGGATATCCGAGTGCAAGATTCAGCAGGTGCGTGTAGAGAAGGGGCTGTCCCTTCTGGGTGCCAAAAAACTGGTTGATGGCCCTGGTGCAGCTGCGGCTGTCCCAACTTCTAACACCTCTGTGTATACTTTCAGTGCAGCGGTGGCAGGCAAGCGCCCCACCAAAGATTTCTCATGTCGAACCCTAACTTCTTGGTTGGGGGTGGAGCCTCGGCTCCTCTCACCCCTGGACAGTAACCCTCCTTCGGTGGTGACAAGGAGCGCCGGTAGTGCCGCCTTCTGTTCCCCTAAGCCTCAGCCCCCACCCAAACCTGCTAGTTTGTTAACACCAAAGGCTTCTGGCTCTGGTCAGCCTTCTAAGGCCGCTAACTCTAGCGGCAGGAACGCTGCCCAGGACCAGAAGTCTAAGAAATCTATGGGACAGCTGTGCGCAAGTGCCCAGAAGAGGAACACTGATGTCCCCCTTCAAAACAAATATCCTGCATTGGAGGAGCGGATGGAGGGGGTGGAAGTTGTCGTTGCTGATGCTGCGGCAGCTCCACCCCCTTCATCTCCGAAGAACTAGAGGAAGCCCGGGAGCCGGCCCCCCTCTGTTTCTTCAACTCCTTCCAATGCAAAGGAAAAGGGGGGGGGGGGAAACTCTTTACCCCCAGATAAGACATAATCATGTACTCTCTGCTTCAGTGTAATTGTCGTGGTTTTCAAGCTAACTTTGAGGAATTACGTCTTTTAGTCAAGTTCTATAACCCTTCAGTAATCTCTTCAGGAGACTTACCTGAAGACTTCTGACCATGTGTACTTTAATGGTTTTAACGTTATACATAAAGGCTCTGATTTGGAGAGACGCTCGGGTGGAGTCGCTCTTCTCATTAGTAGCCAAATTTTTACCTGGAAATTTGGTATAATGTCTGATTTGTGGGACAAGTGTTTTAAAGGGCACCTGCCCGTTTTTATTCACAATTTGTTGTCTAACAGGTCGTTCCATGTCCGTGTGGGCTCCACCCTCTCCGACTCCTTTTAACAGGAGATGGGTGTTCCGCAGGGCAGCATTCTATCTCCTGTTTTATTTAGCATTAAAATAAATAACATTGTAAAGGCCGTCAAGGATGATTCTGAATGCTCTTTGTTTGTAGACGACTTTGCTTTGTGTGCAGGAGGTCGAGGACTTGCGTCCCTTGAGAGGCGCTTGCAGCTGTGCGTTGATCGCATCCAGGGGTGGGTGTCTCACAACGGATTCAGGTTCTCGCCCTCCAGGACAGTCTGTGTGCATTTTACTAACCAGACGAAATTTTTTCCAGAACCTAGCCTGAGCATTCCTGGAGTGCCAATTAAGGTGGCCGAAGAGGCAAAGTTTTGGGGGGTCATCTTTGACAAAAGATTGACCTTCTGCAACCATGTTAACTACCTTAGAACCTCTTGTCGGAAGGCCCTCGACATTCTTCGTGTCGTTGGTCGCACTGACTGGGGTGTAGACTGCATTGTTTTACTTCGACTCTACCGGGCCCTTTTTTCGGTCCAAACTGGATTACGGCTCTGTGGCATATGTCTCGGCTTCTAAGTCTGTTCTACAGCGTCCGAACACAATTCACCATCAAGGTCTGCGCATATGTCAAGGGGCCAACAGGACATCTCCAGCTCCTAGTCTGTATGCCGAGGCAGAGGAGCCTTCTCTCGGGCTCCGCCACATCCGCCTTAGCTGTCCGTTCACTTTCCTTCCGTGTCCGACCTCATCTGCAGGCGGCCGGAGTGGACCTGGACAAAATTTCGGAATCTCTGCAACCCGTCACTCCACCCTGGCTACTACCAGTTCCTGACATCTAGCTGGACTTGACCGCCCACAAGAAGGATTGTACTCCACCAGCCATATACCAACAGAGCCTCAATGAACTCCTTTCAATTTTTCCTGGCTATTGTCGTCTTTATACGGATGGGATGGGAGAGTGGATGAGGAGAGAGTCTGAGGATGGGAGAGTGGCTGCAGCTGCAGTGTCCTCTCGCCATCCTAGACGCCCATTTAAGCTCCGCCTCCCTGACCATTCCTCTGTATTTAGTGCAGAACTGCAGGCAATTCTGCTGGCACTCAAACATGCCTATCAGTCTCGGGAAAGGAACTTCCTGATTCTGTCTGACTCTCTTTCTGCTCTGCAGGCCTTCCTGGGCGCGGGCACAGACCACCCACTGCTGGTGCAGATTAGAGAGCTTTATGCAGACTTGATGAAGGAATATTATGACATCATTTTTATTTGGGTTCCGGGCCATGTGGGCATCGAAGGCAACACAATCGCAGATTCTGCTGCCAACAGTGCCCGCAGTGACCCTGTCCCTGACACACAGACTGTTTGTAGTGATTTTAAACCTGTGATTAGTGCGTACATAGCCCGCGAGTGGCAGTCCGAGTGGGACAAAGAGGAAGGGAACAAGCTGCATGAAGCTCTTCCTACGGTGTCCGACAGTCTACCTTTCCTCTTACTCGGCTTCACATCGGGCACACGGATGTTACGCACTCTTACTTACTTAAACAGGATGAGCGTCCATGATGTTTTGCCTGTGATGAGCAGTTTTCTGTTCGACACTTTTTGCTGTATTGTGCTGATCTAATTGACACGAGATATAAACACTTCACAGCAGACTCCTTGAAGGTTTTGTTCCGGGATGTTCCCCTGGACAAAAATCTTCAATTTCTTGAGAGAATGCAATATTTTTAACAAGATCTGAGCATTCATAGACTATGTGAATTTTATTATTTGCACTTTCTGAGAGCCTGTAGACGTTTCTTTTCAAGACATGTGCGACATTTTTGCTGACATTTTTAAGCTATATTTACATCTTGTCTTAAGACCTTGCTTTTAGTCTGGCTGACCAGATTTTTACCCATCCCGCCGTGAGATGGCCTTAGTCGCTTGCTCGGCGTTAAACCCAAATAACTCTAATAACTCTTGTTTCCTGCACACTGACGAGTCAGTGCTTTCGTTACTTTCTGGATCTCAGATGTAAGTCTGTCACTCAGATTCTGAAAAGCCTTTGCTAAACCTGCCTCAGCTGAATCTTTCTCTTCGAGGCTTCTAAGCAATAACATCACCCTGTCTCTCTGTGTCTTCTGGTTTCCTGCCATCGAATCTCTCATCCAACGACTCAAATTCACTAGCCAGTGCTACTGCATCGTGTATTGTCGTAGGATGGTTAAACTGAACATGCCTTCTCAAGTCTCTAGAGGGAAGACCACTAACAAACTGATCTATGACTATGGTTTCTCTTGCTTCAGTAGGCATCCTAGGGTATGCACTACTAGCAATACGGTTTAACGCAAAACCGTACTCCGTCACACTCTCCTTCTTTCTTTTCATCCTTGACCTGAACTCCACTCTACGAAGATTCTCTTTCTCAGCGGGATCAAAACGACGTTCCAGGGCCGACCTGATAGCGTCATAGTCCTCTAGTCTGTCTAGTGCAAGCTCACCTAGCACCTGTTGTGCTGGACCCCGGAGTGACATTGCTAGATTCACTCCTTTCTCGCTATAGTCCCAACCATTCCATCTTGCACAAGTCTCGAAATGGCAAAGCCAGTCTTTCGAGTCTCCTTTAGAGCCAGTGATAATAATAATAATAATAATAATAATAATAATAATAATAATAATAATAATAATAATAATAATAATAATAATAATAATAATAATAATTACGGTATTTATAATGCGCATATCTTATAATAATTATAACTCTAAGCGCGCACTCACAAACTCGCACACGCATGCGCACGCTTTAGACAATGACTCACGTACCACAAATAATGAAAATACATTAAGACGGTCAGCTTGGGGTGGGGAGTGTGGTGATATAGTGCTAGAACTGTTGAAAGAGGTGAGTTTTGAGGGCGGGCTGGAAGGAGGAGAGAGAGTTTTTCTGACGGAGCGAGAGTGGGAGAGTGTTCCAGGTGGATGGACCGTAGACGGAGAAGGAGCGGGGGCCGAAAGTGCTGAGTTTGGTGCGGGGGATGAGGAGGCGGAGAGGGTCGGAAGAGGAGCGGAGGGAGCGGGAAGGAGTGTAAGGGTGAAGTAAGTTCGAGAGATAGGTAGGAGCGTAGTTGTTCAGGGATTTGTAGCAGAGAGACAGAATCTTGTATTGGATGCGTTGGGGGATGGGGAGCCAGTGAAGGAGCTTGAGCAGGGGAGTGATGTGGTCGGATTTTTTCTTTCTGAGTACGAGGCGGGCAGCATTGTTTTGGACGCGCTGGAGAGTGAGAGTGGTACAGTGAGGAAGGCCGGAAAGGAGAGAGTTGCAGTAGTCGATGCGAGATAAGATGAGAGAAACAACGAGTTTGGTGGCAGCTTCGGTAGTGAGGTATTTTCTGATCTGACTGATGCGGCGGAGGTGGAAATAACATGCCTGGGCCGTGGCGGAGACGAAGCTGGTCATGGAAAGAGAGGAATCGAGGATAACACCGAGGTTCTTGACCGAGTCAGAGAGGGAGATGGGGGTGCTGTCGAGTTGAAGGTGGAGGGATGGAGGGAGCTGGGAAAGTTTCTGGCGAGTGCCTACCAGCATGGCTTCCGTTTTGTCGTCGTTCAGTTTGAGCTTGTTTGCTGTCATCCAATTTTTTACGTCTTCGTAGCAGTCAGCCGTGCGAGTCAGTAGTGACTGAGTGTTGTCGAGTTTGTCTTTGTCTAGTAGTTGTGAGTCGTCAGCGTAGAGGTGGTGGTGTATGTGGTGAGACTGGATGATGTTTGACAGGGGACCCTCTCTCTCCTAGACGAGTTGCCACTATCATTCAGAAAGGATTTATTTCTCGTGTTGTTCCTGTTCATCATGCTCCTTTGCGAGCAACGACTACTGTGACTGCATGAACTTTCCTCACTACTAATATCTGACTCACTGCAAACTGAGCGCCTGCTGCTTTTCGCAGATCTGCTAGGTCTACTCCTTCTTCTACCATCCTGACTTTTAGGATTACTTGACACCAACCAGCTTGGAACAAAAAGCCTAAGGAACCCTAAGACTGCACCCATCTTGTAGACTGAACCTCACTATCTGTGTAATGAAAACGTCGCTTGTTCAACTGCGTTTCTCACACAGACAGACTACAACTCGAATCGCTAATACCAAACTAGAACCAACTTCAAACTCGGAATGTTTCCACTAGAATCTCACGACTGGTACTAATGAAAACGCTCCCTGCCAGTACCGGTACCACGCTAACGGAAAGGACGTGTCGACAGTGACACAGCTAGTCTGCCTCCGGCACAGCACATAGTCTTGAACTTACAGCAGTAACTCCCTTTCTCTAACGAAGTATCTCGGCCAAACTATCTTTATCAAACAACCATTCTAATCAAACAACTATCCCGGTCAAACAACAATCCTGGTCGAACAACAATCCTGGTCACGGCACCAATTTTTGTAACCGGACTGGGTGTAGGCGACTTAACTTGAATAGTTATCAGATAGACAAGTACTGCCCATTTAATACAGTACTCAAGTGCCTAGTTTTTTTTTTTTTTTTTTTTTTTACCGCATCCCTTTTGTGGTCTAGGGAAGGGCTGGAGATTGCTGTGGAGCGTAAACTATAAGTCTACCCAAGTCTCGCAGGCGCACAAAATCCGTGTTTATTTGCCTCGCGTTGTATTCAAAAGTCAAATTATCTGCGTAATGGACTGACCACAGTATCCAGGGAAAAAAAACTATTTTGACTGGATTTGGTGTTTGTTGCTGTTAGTGTTTATACTGAGTTACCAACGTGAGCTACTGAGTTACCAACGCACGATCAGTCACACCGTCATACATGCACGAACTTACACACAAACAAACTTCTCGCACGTACACAAACACAGTCTCGGTCATGCGCTCTCACTCTAGCTGAGGACCATAAGATGGAAATAAGGTTCTGAGATTTATTTATATCAGGAAAAGTATTAATGATGAAACAAACAACATGTCAAAGTTATTCAAACCAGTGCAAGTGTTAATAACCTTTAACACCGTAGGCCTAACACCTATACCTTCGAACACGACACCTAACAACCATATCTCCTATGACTAAAACCTATAACGTTGAATACGATTCCTAGCGAACCTATACGCACTTATCGATAACACCTACACGCTGTCCTAACACATCCTAAGCCCTATTTAGGTGAATTAGAACTGAACTAAAACGCTACTGTCCCTATGGGGTAGGGCCGGGGTGGTTGAGATCATTGCTCACAATCGCCTGGTGGGGTGGGGTCGGGGTGGTTGAGGAAATCATTGTTCACAATCGCCTCGTGGGATAGGACCGGGGTGGTTGAGGAGATCATTGTTCACAATTGCCTCGTGGGGTAGGGCCGGGAAATGTAGGAGATCACTGTTCGCAATCGCCCACGGGGAAGAGGAAGGTGAGTGTGAGAAATCACTGTTCGCAATCGCTCACGGTGGAGAGGGGTGGTGATCATTGTTCACAATCACCCCGAGACTGCAAGTGCAAGTGCAAATTTGGAAAGGGATGGGGACTTCCAGCTCTCGTCCAGGGGGGGGGGGGCCAGGGGGTGGGTGGGGGTGGGGGTCGTTTCGCTGTCTGTCTGTCGCTCCGTCGCGCAGTGGCTGATGGTATCGCCGGGGCCGGGTGGTTGGTGGTGGAGGAGGTGGGTGGTGTGGCCGGTAAACCGTCGCTGTTAGTACCAGGCTGGTGGGGGGGGGGGTGCTGATAGGCCAGCCACTCGAGCAGGTCTTGTATTAGTGGTGGCGGTGGTGGTGGTGGTCGGAGGTACCGTCGCTGGCTGTGGAGGGGTCTAGGGAGTTGGGGTGGCGGTGGTGGTGGCCAGTGGAGCCTGGGCTTCGGGGTCGGTCGTTGGAATGGGTGGCGGTTTTGGGGTGGCAGTCGGAGGTGTGGTGGCGGCGTGGGGAGCAGTGGCGGGCGTTTCGGGTCTCGGAAGCGTTTGTGTGGTCTGTTACGCTTCCGCTTCTGCTGACCGGTGGAAGGTTGGTTGGCTGGTGGGCGTGGGGTGGCGTCGGCCTCTTGTGGTGCCGGGTCGGTCCCTGTGCTCTTTGTTTCGCTGGCCGGGACTGGGGGTGTCTCTGTGCCGGTTTCTTGGATGGGCGGGGCGGTGTTACCGCACCCTCTATTTTTGGTGGTGGTGGTTATGGTGCCGGTCTTCTTCGTCGCAAGTATTGGGGCGGCTGTTGTCCCTGTTGATCTTAGGTTGGGCGTTGCTTGTCTTTCGGTGTCATTTGTCGTGGTCGTGGCTTGGCTGGCCTTATCTTCTGTCTTTGGGGGGCTGAGGTCTTTGATAGCTTCTGTGTGCACTAGCCACCGGGCGGTGACTAGTGCTCGATGGTATTGTCCCCTTCGATCGATGCTATGATGGGTATCGCATCTTGGAGTACGAGCACCAGTTCCTCGAAGTCTGTGCCTCGGAGCCGGGTCCCCTCCTCCTGCGTCGTTGCCGGCCGTTCCCGAGTGAGAGATTCGGGAATGGTGACCGGCGATGGGGAGGGCGGAGAGTCCGGCCCCGATGATGACCCCGTCGAGTCCTCGGGCTCTTCCTCTTGTAGGGGTGGTGACTGGGGGCTGGCAGGTGCCGTTTCTTCTTGGTAGTCGTTGGGGCTTGGAAGGCCAAGGGCTGGAAGGCCACTTTGGCCCCCCGGGTAGAAGTATTTTCTGAGTTCCTGCGGAGGGGGGAACCTCTCGAATAATTCTTTCATTGTCCTGGGAATAGCTCTGGAAGTAGTCGCATATGTGGGGGTGGGGTCCCACGTTGGTTGGCTTTGGTCGCTAGATTGGGAGAGACAAGGGTGGTCTGCTCTGCCTTGTCTCTCTCTTGGGCGTGAGTTCTTCGGCTTGTTGAAGGTTGGTCTTGCGGCGATTCGCCCTGAGGAGGGCGGTCTGCTAGTGTGGAGGCGACGCTTGCGGCTTGTCTTGCTTGCTTGCTTGCTTGCTTGTAGGCTTGCTAGCTGAAGGCTGGATGGAGCGCAGCTCGGAGGTCCGTTCGCTGTGCTTGCTTGCTCTCGTGATTGCTTGGGCTGATGCCTGACCCCGAGACTATCTATCTATCTTCTTCATTTTAAGGTCCCGCTGGCACAAAAGTGATCGGGGACTACCCCGAGACTGAGAATCGGCCGCTTTATATAGGCTCCCAGCCTCTGAAACCGGAAACTACGTCACTGAGCTTCGCGTGTGTCGTCCGCTACACACCACCTAGCTAAGTCAGCAAAAATTCTCGCTCACAGTGCGCCAAGCGTGCACTAAACCACTGAACTCTGACTCGCGGATAGTAACTAGCAATAGCAGAGGGCTCCTCTGCTACATAAACATACCAATTTGAGTGACGTCTCACAAAGGTCAAGGTCACAGAGTATCAGGAAATAGGTCAAAATAGCTATACATGTTTTGGCACACATAATATGAAGACGGTAACACGGCGCTTTCCGTCATTAGTACGCTTTGTGGGCTCGTGTAGCGACAGGAATCCATTTCCTTCTACTCTTACCCACCCTCCGATCCACAAACACTGGCACACAGAATAGTCCAGCAGCTTACGCAATTTCTGCAGAGATAAGTAGTTCGTCAAAAGAGTAACAATGGTTTGCAGGTACTACACAAAAGTACTAAGTGCCATATGGTTTATGGATAGCAAAAATATTTGTCCTTAGGATGGAGACATTTTTGTATAAGTGTTTTTCGAAAGCTATTTTTCGATGTGAGGGAACCAGTCCTCGTACACGGCCCGGATAAGGTGCAAGACATTTTCATGAATAACATTGAAAATTTCGAGCGTACAACTTACACGTTTATTCCAGTGAGTAAATTAAAAATCATGAACAAGTAAACATGCATACATATTTACGATAAAATAATTTATAAGTAATATTTTTAATGCCATAAGCATACTCGCGTCGCTAGTTTCAAAATGGCGGACAGGGAGGTGCCTTCGAAAGAAGTCAATCAGACGCGCACGGTTAATCAGCTTTACTTTGCTCCTGAAGTGAAACAGAGATTATTTTTTATTTGAACTTTGAAGTACATCTTATCAACGTCAAATACGTTATTTTTCCTGGTCTTGAAACAGCCTTTCCCATAGAACTCGGTCTCATTTGTGGGAGGAAAGCATATCGAAAGTAAACTCCCTTCGTGCATGTTGTGCATTGTGTCTGCCGACCATCTTCAACATTCTGCAGACTTTATATCCGGATACAACATGCATGTTGTTCGTCTGTTTTCCAGCCTAACGGCTCTAAGTATAGGTCTGCTGTTTTGTTATTAGTGGAGATGGGATTTTTAACTGGTCAAGCACACTCTTATCCGACTGGTCTTAAGCACAAGCCAGGCAGAGTGAAATCCATCTCCGAACCGTTTCCATCTAAATCACCATATTCAGCTAAACACCTAAATATAAAAATGTTAGTTTTTGCAACCCATTCAACCAATCCACACTCAAGTACTCACAAGAACTCTTGTGATCAAGGTTTTTCGGGACTGCATGAGACACAATACAGATAGTAAGTAGCCCTCTCCATTATATTACATGTTTTATTTATTTATTTATTATTGATTCATTTATGTATTCACTTTATTTATTTATTGTTTATTCTTTTAATTATGGATGGAAGGAATTCCTTGATGCACATGATTACTAGTAGCATGGTGGTGGCCACCAAGGAGAGGAAATTATTTTTCAATACGCATACATCTGTGCATGTTCATAATCTATCTTTTACTTAGCATGCATATTCATAGGTCCCAGGTATCTCCGACTTATTTTATTTATTAATTTATTGTTTTATTTAATTTATTTATTTACTTATTTTTTGTTTGTAATGTATGTTTGCACATACACATCAGCATACAAGATGAGAACATACATGTACACATATATGGTAATAGGTGCATAACACCCGCTACCCACCCCACATAGAAAACCATAGAACACCCAATAAAAAGACATGCAAGTCTGTGCATGTTCATAATATATCCTTTACTTGGTATTTATATTCCCATGTATCTTTGATTTACCATATTTTATTTATTAAAATTTATTATTTATTTTTATTTGTTTGTAAAGTAGGTTTTGTACATATGCTGATGTTCTCATACACATACGTGGCAATACTGCCCACTCCCAACCCCACTCCACAACCACAGAACACCCACCAAAAGACAAGTACATCTGTGCATGTTTATAATCTATCCTTTACTTAGCATTCATATGGCCCAGGTATCTTGACTTACTTTATCTTATTTATTTAAACGCCACGAGATGACATTAGTCGCCTGCTTGGCATTAAACCCAAATAACTATTTATTTAAATTATTTATTTATTTACTTTTGTTTGTTTGTAATGCAGGTTGTGTACATACACATCAGCATACAAGAAGAAAATATACACGTATATAGAATTTTAGATGGTAATAGGTGGCATGCCGCCCGCTCCCAACCCCTACCCAAATACACACACAACACACAAAACCGCAGAACACCAACCAAAAGACATGCACATTTGTGTACGTTCATAATCTATCTTTTACCTAGCATGCATATGTCCCAGGTACCTTAGACTTACTTTATCTTATTTATTTAAATTATTTATTTATTTATTTTGTAATGTAGGTTTTGTACATACACAGCATACAGGCTAAGAACATACACCATGGTGCCTCTGTGCATGTGGCCACCTGTACTATTATGTCAGATCTGTCACACCCAACCAATCATTTCTTCGAGCTTCTGCCCTCTGGCCGGCGGTTCCGTGCTTTGAAAGCCAAAACCTCTCGATTTTGATGCAGTTTCTTTCCAGAAGCTGTCCTCAGTACAGCACCATCCATGGAACAACGTGATTCCATGATTTGTGACATATGACTTATTTGCGTTTAATATTGTGAGCACCATTCATTTGGAGGTTAAGCGCTATATAAATGTACATTATTATTATTATTATTATTATTATTATTATTATTATTATTATCTATTGTTTAGTGCTCTATACAGGATAAGCGCCAACTGAGTGTATGACATGATCAATGCAGTACAAGTGAGGATGTATTTTACTGTCGCCATGACACACAAAAATCCTTGTAACGTTTTACTTGGTGAATAAATGTCTTATGTCTTATACACGTACATGGTAATAGGCGCCATACCGCTCGCTCCCAACCACACTCCAGTTACACACAAAAAATCGCAAAACACCCACCAAAAGACATGCACATCTGTGCATGTTCATAATCTATCCTTTACTTAGCATTCATATGTCCCAGGTATCTTTGACTTACTTTATCTTTTTTTCATTTAACCATCGTGAGATGGCCGTAGTCGCCTGCGTGGCTTAAACCCAAATAACTATTTATTTCAATTATTTATTTATGTGTTTTGTAATGTAGGTTTTGTACATACACATACACAGTATTAGGTGCCATACCGCCCCTCTTTCAACCCCACCCCACATACATACACAAAATCACAGAACACCCACAAAAGACATGCACAATTGTATACTAATGGGCATTAGTGGACTGTAAAGCCTATATAGAGAGAGAGATTTGAGGTTAAGAAAGTGGCGTGTATTGACTGCCTGTATTTTAGCTGCCCACCTAAAAATCTTATGTGTACAGTTAATCACACTGCACATGCAGCCATCAGTTCTGTGATAAGTATTGTTGGCCTCATACACAGGGGCACCAAAACTTAGAGATAAGGCCACACCTGATAACAATAACAGAACTAATATTCATACTCAGCCACTAGTTCTGTAAACAGCACCTTTGTTAACAGTCTCAGTGGCCAAATGCACACATACATTATGGATGATGCCACCACTGATCACTTCAAACAATAGGCTGCCCAGTTCACATTGATAAGCAGAACCGCAGAACACCCACAAAAGACATGCACAATTGTATCCTGATGGGCATTAATGGACTGTAAAGCCTATATATAGAGATTTGAGGTTAAGAAATTGGCTTGTATTGACTGCCTGTATTTTAGCTGCCCACCTACAAATCTCATGTGTACAGTTAATCACACTTCAGTTCTGTGAAAACTATTGTTGGCCTCGTGCACAGGGGCACCAAAACTTAGAGATAAGGCCACACCTGATAACAATAACAGAACTAATATTCATACTCAGCCACTAGTTTTGTAAACAGCACCTTTGAAAACAGTACCAGTGGCCAAATGCACAAATACATCATAGATAATGCCACCACTGATCAATTCAAACAACAGGCTGCCCAGTTCACATTTATAAGTGATACCATGAACTAGCCTGCATATGCAGCCATCAGTTCTGTAAATAGTACTGGTGGCCACATGCACAGGGGCACCAAACTTAAAGGTGAGGCCACAACTGCCACCTCAAGCAAAACGATACCTACACACACATATAAATGATACAGTCAACCTCCATGTCCGCTAGTCGGGACAGGCTTAAAGTATGGGACTGTAAATCTTACAGCAAAATGTCAAAGCCAGTAAGAAAATAATATAACAGCAGCAAGTACATGTATTTTGTAAATCACTCAAATAAAACATGAGAACTCATCGAGGCCAATGGTGTTATGAGTGGGTGATGGAAACACTGAAAGAAATAGTACGTGCACATTATAAAGTATGTGCCTTCCCCCACCCCCACCCACCTTTAACTAGCTGTTCATCATAAAACATATCTCATTCATTTGATCACTTGACTGAATGATTTATTAAATCATCTCTGTGTTACCTGTCTCCGTTTTCTTTCTCGTTTTAATCCCAATATATATGAGTGTCGATGCTAATGCCAGCTGCTAATAATCCTTGCAGCAAACCGCAAATGTCTATATGTGGACAAACTAAAAATTATGCAGCAGCACAATAGTTCCTCTTTTGTGCAGTAGGCTACTGCTAGCAAGATAGGGTTTAATTTTAAACAAAGCATTGCATGAACTTCCAAGCGTGTTTACATTGTGCTGTGTATTTGTATGTGTGAAGTGTACTGTACCATCAGTGATCACTGCATGAGACTGCATGGCACTGATCGCACATCACAACATATCTTGCCAGTACAACTGATTGAATTAAGTGTTACACAATATAATAATAATTAATCAAGTTCCGAAACTTTGTTCATCCATGACAGTTAAAACCAAGTGGTGTGGCACTCTTTTACAGCATGCAGCATGTTGCACTTCGAACATAGGTTTCGAAGATAGCGTTTTGTTTTGGTGCTGTGGTGTCGAATGAAACGGGCAAAGCGATGGTAAAGTGAATGAAAATAAACGTGACAAACCTTTATCAAGACGTACAAATGCACAAAGCAACGTTTCATGTTCACCTTTTTGGGAAACAAACACGCTTCTGTAGAACAAATCAAAAAGAACTCGCTGGCACACCGCAATTCAAGGCAACAAATCCGCGTGTATGGTGATCATGTTTTGATCACGCACATGATTTGGGATACCTTATTGCTGAGTAACGATATTTGAGTTTAAGGCACGCCTTTTCGTAATTGCTTCTTCTCTTAATATACCTAAGTGTGAAAATTTTATTTAACAAATAAATGAAATCCTTTTAAGTGACAGATAGTGCATACTATCACTGAATACAGGAACAATGAGACCCGTGTAAACTACTGATCCCCTGTGAACATGACTGCGACAGTCCTGGTTTCGTCTGCAGCCGAACTAGAAACAAAATGTGCTACCGAAAAATGTCTCCATCTTAAGGCGGTTTAAAACGAGTGCGCACTGCTTTTATTCAAACTAGACTTCATTTTGATATACCCAAACCTTTGTTACTCTCTAGAAAATCACTATCTCGTAAACGGCTGATCGTCTATGAAGGGCAGCTGCTGGACTAGAAATAAAGACGGACACATGGCAATTCCAGATATTCGCAATAAGGTATGTGGTCTGACGTAGCATAACTATTCTGAAGAAAAACAATAGCACGAGCAGCGAAATGGCGTCACTTCAAGCTTCACGTCACAGCATCATTAGTCCCACGACGCCGTGTTCTTAGTGACGACGCGATGTTATACGTCTCTCATCGCAGTACAACATTTGACATATCAGAGGATCAACTTTGCAGTTTTTTTGCTGATTTTCACGCCTAGAGCTTACAGGTCACAATTTGACCATATCCTACCCCAGGGCTGGGACAAATAGCAGGCTTATGCAAACATTGTTTATGAAAAAACCAATGTGGGAATTAATGAGAGGATAGCTTTTTCGTAAAAGAAAAATTAAAATTAAGTTAGCTGTTTTACAAATGACTGAAAAAGAGCTGTAGAAAATTGTCTAATTTTCACACTAAGGGCATACACGTCACAATTGAACTAATCGTACCCGACAGCCGAGACGAACTGTAGGCTTATATAAATACCGTATATAAAAAAATATGCAATTATTAATGAGAAGTATGGTTGTTGCTTTTTTTTTTTTTTCTCGTAAAAACAGATTCGATTGTTTAACCCATATAATTCGTGAAATGTTTCCCAAAAACGTGAAAATATATTTTTTTTAATTAATTATCACTCAAACAGTTCTAGAGATACAATGCTGGCTAACGAACTCATTCAGTATCACCCTTTTATCTAGCTATATGCAAAATATCTTGTAAAAATAAGAAAATTACGGACTCCAGTGTGGTTCAACCGGTTTTTGTGAAACGGCCATTTTCTCGCCAATGAGCATCTTAATTTTTTTTTTAATTGAAAAAAACGTCAGAAGATAATTCTTTTATAGACAATATCCTAAAATTTCAAGCTTGTCCGTCCTCAAACGCGGGCTCTAGTCGCTGTTACACACACACACACACACACACACACACACACACACACACACACACACACACACACACTTCTGCCAGATTGCAGACGTTGTGCCCCACACGCTAAAAACGTCATGTGTATGTTCCGGAATGCGCTCCGATCAGCCCCATTTCAAAGCCTACCGTGTTTTCAATACGGTAGTCAAAATTAGACACACTGGTACGATGCAATACATATTGTAATGGTTAATGCAATAATCTATCCAGCTAACGATAAGATGTGGCATATATTAGTCACTATTTAAATTCACTGACTGGAACATTGTGATGAATATGGGTATCGTTATATTCTTGTATATAGTGCATTTGTAGTGCTCGTGGACCACGTTTTCAACGATATGTGTCTGGAAGAAAGTTTTGATACACATTTTTGTGAAAAAGTGTTTACTTTCGATTATACCTGACTCAATTATTGAGAAAAAAATGTTGTCTACCTTGTCGTTGTGTTCGGCTCAGGTTTTCGACATTTTTCTAACCCATCTAGTTCCCCCTGAAATGCGTCAGACGTATCAAGACGTTTTGCCCTCCGCACGTGCACATTTGTATGGGCAACACAGTTTACAGACAAAACGTGATCTACGTCATTTTTCTGAGATGAACGTCATTCACGGTAATATTGTAATTTTAGGTATGAGAGGATCAGAAAATGTAGTTTTTCATCCGATTCCCAAACTTGAAATTTATTAGATCACAATTTGATCATACTTTACCCAAGAGCAGGGACGAACACCAAGCAAACATGAGTCTCTGTTCTATGCCAGTGGTCATCCGTCCGCCGTTCGTCCGGCGTCTGTCGGCGTCCGTGGTAAACTTTAACGTTGGCATTTTCTCGGAGACCATGCTCAAACCAGTCTTCAAGCTTGGCCCAGTTATACTATGTGGCTAGACCTTTCTAAACATACTACTTCAGTGACCTCTTTCAAGGGTCAATGTCAACAGGGATCAAGCAACAGGTTGTTTTTAAAAAAGCCATATTTTGACAAAAATCGTGTTTTCCTCGAATAATGTTCACAACTTCATAACCGAGATTGGTACATAGATACCTGATGATAGGATCATTTTATGCATACTAATTTGGATGTCATCTTGGACAGATCAAGGGTCACAAGAGATCAGGAAATAGTTGTAAAATAGCCATATTGTGACAAACGTGGGGTTTTTTTTTCTTTAAATACTATTCATAACTTCATACTAGGTACAGACATACGTGATGGTAAGACCTTTCTATGTATACTAATTTGGATGACCCCTTCGGAAAGGTCACGGGTCACAAGAGATCAGAAAATTAGGTCACAAATAGCTTTTACTTGTCATTTTGTTTAATTTAATTTGTTTCTCCAAATCGAGTTTTTTTGTTTTGTTTTGTTTTGTTTTGTTTGTGAAACTTCGAACTTCAGCTGGTCCACAGATACCTTATGGTAAGACCTTGGTATGCATGCTATTTGGTTGGCCCCTCGTAAAGGTCAAGGTCACAAGAGTTTAGCAAATGATTTGGAAAAACAGGATTTTAGATTTTATTGATGATTTTGCGAAACGTTTCAACCAAATTGGCAGAAAAAAGTAGCTGATTAGACTTTCCTATGTATACCATATTGGATTATTACTCGCAAAGGTTTAAGGGTCATAGGCGATTCACAAAAGTGTAAAAAATGCACAAATTTGAAAGAAAACGCGGATTTTGCATGTTCAAAAGCCAACCCTTTACTTTAGAACTGGGTCGTTCATACACGTGAGCCTTAAGGGCTGTGCCATTCTTATTTTCAGTATACCGGTAAAACCGTGAAACTCTAGTCATTATCATTACGCAGGGACAGCAAACTTGGAGCTAGACGCTCCGCCAATAACGCAAGAAGGAAATGATGTCTTTCTGGACCGTCGTTCCGGGTCTTCCCAGATCGAAAAGTCAACGGACTCTTCTCTGTCCCAAGAAGGAGACGAACAATCTGGAGAAAAGTCTTAGGCGTCTGGTTAATTTGGTGCAAGGCTAACCTCGCTTACTTCAGAAGCGCCAAAGGAACTCGGGTAAATCTATGTTGGCTCGCGCAGGTGTCCGAAATTTTTGTGATGTTGTGTAAACATCTTCCATGAAGCAGAGATGGTGCGTCGACCGAGGTTATTGTGTTTGCTGGATTTCCACTTTCTTCCATCTAACGTATCGACAAACCAGTCCACAGCGGTGTGAGTCTGCAGTCTCACGCATTGTGGATACGTGTGTTGTTTTCTATGTGCCCTATGTTTTATTGTTAGGGCGACTGTTCCTCCTATTGTTCTGTTTGTGTTCTATTTTTCATTCATTGCGTGTACGTGCTTTGTTTTATTTATTTTGATTGGAGTTGGGTTTTTTTTTTTCTTATTCCTAGTTATCCGGTGCCCGGTAGGCCGCTGTTATAATTGTTCCTGGGGCAGTCGCGTTTGCAGATTTACTATGTTTATGACGCTAGTGTTTGTGTCTTTTGCAGCCGTCACTGCTGCCGGGATGTGTACTCAGAGGCAATAAAAACGCGAAACGTTCGGTAAATACTAGCTGAGCTATCTTCACACAAATATTGGAAGAGGTGTCGCCCTTGGCTACCTTGGAGGACACAGGGTTTCATTAGTGGTGGAAATAGGCTAAACTGGAACACCCTGAAAAGTAAATTTCCTACGAGATGTGTTAACACACATGCTGTGTGGACTGCTTATGTTGTTATTAATCGCATCCCAAAAACAATTGACGCACATAATTACTAGAGAAACAGAACTTCCGATGCAACTCATTTGCTTAATAATTCTTATTTTATTCAGTGTGAATGTTCCAGTTATTGACATACAGATAAAGAACACATCATATCCATTTCATCAGGTAAATTTAGCCGCTACCCTAAACATTTTTTTTTATTATTATCTTCACGTGTGTAGGTAATGTGGATTATTTAGGTGCCTTTGACAAAGGAAAAGTAGTTCTAGACCAAACAGGTCGAATTTTCATTCACACGGATGCCAGTGACATTCACGCTGGGTTTTTTTGTTTTTTTTTTTTCAGCTGTGCCCTCTGCAGATGCTCCCCATTTCACTTTCGATAACCCGTGAGAGTAGGGTCACTGGTGACGTCATAAGTCATCGATGGAAGATCTTCAATACTAAAACTTTCCATTCACACGAGACATAACAATCTCTCACTGACGTCAAAATATCCCGGAACAAAGTCTATTTACGAAAAAATAAAGTATGGTGAAAGATTCGCGTTTTTATTGCCTCATCGTTTATGTTATTGAGGTGTAAGGTTATTTTGTGCAAAAATCTTTCTAAACATATCAGTTTGAGATATCTTGCTCAAAGGTCAAGGTCACAGTTGGTTAATAAGTGTAAACTAATTCCTGTTTTTATCAGAAATGTCTTTTCTCAAAGGCTACTTTCAACTGCACAGCCCTGCTAAAAGGTCAAGGGTCAAAGAAGGTCCAAACATGTGTGAACACGCATATTTTATAGTAGAAAGTAAGTTTTGTTTCACGCTTTTGCAAACATTTCAATCAAGCTTGGCAAATTGTGCTGATTTGGCTGCACACACCTTAGGGTCAAGGATTAAATGCGTGTAAACTGCACATCATTTGACAAGACAGGGGATTTTCTAAGTACTATTGACATTTAAGCACCTGCCCATATGGGTGACCCTTTAGAAAAGTCAAGGTCACAGTAGGGCAGACGAATGATGCGGCTCAGTCTTTCACGTGAACCACGAGAGCTATGCCATGCTTGTTCCCTATTGTTTCGTATTTGTTCATTGCGTCAGTTTGATCTCTGTTATTTTTTTTTTTTCTAGTATTGTAGTATTGTGCAGTCCAGTCGACCTTCTCTCGCTGGTCAAGTCTGATGAATACAATGCTTTCCTGTTTATAACGTATTTTTGAAAAATTGCCGAGCTAAAAAAATGAGAAAAAGTGAAAAATGAAGTTGATCAAAGATAAAATCGTGTTTCGCCAAAAGATTCCCTGTTCGTTTACGTGCAATAAAGTCAAACAATTTTAATCTAATAAGAAAAACTTACTTTGATACATTCTGAAACAATCGCCAAACACTTAAAGAAATTAAACAGTCGAATGAGTGACACATATTTTTCGGAATGAGTAAATCTTATTAGTTGATCTTTGTTTTGAATTCCTCAGTGGGATTTCATCGTGTGTATGCGAAAATGCAGTTTTGGCCATAGTTTTACGCCGATAGGTGCTTTTTGTTTGGGTGTCGTTGTTTGTTTGTTTTGGTTTTTTTTTTTGCTTTTGTTTCGTGTATTCAGACTGTGTAAGAGAGATTGACACACACACACGCACGCACGCACACAAACACGTGTGCGTGCGAAGGTTAATATCAAGGCGTGAGGCGACTGGAATACCCTAACCAATGAATCAGTTGTAGATAACATGTATGTTGTCACAACACGGATTTTTTTCGTCTAATTTTGTAGGGGAGTAAGTTTAGAGGGGTGACAGGATTTAGTTAGTAACGATAGTGTATCTGTGTAGCATTTGGCCTGTACACGAGTATTTGCTGCCGTGTGAGAGTTCGGTGGCCGGCGTAAAACATGTGGCCGCCCTGTCTGAACGCGACCGGGTGGTTATTGTTTCACGTGTTTCTACATCACGTGATGTAGTGAGCGTTTTTCGCCAACCTAAATTTTTCCAAATTACTAGTCAGTCGCTTTTACACCAGCGAACGAGTCAGTCGCTTTACCATCAAGTCTCCGAGGGTGGTTTTCCAGGCGTGGTTCGCCATTTGCTGGAGGCCACAAGCAGCTGTGTCGGTCGTTTGTATCGTCTCTGCGATACGGTTCGGGTCGTCCCCGGAGCCGTTGTCCGAGGAAGGAGAGAGAAGAGAAGAGCTGCGACGACTTTACCCCTGGCTTGTCTTGTCTTAGCCAGGGCGTCTTCACGGATGACAGTGAGTACACGCAACAGTTCTCTAGTGGCCATTTCCTCGGGGGGTTTGTTTGTGTTTGCTTGTTCTGTATTATTATTTTGGCTATTGTATTGGGGGCAGGGGTAGAATACAAGAGAATAGAAAGTAGAGAGCTATTTTGTAGTACCGAGAGTGTCTAGCGGCGGATCAGTTATTGGGGGTTTAACGCCGAGCAGGCGTCTGAAGCTATTTTACTATTTAGCGTATGGTTAGTGTAAATATCGGAAGTGAGTCGGGTGGGGAAGTGTGGATATGTATTCTGCTGAGGTTGAATTTATTGCTGCGGGGAGTGTGGTGCGATTGTAAACATGTATTTTGTTGAAGTTAGTTTCTCACTGTGGGAGAAGTAAAGGGAATATGTTGGTTGAGTTTACCGTTGTGGGAGAGAGGTGAAGGGAATACAAAAGACGGTAATTAAAGTTTCGGGAAGGGTGATGTGATTATCTTATTTTCTTTTGTTAGTTATTTATGTGTATTTTTGCACCTTTGTTTTAGTGCATCCTATTTCCGACGGGTTCCTAACCCAGTGGTGTACAGAGAGTGGAGGCTGACGTTGTCACTCCGCCTTGTGGGGCTACGACGCCGAACCTGAGTACCGTTGCGAGTGTCGCGGCGCGCCTCGTTTAGTCAGGTCGGGTGGTCCCGTTTAAATATTCCTAACTTGTTTGTTTAAGCGAAGTTTTGTTCGCATATAATCTTGTAAAGAACGTCATACATTGTGATCTTTATTCCAGCTCCTCGTAGTGACTGTTTTGCGAGAGGAGCTCTGTCACAGTAACATTTTGAGTTTTTGTATTATTTAACTAACTGTGTTACGGAAGACCTTATCGCGGAAGCAAGAGCGTCGAGTTGAGCTGCGCCGGTTGTGCTTCCGGCGAGAAGGTCCCGTGACGTGAAATAGATTTATTCAACTTTCAGTTATACTAAGGACATTTGCTCCATTTGCATATGTAATATTGTTTAGCTTCCATTTGCATATGCGATATTGGTTAGTCTCCATTTGCATATGTGATGTTGGTTATTCTGAAACGTTAGTTAAAGGAGCCTTGTGTATTCTGAGACGTGCTAGTCAAAAGAGCCTTTTTGCTGTTAATGCCTAGTTTGCTAGAGCGTTAGTTTAGTTCAAACTTGTTGTTCGTGATCCCGCTGGGGAGATATAGTAGCGTACGAATTGTATTCATTTTTTTCTCGATCTTTATTTGACTTAGTAAGCAAGCGTATTTGGTTCATATAGTTCATATTGTGCTATTTGAACTATTGTATTACTTAAGGAGCCACGTGCTGTGATAGAGACTCAGCGGAAGCAAAAGCGTTGGTCTTAACTAGTGTCAGCGCTTGACGCTTGTGCTTCCGGCGGGGTCTAGTGGCGTATAGTTTAAGCCTTTCAGCCTGTTTTCTTTTATATTATTAGTAAGAATAGCAGTTTATTTATATATTTTTTGTTTGTATTTTATTAGGGATATTTAATTATTATATATTTTGTTGTTATTTTGTATTGTGTATAGATATTCGGTGTGAGGAGTTCGGACGTGTGCGAGTGTGAATGTGACGTGTGAATGCGTGGCTGTGAGAATAGTTGGTTATTGTTAGGGTTTTATTTAACAAATGTCGCCGTCATTGTTCCTCTGGTGTTTGTGTTAGGTTTGTGTTAGTGTGGGTTGGGTGTGTCTTGAGCGGTAGCGCTCATAGTTCGCACCCCGGAAGCGGGGTCGTGACATATGTGAAGAGACTTTCCTTGAAAGATGTGAGTGAACCTGTGTGTGTTAAAACCTAATTTTAAGGGTTTTCAACCTCTTTTTTTCTGTTTTCCTTTTGTGTGTGTTATGTGCGCTGGCAGTTTATTCCAAAAAGGGGCGCCCGAGACAAAAAGGGTACGTGGTTTTAAATAAATCTATCATCGGGCGTGGTGTGATGAAGTTACGCCTTGATGTTGAATAGCCTGAAGCTGCCTTGGTGAAGAGTATTCTGGGTGGATTTCATTTCAAATTGTATACATGTGTGACATAGCCGAGGGGAGGTGAATGATGTTGCAGGTGGTGTGTGTTGTTTTTTTACAAAAGGAGCTAACTCTTGTTCATGGTTCCTTTATTGCTTATAGCAAACAAAAGAAAAAAGCAATACCTGCAAAGTAAAATAAAACGATTTAAGTAAAAAAAAAACTTTAAAAAAACTATGAAAATGTCATGCACCAGTATCAAACCATAAACTAATCAAATGAGCTATGCCAAAGCAGTACTAATAAAACCATGCTAGGAATGCTAATCTCTAAATAATCAAAGACTAAATACTAAAATACATACATAAGGAGGCCAATAAACGCAATATAGCTTTACAGAAGCGAGTCACTATGATTTCGAATCATAGAGGTACGCTACCGCAAATATGGCCACAAGCAAGCACCTGACTAATAACTACACTAGCGGTAGCATGACAGATGCGCTACAATAGATATCTTAGAGGCGGGCAGCTGCATGCAGACGGTTTAAACAAGCATAGCAGCCACATTCCCGTAGGATTCAGAATCTTAAGGGCGCGCAACTGCTTATGATGAAAATGCGTCAAAACCGGTTCAAAGCGACCAAATATAACCGAGGAGCTGTAATTAATATAACTAGTTACTAGTACTCAACTACATCAGCCACGTTCCCATAGGATCGAAGATCCTAGGGGTCCCGCCGATAAAGGTGGGATAGGGACGCAGACGCGTTCCCGTATGATCGGGGATCGTTGGGGCGCGCACCTGCATCCTTAGTAAAATCACATTTTGATGTGTAACCAACACAAAAAATATGAATAAAATAAAATATTTTAATAACTAAGTAATCGCATGGTCTGATAACGTCATGTAGCAGGTGGGAGGGGGGGGGAGGGGTGGGGGACGAGAAATATACGCACGATACTTTGAATCAGAAGAGATTCCAGCACGCCAGATTTACTTCCCTTACAAATATCTGGGGTCAAAGGATCTCTGCCTGACTCAAAGGGTGGAGATCCCAGGGGACAAGTTGCGTTGGTGGTGCGGGTAGTGGGAAACTCTTACAGCGCCTCCTCCGGGATCACCCTAGTCTAGGGCTTCTTGGCCTTTGTGAGGCACCCTCTTGCGTAATCCATCCGGACTAGCATAGAATCCCTCTATCCCAAGACCGTCCGTGCGTGGTCCATGGCCACATCCTCTCCGAGGTGACCCCCAAAACTGGGCAGCACTAGCCCCCAGGCTAAACACGGCGGATCTGCAGGAGAAACCTCGAAAATAAATTATTGTCCTGCTGCCTTGCAGGCCTGGCCGCTTGGCTGCGGAAAGGTTAAGAGAGGAAAACCCTGACATCAAAGCCCCCGTGTCTCCGGGGAAGGCTTTTGAGCCAGAGACTAGGACAAGGACAGTCTGATATAAAACCTGCCAGTTTCCCAGCTTGCTAGGCCATGGCAGACGAACCAAGGGTTTAAAGGGTGGGGCCAGTACTGCACACACTGCACTCCACCAAAAAGCTCCACCGCGCAGGCTTTAAGAAACGCCCACGGACCATGACACCGACCTTTCCAAGTCCTGTAGCGATGGGCAAGGGGCAACACGGCAGGTGAAAGATGTCACTGGAAGCCGCAGTCTCAAACCTGCATGCAGACGGTTCAGGATATTGGTCGCCTGATGTTGACAACGTCACTCGGCACACCCTGAACGACCAAGCAGCCTTCTCTAGGGACAGCACTGCTTGCTCCACACGGAGAGGGGCCTAGAAAAGGTGGCCTAACCAAAGCTCATCCCCTCGTAACCCCAATTGGCTAGCCGCGCTCAACGGGCATCTTCTCCTGCGGTCAGAAAACAAGAAAAAACAACGGATCCACTCTCATGACGACCACGACCGGACTCAACGTAGCATGCTGGAACATCCGAACCATGCTCGACACAGCAGACAGCGGACGTCCTGAACGTCGCTCCGCCCTCATTGCCCATGAATTGCGGAGGTTAAACATGTGGAAAGTACTGGTGAGAAAATAAGCAAAGAAACCTTGAGTTGTAAGGTCGTTGATAAAATTCAGTCATTGCAAAGTTACTTCGCTTTCATTGTCTATCAAGACTTATAATACAAAAGTATAAAAGGTCATGCAGAACTCTGTCCACTGTACTGTTCTCACGAACTATGCGTACAGAACTACAGTGTTTAGCTGATGGTGTGTTACTACTAGTATTTCAGTCTTTGTTATTTTCCCAACAAATGTCAGAAATGGGTGCAGAATACGCGCAGGGAAGATCTGTTTGGACTGTCACTTGCTGAGATGCGTGCACGTTCCTGCAGGTCGTGCAGTGCCCATTTTGAAAACAGCCAGTTCACGTGTGCCACGCAGAGGAGCAGGCTGCTGTGGAATGCTGTGCCGACTTTTTTCGGTGCCCAACACACCCCCACAACTAACAACAAAGAGACAGCCACCCAGGACGAGGGATACTGTTACAGCTTCAGAAGTGCCGCCTCACAATCAGGCACGCATGTCACTGCAAACAGGTACTTTCATTGAATAAATATGAATCTGATTTATAATTTGTAAGCTGAAAATTTTAATTTATAAAAGAATTACCTAAAAATGACAGCATAAAAGATCAGTTGTGTGAGTTGTTTTCACAACTGTGTTCGTAAAATCTGTGGACTATTAAAATCATACAAGCAGATTTTAAATGTGGATGAATTTTTGATGGCCTTTTTGTGTTTGTTCGCGCCTGTATGTGTTTGTGAAAATACATTTCTTGTCAGTCAGATGAAATGTGAATTGATTTCTTGATCTGAGTAAATATGCTGTTGATTATAATGATATCATTACTGATTTAATGCATGGATGCTTGTGTGTGTGGTGTAGATGAGTCCAGTGGAGAAACTGATGTGGGGGGAACTGAAGCAACAGGTGGTCACGACAGCGATTCACCAAGAAAGCAGGCTTTGAAGAAAAGTCTCAAAACTGTGCGCAACAGATTATACTGCCTGCAGAAGAAATGTAAGTTACGACAGAAAGACGGCAAACAAGGAAAGAAAAGACATTAACACTTAAAGAGAAGAAGGATGCAGCAGTGAAGAGCTTGGCCCATTTTTTGCTTGATTCGTGTGTTCAGTTTATTTCAGCACTATCTATCTATCTATCTATCTATCTAATCTAATCTAATCTAATCTAATCTAATCTAATCTAATCTAATCTAATCTAATCTAATATAATCTAATCTAATCTAATCTAATCTAATCTAATCTAATCTAATATAATATAATATAATCTAATCTAATCTAATCTAATCTAATCTAATCTAATCTAATCTAATATAATCTAATCTAATCTAATCTAATCTAATCTAATCTAATCTAATCTAATCTATCTAATCTAATCTAATCTAATCTAATCTTATCTAATCTTATCTAATCTAATCTATCTAATCTATCTAATCTATCTAATCTATCTAATCTATCTAATTTAATCTATCTAATCTATCTAATCTATCTAATCTATCTTATCTATCTTATCTAATCTATCTAATCTAATCTATCTAATCTATCTATCTAATCTATCTAATCTATCTATCTATATCGCGTAGTCTTGCCGACCGTTGGGGCACCACTGATGACTTAACAACCAGCTCCCTCCATTCCTCTCTGTTCTCTGCCATTCTCAGCGTATCGCCCAGCTTCAGTCCTGTCCACTCAGCACAGTTGCGTGAAATACACAAAAAAGAAACAAGGCCGGAGATGGACGGAGACAGACAAAACAACAGCTCTATCTTTGTCTCATGCAAGCCCCAAGACATAGCGTAAGCTTGCAAAAATCTTTGTCCTCCTGTCAGTTCAAGCTTACGGAAAACTATGCAAAAGGTTTCAGTCTGCCCCGGCTTTAATGCCAAGATTCTGAAAGCGCTTCAGATTAAAGTGTCTGTACTGCCGCCAAAGTCAGATCTGTGTGTAATAGTACTAGATCAAATGACAATACAAGAACAAGTCGCCTACAACAACAACAACAACAACAACAAAAACCGTGACCAAATATAAGGGGCAGAGGATTTGGGGGAGGATGAGAGGAGGATGAGAGGACAAAGCTTGTGGCAAACCATGCGACTGCCTTTGTTGAAAGAGGTTTAGTTTCCCACTGGAAGCAGCCGATAGTCTGGTGGGGGAGGAGGGGGTTGTTGGAGAACAAAATTCTGATCAGTGATGATATGCTTATCTGTTTATCTGGTAATGACTTTTAGATCTAAAGGCTTCGTTCACATGATGCGGGAGTAGTGGAGGGCATGACTGTGACTCATGGTATTGTCTGTTGTACGTCTTATGATAATTCAGCCTAATGCGTATATGCATGTTGACCTACTATTTCGTGTATGATGAATAATTTTCTCATAACTTTACATGTGTTGGGTGGAGGGATGAATTGAGAGGAGGAGAAAGAACAAGTAATTAGTGATGATTTCTTATTAATCTCTTTCAATCTTGTGCACACGTCAGGTACTGTTTACAGTTCCTAACGGGTGTATGCATAAGGTGGTTAGCGTGGCCTGTGTATAATCACTATTTGGTTTTCTTGATAATACCTGCTGCAAGTTGAACGTGTATTAATAAACTGATATTCTTGTGAGATTGTTCAAAACAACTGATGTTTGTTGTAAATTATTTCTTATTTAGTCCTGTGCTAGTGGTTTGTTTGTAATGTGTGTGTGTGTGTGTGTGTGTGTGTGTGTGTGTGTGTGTGTGTGTTTGTGTGTGTGTGTGTGTGTGTGTGTGTGTGTTTGTGTGTGTGTGTGTGTGTGTGTTTGTGTGTGTGTGTGTGTGTGTATGTGTGTGTGTGTGTGTGTGTGTGTATGGTTTTCGCCTGCGCAGTGAGTTATATTATAAATATGAGAAATGCGCCATATAAGTACAATGTATTATTAGTATTATTTTTATATTGTGACGCATTGTAAAAGGAAAAGTTACCGAACTTTTTCACTGCCGAGAAAAAGTGAACAACACCCAACTACAAGAGGCATAGATCCTCATGATCCCCCGCAGTCGCGGGGGCTCATGCGGATCTATGCCTCTTGCTGAGACCAATTTATGTCTACGTTCTTTGGTTTTTAGGCGTTGAATAAATAAAGATTTCAGAAACATAATATCCTTCCAGTGGCAGGTTGACATTGGACAGAAATGAAGTAAATTATACAAAGCAGTTCTCACAGGAAAGCAAACACCTCATAGACACGGACTCTAAATTAGATGAATGGTAATTTCCTATAATCCAGAGACAAGGCCGCTACTTCAGAGTCCTTGTACTGTACAACAGACCAAGGGGAATTACTCAGCGCTGGACAGACGAAGAACAGTTAGATCACCTGCAGGGGATCTAACTGTTCTTCGTCTGTCCAGCGCTGCAGGGGATCTAACTGTTCTTCGTCTGTCCAGCGCTGAGTAATTCCCCTTGGTTTGTTGTACAATTCTGCCAGCGCTAGCCTCACCTATCTGGTTTGTGAGTATCCTTGTACTGTACACTTTGCCTGCAACTGAGCGACTGTCGTAATGAAAATGTATGGAGTTTTTTGTTTAACTCATTCAGCCCGACGCACGTATTTCCCAAATTTTGGAGGCGTCATCTATCGACTATGCACCTGCTGCACCGACGCCAAGCTAATCTGGCACTACCCTTGAATTATCATAGTCACATTACATTTCACTATATACTTAGTTTTTTTTTTTTTTTGTATTTTGTCTCCTAGTTTTGTAGCAACGGCAGGTTTGAAAAATGGCTATGCCTGTGACGATGTCAATGCCTCAACCGTTGATAAATAAAGCTTCATTGAATCATTGAATCATAGTTGCCCCATCTCCTGCTGTAGTGCGTCAGGGCTGAATGGGTTAATCCATTAAAAATATGTACACAATTTTTTTTAATAAATCGTAACAAATGTTGTAAAAAAATCTATATGGTTTTTACTACAGTGAGACGTACGATGTACCGGCATTACGATACTCTGTCAATACAGAATGCACCGTACATTGGGTTCTGGACCGTGGAGAAGTTCAGACAAACTAGACCAGACCATCAGCCTCCACTGTCTCGCGCCAGCCTTCACTGCATTGTTTCACTTCACCTGCACCCAGCCATCGCCGTGCTGTTCACGACCCGTCCCTTGTTGGATTATCGTCCCGTATGCAAATCCAATATCCTGTGGGCAGTCATGACCATCACAGATGACAGAAAGTCCACGAACGTGTGGAAAATGTCCTGTTTAGATAAGATATGTAGGCTGGTCTGTGATTGTGGACCTTACGGCTACAAACCTTAAGGTCCTAAATCACGGACCAGCACCACATGTATATGTGTGTTTCTTAGGAAATCGACTAAAAGCTGAAGTGTGTTGTGACACTGCGTGTAACAAAGAAAAGTAAAGCTTACAAATAATTGAGTTGTTTTGGTTTTTGTTTTAAGGCATTCAGCCCTGACGCACTACAGCAGGAGACAGGTCGACCATGTCAGCGCCAAGCTAATCTGGCACTGCCCTTGAATTATCATGGTCGATTCATTTCCTGCAATAGGTGTATAGTCGATAGATGACGCCTCCAAAATTTGAGAAATGCGTGCGTCGGGCTGAATGAGTTCAACAGAAAGACCAGAATTCACGAAATTCGAATAGTCGCCAAGAAATTATTACAATTTGTTTTTTTCTAAGAGAAATCAAACAATATCTTTTTAAGCCGAGGGGGGCTGGATCCGCCCCAGATAAAGTATTTTTGTAGTGTGTTGTGTTGTGCTGTGCGGTGCGGTGCGGTGCTGTGCTGTGCTGTGCTGTATTGTACTGTACTGTATTGTACACAATATTCTAATGTGATGTGCGCTTGTCAGCCTTCCTTCTCACGGCGCTAACCCATTTTGCCCCGACAGTATTCTGCGGGTGACGGATCAGCCATGATAATTCAAGGGTAGTGGCAGGTTAGCTTGGCGCCATCAGGCGCCAAGCCGGCTAATCTGGCACTACCCTTAAATTGTCATGGTCGATCTATCTCCTGCAACTGGTACACAATTTGGGAAATGCGGCCTTGGGGTTACATCGGTTAAAACACAAGTAACTAATCAATCCCACGAGAAAGTGGAAGAAGTGATTATTGAACAATATGTCAGATCTGTGTACACATGCATCTGATTTAAAAAGTCCCCATCTACACCATCCGCATGGAACGCATAACGAAAGGAAACTTACCGGTGGGCGGGCGATTCCGCAGTACGATTTGTGTGTCTGGTCGTACAGCCGGTTTGTCACCTGACATTCAGTATTGGGTTCCCTTTAATATCATAGGCACTAAACGTAATACTCTACTACTACTACTACTCTTCCCACTACTACTGCTACTTGACTACTGCTGCTATTGCTAACACTGGTCCTACCTCTACTGCTCTAATACTGCTACTTCTACTGCTCTAATACTAGTGCATTTACTGCTATTATATAATATACGTGCGGCGTGTCGTCGTTTTGGTAGTGATCATATATTATATGATCACTACCAACACGACGACACGCCTCACGTCATAATGGCGGACTCGACTGTGTTACTCTCTCTTACATGTAGCAGTACATATTCAAATGAGGACCAGTGTTTAAACACAAATCCAAATCTTCTGCCTTCTTTGGCATTTTGTACAGAGGCAGTATGCTGCAATTTTCTTGAAATCGATAAAAGACTCAGAAAGAACGAGTACAACTGGACGCACTGAAGTAGGGATTTCATAACACCTTTCAACAACAACCAAGAAATTGTTGTGCTTGCAAGAGTAAATGCAAAGACAACATCTGCACAACAACCTGTGTTTTCTGGGAAAGTACAAAATTGACAGCGTTTCTATAGCTCAACCAGTGCCAAAAAGTGCCCTAGAAAGTGGGACATTTGCTTATAAAATTAAACTGATTGATTTGAAATGTTGTACTGTCTGGAAGAGTAATGTTTCTTGTATACATACCCGTTCTTGAAAAGATAACTGCTTGCGCCGATTGCCTGAAATGTGACTTTTATGAAACACAGTGTGAAAGGGGCACATGTAACAATAGTCATAGTATTTACTATATCAAGTGGATAAATAACCTTCATATAAAGCCAGAGATCATCTCTAACAGTAATATGTAGGTTTCGTTAGAGATCTGTAATATTAAATGTATTGTCCAGCATTTGTATATAGTATATAGTTACGGTATTATTGTGTCTGATGTTGCGACCGACGTTTCCCAGCTTTTATCAATTGAAAAAAGCACACTTCTGAGCAAAAGACAGATTTAACTCATTCGAGACGAACGGCATCACGTATCCGGATGCCGTTCGTCTCGAATGAGTTAAGATCACAACTCATTTAATTCTAGCAATAAACTCATGTGTAAAACGAAAACTATCCTATGACATTGTGTTTATTATCGCTATGGTAAATTTCTGTGTCGGTTGTTACATTCAGAGTTGGACAAAGTATGTTAGCGTTCCTCTCTCGTGCAGACACGTCCCTAGGTGAGGGCGGGTTTTTTCGAAGCCCAAAACAAAAAAGCAATATAATCCATGAGTGAACATACCTTTATATGATCATTTCTTTTACAAATCAAACCCTATTAGAATAAGCCTTTCGCCTAATTGCAGTCAATGACTTCACCGAGATCTGTCCTTGCAAACATCTGTTACAATCTTTCACAAGCTATTTGATACAACTCGCACGCCTTTCCCGACCATGTGTTACAAGGTTGTACCAGTTTAGGTATGTTACAATCTGTCGGAACCCATTTAACTCATTTAGCCCGACGCACGTATTTCCCAAATTTTGGAAGCGTCATCTAACGACTATGCATCTGTTGCAGGAGATGGATTGACGATGATAATTCAAGGGTAGTGCCAGATTAGCTTGGCGCCGACAGGCGCCAAGCTAATCTGGCACTACCTTTGAATTATTATGGTCGATCCATCTCCTGCTGTAGTACGTCAGGGCTGAATGGGTTAATACTACTCGCAATCTTTTCCTGACCGTGTGTTACTACCTGCAGGTACCAGACTGAGGGCGATCTGATACATCCCTAAGATGCTTTGTCAGGGTCAAATGGGCCAGTCTACCCCAGTTTGAAATGCACGCGCAAACGCATCAACCTGCCATGAGCTTAACTCGGGGTTCCAAGCGTAAACGCAATCCTGAACCAAAAGGTGACTCCCAAGCGTGTAAAATGCAAAGAAGTACCCAACGGAGAAAGACGCACGCTTAGAAAAGCCATTTACAACACAATTTATTATAGATTTCGGGTAAATACCCTCTTTTAAAATAGACAAACAAACAAATAGAGAGATCACCAGCCTCCGTAGCGCAGTGGTTAGCGTGTCGGACTGGCGGCCGGGACATCCGGATTCAAATCCCAGCCGAGCCAAGCGGGATTTTTCCTGCCTGGGTCGGCTCCTACCGAGAGCGGGTGTGCTATGGACCCAATGGGAAGGCTGATGCCACGCAGCCGAGCCTCACCCACTTCACGGGTGCGATTTTGGGGGTGCTACCCGGGTTATGACACATCGCAAGATGTGAATTATTACACGGCGGGCACCGCAGGTGTCCGCAGTTCCCGGGCCTGGACCAGGATATTTATGACAAGAAGCGTTGAATGCGGCCCGGCCCCGTCACGCAGTCCCCAACCACATGGACCACCATGGCATCCTCATCCTCATCATCCTCATCCTCATCATCATTCAAAATGAAAAACGCTGTTCCAAGGCAAGTCTCCGTCTCATGGTGACCTCAGCCCAGTTCTCCAGGAGCACTAGGTGCGCGGTTGTCTTCGGCCAGACCCTGCTGCTGTGCGTGGAAGGACGTAGTGCTTGACTCGCCACCTCTGAGGGGAGCTCCCACTCGTCGACTCCGCGACTAACAAACAATGTCGTAAGTAGGGGGAATAGTAGGTGTGGTCACCTGAAGACCACACTGAATACCACCGAAGTGACTCGGCAGCAGTGCGGAGGGAGTCCCCTACTACCTGACGTATATAGCTGCAGGACCGGGAGTCTGGCTGGAATAACTAGCGGGCCTGGGTCAGCACACTGGGGTTGATGGGGATAAGCGGCGCGAGAAGAAGACCTCTGAGGTCGACAAAGGAAACTTGGAGCAGCAAAAAAAAATATTAAAAAAATGAAAATAAACAGAGAGATCAGTCGCTCTTCTTTTTTACGTACTTTTGTTTTTATTTTATATTATTTTACGTCACATCCTTCAGTTGCCACATTCCTTCTGCGATAAATGAAGATAAGTAGCGACTGTTCTCTCTATTTGTTTGTTTGTCTATTTAAAAAAAAAAAAAACTCCCCCCGCCCCAACACCTGCACCCCTGGTCCCCGCCCGCCCCCTCCCCACCCGCCACCCCCTTCAGTTGCCACATTCCTTTTGCGATAAATAAAGAAAAGTAGCGACTGATCTCTCTTTGTGTGTTTATTTTGAAAAAAAGGTATTTATCATAAATATTAATAAATTGTGTTGTAATTGTCTTTTGTAAGCGTGGTTTTTTTTGTGTTTTTTTTTTCTCCGTTGGGTACTTCCAAGCGTAAACGGCCTAAACAAAAAAGTTTTATTATCACTCACCTCCCCAACCCCCGACCCGCAACCCTGCCCCCTCCCACCTCCCCCGCTACCCTCCACCCACCCACCCACCCCCCTCCAAGCCCCCTAGTTCCTATGCCGCTACTGAACTGCCTAACCACATTATTTTGAAAGGAGGAAAATAAGTCTATTTTGTTCAAATCCTTTCAAAGGTTGCTGTATAAACAATCAAATTATGCCTGAACTCGTGGTATTCGAGCCAATATACCCGTTAAACCGATTTGACATAAAACAGGGATTATACGACATTGGTGATAAATTACGTTAAACCATGGTTAGTGATGATTTACGAACCTCGACTTCCTTTTGACACACATTTCTGGTTCCACGGCACAGTCTCGAAGCCAGACGTGTGTCACAAATAAGTCTTGTTTCGTAAGTATACACCACTCGTGCTTCACAATTTACGAAAACATGTCGTTTTATAATTATGTCGTTTCTAACATTGGATCATTTGTACTCATCGACGAAAAAAAATGGTTTTACATAATCTTGTCGCCGCATTGCTTTCTGTGGTAAAAATACTGCCGGCGAAAAGACTGTGGGTAAAATGGCTTCCGTTTTTGGAAAAAGCCAGCACGCAAAAAACACAGTGGAATGCCTCCGATATAGGCAAAAGGTCCAACGCCGCAGTTTTACAAAAGTATAGTGCCACACACTCTGAGACCAATACGTCCACGCCGTGAACGACTTTCAGCAAAAAGACTCATTCAGCCCGACGGCCGTATTTCACAAATTTTGGAGGCGTCATCTAAAGACTATGCACCAGTTGCAGGAGATGGATCGACCATGATAATTCAAGGGTAGTGCCAGATTAGCTTGGCGCCGACAGGCGCCAAGCTAATCTGGCACTACCCTTGAATGATCATGGTCGACCCATCTCCTGCTGTAGTGCGTCAGGGCTGAATGGGCTAACACTGACTGAAATCCCCAAATTTTGAAGTTGATCTCTGAAGGCCTGTAGTACAATTTTAGAGGCAGATCGAGCATAGTAGTGCAAGGGTGGTTCCGGAATAGCTAATTGGCGCCTATGGGCGCCAAGCTACTCTGGCACCACATAAAATAATAATAATAATTACGGTATTTATAATGCGCTTATCTTATAATAATTATATCTCTAAGCGCGCACTCACAACTCGCACACGCATGCGCACGCTTTAGACAATGACTCACGTAACACAAATAGTGAAAATACATTACGACGGTCAGCTTGGGGTGGGGAGTGTGGTGATATAGTGCTAGAACTGTTGAAAGAGGTGAGTTTTGAGGGTGGACTGGAAGGAGGAGAGCGAGTGTTTCTGACGGAGAGAGAGTGGGAGAGTGTTCCAGGTGGATGGACCGTATACTGAGAAGGAGCGGGGGCCGAAAGTGAACCATCATGATATGAACCATCAATCTTGATCCATGCCTTGCTGTGGTGTATCGGGGCTGAATGAGTTAACAGTTTTCTTTGTGTAGTGTGTAGTTATCAACACGATGTTTTTCATACCTATCTCTGCAGATCACACTTTCTGAGATAAGTATAACAAACTTTGGTAGGGTTCGGTATATTAGTTACATAAGTGATACATCGATGCTGTTCCACGGAGCACCTTTGGCACAGGCTCATCTGCATATTTTGATAGCCATTTTTTTTTTAAAAAGAAAGAAACGATATATGAACAACTTAAACTGAGAGCCAGTTTGCCTTTAATTTGAAAATTTTCATTTGAAAAAAAAAGATTACAGGTTGTTTAAATAAAAGTAATAAAGTAATAACAGACCATCGACGGCTTATGGCAGCTGTCCTTAGGAAGGCTATGACAGCCAGAAATAGTCGCGTATGTGAGTGTGTTTTTGATTAGTGATACTAGCCACGACAGATCAAGTTAGTGTAGTGTTTGGATAGCGTGTCGCCTGGTGACCAAGTTTGCCAAGCACTATTCTTCAGCTGTCACGGTCGATCTGTCTGTGTGCGTCAGCCTAGCAGTTCATGCGCGTCAGGGTGTAGGCAGGGTCCATCCAGGCTTGCCATTGTACGGTCAGGGTGCAGCTGTTTTTCTGCACAAAAGAAGAGTGTTAATTTGATAAATTTGTCCCATGCCGCATTTCCCAAGTTTAGGAGGTGTCACGTAACTACTATGTATGAGTTGCAGTAGATGGATCGATCATGATAATTCAAGGGTAGTGCCAGATTAGCTTGGCGCCATCCGGCGCCAAGCTAATCTGGCACTACTCTTGAATTATCAGGCTCAAATCATCTCCTGCTGTATTGCGTCGGGATGAAATCGATTAACTCCAAAACTGCCAGTAGACGCAGTAGACCAGGAGCGTGTTGTGGAAATCCCTGTCATTTCAACACTGAAGATGCCCTAGAAACATGTATACAGCGTGGTTTGAACAAGAGACACAGATCCTCAACTGCTGAGGCCCTAAGGGTCCATATCCTTGGCATATGAATTGTCTACGTTGTCGGCTGCAAACGGGTTAAAAAAAATTACAAATTGTGTGCTCATGCTGATTACTTTTTCTGTCTCTATGTTGTAGACATAATGACTCATAAGTCATTCAACTCTGTTTCAGAATGTTTTCCTAGGACAGATCAGTTACCTCGAGTAGGAGGGGGTGGGGAGGTTTCAACTTTTTGTTTGGGACCTTCAGCCTGATGATACAAACGGCATTCCCGACGTTAGACCTTGCTTCTAGCGGCGGAAATCGGCAATATATCAAACAACGGGGAGGGGGGAAGGGGCAGTGGGGAGGGGCAGGGGGGAGGGGGCCTGTGTGTGGGAACTCGCCAAAATTTGAAACGTGGAGGAGGATGGGGGGGGTGGGGGGCTCCAAACACCCCTGAAAGAAGTGTGGAGAAAAGGCGCGTGCGTGTTAAGACTCTTACCGTTCGCCGAAATATCAAACAACGAAGGAGGTGGGGGGGGGGGGGGAGGGTGTGCGTGTGCCTGTGTGAAAACTCCCCAAACTGTTAAATGGGAAGGGCGGAGGGGGGGGGGGGGGGCAAACACCCCAAAAGTGACTACGTTATTGCATTTTAAACAATTTAGGGTCGGATAAGGGGGGTGGGGGGTGGGGCGGAACCCCTGGTACCCCCCGCCCTCCCCCCTCCCAGATCAGCCCCTGTGTATCCCCTGGTGGTTTTTTTTTTTTTTTTACAGTACCGGTGGCCGCAGCTACTAGTGGGTTTAACCCCTTCAGTGCCGGTGGACGCAGGCTGTGTATCTGAAGTCTTGGTTAATTTAACACGAATGATTCCGGACGCTCAGGAGGATCGATGCCTCTTGCAGTTGAATTATGCTCACTCATTCTCGGCAATTAAGAGGTTAACAAAGATTGCAGAGGCACAGTTTGCGTTGCGTCAACCTGCACTGAACAGGTCAAATCATTCAGTCACTTCCTAAAGGGGATCTATCAGGCCAAAAACTATATTTACTATGCCACGTGTCTTTGTAATACACTTTGCATTCATAGATTTCTTTGTGAGTAGAGTTATCTGACGTCTCTTGAAATACACGTGCAAGTGGCACGGCAGATCCTCTTGAGCTACCTCCCCCCCCGCCCCCCCCCCCCCCTCCCACCCAACCTAAAAAAAAAAAATATAAATAAATAAATAAATAAATAAATAAATAAAACTAAAAAATAAAATATATAATTTTTTTTAATGAAAAGACTCATTACTTGTGGAAGCTTAACAAAAATTCCATAGTTTGCAATTTGAAGCATATATATCCATATCTGTAGTAAATGCTTTGAGACGCATGACAAGACATCAGCAAGAGGCATAGATCCTCATGAGCCCCAGCAATTGCGGGCTCATGAGGATCTATGCCTCTTGCCCTCTTATAATCTCCTGCTTTTTTATGGCTTCACTCTTCTTCTCAGGCAGGGGATTGGTGAACCCATTCGTTGCGAGTCATCACGACCAGCATTTGCGTGAAGATCACAAAATTTACACCATTACAATCTACTAGCAATACAAATTAATTTGATGCAAAAAATATCGTTGTAGACCTGTTATTAAGCGAGAAACATGCATTTAAAGTTGATCACTCGAACTGACCCAAGATGACCCCTTGCACTCTTTTCGGCCTGTAGCTCCATTCGGCCAAAAGCGACTTAAGGTCCCTTTCTTGGGAACAGGTCATCTGCGACCACCAATAGGCAGAAAGGACATAGGACCTGTGAGGGTGTATGTCTCTTGCAGCTGGAGTAGCGGTTGTCTTGTCTCAGTAGTGAAGGGGTTAAGAATGACGCGTGTACAATCTTACGGGACTACAGGACTTACCACGCCGCCGCGAGCCTTGATGTTGCAGGCCTGGAGAGTGGCTGCTTCGCACCGGCCGGTCTTGCGGCACACGGACTCCTCCACCGGCACGTTGTAGAAGACGTAGGTCATGCCGGCAGTCACCTGTCAAATTACCATCGATGCACCATCAACTCTTGTCTTCTTTCAGTCTCTTTACATCTTTTCTCACTGGCCTGGCTCCATTTAATTTTTTTTTTTTTTTTTTTTTTTTTTTTTTGCCCTGGTCGTCCGTTCTCAAGGCATTACCAATTAAGGTAACATGTGATAAGTAGACTCCCTTATTAAATGTTACGATGACAACATTATTCGCTGAACAAAGCGCTCTCCTCCAAATGAATCTTTGGCCAATCACATTTCTCGGTACAAACACACCATATTCTTATATTCCTAGGTACTGACCGTATTCGAAACGGCGAAGAACAACAAGCTGGATAAATAAAAATTGAGGGGGGTACTCGCCAAAATAACTATGCACGCGTTGTATTCGGCCTATATTACCATTTTCATACAAAAGAATGACTAAAATGCGTTAAATTTTAAAAATATTTGAGAAAGAAATTCCACTCGAAAGCAGCTCGCGCGAGGTTGTTTACGGATAGTCGGAAGTATAGACAATAACGTCCCCTGAATCTCTACATCACACGTAAAGTTTGGGATACTTTCAAGGGTATACTTTAAGCTATTACTTTTTACAGTTGAAGACAAAATCGTTGTATCACGAATTAGGTTTTACCAGAGGTTCTTGTCGCCCCTCGGGTCCGGTCAGGGGTGGCAATGTCGGAGGTAAGAGTCTCGGGCTAAAGCCCTCGAATTTTACCTCCGACATTGATCCCCCTGACCGCACCCTCGAGGTGACAAGAACCACTGGCAAAGCCTAACTCGTAATGCAACTAAAAATATCGCATGGTGGTAAAATAATAAACTAAAAATAACAGTAAACTAAAAACATAAGTTGACGATAGCTTCAGCATTTACTGCCTTCAGTAACTTACTTTAGCAGCCCCCAACCCATCCCCTTTTTTCTATGGTCAGTGGTAATAAAATGCACATTTTTTTCTCTCTTTTTAGTCCTTTTTTTCCTACCCACTCTTTAACTGGCCACTTAGCGATTTCGTAGACAAGATAAGTAGCGAATTGCAGACTTGTTTGTCTGCTTTTGCAAGTTAATATAAATAATATTAATTCATCAATAATATTATCCCTTTACATCCTAATACGCTCTCATAGGAGATAAATATGACCATATGGGGCGGTCCGTGGCGCAGTGGTTAAGGCGCCTGCCACCATAGATAAAGGTGCGAGGTTCGATTACGGGTTCCGGCGTCGGACTTTTCTTCTCTTGTAAGTGTCACCGTTAATTCGGGCGGATCGTCGGGGGTTCTTTCTCCGGGTACTCCGGCTCTTCTTCCCCCGCCACTGTGGTACGGTTTCAGGCCACTTTATAAAATGTCAAATACAAGCGATCAAAATTTCCGAAACCTCAGTAGCTGAGCTGAGCTGACCCTTCGCACCATATGAATGTCCTGTGTTTGTCTTGTACTGTGTTTGTCTTCAGAGTGTATGTGTGTGTCACGTGAGCGTGCGTGTTGGATTCAGTTCGCGGCGCTTTGAGCCCATTCGCAGAAATATGAAAAGCGCCTATTTAATAACCGGTATTATTATTATTATTATTATTATTCAAGGGTGGTGCCAGGACAGCTTGGCGCTCAGGTGCGCCAGTCTGTCCTGGCACCACCCCTAAACTATCATGGTCAGTCAATCGTCGGAACTGAATTATAACCTCCATAGGACAACTCACTAATCTGAAAACAAAATCAACCTCAATGATGTCAAGAATAACATTTTGTTGTAATTGTGTTTCCTAGGCGTGTTTCTTTCTTCGTTTGGTTTTCCTCTGACAGTAAGACACACAGTCTGTCTGTCTGCCTGTCCGTCTGCCTGTCTGCCTGCCTGTCCGTCCGTCTGTCTGTCTGTCTCTCTGTGTATCTGTCTGCCGGCCTGTCTGTCTGCCTGTCTGTCGGTCTGTCTGAAGAAGAAGAAGAAGAAGAAGAAGATTTGTTTCCTTGCTTTGTTGCGTGTTTCCTGTAGGTCTGTTGCCCAGTCTAACTCTCACATTAACCCCTTCGCTGCCAGTGATTCGCGTGAAGAACACTAATTACATGCAACCAACAATAGGCATAGAAGACATAGGACCAGCAAGAGATGTAAACCCTCATGAGAGCCCGCAACAGCGGGCGCTCATGAGGGTTTATGCCTGTTGCAGCAGAGCAGTGATTGTCTTGTGTGTTCATTTCAGTTTTCAGTCAGTCTTGCTCTCCGAAAAAAAAAAAAAAAAAAAAAAAAAAAAAACCCGCGCCTCACCTGCTGTGTGTAAGTAACTGCAGAAGTATCACCAAGAACTCCATAGTTCAGGCTGTTGGACCTGGCGTTCAGGGCGCACACAGCGAAGTATAAAGCCCGGGTCACCTCGGCAGGGGCGCTGAACAAGGGCTGGGCGCCACTGACTCCTCCTACCCGCCTTCTGGCACCAGCCCTGGAGCAGGTTGGTCCATCCGTGACTTGGAGACGCTCGTTGCCACGCAGCCACACGCGGAACCACACATTCACGTTACAGACGTAGGTCTGCAGGAAAGGGGGGGGGGGGGGAAAGGAAACAGGACGGAAAGAGCCGTGAGTCACTAAACGACACTCAGTCGGGACAGATCACTCTACAAGAGAATATGGATCGACCATGACAGTTCAAGGGTGGTGTCAGAGTAGCTTGGCGCATCGAGGCAAGAAGCGTATGTACCTATGATGCCCTGCGGCTGCCATAGTATCCCAGCCTCTTGAAGCAAGGCGTTGTGGCTGTGCGAGTTAAATTGTCTTAACCTCGGACTAAGACTTGCTTTGACATGGACACTACCCTTCTTGCACGGGTCGCTAGGACTGTCCAGAATTTCGTCCGCGTGTCTGTTAGTTGAACAAATTCACTCTGCTCAAACATCGTATCAATATTTTTTGTAAAGTGTGAAAATTCAAATATTTTTTTTTTACTGAGGAAAGAAGTCATTTAAGGCGTCTGAAGTTCTTCAATAACAAACTGGCATGTTTTACTCATCGGAGACGTGTCGCGTACGGATACGCGTCTATTCGCCGTGTATCCGTTTGCGACACGTCTCAAATGAGCTAAGCCTGTAGAGTCAGCAAATTATCTTGACAGTTTTCCTTTCAACAAACGTAATTGATAGATCAGATTTCTTCCTTATCCGCCTCGTCGTTGTGAGTATACAAGAGACATAAATCCTCATGAGCCCCCGCCACTGCGGGGGCTCATGAGGATTTATGTCTCTTGCAGGGTCAATGTCGTAACAGGAACGAAGTCACGGTTTTCCTTACTGCGAGGGGCGGCCGGCACAACAATAATCGTGCTGTGCTTCTCCTTTGTGAATGGACTTTTCACCTCTGACACATTACACCCATCACATACATTCCGCTTCTCCTTTGTGAATGGACTTTTTACCTCTGACACATTACACCCATTACATACATTCTGCTTCTCCTTTGTGAATGGACTTTTCACCTCTGACACATTACACCCATTACATACATTCTGCTTCTCCTTTGTGAATGGACTTTTCACCTCTGACACATTACACCCATTACATACATTCTGCTTCTCCTTTGTGAATGGGCTTTTCACCTCTGATACATTACACCCATTACATACATTCTGCTTCTCCTTTGTGAATGGACTTTTCACCTCTGACACATTACACCCATTACATACATTCTGCTTCTCCTTTGTGAATGGACTTTTCACCTCTGATACATTACACCCATTACATACATTCTGCTTCTCCTTTGTGAATGGACTTTTCACCTCTGACACATTACACCCATCACATACATTCTGCTTCTCCTTTGTGAATGGACTTTTCACCTCTGATACATTACACCCATCACATACATTCCGCTTCTCCTTTGTGAATGGACTTTTTACCTCTGACACATTACACCCATTACATACATTCTGCTTCTCCTTTGTGAATGGACTTTTCACCTCTGACACATTACACCCATTACATACATTCTGCTTCTCCTTTGTGAATGGACTTTTCACCTCTGACACATTACACCCATTACATACATTCTGCTAGACCTCACCTTCCCATCCCTTACAAATTGCAACAAAATAGGGATCGACCATGGTAGTTCAAGGGTGGTGCCTGGAAATGCTTGGCGCCTTTTGGCACTGCCCTTGAACTAACATGATCGATTTGTCTCCTGAAGTGTAACTACCGCCGCCCACCCCCTCCCAGGCCAACCACCATCACGAGCCACCCCTTCACGTCCTAATTTGTTAATGGGTACGGTGCTTACACTCACCTGGCCCAACAAGAGTGTCAGGTACAGTTTCTCTCCAGCAACAACCTGCAAACAAAATTAATCATGCATCAGAAAATCCAACGTAAACCAACAACAACAAAAAATAAATAAATAAAATTAAACATACAAAAATACAATAAGTTTCGGGAAAAAAATACAGCACAATCTATTACATTTTTGGGTTAAAAGACACTTTCAACGTCGACATACTGACAAGAACAAATTGCACAAAGTAGGGTGAATTTATAACTGAAGGTTTGACTTCAAAGTTGAACTTTTCGCGTCATTTTGCAGCTGTACGTTTTGCACTTGAGCTGAAAGATGAGTAATGCATCGTTCTCTTCTCCATACGCAAAAGGGATAACTGGAGGTGTGACGTAAGAACTTAAGTTTTCACGTCACTGAGGTATTTTGCACTTGAACAGAAGATAAGCAGTGCATTGTTCTCTTCCCTAAATGTATGTTTTGAAAAGGGGTTAAACCCGAAACTTTAATAAATTGGTCTTTTAAATGTCCTTTCTAGACGTGCTTCTTTCTTTGTCTGAAATTTCTTCGCCTTTTACACTTGGACTTCACTTTTTTGGTCTGATTATTAACTCTTTGGCTTTCGGTTGCTGTAATTGTAATTCTCACAGGAATCATCGAGACAAAAACCGCTACCGACAGCCAAAAGGGTTAAAATTCGGGGCTGTCTCAGGAACTGTATTGTGGCCATTGGTCATTTCATAACCGACTCTAATGTAATCTAAATGTATCGAATACATACACGGGTCAGCCTCAGTATATCGCGGTGCCCGTAAGCCGAGTAGTCAGACCGCGCTATTAGTAATTTACTGATTGCGTTATTGTAGTTGAGAACGTTACAGACTTGTGAAGAAAAAACACTAAGCAAAGGGTCATCGGCCCGACGTCGGCCCGCGCGGGTCAGCTAAGGCTGACGTCTGCCCGAGGATCTTTGTACATACCCTGCATCCGTAGGATCTAGTGCTGTGCGCGTTAAATTTCAGATGCGGCGGTAAACTGTAGTGCGTAATATTGGGGCTGACCTAAAGGGTGCGTATGGCAAGAGTTGTCAATTAAATGTAGTGTTACGTGGTGGAGTTGTAGTCGAAGTATGATAAACACACCAGACACACACGCACGTAGAGTTCTTTTAAATAGACCTCATTCAGCTGCAATCCGTCAACCGTGGCTTAAGGATGTAGACAAAACTGGAGTAACAGTTCCAACAATATTTAATTCAGCGATGCGATATCCTCAAAGTAATGCTCTTTCAAATGCACAAACTACTGAATACAAAGTCTCTTCTGCTATGTCCTCACTACGACTCAAAGTTTCTCATACACAGCGTCTCTCGCAATAAACTGCGTATATCTACAACTGACAAATCAAGACAATGTACTAACGGGCTTTCCCAGCGCCCTCCTTATATACACTATCAAAATCTAGAATCTTCTACGGAAATCATGAACTCAAACAACCAGAACGAAACGCGCAGCCGAAACTCATTAACATGAATTTTCCAGAAACAATATATCAGGCTACAAAAACACGGCTGCTCACTTCAGCTCTAAATTCTAACGTATAATAAAGACACATAAAAGTATGGTATCCCTACCTATGATAGCTCAAAAAGGTACGAGAACATTCACCAAACAAAATAAAAGCTGCTCACTACACGCGCACAGGAAAAGTAGCGAAAATGTAGCGATGTCAGATGTCAACTAACCGACGTGACACTTACGAGGCCACCAGACAGTGCGACCTGTCTACAACGTTCCGGACTAAACTTAACAAAACGAAATCGGCTCTACTCACGAACAAAAGAAAATCTTACTAAAAAGGCACGAAATCATAACCGTGATAGCTCAAATAAACAACATATCGTTACCTACGAAAACACATGTACGCTCTCACAGGAAAACACAACCACAATCGTAACATGTAGTGCGATCAAAAACACAACATCCAGAACAAAGGATGGCAGCTAAACGTGCACTGTGACAGGAAATAGCACGCGCACACACACACACACACACACACACACACACACACACACACACACACACACACACACACACACAGACAGAAAGACAGACAGAGAGACAGACAGACAGACAGAGAGAATGAATGAGACTTTATTTATTTATTTATTTACTTATTTTATTATTATTTATTTCTCAAGGATGGAAACAATAGGCGCAGAGGCTTCTTTTCGTGTTTGTCCTTGCTAAACTACAACATTTAAAACAGCTTGTTAACAGCACAAACAAGCGGCTACACCCACAGGTCACTTACGTTACATTCCGATATAAGTTCACAAGTCGCTGAAGGTTACAATCGCGCGCGCGCGCACGCACGCACGCACGCACACACACACCACACACACACACGCGCGCGCGCGCGCGCGGGCACGCACGCACACATCGATTGACAGGGCCTTCGGGGGTGAGGGGTGCGATGTAAAGTGTGTATTTATAGACAGCGACTGCGCGCTTGACTTGTTCAATGGGAACTAAATCAAAAGAGAGGCTAAGTAAATGTGGGCGGAGCTGTAGCTTTTGGCGTGTTATGATTAGCATGCTTTTTGTTTAGATTGATTAACAAGCATTTTATTATTTTTGCACCACAGTGAGACCTCCTGAAGGCCAAGCTGAAGATTGCTTGATATTTCAGGTACAGTTTTTCTGCCCGCGTGAAGAGTTGAATCATCGGCAAACATGTCACATTCGGTATTTGGATTCGATATATGAAGTAGAAGATCGTTTATGAACAAACAGAAGAGTAACGGTCCTTGTATGGATCCCTGGGGCACGCCATACTCAACACGTCTTTCAGAAGAGAAGGTATCATTAATGTACACAGTTTGAATTCTCCCTATGATTTATGAACGAAAGAATGAGAGTGTCCCTGGGCTGTTATTGTTAAAGTAGCAGTCTAGTTTCTCTAATAAAATTTCGTGGTTTATAAGGTCGAACGCTTTTTTTTCAGGTATACAAAGACAGCACCAGACATTTTGTTTCTGTTGATGTTGAGCAACCAAATGTCAATCATATGAAGCAAGGCAGTGTGACACGAATGTTTAGGGCGAAAAACAGACTGATATTTATTCAGTTGAGACTTTTCTTCCAGGAATGAAAAAGAGAGAGAGAGAGAGAGAGAGAGAGAGAGAGAGAGAGAGAGAGAGATTCCGTAGGCCATCGGCCCATTAGAATTGGGGGAGGGGGGGGGGGGTGAGTACAATGACAAGCGATCGAAACGCGACAAATGTACAGTGGAGTCATGTCATGGTTGGCCATGTCTGGAAATGTCCATATTACCGATCAGTCCGCCAATCAGGCATTCACAGTACCGACACTAGTTGATGTAGTAAATGGTTCACTCTAACAGCAGTCTGACCAGCTTAGCAGTCATGTCCAGATCCATGTCCATCTCCATGAAGTGATAATCGTATTTAGGATCGTCCACTTGCGGCCATCTGTAGAGACAGGAGAGAAGATAATCTTCGCAGACTCTACGAGGCTGATTGTTTGATGAAGGCTTGATGAACCAACCACGCTCTTCAGTTTTGCAGTCATAGTGTAGCACAATGTCCTCGCTTTCACATATCAACACCTCCCTTCCACCACGTGTGTCAACCACTCCCTTTCTGATACACTTGTTACGTCTGGTGTCACGCAACTGTGTCAACTTTGGTCTCTGTCAATGAATCCACGTAAGTCTTCAATTCTTCTGCATCGTAACCTAGCTCTGTTGCCAGACGCTCTAGGTACAGTTCCTCTGTCTCATCACCACTGTTTTCACGTGACTGCATTTTGTCTGTACACAACACACTGCGGCCTAGTTGCATCTGTCCGCACGCATCACTGGACACAATAGTACAGGTACCATTACAAGACATGCGTGCGGCACTTGCTGAACACAGTGTGTCGTCTGTCAGTGCATTCCGTCCTGACTCAGACGATGTGTCATAATTAGTACAGTCGGGGCTTGGCATAAACAGATCCGAGGGAGAATTTAAAAATTGACTTGCCTGTAACGCCAAATGTCTCTGACCTTGTTTTTTGTCCCTATCATTAGTTTTGTCACACTGAGAACCTAGGTGTCATGGTGATATTGTTATTGGCGATATTGTTGTCACTCACGTTGTTGATGACTGTGGCGTTGTCACTCGTTGTTGTATCGTGGTTATTTTCGCTGTCAGTGGCCGTGGTTACGGTATCAGTCTTAATGGCATCTGACTGCTGTGGTCGTTGCTGTAGCTGGGCAGGTCGTTGAGCTGCACGCTGCTGGTCGCGACGTACTTGGGCTGCGGCTTTCCTTCGCCAGTGGCCGGTTGGTAATGGCGCAGTCCCGTCTTATTGACAGCTAGTGAGGCGGAGAACAACCACGAAATGTTCTCCCTCTCCGGTCACCTTCCAGGAGACAACACGGTGGTCCGTCATCAGAGTGGCTAGTAGTTTCTCTACAGCAGTCGGTAGACCAGTAGCTGGCATCTTGACTTGGTTACACGCGCTCAAAGTCGCAATTTCGGGAGACCTGAAATTTTGTGTTCACACGCCATGCAAGGGCAGACCACCGAGGTGGAGAGAGAGAGAGAGAGAGAGAGAGAGAGAGAGAGAGAGAGAGAGAGAGAGAGAGAGAGAGAGAGAGAGAGAGAGAGAGAGAGAGAATGCGCTTGGTTTAAACAATGACAAGCAAGGCAGAGTTCTCCCCCTCTCTCTCTCTCTCTCTCTCTCTCTCTCTCTCTCTCTCTCTCTCTCTCTCTCTCTCTAATAAAGTGAATGACACTGACAAAGATGTACTGCTGTTAGGTGATTTTAACATTGACTTACTGAAAACAAATCCCACGTGGCAATCGACAACAACTCTTTTTGGTTTGAAGCAACTAGTCCAAGCTCCTACTAGAATATAACCCAATCATCCGCTACACTCATTGATCACATCTATACCAACAACTGTAATTCAGTACTAGAGACCAGCGTCCTCCCACTAGCTGTCAGTGATCATTTTCCCATCACCTGTACATGGTCGTGCAAGATGCCCAAACAAAAGAGGGACCAGCATGTGTACATTACCTATAGTTCTTTTAAAAAAACTAAACAAAGATGCTTTTCTACACCAACTTAGCCTTACACCGTTTCATGATGTGTACAATTGTACCAACCCAGATAAGGCTGTCTCTCTCTTACTTGATCTGTTGCTAGGGGTGCTAAACAAACATGCGCCAGTAAGAAGAAAGCGAGTCCGATCCCGCCAGCCTCCCTCGTGGATAACCGACGAAATCAAACAAGCAATGGATGATAGAAATAAGGCTAAGAAAGAAAAGAACTTTCATGAATTTAAGAGATTGCGAAATAAAGTTAAGTACTTAATTAGAGATGCGCCGAGATCGTTTGTAACCAAAACAGTCGAAGAAGACAGAAACCCTTCCTCTATCTGAACAGCACCCAATACACTTACCAACAACAAGCGTAAACAGTGCAATACCATTCCAGAAAACCTCTCCGCTGAGGAGTTTAATAACCACTTTCTATCAGCCCCCAAAGACTTACTAAGTTCTCACAATCGCAATCAGTCTCTATATTCCACACCAGAGAAGCTAAAAACGTTCTGTAAGCAAAGATTGTCCTCAGATGATATTTTCGTCATCCCTGATATTGCTGTACACCAGGTAGGCAAATACATTTCCATCCTAAAAAAAGAAAACGTCTTCGGGCAGTGATGGTATCAATGGATATATCCTTGCCCTGTCGCAACCGTACATAGTGGAACCTCTTACATACATTTATAACCTATGTATACAAAAACAAAATGTCTTCCCAGTAGCTTTCAAAAAATCAAAAATAGTGCCTGTTCCTAAAGCAAACAATTCTTCTGAAATTAATAACTTTCGCCCCATTTCCCTTCTATCATTTCTCTCGAAGCCTCTGGAAAAGCATATTCACAAACATCTTCTGGAATTTCTTGAAAAAAAAGTCCCTATTATATCATTACCAGTCAGGTTTTTGTCCCAAGCATTCATGCCACACTGCACTCGCACGAATAGTGAATTCGTGGGTCAACAGCATAAATGATAATAAAATGGCTGGTGCTGTCTTCTTGGATCTAAGAAACGCGTTTGATCTTATCGATTATTGAAAAAGCTTGCCACCTACTTAAACAAAAAGAGTCCCTCAGCTCTTTCGTTTCTGAACTCCTATCTTACAAAAAGAACACAAACAGTCTATGTCAATGGAAAATGTTCTTCAAAACAATTTGTGGAGTATGAAGTGCCCAAGGGGTCTATTTTAGGCCCACTACTGTTTTGTATCTTCGTTAACGATCTACTGTTACATGTAACGTGTACTGAGGCTCAGTGTGACATGTTTGCCGACGACTCAACATTACATTCTGCTGGTAAAACTGTGCCTGAAATTGCAAAACATCTTCAAGAGAGTCTTCATGAAGTCTCTCGGTGGTGTTATGAAAATCACATGCTTGTAAATCCCACAAAAACAAAAAGCATGCTTATCACAACCCGCCAGAAACATCAGCTCAAATCTCCATCACTCAACCTTTCTTTGGACTCCATACCAGTTGAGCAGGTCAGTCAACACCGCATGCTTGGAGTAATAATAGATGATGATTTAAGCTGGCATAACCACATATATTATATGAGAAAACATTTGTCCAAAAAGTTGTTTCTACTTTCCAAACTTAAAACGGTCATTGACCTTAAGACGTGCAAATTATTTTTTAATGCCTACATTAAACCACACACTGATTATGCCTCAACAATATGGGATGGCTGCAGTGAAAATCACTTCAAGAAGATAAACTCATTATACAAGCGCGCTGCTAAGCTTATCCTTCCTGATCCGTCTCTATCCACTGATGCCAAGCTGCAGGCCGTCGGACTTCTCCCTCTGGTTAAGCACCTCGCACTAAACAAATGTGTACTGATGCACAAAATTCTTAACGGGAAAGCTGCACCTTACTTATCTAGGCTTTTTTCGCCAACTGAACAAAAACACAGAACCTCCAGGAACAGTCTCTCTATAAAAAGACCCCGTATAGACCTGTTCAAAACTAGCCTGTCTTATTCAGGTGCTCTTTTATGGAATTCCCTTCCTCCCACTATTCAACAAACCACGTCCCTCTCTCTGTTTAAAAGTAGAGTACATGATTACCTTTCTAAAACAACGTTATGCTGATCCTTTCTTCTTTTTTGTTTCTCGACATAATACGCTTCATGTTTTTACATTTTTGCTATTTTATTTTCTCCATCTAGCCTCCAAATTGTTTGTTCCATTTTCTAATTTGTTTTTGATAGTATACAAAATATCATACCTACTTATAAGTTAGATAATTATGTGCGCACGTACGTGTGTATGTGTATGTACAAAAGTGCGCATGTGCACGAGCACATGTATATGTGTGTCTGTGTGCGTGTGTGTGACGTTTATTATTATTTAGTTTTTGTTGTTTGGTTGGTGTAACTTTTTTTTAAAAAGTAGCTTAGCAAGGACAGATTGTAAGAAAGAAAGTTTCGTTCGTTCTCTCTCTCTCTCTCTCTCTCTCTCTCTCTCTCTCTCTCTCTCTCTCTCTCTCTCTCTCTCTCTCTCTCTCTCTCTCTCTCTCTCTCTCGCGTGGGTGTGTGTGTGTGTGCGTGTGTGTGTATGTATGTGTGTGCGTGCATCTTGCGTGCATGTATGTGTGTGTTGGGTTAGTCAGGAGGAAGTAAAACGTCTAGATAATCTTGACGTTTATGCTTACAGTTTTTGCGTTCAATGTACCGAATGTAGTCTTCACAATGTGCAATGTATTCTATATATGTGTTTATTATTTAGTTGTATCTCATGTACCGTGTGTAATGCATATCAAGTTAGCCAGACGTGGGTCGGGACTGTGCTTCGTCTGACGCGGGCGTTGGTTGAAGGCCCCGGACATACATCACGATACCACGTTTGTCCCCGGCCTTTAATCCAATGTTTGGGCCGTAGCGGGGTCTGACCTAACTCTGATTTAGGTACTTTCGTGAGTGTGTGCGTGCGCGCCTGTGTGGGTGTGTGTGAGTGTGTGCAGCGCGTGTGCGTGCGTGCGTGCGTGCGTGTGTGTGTGTGTGTGTGTGTGTGTGTGTGTGTGTGTGTGTGTGTGTGTGTGTGTGTGTGTGTGTGTGTGTGTGTGCGCGCGTGCGTGTGTGTCAGTTTTCATGTAGTTTGTAGCAAGGACAAGAATGAAAAAAGGTCTGCGCACCTATTCTTTTATCCTTGGAAAATAACGTTTCATTTCATTTCATTTCATCTCTCTCTCTCTCTCTCTCTCTCTCTCTCTCTCTCTCTCTCTCTCTCTCTCTCTCTCTCTCTCTCTCTCTCTCTCTCTCTCTCTCTCTCTCTCTCTCTCTCTCTCTCTCTTTCTCTAGACTGACACGCCACTAGCGTCAACACGCATTCACATCGCTCTCTGATTCACAGTGGATTTATGTGTTGTGTGTGTGTGCTAAACGTATTGTTTGACAAGCTGGTTTGTAACGGTGACCTCTACAAGGTGGCGAAATTTCATGGAGGTGGACTGTGTATTTCGTGAGTTATGACCTATGATTACTTTTTGAAGTTTTGCACTGACATGGGCCCGGTTTCTTCATAAGCGTTCGCTCTCTGCGGCTCGGCTATGTTTGACAGATACAGAGGCGGTCGGATCCAGACCCGCACTGACCAAAATTTCATACTCTGAGTGCGCGCAGCGACTAAGCATCTACAAGAGAGAAATATAGAAAGCGGGGTTTTCGACTGCGCGCTTTTAAAGCTGAGAAACAGACAAAAAACTCCGCCCCGCACGTGTTTTAAAAAAACTTTGCAGGACCCAGCGAGGGCCCTGTCTTCGTGAACGTTCGGCTAACTTCGGCAAACCGGTTTGCAACTCAGTTGACTGAGTTTTCAACTGCGTTTGTCGTGCTGGCAAAACTCCCGTGAAAAAGACAGGCCACTTCCTGTTTGCAGCGAGTGGGCACCGCGATCACTGATCTAAACCAGCGATATTTTTACTGATATCAACAGTAGCAGACGACACTCGACCACCCGACGGACAGAGCATGCCATTTGTGTCTTGCCTGGACGCACACTGGATATGGACCAGGCCGAGCTATCCGTAAGTTACACAGTAGCCTGAAGCTTTATTTGATATCGGAAGGGTGAGGAAGGAGGGGTTATTTGTCGTTTTGTGTTTGGTGTTATAATCTCTCTCTCTCTCTCTCTCTCTCTCTCTCTCTCTCTCTCTCTCTCTCTCTCTCTCTCTCTCTCTCTCTCTCTCTCTCTCTCTCTCTCTCTCTCTCTCTCTCTCTCTCTCTCTCTCTCTCTCTCTCTCTCACATCCAATTTACTGTGTTGGATGTACATCACAATGCTTCTTTATTTATTTATATTATCCTATATTGGACTGGATGTACGTGTTGACAAAATTCGTTCACAACTACAAAGTGTCAGGAGTCATACTTACAGCATGTACAGCCGTACATTCTGCCATCATAGTCCCCAGCGCGTAAAATCCGTGGCTGTCGGTCAGTTTCAAAGTGTCACAGAATCGTCTGCTGTTGTCCGATCTGCTAATCGCGATGATTTCCGTGCAACAGGAAGTGGTCTGTCGTTTTCCGAGAGTTTTGCAAGCTCGGGATACGCAGTTGCCAACTCCGTCAACTGAGTTACGAACCGATTTGACCCACTTAGGGGCAGGGCCCAAGCTGGGTCCTGTAGAGTCTTTTTAAAACACGCGCTGGGCAGGTTTTTCTCATTGCACCTCAGCTTTAAATTGTACAACCGTTGTACAAGTTATAACTCGGCTCTGCTAAAATTTAACTCTCGACTCGCCAGTATCGGCCACGATCATACGGATGCTGCGCCCCACTCTCGTCACGCTTCAGTGAGCAGAGTGGCCAGATCAACATAATTATCATCCAACATCATGGCACCTACAAAGTAATCAGAGCACAGTGATGACATTAACCCCCCGACCATGTCAAGCCCCATCACCCGATCATCTTCTGGCAAATCTAAGTCCCCACTCGAAGCCCTCGACCAGTCCCCACTCGAACCCCTTGAGGATATCGCAGATACTAACGATCCCATCCAAAAACACTTTCTGACAGGCCCCTCCAGAGTTTTCGCGTGGAGACTAGCTCTGCACGAACGCTACATCGCCCATCCACCCCCCACCCCCCCCCCCACCCCCCCCCCCCCCCCGAGTATCAGCGTCATGGGAAGATCGCAACAAAGACAATAAAAACATCGAGACCCCCATCCAACCTCCCTGGCCTGATGCCTTGAATAACACCCTTGTACAGATTTCAGACGGACTACCCGGTAGTGTGGTCACAGTCACCGTATTCTACACGTCTTATCTCATTAGGATACAGGGTAAAAACTGTAAGTGGTGGATAGACGACGAATTTCAGCCTGTCCAAGATCTGGTAAACATTCTTGCAGCGAGCACTGCCCTTCCTCCCCCCAGACGCCCGCCCTACCACCAGCCATGGAGCGAACGCCGGGCATCCTCTGCCACCCTCCACTCAGCCTCGCGAGTGTACTCTTTCACCTAAGGTGGCGACCACCGGCGCAGTCAACAACGACGATGTCCCGCCCACATTCCTCCAATCCACGACCAGCCTCCTGTGTGACATCGAAACTGCTTCCCCGGAGCAAGTCTCTTCTAACCCTTTCCCTTCCGATCCTTCGTCTGACGTCACCAAGTCCACCGACCCGCCCAACGCCACGCCCATACCACCCCGCGGCGAGAGCTCGGAACCTGTCCCCACCCCATACGACACTAATCCCTCTTCAACTGGCGTGACTGACGCAGCGACCACATGCAATCACAATAGCAGCCGTCAACAAGTTGATACGTTTAACGGTACAGCGTCATCCTCTGGTCAATCCCACCCTCCATACTTACTTGAGATTTCGCCATCCCCGGCCGACTACCCTGTCCATCCTGCAACAACAACTGATGGAAGCCACCGTCTGCATCCAGGAACTCGGAACAGAGCTGCAGAGGTCAAACAGGAGCTGACTACTGTCAAGCAGCAGCATGCATCCCTCAACGCCAGACAGGACAGCCTTGACAATGACCGCAGGGACAATGAAGCCAAGCTCAAGCACGGCCTACAAGCTGCTGACCAGTCCCTACAAGACTATGCAACCTCAACCGAAAAGGCGCCGGATTGAGAAGTTAACTCACGAACACAGCACTCTGTCCATACAAGTGACAAAACTTGCACTCAGCAAAGACACACACGGCGCTACGCTTCGTACGCTGAAAAAACAAATTGAATCCCTGTCGCCTTCAAAAAAATCCAGTACCACACTGCACGTCCAAGACCCTGGTACAAGCCAGTCCCTATCAAAGTTCCCATCTCCCTCAAGCTGCAACAACCACGTCAGTATGCAAGATTCGTCATCAACCAATAGCACACCAGTGACTTCACAATGCCTATCCTTAACAAGCGGAACCCCTAAATCAGCTGTTAATATCGCCACGCGTAATCGCTTTGAAGCCCTTGCCACAGACGATTTTTTTGATTGTGATGTAATCACATACGGATTCTTGCAAGAATCTGTAAAGACAGACAACCCCTAAAACCACGTTTGGAACCCGTTGCCATGACACCGTATGACCACCTCTGCAACATGAACATCAGGTCAGATTCTAACGTTCTGCTGCTCGGCAACTCCATTATGAAGCGGGTTTGCGAACGAAAAATGTCGGATAAAGACTGCAACGTGCAGAACCTGGCTGTGTCCGGCCTAACAGTCGAGGCCTTGGGCAAGTTGCTTACAAACCTCCCCCTACTCCACGTATCCGGCATGTAGTTTTTCACGTAGGGATCAACAGCTGCAGAGACAACCAGGGTCCCATTCCGACAGACACCTGGCTGAGGCTAATCCGTCTAGTGTCCGCCGCATTCCCACGTGCTACACTCCAGGCCTCCTCCATCGTCCCTCCCTTCAGCAGTCACCACGCCCTGTCACGACCTGCACGCCTGTCCAACGTCAACCTGAAACAGGCCTGTCAACAAACAAACATTCAGTTTGTTGACCAAACCTCCACTTTCCTGACAAAGAACGGCGCCCTCAAGCAGGTCATGTACAGGCGTAGCAACACCATGACCCACCCCAGTGACGAGGGCACTAAAATGATTGCCTTCAAGATCCGCTACGGCGACCCTCCCCGCGGCCCCCACCACCAACAGAGAGACGCCGGGGGGCACAGTCAACGGGGCGTGTCCAGCCTACCTATAAGCCGTAACGGGACACGTGGCGAGAAAGGGCCGGAAGGCAACTTGTTGTCGGACCTTGGGGGATCGCAGCCTTTGATGTTCGACGCCCAGGACCTCCAACAGTTCGATTCAACCATACGCCACACGTCGATCAGCCAGCTTAACCAACCAGCGCCCGACAACGAGTTGGGGAGCAAACAATGCCGAGCACGTCAGAGGCCCCAGTGTTACGTGTAGAGTCGTAATCGTAGTATGATATCACACCAGACGCACGCACGTTCTTTTAAATAAACTTCATTCAGCTGCAACCCGTCACACGTGGCTTAAGGATGTGGACTACACTGGAGTAACACTTCCAACAATATTTTATTTCAGCGATGCGATCTCCACACAATGCATTCCCAAATGCACCAACACTGATACAATGTCTGCTCTGCGAAATGTCAATACTGGCGACACAATGTTTCTCATACAACGTACACCACCGTTACGCTGCGTCTCTCACGATGTACACCCTATACGGACCACGTACCTACGATAAACTGTGTCCCTACAACTGACAATGCATGACAATGTATGACAATGAATATTAGAGTGGCTTTACTACTGTGTTGCAAAATGTTACCTACAGTCTGACGTCACATGTAAGGTCACTCGACAGAGCGCGAATTCGCTCAAACGTTCTAATCTATTCTCAGCAAAACTACGCATAAAAAAATCGACCGCTCTTCTCCGTGCGACTATGCTAGAAACTTCCGGACTAAACTTAGCGTATCATAACAAAGCCAATTCCGCTCTACGCGAACGATAAAGAATCTTACTGAAAAAGTACGTGATTCGTAACCATGATAGCTCAAATAAATATCGGATCGTTTCCTACGATCAATACATGCATGCTCTTACAGAACAACACAACCACACTCGTAACACCCAGCTCCAGTCTTCAGACTCCCCGCCACTAGTGCCAGCAGGAACAGGGCCTATCGTTCCGCCAATGGCCGCCCCACCCACCAACGCCTAGTTCCAGAGACAGGGAGCGGAGACCAATACGGCCCTGGATCCTCAACACCTGCTGAAGTTGCTGGCTCAGTTTCTAAGGCCGTTTGTCTGAAGGACATCCCGCTACCTCTTTTACTTCCAGGGCCAAGTGGTATAGACTTTAATATGATGTTTTCTTTCTTCTAACCACACGAGGAGCGATGGATGGACCTTTATCGATGGAGGTTTTGTCCGATCAGCTCTGCGCCGCGCACAGCTGGTCGGTTACTACCTTCCGGCTTTCAGAGTCAATTAGTCGTTCCTACTTGGCGCTGGAAGTGAAAAAGGTACGCATATACACTCCGCGCGCGTGTGTGTGCGTGTGCGTGTGCGTGTGCGTGTGCGTGTGTGTGTGTGTGTGTGTGTGTGTGTGTGTGTGTGTGTGTGTAGGTTTGAAGGTGTCATCAAACACGCTCGATCTGACATTACATAAATTTAGTAACGCAACGACTTATTTAGTTGTCTGGTTTTGACAGTGACTCAGTAGTTTTAAGATTAATTTCTTATGTGACAGAGACACATGGTTGACAGCTACACCTGGTTGCACTAGTGCTTGGTCGTATATGTGAAACTGTGTTACACATAATAGTACAGTGAGTTTGCACTGCAAACTGTAAGTTATGCAAATATTTTAAATTGCATGACTACTGTACTTGTTCTGTTTCGAACAGCCCGTACACCTGACTCACAGTTTATGATCATTGAAGTGAACTCAAACGACTGGTGTGTCTGTTCTCAAATACACTCACTCTCGGACTCGTATATTATATGTTTACAGTGGCGAAGCAAGTGTGTTTTAATAGCATATGGACTTCATTTCACGTGAACTCTGACAATAACTCTTGTCTGTTTCTTAGATTTTGTACTTGTAGTTACTTTACTTTTCACAGCCATTTTTATTTTGGGGGTGCAACATCACACGGTTCTTGAAGTAAACCGTTCAGTTTACTTACTGTGTTTAACTTCATTTTAGTTGTGTGTGGGTGTTTTTTTTTTAAATATTTACTTGTATGTGTATTCGTTTTCTAGTTTTTGCTTTGTACTTTGTGTTGATATTTTGTTACCTGGTTCTTTACTTTAAACATTGTAAAGCCATGCGCGGACCATCGAAAGAAGGACAAAGATTCCGTATCGGTCAGCTCAATGTCTACCACCTAGCAAACAAAGTTCAAGATGTCTGTGTTTATGTTAATTCCCCCGACTATTTTCACCTATTGGGTTTAACTGAAACTCGGTTGGCCTCCCACATCAGTAATCGCCATCCCAAATTATTCTGTTATTAGAAGAGATCCGTCATTCCAGGGTGAGACAGGTGTAGCGGTATACATCCATCAATCTCTCTTGGCTTGACTTCGCGAACGAAGATTTTATAGGAGTTGCCCACGACGTCTGCAGGATTGTTCGTGGCTGCGGAGGCCAATCCGAGACAGGCAGGTTCGACCGCAGTGGCTGCAGAGAAAGGTATGGCCAGGGTTCTGAGCTGCGGCATCTCTGTTTTTTCTCCTGAGCCGCTTGTCCTTAAGGCTAGCTCTGTGAGAGTCCTCAAAGGAGACAGCTGCCTTGTAAATGGTGGAGCGCCAGGTGTCACGGTCCGCAGCAAGCGAAGACCACTGGTGGTGGTCGATTTGGCAGGCACTAAGTGACTTCTTGAGACAGTCTTTGTATCTCTTCTTTGGTGCCCCTCTGTCACGGTGTCCAGTAGCAAGCTCGCCGAACAGGGTGATCTTTGGTAGGCGATGATCCTCCATCCTGGAGACATGTGTCCGCAGCAGCAAAGCCTCGATGCTCACAGTTTCAACCTGTTCAAGGACCTCGACGTTGGTGACATAGTCACTCCAGTGAATGCCCAGGATGGTACGCAGGCAGCGCTGGTGGAAGCGTTCGAGGAGTCGTAGTTGGCTGCGGTAGAGGGCCCAGGACTCGGAACCATACAGCAGGGTGGTGAGGACCACAGCTCTGTACACGCTGATCTTGGTGCCTGTTTTCAGCTGTTGATTGTGCCACACCCGCTTGAAAAGTCGCCCAAAAGCGCTGTTCGCTTTTGCCAGCCTGCTGTCAAGCTCCTTGTCCAGCTTGGCGTCCGACGTGATAATGCAGCCAAGGTAAGTAAACTGGTGCACTGACTTTAGTTCAGACTCGCCAATGGTGATGTGAGGAGGGCGATACACTGTCTTGGGTGCCGGCTGATGGAGGACCTCTGTCTTTTTCAGACTGACCTCGAGTCCAAAGAGCTGGGCAGCATCTGCGAAGCAAGACGTGATGCGCTGCAGGGCTCTCTCTGTGTGTGCAACGAGGGCAGCATCATCAGCAAAAAGCAGCTCACGAATCAGTTGGTCTAGGGTTTTCGTGTGGGCCTGCAGTCGTCTGAGGTTGAACAGGCTGCCATCGAGACGATACCTGATGTACACTGCATCGTCATCATCGAGGTCCACTGTGGCCTGCTTCAACATCATGCTAAAAAAGATGGTGAAGAGGGTCGGTGCCAGCACGCAGCCCTGCTTTACGCCGTTGAGAATAGGGAATGGTTCTGAGAGGTCATTGTTGAGTCTGATCTGGCCTTGCTGGTCCTCGTGTAGCTGGACAATCATGTTGAAAAACTTTGGGGGACAGCCAAGTCGCTCCAGGATCTGCCACATGCCTTGCCTGCTCACAGTGTCGAACGCTTTTGTTAGGTCGACAAATGTTACGTACAGCCCTTTGTTCTGCTCGCGGCACTTCTCCTGTAGCTGTCTCAGCACAAAGACCATATCGGTGGTGCTCCTGTTTGCTCTGAAGCCACACTGGCCCTCCATCAATCAATTCTACACATAACCCGCAGGAGACAAGACCTAGAAACGGCTGATGTAGAATGTATTTGGGTATAAATCAAACACTCTAAATCCCCTCCTTTACTTGTCGGGTTTCTGTATCGAAACCGTGCAGCCATCTTTGAGTGGTACGATAGCTTTTTACACATGATCGATAAAACAGACATTTAGACCAAAGATGTTCTGCTTCTTGGAGATTTTAATATTGACTTTCTTAAACCTCATCCATCATGGGAGTGTACTACTACTCTAGTCGGTCTCCAACAAAATTAATGGTGACATCCCCCACCAAAATTACGCCAACATCAGCCACTATTATAGACCATATCTATACCAACAAACCTCTCGCAGTTAGCAACATTCAAGTTGATAGTGTGAGTGTCAGCGACCACTATCCAGTTAGCTGCATATGGCTGTCAAAACTTCCAAAAATGAAAAAGCAAGGTCACACGTGCATCACTTATAGATCATTTAAAAACTTTAATGAAATTGCTTTTTTGACTGATTTAGCTGGAGCACAGTTCACGGACGTGTATAACGATAGTGACCCGAACAAAGCATTAGACACCTGGTACCGCGTCTTTCTCGGTGTGCTGAATAAACACGCGCCCCTGAGGCAAAAGAGAGTTAAGTACGCCGCCTTACCACCCTGGCTAACTGCGGATCTGATAGAGGCTATGGAACACAGGGACGAGCTAAAAAAAAACGAAGCGTTTTGCTGAATACAAAACACAGCGTAATCGCGTTAAATCAATGGTTTTAGAAGCAAAAAAACTCTCTTCAGTAAGGTAGTTAAGCAAAGTAAAGACTCCTCCACTGTATGGCGTGCCATAAATTTAGTAACCAAAGGTACAAATAAAAGTAGTGTGTCTTTACCACCCCAACTCACTGCAAACAGTTTTAACGACCATTTTGTCTCTGTGGCGGAATCACTAATGTCACTGGAAAATAACTCACATGAGTATATTTGTCCAGACAAACTGCTAGACTACTGTAAACAGAATTATAAAAACAACGAACCTTTCATCATACCATCTATATCGGTTCATGAAGTGGGCCGATTAATTACATCGATGGAAAATACAAAGTCATCCGGGCCTGATGAGATCAGCTCAAAAACACTCAAGACATCTCTTCCATATATCGTTGAGAGTCTCACGTACATCTACAATCTCTGTATAAAACAAAACTATTTGCCGGATGCATTTAAAGATGCAAAAGTAATAACACTACCAAAATCAAAAGATCTAAGTGAAATTAATAATTTTCGTCCCATTTCATTACAATATAATTTTCACACTTTGTGCATTATTTGTAGATTAGATTAGCAACGGCAAGTTAGAAAAATGGTTGTGCCAGCCAAAACTTTCACCGTTGTAAAATAAAGAATCGTTTTCTCTCTCTCTCTCTCTCTCTCTCTCTCTCTCTCTCTCTCTCTCTCTCTCTCTCTCTCTCTCTCTCTCTCTCTCTCTCTCTCTCTCTCTCTCTCTCTCTCTCTCTCTCTCTCTCTCTCTCTCTCTCTCTCTCTCTCTCTCTCTCTCTCTCTCTCTCTCTCTCTCTCTCTCTCTCTCTCTCTCTCCTCCTTATAGTACCGTTTGTGCTGTCGATGCATTGTACTTTTCACCCTTTTGGGGATACCGCTGACGTTTGTGGTTTGTTTGTTGTTGTTTTTTGTTTGTTTTTTGTTTTTGTTTTTTTGTTTATTTGTTTGTTCTTTCCTGGCGGTTAAGCCTGCAGGAATCACCGCGGGGGAAACAATCGCTACTGACCATCAGCCAGAGAGTTTACGATTCACGTAGAGCTGTCCTGTGTACATAAATAACTCCAACGTGATTCATCACGCATTCTACACAAGATGTCAGAAGACAGAAGCAGGTCTGTCAGCAGGATTACAGTGTCCACCGTATCTCGTCCCTCATCATTATCTTAGGAGTTTTAAGCTGACGGTCATCGGTACAAAATAATACACCAACGCATGTAGCCACGCAAGGCGAGATAAACAGTGGTTACTGGACGTTGACACCAGAATATAAAAAACATGCAGTGGTAAAATAAAATCAGACCAAAGAGGTGACTCACCAAACGCAAAGAAAGTGTGAAACGCGCTTAGAAAGAACGCGTACAACACAGCTGTTTGCACTTGTCCTTTCTCATCGTATTTCTTTTTTCTTAGGAGGCCTTGAATAACTCCAAGGCGCAAATGGCTATCGAGTCCGACGTCGGCCCGATGGCCTTTTGCGCATTGGCCGGACAGCCAAGGATCAGAACAATTACGTTGCATGTAGTATTGTTTTGCCGTTGTTCCTCGTAGCTCTTATTTAATTGGACACCAATACTTTTTTTTTTCTTTTTTGGTACCGAGCAACGGCCACTTTCGAGAAATAGACTCACAACACACGTGGTAAAACTAAAGTTTCCCGTCTTTCGCCCGTGGGCCGGATAGTATACCTGCGTGCGGGCACTAAGGACTTGTGTTATGGCGAGGGGTCCCGCAAGTTGTCTGGATGAGGTCAGGAATTCGTTGGCTTTCTGAACAGCAAATACAACAGGCTCGTCAGTCGGGCCCACGGTCGTGTCCGTGATTCCTCCCACCAAGCCGTCAAGTTGACACAGGGCCGCAGCGGGCAACAAAGCGAACATGAACAGTTTCATTTTGAATCTCTGCTCAGTACTTGGTTTCTGATGCAAAGTGCGATCGCCGTATGTATGCAAGTGCAGGGCAGCCTAGGTTTAAATACACAAGTAAAGCACACAGATAGCCGATCCCAGCTGTCGACTGTCAGTGGCGTATCCGGAGGGGCGGGGGGAGGGTAACGCACGCAGACTCTCCCCAGTCGCACGCACAGACACAAAGCAAATAGACGTATGCGCCGCCACTGACTCAGACGGGCGCATTCACGCGGTACAACTCAAACACTATTTCTCTTTCTTCTAGGCCCATTTACTCTTAACACAACAAAGAACGTAAACTCAAAAGATGCTTTACACCATACACTTTTCACTACAAGCACATCAACACCGTCCTCACAATCCAAACTGTTTCACTGGTGTTATCGTTCTGTAACGTTCTGTCCTTCCACGTCTAGGCGTGTAGTTTCTATCGTCGCACGCTTCTGAGTAGTCCCCCGTTTCTCGTACCGAGGACGTCCTCCTGACTCGCCCCAGTAGTGCAGTCTCTGATGACACGGGTGTCTAGGCACCAGTCACTCACTCCTCGAGTGGTGAAATGACCTAACGATAGGTCCTCTGGCGGCAGCCTCCGTTGACTGACGTCTCGGCGTCACGTCGCTCCGCTCCACACAAGAACTCTGTACACAAAGTCCTGACATCATAACACTTGCAACACACACACACACACAACTTGGATAATATGAGGTACCTTACGTAACCTGGCTGATATAAATAACTACAACACGTTCATTCACACACGTGCTTCATAACACGAACTACTTTCGCAACACACCACAACTCTGTCACTACCTTAAAACAGACTATACAATGACACTCTCGCCATACATTATTTCATACATTGAAAAAGATTATACTTAAACCAAAGATTATACTTCACCAATCATTTAGGTATACACATCTCACATTCCTTAGTTATCCATCTCAGTAAATAACTACATACGAACATCACCGGTTATCTCAACGAATTCCAAACCGACATAACTGAACCAAATCAACGCTACACAACCGAATTAACTCTTACTAACGCATACTATCTTTAACTCAGCAACTGTCAATGATACATATAAAACATACCTGAAATCTAGGTCTCAGAGTCTTGGAATAGGGGCTAGGGTATCCCACATACAACCGTCCTTGCTGACTGCATAGCCCGTACTAACTACTCTCTGCCTCGGTTAGACTGAACTCCCGCCTAAAACTCCGTGCAAAACGCTTTCCGTATGATAGCACGTGACCTCGTGAGTACACGGGATATTTGTCACAAGACAAACCGCTGACAAGACCGTACCATACACAAATCCTGTGTGAACTCTATGCATGGGCATAGAGCATCATCACACGGGGGGGGGGGGGGGGGAGAGAGCTAAGGGGCACGTGCCCCCTAGCCCCCCCCCCCACCCCAACCCCCCGTCAGCCCTGACCAAAAAAAAAAAAACTATTTTTCTTGGACGGTTATTAGTGAAAGTTGGTTGTGTTTTACTTTCTATGGTTCTTATTTTCTTGTACGGCGTATTTCACACTTGTCTTGCGGGATCGTTGGGTGGGCCTAGTGTATTCATGAGCCTGCTGATCTGCATCCCGTCACAGTAGAATCCTCATTGCATCCTCAGACTGAGGCAGCGCTCTGGCAATTAGCCGCTGACTGCTGGTCAACCCATAGCGATGGGTGTCCAATCATTGCTGAACTGGGGCCCAGCTCAGTCCCTCAGCCAGCCATAGAGCTTCATGTGCCCCTTCAGCAGCGTTCGCGCTATGGTTTTTCAAAACCAGTCCCCCATCTTCCACCCCTCCTGTTTCTTTCCAGTTCAGATCAAGACCGATCCCCAGGAAATGCTTTCCGGTAGACAAGGAATTGTTTTTCACCGGCAGAATTTAACCGGCCTAGCCAATAAAACCAGTCCCTGGGACAAGCAGCTTTCAAATTTCCGGTATGCTCTGTTTACAAACGGTAACCCTGCTTCAGTCACAGGGGCTCATGAAATGCATTACCTCTTTCTGTGCGATACCATTCTCATTGCATCCTCATACGTGGCAGCCATCTAGGTATAAGTCTACGACTGTGGACACGCCCACTGTGATCAGAAAGCGAGAAATCACTGCGCTGTATCTCCCCCGGGGTAAGCAGCCGACCGACCCGGGTGTCATGGGTGACAGATTAATCCCCTACTCGTCACATATTATCACTCTTTGAGCACAGGGGTCGCCAGTCTCACTCAGATCGCGTAACTTTGTCTTTTGAGGTAGTATCCGTGGATATGCACAAGTGCCCACCACAGCAGTGTTGTAGTCATTTACGTGTGTCACCAGAGGGGAGGTGTAAAATGTATTGATTTTGATCACTAACTAACCTTTCAGCAACCGTCAGCCTGTGAAATAGGTATCATCACGGGTGATCATGACTGTTAATACGACCTGCACCCGTGTGCCTCATATGCAGGAGGTTTGTGGGTGTATAGAGCAGTGTCACGATTTTCACACATGGCTGTGTTGTTCCTCATACAGAGGAGTAATTGGTAGTGTAGCGTTGTTGTCAACACAAGATGACTGCTCTAGAAGAAGCTCCACGCAGAACATTGTTTTCGGGGAGGAGAACAAGTGCATGTAGATGTGATAATCCCCTACTTCATAAAAAACAAACAAAATGGGACCCAGCTCAAAGTTGTTTCTATTTTCCAGTATCTTCTTCTGATCCACCTCCTTCTACTCTAAGCCAATCGTAAGCTCTGTGGCCTGGCGTAGCGATAGCTATTCTGAAGAATAATAGAACAAGAACGAAATGACGTCATCTCAAGCTTTACGTCATGGCATCATTATCCAAAATTTCAAGCTTGTCCGTCCTCAAACGCGGGCTCTAGTCGCTGTCACATACACACACGCACACACACACACACACACACACACACACACACACACACACACACACACACACACACCATCACACACACACACACACACACCATCACACACACACACACACACACACACACACACACACACACACACACACACAAACACACACACACACATACGGCGCTTGGCGCCAAAAAGACGTTAACTGCAAGGTTTGCGTAGCAAGATGTCATTTTCATCTTGTTACTTCTTCGCCAGAATTTCGGCCCCGCACTGCAAAAACGTCATGTGCATGCTCCAGAATGCACTCCGACTAGTCCCATTTCAAAGTTGTTCATATTTTAAACTAGGAACAACAATAAACTGCCAAAAGCGTTGCTGTGTCCCGAGATAAAAGAAGAAGAGTTTCAAAAACTAAAAATCTTAATCTCTGAAACCTGTGTGTCTGAGAACACCCCGCCCCCCCCCCACCCCCCACCCACCCACCCCCAAAAAAAAAACACGCGTAAGGAGAACGGTTACCACACAATAGTACAATTTTAAAGAAAATCACAAAAAGAAAAGCACCAAAAAAGAACAATTTCAACATAACTTACATGTATCTATAATTGTTCTCTCTACGCGTGTTCCTTTCTTTGATAGGATTTTTTTCCCATTATGCTCGCCTGATAGTCTGTTTTTCTCTGAATTTGTTTTGTATGACACAGTTTAGAAAACGGGAGACGGGTGGGAAGTGTGTGTGTGTGTGTGTGTGTGTGGGGTGGGGGTTCTACCCCACCACCCCCTCCCGTTTTCCAATCTGTGTCATACACACCCTCTGGATCCGCCCCTGAGTGTCACACGTCGCATGACGGTGACTTATGTAGACTTTTGCAAACTAGGATTTATTTGTGAACGTACTAGCCGGATCGGTTGTGGATTCAGTGAGCCTCGCGCTTCTCGGCGACCCCAGTATGGACGTCAGACTGTTGTTGTCAAAGTTTAGACATCATTGCCAGGTGTTTGTGGGCTCAGCTATTGTGGTTTTCCGCCAATCAGAAGAAGGTCGAAAACTGTGCGTCGCTTGAAGCAAACAGTGAATTAAAAGCCCGGACAATCAAGCGATATCGCATGTTTGTCCGGGCTTTTAGTCCACTTTGCGTCGAAACACGTACAATTTTGACCAACATTTCATTTCTAAACAGCTGTGCTATGTTGTGCCGTGCTTATCTAAGTTTGTGTGATATGATATGCAACTTGATCTGTATCAAATGGAATCATATTATAAGCAGAAAAACCAGCGAAGAGACAGTAATGTGACAATTTACACCCGCTAGGGTTGTACTAAAACATTTAAAAAGGTTTTATAAAGTCAACAACAACATCTTGCTCCTACTTTCAAGCTTATCTTTCTGATCCATCTCCTTCTACCCTAACCCACCCTCTGATCCACGCACACTGGCACACAGAAATAAAGACGGGCACACGGCGCTTCCCGCCATTCGTAAGCTCTGTGCCTGTGGGCTTGTGGGATTGAAGGGCGAAACGTTTCACCCGTCATTAACCCTTTGGATGTCGGTAGCAGTTTTAGTCGCGATGATTCCTGCATGAATAATTGCAGTTAAACCGCTACCGACACCCAAAAGTTGAATGACAGGTGATTTCTCAGTCATAAAGGTGGTCGTGCAAAGCAGGTACTATATTATCGTGAGCAACATTGTGCTTAATATAGTGCCGATAACAGGCAGATTTGATTAAGAGACCCGAAACAAAAATAATGTCAGAGTAGTCAGACGAGGACATTTTGATTCGTGTCAAGTAATCATCTGTCAGTTATCGGCTTATATCAAGCACAATGTTGCTCAAACTAAACCAAAACTGTACCTGAGTCCTCAGGTGTGCGGCTGATTTCCGCCATCGGTCCTGAAGTGGGTCAATTTCGCTTTAATTACGCATACAACTACCCTGATTGGCACTATCCTGCGCAATTTACTGAGCGCTAATCCATCCATGCGTTCATTTACGATGCAAATGTGTGCCTCCTAAATAAATATTCAGCGTGAATCTTCGCAGCATGATTCCGTTCAGTATAAATTGACACAGAATTGAATTTACTGAAATGAAAATGTCTCAATGGAAGAGTGACAGAACAAATTTACACTGGGTAGATTACTTACAGGTAGATTCAAGCTGTGTAGATTTTCGCTACGTAGATGTACCTTCTTTTTTTTTAATTGCTCTGAAACATGGCGAAACTTACATCTTCAGCGCATTGTGCGTACGACGTGCACGACACGGGACTAGTTAGTTATTTGGTAGTAACGCAGAGCGGGCGACTAAGGCCATCTCACGGCGTGGACGACACGGGAGAATTTGCTAGAACAGAATCGTCACTACAAAACTCATTGACGTCACCGTCTGGGGTCTGCAAACAAATTAGTCTGGAGTTGACGTCAGACTAGCAAAAACGTTGCAAAATGACATATAGTTACATAGGCCGATGGGAACTGGGAACTTCACCGTCCAACACCAAATGTAAGCTTATCTCATTCGAGACGTGCCGCCTCCGGTTGCGCGGCTTATGCCGGGTATACGGAGGCGGCACGCCTCGAATGAGTTAAACCGTACAGAACCCAGCAAATCTGACACTGCTACACACCTTTCATCGCGCAATTAGTTGATCATCGTACGCGTGAAATGGTGGAGACAATAGGCGGATAGGCGGGATTAGATGTAAGCACAGGCATGCATAACTATGTCTATTTATGAACCTAGATGTGAAACTTTCGATGTGCCTTCGTCTCTGTCCGTGTAGTGACCTGTGGTGTGCGCTACGTGTCGGGACTGCCGACGGAGATTTATTTCGTTTGCCTGTGTATACATCAGTGCGTGTTGTTGAGTAGATTCTATTTGTAACTGGATTACGGATAATGACGGTTATATCCAAGCTGGCCCACGGACCAGGCATGTTATTTCCACCTCCGCCGCATCAGTCAGATCAGAAAATACCTCACTACCGATGCTGCCACCAAACTCGCTGTCTCTCTTATCTTATCTCGCATCGACTACTGCAACTCTCTCCTTTCCGGCCTTCCTCACTCCACCACTCTCACTCTCCAGCACGTCCAGAACAATGCTGCCCGCCTCGTCCTTAGAAAGAAAAAATCCGACCACATCACTCCCCTTCTCAAGCTCCTTCACTGGCTCCCCATCCCCCAACGCATCCAATACAAGATTCTGTCTCTCTGCTACAAATCCCTGAACAACTACGCTCCTGCCTATCTCTCCAACTTACTTCACTCTTACACTCCTCCCCGCTCCCTCCGCTCCGCCTCCGACCCTCTCCGCCTCCTCATCCCCCGCACCAAACTCAGCACTTTCGGCCCCCGCTCCTTCTCAGTATACGGTCCATCTACCTGGAACACTCTCCCACTCTCTGAATTCACCTGTATTTGCCTTTTTAAAACTCTCCCTACTGTCTGCACTGCCTGTAGCTCTTGATATTGGATGTGTGTTGCTAAATGGTCTTAGCTTTATTTAGGCCCCATGTTTTAGGTTTATTTAACGTATTTGACCGGCTGGCGACATACATTCAATGTTCTGTTTAGTTGTTTTTTTTCACAAGCAGTGCAGGCACGTCCTGAGAAAGCCTTGTTGCTGTCGGGACGTTAAGCAATGTACAATCAATCAATCAATCTCTCCGTCAGAAACACTCGCTCTCCTCCTTCCAGTCCGCCCTCAAAACTCACCTCTTTCAAAAGTTCTAGCACTATATCACCACACTCCCCACCCCAAGCTTACCGTCGTAATGTTTTTTCACTATTTGTGTTAGTTAGTCATTATCTAAAGCGTGCGCATGCGTGTGCGAGTTGTGAGTGTGCGCTTAGAATTATAATTATTATAAGATAAGCGCATTATAAATACTGTAATTATTTATTATTTTTGTTTGCCCCGTCTGAAAACACTTTGTCATCCTTCTTTTAAAAAATCTCTCAAACCACACCCGGGGCGGATGAGTTACCTCGGGGGAGGGGGGGGGGCAACTTTTTGTCTGGGACCTTCAACCTCATACAAAAGGCATCCCCGACGTTAGACCAGAGAAATCGAAGGGTGGAGGGGGGGGGGGTTCAAGCACCCCCAAAAGGGACATTGTTATAGCATTTTACATAATTTTGGGTCAGGGATGGGGAGGGGGATGGGGAGTGGGGGGTACGGAACCCTCCGGACCCCCCTTTCGCCCACCCCCTTGAATCCGCCCCTGACACCACCCCCTTTCCTTTCACCTGCCCGTTGGCCAGTGTATAACAAAACAGCAAAGTTGACGGCCAGGATAAACAAACGACAAGGGTGACATCCGAGTGTATGAAATACGTCACAAGTTAACCTCTTCATTGCTAGTGATCACGAATTGCACATCTGGCACGACGGCACACTGTCTTCCATTTGCTTGAAGAACCTAACATAGGAATACACACCAAATTAAAAACAAGATGAGGATTCATCCCAAAGTCTATCGTATTGTTTGGAGCTCAGATGCGTTTATCTTTAGGGAACATTCAGAGTTGTTCATATTTTAGACTTATTATGCTGATCCATTTTCCTCCCATTTAAGCCAAACTGTGATCAACACACGTCGGCGCACACAAATAAAGACGGACACACGGTGCTTCCCACCATTAGTACGCTCTGTGAGCTCGTGTAGCGACAGGATGCCATCTCCTTCTACTCTAACCCACACACACTGGCACACATAAATAAAGACGGACACACGGCGATTTCCGACATACGTAAGCTCTGTGGTCTGGCGTAGCATAGATATTCTGAAGAAGAAGAATAGCATGAGCAGCAAATTGACGTCACTTTAAGCTTCATGTCATGGCATCATTCGTCCCACGACGCTGTGTTCATAGTGACGACTCGATGTTATACGTCACTCATCGCAGTACTGACATTTGCCGTGTCAGAGGATCAACATTGCAATTTACTTGCTGATTTTCACGCCTAAAGTTTACAGGTCACAATTTGACCTAATCCTACCCCATGGCCGGGACAAATAGCAGACTTATGCAAACACTGTTTATGAAAAATCATTCGGGTATTAACGAGAAGAGAGCTTTTATGGTTGTTTTGTGTTGAGTCGTAGTCGTAGTATGATATCACACCAGACGCACGCACGTAAGGTTCTTTTAAGGAAACTTCACTCAGCTGCAACCCGTCACACGTGGCTTAATGATGTAGACTACACTGGAGTAACAGTTCCAATAATATTTTATTTCAGCGATGCGATCTCCACACAATGCATTCCCAAATGCACCAACACTGATACAATTTCTCTTCTGCAAAATGTCAACACTAGCGACACAATGCGTTTCTCATACAACGTACACCACCGTTACGCTGCGTCTCTCACAATGTACACCCTATACGGGCCACGTACCTACGATAAACTGTGTGTCCCTACAACTGACATTGACAATGTATGGCAATGTACGAACGTGCTTCCCAGCACAATCTTTTATAGTACAACAGCTTTCCATAACAATCCAACGAATTCACACAACGCAACCAATCAAAATAAAATACGTAACCGAAACTCATAAATATTAATGAAAAAGAACTTTCTAGAATAAACTACAATAGTCTACAAAAATTCGACTGCTAAATTCAGCCTCTATGTTGGGAAATCCCGGCGCGTTATGGCGTCTCACAAAAGTATGGTAGGCAGTTCACGACCTAGCCGGAATTTTCCAGAAGTTTCACGATCTTTCAAAAAATATACCGACCAGCTGCAAACTTCACGCGTACAGAAAACAACTATGACTAAGTGTATTAGAGCGGCTTTAATACTGCGATGCAAAATGTTGCCGACACTTTGATGTCACACATACGAGGTCACTAGATAGAGCGCGATTTTGCTCGAACGTTCTGGTCTATTCTCAGCGAATCTACGCATTACAAAAACTCACCGCTCTTCTCCGTGCGACTTTTCTAGAATCTTCCGGTCTAATCCTAGCATATCACAACAAACCAATTCCACTCTCTGCGCGAACGATAGCGAAACTTACTAAAAAGGTACGTGATTCGTAACCATGTTAGTTCAAATAAATATCGGATCGTTTCCTACGATTAATACAAGCATGCTCTTACAAAACAACACAACCACAATCGTAACAGTGAGAAAAGAAAAATTAAAGTTAGGTTAGATGTTTTACAAATGACTCCGAAAAAGTGGTGCAGAAAATTGTCTGATTTTCACACCTAGAGCATACAGGTAACAATTGACCTAATTGTACCCGACAGCCGAGACAAACTGTAGGCTTATGTAAATACCGTATATGAAAAATCATTCGATTATTAATGAAAAGATTGGGGAGGGGGGGTTTCGTAAAAAAAAAATCATTTGTTTTAAGTTAGTTAGTTAGTTGGGTTTAACGCCTAGCAGGTAACTAAGGCCATCTCACGGCGGGATGGGTAAAAATCTGGCCAGCCAGACTAAAATTAGGGTCTTAAGACAAGATGCAAATATATCTTTAAAATATGTCATGCTAAAATGTCGCACAGGTCTTTAAAGGAAACATCTACAGACTTTAAAAAAGGTAACAATAATATAATTATCATAGTCTATGAATGCTCAAATCTTATTAAAAGCATTGCACTCTCTCAGAAAACTGAAAATATTGTGCAGGGGCACATCCCGGAACAAAACCTTCAAGAAGCCTGCTGTGAAGTGTTTATATTATTATCTTGTGTCAATTAAATCGGCACAAGACAGAAAATGTGCTTAACAGAATACTGCTCGTCGCAGGCATAACACCATGGACGCTCCTCCTTTTATTTTAGTAAATAAGAGTGCGTGTGCCCGGTGTGGAGCCGAGCAAGGACAGCCTCTTCACGGCGGCTGCCGCAGCGGTAAAGTAGACTGTCGGACACCTTAGGATGAGCTTCATGCAGCTTGTTAGCTTCCTCTTTGTCCCACTCAGACTGCCACTCACGGGCTATGTACGCCGCAATAATCACAGGTTTAAAATTACTATAAACAGTCTGTGCGTCATGGACAGGGTCGTTGCGGGCATCGTTTGCAGGAGAATCTGCGATCCTGTTGCCCGCGATGCCCACATGCCCTGGGACCAAAATAAAAATGATTTCATAATATTCCTTCATCAAGTCCGCGTAGAGCTCTCTGATCTCCTACAGCAGTGGATGGTCTGTTCCTGCGCCCTGAAGGGCCCGCTGGGCAGAAAGAGAGTTAGACAGAATCAGGAAGTTCCTTTCCCAGAACTGTTTTACCCCCTATTTTAGATTTGTGTATTCATGGTGGAAACAATTGTGTACTTCTCCAAAACATTGTGTACTAATGAAGACGCTTTTTAAAAAAAATTATCAAAATTTTAGGATATTCCATCTTCTGTGTTCCAATCTCTCCATGTGACCAGGTTTACAAGTCAGAATCAGAAGTTAAGGCGAAGCTCAGTACATTTTAGTCACAGTATGTTTTACACTAATTGTAACATTTGCACTAAAATTCAGAAGGCAGAGATAGGCTCATTATACCAGTCACAGTTTGCTGAACACGAAAATTCAGTTCAGCGCTCAGTTCTGAATCAACTTTACATTCAGAATCACAGGGATGGGCAATGCTTAACATGTTTGGTTAACACAGTCTGTTGGAAGATCAAACTCTCACCTTTGAGCCACAACTGATTGATTTGATACTTTAATAAGTTTCAAGATAATCAGTTGTGGTTCTAGGTGGTGAAATGAATATAAGCTTTACATTCAAAATCAGATGGTGGGGTTAGGCACATATTTCGCACTCAGTCACTGTCAGTTTGAGCATTATTCGTTATTGTGTTTTGAGTGACCTGTAGTATGCAGACTTGAACTTGGCAAGCTGTGAGTTGGTGTACTTTTTACCAAGTGCTGGTCCAGGTTTTGCCTTAACCACCATCAGGCTGTCAAGTGTCTTTGACGTAAGAGAAGCCCGCTGGACAGTCTTTTTTTTATGAACGCAAGAGAAAATCCGTTCGCATCCTGCATTGCTGTGAGGAATTGACAGGATCCCAAGGCAGACGTTGCCCAAATTGGAGAACAAAGCCACTCCAGCAGCATCCTTGATTTCTCCAATTGCACACCACTTCGCATCTATCCTGTCTTCTTTGACCTGAGGAATGCTTCCATGAGACCTGTAGTTCAAAAAACTCTTCCATGATTGTATCTTTTGTACAACCCTTTGGGATGAGACAAGGGAAACGATCCAAGAAAAAGGTCAAGTCTGACCCTGTCACCCCATCCACACGTTTTGATGTGTCAACCACCGTGGCATGCTTCAGTAGCTCGTCATCAACAGGGCACTTTTCCTTGATGTAGGAGACTGCTGACACATAGAAAGCCAGGGCATTGGCATAAAAATCCTCGATTCTTTTGTCTCGAATTTTGTGGCCTCCTTCTTCTCTATCATCACCTTTACTTCTTCACTGAAGAGGATTTGGTCTTTCGTTTTGTGGATTAGATGGGACTTGAAATCAACATCAAGCATGTCTTTGCCAACAAGAGCTGATGGCTTCAAAAATCTGATCATTAGATCCCTCATCAACTTGCGAAGCAAAGGCTGCAGAATGTGGATTTGTGGCGATTCATTTTGTAACTGCTGGTTCAGGACATCAATTGGCTTCAGAGCATGCTTCAAAAACAAGCAGTAAAGTTTATTTGTTGGTGATCGAAAGAAAGCTTGCAGTCGTGCAATCCGAGACTCTGCTGACGACGTACTTGTAGGAGGCAGCTCTTTTCGGAAGAACTCTACCAGAGGCTTCCAGTTTTCCAGAATGCGGTTGATGCAGTTGCCAACACTCAGCCAACGCGTCTGCCCATGTTTAAGAATCTTCTGATTTCTTACATTTTCTTGCAAGAGTTTAAGAGCAGCAAGGCGCTTGCTGGAGTTCTCAAAGTAGTAGTACAGATCAATCAAAAGTTCGTCAATGTTGAAAGGCAGGGTTGAGGCCGCTTTCTGTGCAGCTCTATGGAGGAGGTGACATGGGCAGCCCGACAGATGATGGTTAGGTTGTTTATTAATCATTCGGTCGTACAACCCCTTGTGCTTGCCAACCATTACTGCAGCATTATCACATCCAAGCGACAAACAGTTGTCCCAAGGAACTGATGGCTCGTGTGTGTCACAGCCATCTTTCACCAACCAGCTCCTTATCTACCAGCTTGCAGCCTGTAGATGTTTTCTCCTGCATACAGCAAAAGTGCTCTTTAAATTCAGTTCAATTTTGAGATTAGCAGGAGAGAGAGAGAGAGAGAGAGAGAGAGAGAGAGAGAGAGAGAGAGAGAGAGAGAGAGAGAGAGAGTGAGTGAGTGAGTGAGTGAGTGAGAGAGTGAGAGAGAGAGAGAGAGAGAGAGATCATGATGATGATGATGCTGATGATGAAACGTTTATTAGGATAAAGTGTTAGGTATTGAAATACCTTTCTTCCAAATTGTCCTTTGAGAGAGAGAGAGAGAGAGAGAGAGAGAGAGAGAGAGAGAGAGAGAGAGAGAGAGAGAGAGAGATTGCAGTAGCATGTTTTATTGTGTACTGTAATTACATGTTAACCATTTCTCCCTCAGCTGAATGAGGTGGGGTTAATTCCAACACTCCACTAGTCCCAGGTTCCCCTCGTTTATAGCCCATGCCAACTGAACGTGTACTTTGCAATCAATGGAGAACAGTTAACTTCTCAAGTATGTAATTTGTTAACTTTTTCCAGAACAATTCCATATAAGGCAACATGGTGACTCATTTACAACAAAAGGCTTTGTAAACCAGCATGAACTGAACTCTCACCTGTTGCTGGTGTCTGAAGATCAAGGACTGGTACGGAGAGTAGATTCTGCTCCACGCCCGAATCACCAATACTTGTAATGACAATAGGATACTGCTAGTCCCGTTGCTCATTGCTCCCATCCGTAGACACTGAGAAGTGGCCAGCAGAAATTATCCGTCTCAACTCCGTCTTGATGTCATCTGCCATGCACTGCACAATCGTTGTTGCTTTATTCCGACAACAAGAATAGTTTTGCGCTATCTTTGAGTCCGGGAAGGCTGACTTCACTGTTCGAGAGATGGCATCAGCAGTGGACAGAGGCAGATTGTTTTGAACGATCAATTCAGTCAGCGTTACTTCTGCTCTGATCACAGACTCTTCTTGAGCCGATACTCTGTGACGGTATGAATTTTGTAATGGATGAGCACTGAGCAGCAGTCTTCGCAGCTGCCTCATTGAGTTTGTGAGGGTTTTTTCTCCCAATGGCGCTCGATGTCGTACACGCCTGAGTGCGAAATGGAAAAATCAGCCTTGCAGTAGGCACATCTTGCATACGTGGTTTTTTTTTTCTGTTTGTTTTTTTCTTCTTTTTTTTTTTTTCTTTTTTTTTTTAATAATCTTTATTGTCCATTAAATATATTTGTTATTAAATGGAAATTTGTCTTCGGCTCACAAACACGAACAAGCAATTAAACATATTTAAATAAAATCCCTCCCCACGCCTGTTAGAATATATAATCATTGCCGAATCACATTCTATTGATCACTTTGAATCACATTATCACCACTCCTATAACAGTACCATCCCTTTCTAACACAATTTATCACAGCTTTTGATTTGTGTCAGGGGAAAGGACCATCACCAAGTGAAAGGCTTCTGTGTGTGCAATTTTTTCTTATGTATGTTTTATTCCCGCCATAACTGTACTGTCTTTTCCTTGGACTATACCATTTGGAACAAAGAAACCAGGATAATATGAATGAGCAGACAAGAGTTAGTACCTGATAATGTTACTGAACAGTATCACAGAGAATACTGGAGGCTATAAGCAGAGCATAAAACACAGGGATTACACAATACAGAACAGTATTCCAGAATAGAGATTGAATGTTCAGAACTACTCAGTACTGTGAGGCTCAGATAAATTATTGTGCAGTCATACACAAACACGGTACCTGTCTTCATCCTCGGATTGCACACTTAATAAAAGGATAACCCGAATAAACCGATCAACACAGGAACCAGCAGACAACCGTACACAAGTGTGTCTAATGGTTCTATTACAAAAGTGTTGAAGAGGAGATAGAAAACATTAAACACAGGCATAACACACCACATATCAGTAGTCCGTTACAGAGATTATTGAAAGAATAGTTGGTGCCAGACAGTGATCTAGATAGCCTGCTCGCAGCAGGGAGTGGCTGCCGCATACCACAGCAGCAAACTAAAGAGTAGGAAATCGAGCTAACTGCACAGCCGTGGGGCGTCTATGATGGCGAGAGGACACTGCAGCCGCAGCCTCTCTCCCCTCCTCAGACCTTGGCCTATCCGTTTAAATACGACAATAGCCAGAAGAAAAAAAACTTGAAAGGAGTTCATTGAGGCTCTGTTGGTACATGGCTGGTGCAGTAGAGTCCTTCTTGTGGGCGGTCAAGTCCAGCAAGATGTCAGGAACTGGTAATAGCTAAGGAGGAGTGACGTGTTGCAGAGATTCCGACACACACTCCGGCCGCCTGCAGATGAGGTCTGACACGGAAGGAAATTGGACGGACAAGTCCCGGGTGGGTATCATAAATCTCTGCAAACGGCAGTTTAAAAACACAATCATAGGCAGGGTTGTCTCGATGGGCCTTCAGTTTCAGAACGTAGCTGAGCATGAGGCGGATGCGGCGGCGCTTGAGTGAAGGCTTCCCTGCCTCGGCATACAGACTAGGAACTGGAGACGCCCTGAAGACCCCCAGACATATCCGCAGACCTTGATGGTGAATTGTGTTCAGACGTTGTAGAACAGACTTGGAAGCCGAGCCATATACCACAGAGCCGTAATCCAGTTTGGACCGAACAAGGACCCGGTACAGTTGAAGTAAGTCAGTGCGGTCTGCACCCCAGTCCAACGACACGAAGAACACCAAGAGCCTTCTGACAAGAGGTTATAAGATAATTAATATGGTTGCGGAAGGTCAGTCTTTTGTCAAAGATGACCCCCAGAAACTTTGCCTCTTTGGCCACCGTAATTGACACTCCAGCAATGCTCAGGCTAGGTTCTGGAAAAAATCGTCTGGTTAGTAAAATGCACACAGATTGTCTTGGAGGGCAAGAACTGAAACTGATGAGAGACACACACCCATGGATGCGTTCAACGCACAGTTGCAAGCACCTCTCAAGGGACGCAAGTCCTCGACCTCGTGCGCACAAAGCAAAGCCGTCAACAAACAAAGAGCATTCAGAATCATCCTTGACGGCCTTTACAATGTTATTAATTTTAATACTAAATAAAACAGGAGATAAAATGCTGCCCTGCGGGACATCCATCTACTGTTCAAAGGAGTCGGAGAGGGTAGAGCCCACACGGACAAGGAACGACCGGTTAGACAAAATATTGTGAATAATAACGGGCAGCCCATGTCCAAAAGTCAGACATTATACCATACTTCCAAGTAGTGTCATATGCCTTCTCAAGATCGAAGAAAATTGCATAGACACGCTGCTTATTGACAAAAGCGTCTCGGATAAACGACTCAAAGCGGACTAGATGGTCAGTTGTACTACGGAAGCGTCGGAAACAGCACTGGAGGTCTGTGATGAGCTCCTGTGACTCAAGATGCCACACCAGGCGTTCCATAGTTTTACATAAACATGATGTCAAAGCGAATGGCCGGTAGTTGCCCGGGTCGGAAGGATCCTTACCCGGCTCGGGGATTGGCACAACCACAGCCTGGCGCCAAGATGGTGCAAATGGCCCGTTATCCAGATATGGTTAAAGGCCTTGAGAAGTACAAGGAGTGACTTCTCAGGCAGATGCGTTAGGAGTTGATAGTGGATAGTATCTAGGCCAGCTGCAGAGTCATTACATTTCTGCAGGGCTTGTCGCAATTCTGATAATGTAAAAGGGGTATTATATTCCTAGGAGTTATCCGATTTAAAATCACAAATACGAGACACTCGCTTCTCCTTCTCTCTCTGGAAGAAGGGTGAATAATGCTCCTTTGAATAATTATGGGCAATGATGGAGGCAAGCAAATTGACCACAGCCTTCTTGTCTGTGACCAAACTGGCTCCATCTCTAAGATGTCCGACAGAATCCGAGCCACCCCTGCCCACAATTCTTCGAACAGCCTTCCAGACTTTCGGGGATGGAATCCTAAAAGATATAGATGAGATGAAACGTCTGCAGGAAGCACGGCGTTCACGTTCAAAACTATAACGGGCTTTCGCTCTGTCTTTTAAAGGTTAAAATATTCGCTCGCGACGGAGTACGAAAAGCACGTCGCAGAGCAGATTTGCGCGTTTTTTGGGCCTTGCGGCACTCCTCGTTGAACCATGGCACTCTCATCTTCCGAGGGACTGATGTGGTAGTTTTAGGGATGGTTTCACCTGCTACGTCCAACAAAAGAGAAGTAAACCAAGAAACATTTTTTTTTCAGCTGATATGACCACCTCCTCTGTGATACGAGACTGACAGAGGGAGGCGAACAGAGGCCAGTTAGCTTTCTTGAGATTCTAGTACCCCACCGTTGGATCCTTCTCACAGCTGACCGATGACAGGACTACTGGGAAGTAGTCACTTCCACACAGGTCTTCATGAACCTTCCAGTTAAAGTCCAGCATGAGAGAAGGATCACATACAGTGAGGTCTAGAATATAACTAGATCCTGAACCTGCGTTAGAGTAGGTAGGTGAGCCATCAATAAAGACACATAAGTTGAGAAAAAAACCATCTTCTAACATCTGACCTCTGCCATCATAGTGGTCACTATCCCAAGGTGAGCGTGACCGTTAAAATCTCCCATCAGAATAAAGGGAGGGAGCAGCTGATCTATTAAGTTAAAATATCATTATTACAGACCCGCAGGGATGGTGGCAGATAAACACTGGTCTTTTTTAAGGTAACCCGAGCTGCGACAGCCTGAAGACAGGTGTCGATGCTAACGGGGCTACATAATGAGAAGAGCCACTCCACCCGAGCGCCTCTCCGAATCAGAGCCTTTATGAACAGCGTTAAAACCATTAAAGGACACAGGATCAGAAGTCTTCAGGTAAGTCTCCTGAAGAGATATTATTGAGGGTTATATGACTTGACTAAAAGACGTAGTTCCTCAAAGTTAGCGTGAAAATCACGACAATTCCACCGAGGTAGAGAGTACGAGATTATGTTTATTGAGGGGGTGAAGAGTTTCTTCCCCCCCCCCCCCTCCCCCCTTTTTCCTTTGCCTTGGAAGAAGTCGAAGAAACAGAAGGGGGTCGGCTCCCGGGCCTCCTCTGGTTCTTCGGAGATGAAGAGGGTGGAGCTGCCGCAGCACCAGTGTGATGAAGCTCTATGCTCGTGCATAGTGCTCATACATTAGGGTAAATACGGTACGGGTTTTGTTAACGGTTTGTTTGTGCCGATATTCCGTGTGGCACTAGACGCACGTGGAATTTCTAAGACATGGTTAGCACGGGATTTTTAGTGAGTTCTGTTTAGTGAGTTCTAGGCGGAAGCTGTGTCTGTCAGAGGTCTAGATCGGTAGTGCGGGCTGTTTTGTCGTATGGAACGGTTGTGTTTGAGTTACCTAGCCCGCATTCCAAGACTCTGAAGCCTAGATTTCAGGTATGTTTCTATAAATGTAGTATTGATAGTTGTTTAGTTAAAGACAGTATGCGTGGTAAGATTAATGTGGTTGTATAGCGCTGTTCCGGTTTGGTTTAGTATAGTATGTTTAGAATTCGGTGAAGTAACCGGTGTTTTTGTATACAGTTGTTTACCGAGTTAGATGACTAAAGGAATATGAAGTGTGTATGTCTAAGCCGCTATGAAGATAGTACTGGTTGGGTAAGCATAGTCTTTTCCAGGGTATAGAGTAATGTATAGCAAGAGAGTCAGTTAGGCTATAGTCTGTTTCAAGATAGTGACAGAGATATGGGGGTGATACGAAAATAGTTTATGAAGCACGTGTGTGTGTGTGTGTGAATGAACGTGTGAGTTATTTGTATCAGCCAGGTTACGTGACGTTTCTCATTGATCCAATATGTTGTGTGTTTAGCAAGTGTTACGTTGGGACTTTTGTTGTCTATTCAGAGTTCTTGTAAAAGAGTGGAAAAGACGGACGCCGAGACGTCGAGTCACAGGTGGGACCTACGTGAGGTCATCCCTCCAGCTCTTCTGAGAGTGAGTCTGACTGGGACCAAGACACCCAAGTCAAAACGAGAACTGAGTACCGTACGAGAACGAGGACGTCCGTGCCAAAGAGACAGGACGGCAATAAGCGTACGACGAAGGACTTTCACGCCTAGACGTGAGAAGGACCAACGTAAGCAGGCAACAACATCAAACAGGTTGGAGGCAATGTGAGACTAAGACCTAGCCTGGCAAAGATATTGTGATACGTGTGTGTGTGATAATAGAACAGTGTACATAGTTGATAATCATTTAAGTCGTTCTTTTTCATTTATAGTGTATAAAGGTTACTTTAGAAAGGGAGCCCGTGTGTTGTGTTTTACCGCATGAATGCGCCCGTCTGAGTCAGTGGCGGTGTATGCGTCTGTTGCGTGAGAGTCTGTGCGTACGACTGTGGGCAAGTCTGCGTGCGTTACAACCAGCTACGACAACTTCCACTCCCTCCATCAGCTCCTCCAATGCAGCATACTAATTTTGTTTTGAAGGGGGACATCAGTGTCCCCCTTCTGGGCCCGTACGCACAGCGGTCACGTAGCTTTTTTTTAGGCTTCTGGGTATGGGCAGCGTTCCTGACGCTAGAGGTAGCGGCCTTAGAAGGCTGACCAGAGCCAGAAGCCTTTGTAGAAGACAGACTGACAGGCCTGGATGGGGGCTGATGCTTAGTGGCAGCAGAAGGCGATGCTACAGGACCGGTCACCAATGGAGGAGGGTTACTCTCCAGGGGCGAGATGAGCCGAGGCTCCGCCCCAACCAAGAAGTTGGGGTTTGACATGATAAGTCTTTGGTGAGGCGCTTGCCACCCACCGCAGCACTGAATGATTGTATACGCAGAGGTGTTACTGAGTTTGGGTCAGCCTCGGGTGCACCAGGGAAGTCAACCAGTTTTTGGGCATCCGCAAAGGAGAACCCCATCTCCAGACGCACCTGCTGATTCCTGCACTCGGATATCCAACGAAGGCATTTCTTGTCCGAAGTCATACGCGCCCCCTGGCAATTCACACACAGGGGGGTGGCTGTGCAGGACTCAGCAGAGTGTCCGTGCTTAGTTCACCGGGCGCATGAAGCCTCTGCCTGGCGGCATGTCTTCTGCCCATGGCCATACTTTTGACACTTAAAGCACCGGAGGTTTGAGAAGGACGTACTTCTTCACTTTCAAGTAGTAACCTCCCCAGAGGGTAGTAGTAGGGGTGGGGGTGCCAAACGTCAGGATGATGGTAGGGAGACGGATCTCCCCACCACCTCGCTTGGAAGCGAAGCGCCTGACGTAAGTTCCCCCCCCCCCCCTCCTGCGACTTAAGATTCCGTGCAAGTTCATCTTCCGACAGTTCTGCCAATGCTTGATCTTTTATCACGCCTCTTGAAGAATTCATCATTTTGTGAGATGTGACTTCCACTGGAGTGTCTCCGATGGAAGAGTGCCTCAGTAGCCCGTTGGAGTGTGGCCGTGTACGGCACTCTACCAGCAAGTCACCAGACCTGAGGCGCTTGGCATCAGGCCTGCCAACACGGCTCCTGAGGGTCTCCAGAAAAAGATGCAGCTTGGAAACAAGCTTTTTTTTCACTTTGCTATGGACAACGAGGAAGCGGGGCCAGACGGCCGACGCCTGAGGCGTCGCTTTCTCACAGTAGTAGTCACTGTCATGTACAATGTCGGTGGCTACATGCCGCTTTTGTGCCCTTTTTTTTTTTGTGTGTGGTTTCCACTAAGGGGTCCCCGCCCACCACCGAACCCAACAAGGGAAAATGCTTTTGTCGGCGGGTCTCCAGCCGAAGCACAATATACTCAAGGGGTTAAGCCCGATTGATCCGTCTGAGCCACCGCCTTCTATCACATTGTTGAATGCAGGGGAATACTGGCGTAAAGCACCTAATCAGCAGCAGAGGCTATAGCATGGTGCTCAGTATATCAACCTGCATGTCAACAGTGAAATAGGGCTCAACGTGACAAGAGCCAATTGACTAGGCCGGTACTCCTAGCCTCCCGTTTAAGCAGAAGTAAAGTCCAAAGTGGAGTGTTGGCACCAGTGAGCCGCAATCCAAAGGAACCTCAGCCACCAGGATCCTCTTCTCCCCCGACACGGGTCTCCAAGCACGGCAAACACTTGGGATCCAAAGGACCAAAAACTAATGAGTATTTTTAAGGACCAATCCAACATGATAGCACCTAGTTAGCAAAGCTCCTTATAAACCAATCCAACATGATAGCACCTGGATTAGCACAGCACCTTAAAAACCGGACCAGTTAAAAAGACTGAACAACATATCTGCTGACGTCAAGTCCTAATCCTGGACAAAGATGGCACCCCTTCGCTAGCCCACTCAGTCAGTGACTGAGAAGACCACCCACCCACGCCACGTGGAGGCCGGTGCCGTAGTGGGCTCAATTGTTTTAAGATTAATCCAAATTATTCGTGAAATTAATCCCAAAAACGTGAAAATATTTTTTTTCAAAAAATATTTAATTATCACACATAGCGTTCTAGAGGTACAATGCTGGTTAACGAACTCATTCAATATCTCCCTTTTATCTAGATATATACGCAAAATATATAGTAAAAACAAGAACAAGATGAGGATTTCATCCCAAAAGTCTACCGTATTGTTTGGAGCTGACGTGCGTTTTTTCTTTAGGAACATTCAGAGTTGTTCATATTTTTTTAGCTTATCCTTCTGATCCATTTCCCTCCTCTCTAAGCCATCCTCTGATCATTACACACGCCGGCGCATACAAATAAACACGGACACACAGCGCTTCCCGCCATTAATACGCTCTTTGGGCTGGAGTAGCGACAGGAATTCTGAAGAAGAAGAATAGCACGAGCATCAAAATGACGTAACTATAAGCCTCACGTCATGGCATGGCTGGCCTCACGACGCCGTGTACACTGTGACGAGTTTGATGTTGCACGTCACTCATCCGAGAGGCACGCTCTTCTTGAGCTGACTGTTTTGTTCCGGTTCCACACAGCCTCTACCAGGGCTGATTGTTTGGTGGGAGTAAATAGTGGCTCCAAAACTTGCAAAAATGAATTAATTATTATTGAAAACGTTGAAGAGGTACAACGCTGGATTATGAACTCATTCAGTACCTCCCTTTAATCCCCCCTCCCGCCTGATCCGCACGGCAATGGCACACTCAATAAGGTGGAATGGCCCATTCCCACAAAGCCTCTTCTGTATAAGCTTGCATGCACAAACGGCAGAATGGCACACACAAACACAGACGACATACACACAGTGCTTCCTACCGGTTAGACGTTCTGTGTGTGCTGGCGTAGCCACAGGCATTTTGAGAAATAAGGTGGAATGGCCCATTCCCACCAAGCTTCTTATGTATAAGCTTGCATGCATCTTTTCCACAATACGTTCGCAAATATCATACAAAAATAAACAAAGGACAACATCGCGCCAACTCTTACACATGTAAAACACTGACGTGCTGGTGATTTGCGTCAATTAGGAACATTGCATAAAACACTGACGCGTTTGGTGCTTTTACGTAGTCACCGTCTGATTCTTCTGATGAAATCAAGGAGCCTTACTTCTGACATTTTTTCCGCATTGAACTTTTATTTTCGTAAAGGTTGAAGAGGTACAAGGATGGCTAACGAACTCATCCAATGTCTTTATACAAACTAACCATATCCAAAATTTCAAGTATTGTACACATACCAAGCGAAATTACTCAGCGTTGGACAGACAAACAGTTAGACCCCCTGCCCCCACCTGTCAGGCCCACAATCGCCAGCCCACAGAAAAAAACACGCAGGTATAGAACAAGACGATCATCTACATTCCTAAAAAAAAAAGGATACATCAGGTCTAGCCCACAATCCATGTCTTTTTCTGGAACTTAGGAAGTAGGCAGGAGAAACACACACACAAACAAGAAGATGCACTACTAAATGTGGTCGAGTAAATACCCTGACTTCCCACAGTAGATGCACAAGACAATACACAACAGTGTAACGATACAAGTTTTTGCCTCGCGTTATAGAATATTCACAACCCAGATAGGTTAGGGATGTATATGATCGTCTTGTTCTATACCTGCGTGTTGTTCTGTGGGCTGGCGATTGGGTGCCTGATAGGTGGGGGCAGGGGATCTGTTTGTCTGACCAGCGCTGAGTTATGTGTACAATTCTACCAGCGCTAGCCTCACCTATCTGGTTTGTGAAAATTTCAAGTGCATATAATCAAAATTGCAGACTTTAATCTGGGTCAACCGACTTTCTATAAACGGTCTTTTATGTCTTCAATGAGACATCCAATTATGTAGTAAAACAGTTGCCGCAAGGAAGTTTACAAAGTAGAGTAGGTAAGAGCACTGTCAGGGGAGAGAAGTGTGCATGATCGACCAGTGATCATAGATCTACAGTGGCCAAAGCACAAAAAAAGATAGGAAAGAGAGGGTGCGCTAAGAAAGTGACTGAAAGCAATGCATATGGAAGCTTTGCTTTCAGTCACTTTCTTAGCGCACCCTCTCTTTCCTATCTTTTTTTTTTTTTTGTGCTTTGGCCACTGTAGATCTATGATCACTGGTCGATCATGCACACTTCTCTCCCCTGACAGTGCTCTTACCTACTCTACTTTGTAAACTTCCTAAAATATGAGCACTGGCAGTCTCCCCTTTTCTTTTCAGTTGCCGCAAGGGTTTCATGCGAAAGGAAAACAGAAACTAGAGATTGAAAACCCTTTAATATAGATATTAAAACACGACGTTTCGGGATCCTTTTTCTGAGTGATATAGAAACAATGCAGAAAAACACACGATAGAAAGAAAAGACTTCATCCTGTATAGAGAATATTTAGAATGACATAAAACAAAAACCATAATGACGCAAATACACAAGCACAAAGCACGTTGCACAAAACTTACGTCTACGTACATTCACGTCACTCCATTCATTCGCATTTATTCGTGCCTGCTGCCGCTCACGTACATGCATACACATAGACACACACACACACACACACACATACACACACACACACACACACACACATACATACATACACACACACACACACACTAGTCAGTGCAACCGAAGCATCAAGTATCAACAGTTGCATCAAGTATCAGCAGAGAGTCCAAGTCTGGCACCAACCACCCATCAGCCCGAGCATACATCCCTAGGGACGAATGTTCAAGACGCTCGGATGGTAAGTGCCAAGCCTGTGTGCGAAAAAGGATTCTGTCAGTTTGCGGGGGATGAAGTTGGATGTATTTTGCCAAAGGATGCATATGCTGAAATGTGTGAGGCTATGAGGCGTTTCGTTGAAATGACGTCCAACCTGGTTGTTGTATCCGAGGCGGATCGAACGTACATACTCCTCGCAGCGTTCGGGGAGTGTACGGTATGTCTCCCCCACATACAGCATCTTTGGGGAGTGAGAACATGAGATGACATCTGATATCTGATGACTGGCTTGTGAATGATCGGTGGACAGTGAAAGATGACAGGGATTATGTGATCACGGGGGGATGTGTTGATGTACGGACATGCTTTGCAGTGTGGTTGCTGACAAGAGTGTGTGCCAGGTGGTAAGGTGTGAGATACGCGAAGTGAACTGTGAACAAGATGATCGCGCAGGTTTACTGTACTGATAAGGCACGCGTTGATAGATCTATCAACGCTCGCCTCATCAGCACAGTACACATCGGACATAACAAATCGCCAGGGGATTATTATTGTGTGTGTGTGTGTGTGTGTGTGTGTGTGTGTGTGTGTGTGTGTGTGTGTGTGCGTGCGTGCGTGCGTGCGTGCGTGTGTGTGTGTGTGTGTGTGTGTGTGTGTGTGTAAGGACTGCGTTGCAATTCAGGAGACAGATCGACCATGAGAGTTTAAGGGTGGTGGCAGAATAGCTTGGCCTGTAGTCTAACTTTAACTATCATGGTCGAGCCATATCTTGCTGTGGTGTGTCGCGGGCAGATTGAGTTCTATACTAGTGCATATTGTATAAGAGTGCTGAGATCGCTTCGAAGGTTAATGGCTAAAACTAGTGTGTCAAAAGCAAGTCTTGGTTGGCAATCGTCATCATTCAGTTAAGGTTGAAAGCAGCCTTCTTCAGCTAATATTTATCCATTTTAAGTGTAATGGCTAACCTGAATTATGACGTTTGAATGCTGCAAAATGAATGGCCTTTTCTCCTCTGTACATAAACACGTTCCCCCGACAACTGCCAAGGGCAGTAGAAAACCTCTGTGGCGCGTGCCTAATCATTTGGATTGTGAGAAGAAGGGTAGAACAGTCTTAGTTGAGGCCAGACACCATTGAGAACTCGTTGTATGGGCAAATTTTAGCAATCAATGACCGCCCTAGAATAGATCGCTTTACTCAACTTGACATCTCTACCCATGCCTGTGGCTTCGTTTGTTTCCTTCTCCTAGGAACCCGCTAAATAAAACACCTCTCCTAATTTCAAGCTTGTACAAGATACATGTTAACTTTATAAATCCAAACTAAATCGGGAAATTACACAGTCTGCTCCATCAAATTAACAAGGAAAGCAAATAAATTTTTAAAAATTAAAAGTTTATAAATACACATAATATAAAAAGACCCTCGCACGTCAACTCACGTGTCTCTAGTAAGAGAGTCATTGTATAGGTTGAGAGCCCTGGGGATGAAAGATTTTCTGTACCTTTCGGTACGCATTATGCGCAGTCTCAGTCTACACTCCTGTCAATCCGTCTGCTGTCAAACTCATCTCGCAATGGATCAGTGTTGTCAGTCAGTATGGTTGTTGTCTTGTCTGTCAGTCGTCGGTAGTAGACTGAGTCGAAATGTTCCTCCTCCATGCCCGTCACCCCTCTGCCTTACTGATGATTTTGTCCACCCTTCCCTTGACTTGTGCTGTAATGTTGGCCCCCAGCAGGTTGCCCCAAAAGGCAACACGCTACTAACAGTGCTACAATAAAACATGCGGGAAAATGGCAGGACTTACATAAAACGACCTTAACTTCCTCAAACAGTACATTCGTGGCTGGTCTTTTTTTCAGAATGGCATTTTAATTTTCCTACCAGTTCAATTTCTTGTCAATAATGACTCCCAGATACCTGTACGAATCAACTCTTTCCACCTCGGCTTCTTTGATGCGTACAGGATCGGGGACACCATTATTGCGGTCAAAGCCTATCACCATTTATTTTGTTTTTCCTGCATGAAGCTGCAAGTAGTTGTCATCTCACCAGACAACAAATCTGCCGATTTCTGCCCTGTATTGACTGTCGTCCTTGTTCGTGATTTTGCCGACCATAGCTGTGTCATCTGCAAATTTAGCGATGGGGCATGTCTCGTTGTTGTGCCTGCCATCTGCTGTATAAAAGGTGAAAAGAAGTGGAGAAAATACCGTTTCTTGATGAGCACCAGTATTTGTGTACAGGGTAGTGGATGTCACATAGCTGGGAGAAAAAAACAGAGAAAAAGCAGAGACGAGGGCGGACTTCAGTTTGACATATTGGGATCTATTGGTCATGTCTAGTTACGCTAACCTCGCTGCTGAAGGGTCATTGTTGACTACTATAGTGTAATAAGCAGCCTTTGAAACTTAAAGGTACTTCGTAGTCATATTAAGTGGACCGTGCATTTATTTGTTTCATGGTGACTTTCATTAGGTTACATTTTAGTAGATCTGCTTTATTCTAGGCTATCTTAGGTTACATGCACATAATTCCCCTTCATGTACACATGTTTTCTGTCTGTCTTTCCTGTTCGTCATGAATGACTTCATGTACACATGTTTTCTGTCTGTCTTTCCTGTTCGTCATGAATGACTGCAGTGCGTGTAGATGTTTGTGTTCTTCGTTGACGTTCAATGTTTGTGCTTGTGTCTGCGGTGCGAATGTAATAAAGTCAGAGTGAATTATGAGGTTGTGTGTATGTCCTTATTCATTTTATGGTAAGTCGGTTGTATTGTGAGTTCACCTTGTGTCATGTTCACACAATATTTCTTGCTCCTTATTACTAGTTCTCTTCCATTATTATTTGTTACGTGGTGGGGTCGTAGTCGTAGTATGATATCACACCAGACGCACGCACGTAAGGTTCTTTAAATAAACTTTATTCAGCTGTAACCCGTCACACGTGGCTTAAGGATGTAGTCTACACTGGAGTAACAGTTCCAACAATATTTTAATTCAGCGATGCGATCTCCACACAATGCCCTTCCCAAATGCACCAACACTGATACAATGTCTTCTCTTCTGCAAATGTCAACACTGGCGACACAAAGTTTCTCACACAACGTACATCACCGTTACGCTGCGTCTCTCACAATGTACACCCTATACGGGTACGTACCTACGATAGACTGTGTGTCCCTACAACTGAAATGCCGAACAATGTACACACGTGCTTCCTAGCACCGACTTTTATAGTAAAACGATTTTCCAGAAAAATCTAATGAATTTACACAACGCACCCAATCAGAACGGAACACGTAATTGAAACTCATAAATATTAATAAATAAAAAACGGAAAATTCTAGAATAACTACAATAGTCTACACAAATTTGACTTGAGTCATTTCAGCCCCAAATCCTGGCGTATAATGACGTCACACAACAGTATGGCAGACCGTTCACGACCTTTCATAACACGCAAAGAAGGGCCGCTAATTTCACGCTCACAGAAAACAACTATGACTAAAAATAGATCAGCTTTACTACCGCTATTCTCCGTTCGACTTTGCTAGAAGCTTCCGGACTAAACTTAGCGTATCATAACAAAACCAATTCTGCTATCTGCGCGAACAATAGAGAATCTCACTGAAAAGGTACGTGATTCGCAACCTTGATAGCTCAATAAATATCGGATCGTTTCCTACGATTAACACATGTATGCTCTCACAGAACAACACAACCACAATCGTAACATTATTCATTAGTGCTTAGTCGCATAGTTACTTTACTGTGCATAGTTACTTTACATGGCATCTCATTAATTTTGTATTTTACTTTTGCTATGTTACTTTTAGCACTTATGCATTCGTTTTGATGTGGTCTGACCTGCTAGATAGGCCCCGGTCGGAGTAACTACCCGTTTGTTAGTCATTTGCGTGTTCGCCTTACCAGGTCTGACTGTATAGCGGACTTGCATATTGGTGCTCTGCTTTATTCTTTGACTTGTGCTTTGCATAACTTTGTATTCTTATTGTGACTTACTTATTTTCATTTTATTTGCTGTCAGGTATTTTATTACACATTCTATATGTTACACGACCATCACTTTGATTTCATCAGTGTTTTAAGTTCACTGCATGATGATATGTGCCGTAGTTTAGTTATGTGCCTTGTTCATTGTATTCTTGGCACCATTACTGATTACCTGTTTGTTTATTCCACAGGTACTGTTTTCTGCTTTCTGCTTTCTGTTTGTCTGCTTTCTGGTAGCAATAAAAGTTTAACAAACATGAACGCGTCTCTGCGCCCAGTAAATCCAACCATTCAACGATCCATCAATTTCAAATTCCGATTTGTCACCCCATCACACCAGTTTTGTTCTATAAAAGACCACCAAAACGTTATAAAGCACAAAGTCACTTAGTGTTGTTCTAAACAGCAGGTTTACTACTGAAGTTGTTTGTAGCACACATCTGCAGCAACATTACAAAGCAAAGTAGGTAAAAGCACTCTCCGGGGAGACATTTTACCTACTTTACTTTGTAATCTTCCTAAAATATTAGCACTGGCAGTCTCCCCATTTCTTTTTATTTATTATCTGCAGCAATAGTGTGTAACAGTCGACTAAATAAAGAATCTTTGTGGAATCGAAAGCACATGAGCATCCTATGTACTATTTTATTGAAGAATTTGACATTTTTTAAGGTTGTATACTATACCTACATTTTTTAATTGAAAACTGCCGCTTATAGGGTTTTTTGAGAGCCTTATTGAGTCTGGAGACTATTGCCACCCTGAAAGACCCATGGTCCCGGGCATATTTGTAAGTTTGAGCCTTCTGCGTGACCTACCCCATCAGCAAAAACACGCAAAATAGCTGATTTCAGAACACAACAAAAATTTATCGAATAGTGTGTTAAAATGATAAAGAAACATTTTGGTCACTTCATAAAGTATGTTAGTATTTTCTCGTAAAAAAAGTGTGTTCTGATAATTGGAATTCTAACTGTAATCGAGAAAAGTTTATGTTGTAAATTCGCAGATTGCCCGGATGTTATCAATAACATTTCAAGTGTTTGCAATGTTGGGCAATTGCGCAGGCCCTTTTTATTCGATAAAATCGTACTTTAGATCATATCACACACATTATTTATGAAAAAATGGGGGGGTCCCGCGCAAAAATTGGCACTTTGGGTCGTTTGCGAGTGCGTTTTCAAAAAGGGATACAAGCGATGTCTGACTTCCGGCAGATCATATCTCCGCCGTAGCCGTCCCAAGCCCGCATGAGAAAGGAGGAAATCAACTACCAAACCAACAAGTATAACCTACGCCCAAACTGTTGCAAACTACTAGTCTTCGATCACTATTAGTGACATTGAGAAAGTAAACTGGAACAAACAACAACGGGAGATACGGGATGAGAAGGTTTATCTATAAGTAATTAAATGCACCAGTTATCACTTAGTAGTTGAGTTAGTGCAGTGGTAAAATACTCATTTTGCCACGCAAGGTAACCAGGGTTCAATCCCCGTAGATGGATATTTTTTCCCTGCTCAAAAATTTGAAACCAATACAGTTGCTACTTCGCTAAATGAAACAAACGCACACACACAATATATATATATATATATATATATATATATATATATATATATATATATATATATATATATATATATATATATATATATATATATATATATATATATATATATATATATGTTCTTTTTTATGTAAAATATGCCATTATCATCACCGTTGTAATGTGGATGTTAAACCATGAACCAACCAACAAACCACTTTCAGTCTTGGATAAAAATGCATACTGGTTACCTCGGTACATTTGTTCATTTATTTTTTTTCAGCCAGGCATTGTGAGCATGTTTACATTCATTCAATCATTCACAGATTCACTGATGAAAAAGCACACCAAAGAGTGTTGTCACAGAGTGTTTTTATTTTTATTTTTCTGGCATCATCTACAAACAATTAATGAATAATGTGAATTTGTTTTAATATACCTGCTGCAAGCAATGCTACATGCTCCTTTGGTGTATCCGTGAAAGCAGGTCGGTGAACATCTCTGGTTGAAAGATGTTTGTCAACAGATTGGTAGTGGATGTACCTGTGTCTCCAGCTGAATCTCAGTTTCCCAGCAGTTTTTGGTTACAAATTATAAGGAAACAAAACAAATGTCACATGTTTCAATATGCCCCGTTATGTTTGCACATGATCATTGTGAGTAAAGAATAATATCTTTGTTTATTTTCAAAAGAAACGCTGTATTTGCAGACATTCATTTAAAGTATACATGTACAGTCAAGTATGTTGAAAGCATATTAGGCTACAATGCACATAGGCACCCATACAAAAGTAACTACCTCAAATACAAAATGTTAAATGTTTAGGGCTTAACATCTTTTGTCCATAAGGTGATTTCAAAGATGGGTCACAGAAATAGGGTCTGAACAAATTTTGACCCAAGCTGTATTCGAAGCCAGGACCTTTGGGATGAGAGTCAAACACACTACCACCGAGCCACCCAGCTCCCCCACAAAATACAGCTTTACTGTGGAACAACATATTTCCACTACATTATTCACATTTACATTGACAAAGTGCTGACTTTATACAAGCTAGTGGGTGGAGAACAGTGGAGCTGAAGTCATTTTCAGTTGTGTGCATGCCAACCGAGACTGACACCGGCAACCACTTGCTCATGAGGTATTTATTTGGGAGCCAACTACACAGTATATAAAAGAAGGGGTATAGGAGAGAAGGAATGACAGACTTATCATTTAGAGCCTTCCACTACATATATTATTTCCCTCATATATATATAACACGAAGAGTTTTTTGCGTTCCCGGCTGACGGCCATCTTATTCTGTATTAAAATTTCACTGATGACACAGAATGCTTAACACAATATATATATATATATATATATATATATATATATATATATATATATATATATAATATATATATATATATATATATATATATATATATATATATATATACATATACATACACACATACATACATACATACATACATACATACATACATACATACATACATACATACAGAGAGAGAGAGAGAGAGCATCACTGAAGTCCTGATATAACTCAACATTGCACATCCCACTACGTTATAACAGTGAAATTCAGTGTCCAGCCACCACTACACTACACACATAACACAAAATCAAACAATACTGTTACCAGTACCACACTCTGTCCCATTGCAGCACAACTAAGTGAAATGCAGTCTCACGCCCCATAACATATACTGCACAATGCTGATGTCAACATAAAATACCGTAACAACTGCATAACAAGGGTAAAATGCACTGTGTCACCTAGTCTGCATAATATAGGCATGCACACCAAACAATACTTTTACTGCTCTTGATACAAAGTCTGTGCAGTCGACCATATCACAACACTGCAAAATACATCAGTGCTACGCTGGCAGAGTGCCTGCAATACAACCCGAAACGCTGAAGGTAAATTCTTTGTAAGGCACTGCAACACTAACCTGCGAAAGTTTTGTTTTTCTAAAAGAGTTGCCATTGTTTGGAATGAGTTACCAGTTTCATTAAAAAAAGCACCTAACATAAATTCTTTACAAACCAGATGGACGAATTACCAAAATTTAAAGAGTTTTTCTATTCATATGATGAATGATTTATAGGAAAATTTCATGAATAGCAGACTCATAAAGTAACTTCAGAAAGAAAGGACATTTGCAAAGGCCTCACGGCCTATTTTGTCCTCACACTACTACAGTCTGCACCATGCCGGCCATTAATATAAGCAATACTCTTCAAAAACTCAACATGGTGCAGGCTATCGTGTCACAACTGATTGCACATTGCATAGCAGCTACCACACACAACCTGGTACTGTGCACAATGTTGGCTTCAGTTTTACTTTGTTTATTTAATTTTGGACCTGCTGGGGGCATGAGAAAAATCACAAAAGAACTTACATGATTGCGCTCAAAAATTAACTACACATGTACACATGTTCCTTAGACAGCACAAATGACTTGTATGGACACAGATCATAGTTAGGTCATTCTGTTTGCTGGTATGTGTCATGTACAGTACGTCTGGAAAACGTGTGAAATGAACCATGTGATTAGCAATTCTGATACGATAAGTAAAGCTACACAGCTGAAAGTCAACGATTGACAGAGGAAGAAAAAATAATAAAACAAACAAACAAAGTACAGTACATATCATATGCCTATGATCAGTTATCACCCAACCAATGAAAACTGCTGTGACAGATGGAGGGCAATGCAAGAACTACATGGTCAACTCACTCTTTAGAAGTATTGCGATTTTCATTGAGCAAGTCCACATTTGGTATATTTTGAGCAGAGGGTTTAATGACATATGTATATATATATACTACATACCTACCCCCCTCCCCCCGCACCCCCCCCCCCCCCCCCCGGCTGCATTTCTATATTTTGGCACACCCCCTCTTCAGAAAGGACCCATGGGTGTTATACTCTGAGGCCAATGACCATTTTCAGAATGTATATCATTTATAATCATGCAAAGCGGAGCAGTGATAAGTTTTCTCCTTGTTTCACACCGACGCTGCAAAAAAAATCTATCTGTACCACTGTTTCCTAACCCATAATAGTCAGCTGTGGAGTACATATTTTGAATGACTGATGTATGCCAGTATTTCGGAACTTGTCACAAAAAAGACCTGTTTATATGCTGAAATGTCTTTGAAAAATGAACACATTGGCAGTAAAGGGTTTTTTCCCTGGATAATCAAAAATACAAATTAAGCTGCGTTTCCAAATCGTGACATGACAGGAGAGTGCAGTAAGGCAAAGGCGTTTGCTGCATTGCGAAGGATGTGACTGTCCAAAACCTTGGCATTGTGGCCAGCATTGTGGATGGACAGCAAAATAACAGGACGTTTGCCCACAGGACAATCAGTTCACTTCCTTTGCCTTCCTGTCGGTTGGCCATCCCGGAGAGACGTACCCGCTGAACTCTTCTTCAATGTGGCTATTGCAACCTGCAAAAGATAATTTAGAATCAAAAAAAAAGTTTTGAAATGCACATTATGCGTGCATATATATGTGTTTGCAAGTATTTTTACAAAGTACATACATGCATAATAATTATGACAGTATTCAGAGCAAGAACAAGAAAGACAATGAATGTCCTTATGGTTTACGTGTATGACCAATCCACATAATACGTCCAACCTGTGTGACCTTGCGTGAGGAGAAACAATTTGTGTCAAAATCTGACCATTTTTTACCCCTTTCTGGACCCCCCCCCCCCTCCCCCCGTGACCCTGACCTTTGAAAGGTCACAGCAGTTGGTATGTTTAGAAAGATTGTACCACAAAGTACCCTGGTGCCAAGTTGGACGTCTGAGGCTTAAATAGTCTCTGAGGAAATACCAATGTTACAGTTGCCCACAGATAACAGACAGTCGACGGATGACCCATTACAAACACTTAGTTTTGCTATCACACGTGAGCCACATATGAGACACAACTGAGCTTTAAATGACCACAATGGGTGTATAAATATATCTAGAATCAGCATCACAGTGTAACTTGCAGAAAATGTTTCATACAGGACACGTTTAACATATTGCTGTTTAGCAACAGTACACACTGGACCAAAAACCCACCCCACCACCCCCACACTTTGGTACCGGTCTCAGGCCACTTTACAAATTTCAAATACAAGCGATCAAAAATCTCAGTAACTTCAGTAGCTGAACTGGCCCTTTGTCTGTCTTGTACTGTGTTTGTCTTAAATGGCGTAAATCCGTGTCTGTTTCGTGAATGTGTGTGTTGGGTTTCAGGCGCGGCGCTTTGAGTCGATTTCCCCAAAATTGAGAAAAAGCGCCTATATAATAACGGTATTATTATTATTTATTATTAAAAGCTGGTATTCAGTGTTTTCTTATCATTCTGTGTGCACTAAGTGCTTATTAAAGAAAATGACAGTATTTGCAGACTTGCACAAGCCTCTAGTTTCCAAATCAAATGCAATATGGTGCCACTTGTTGACAGCAAGTGATTTTAGCATTCGGTGTTGTAGAGAATGCTGGTACTGTACTACACCATCTTCAAAATGAAAGAAAGCATTACAGTATGATGTGTTTATTCACACCAGTTGTGTTTTGTTATGAACCTGATTCTATTCACAAATCAACCGGTATGATTTACCTCGAGTCCAGGAGAATAGTTGATCTACTGGAACTGGCATTGCCTGCTTTCAGCTGTGACCTTCTCCTTTTGAGCAAACATGACCTGACTAGCTCCTGCCTCTTCTTGGTGTAGGCGTCATACTTCTGTGTTCTGTGCTTGTTTTGAAAGTATACCCTCTGGGTGCGACTCTGCAGTGCGACGTCAACAGCAGCATTGACCTGAAATGAAATACATGTTTATTAACGTGTTGTTTAGCAGCATGCCAATTTTACGTCTGATCTTATTTCAGGGTGGGTTGGTTCCAAACTCCCCAAAAAGGGACTTTGTTATAGCATTATAAACAATTCGGGGCCAGGGCGGGAGGGCAGGGCTCCCCCCCCCCCCACCCCTGCCCAATATGCCCCTACATTTTGATTTAGTTTACACATTACTACCTTCAAACTCATGTGAAATAAACTGTAAACACCACAAACAACAATGGTGAAGCCTGGATCGCTCATGTGCATTTAAAACTGATCATTTACATAATCTGAACTGTGTGACCTTTCCAAAAGGTGACTGAAATTTAAGTGCCATGAGTCTACGCATCAGAAAAGGGCTGGCTTTTGTACTTGTGCATAATATTTGAGAAAAATATCTATTGTCAAAATATGGCTATTTTTTACCTATTTCTTGATTTCTCATGACCTTTGGTCTTAACTCAAACTGGTATGCTAAGACAGGTCTTGCCACAAAGTATCCTTGGGCCACGTTGAAGACTGTGGTTTGAATAGTCTCCAAGAAAATGCCAACATTACTGTTTACCATGGACGACGAATGGCCCAGAACATAGCCTCACACTTGCTGCACACATGAGCCAATGACAGAAAGCATTACAGTATGATGTGTTCATTCACAATCACACCATAGTTGTGTTTTGTTCTGCACCTGATTCTAGTCACAGATCTACCGGTATGATCTACCTTGAGTCCAGGAGAATACGTGTCGCCTTCCTTCACTTCACTTGAGCTGTGGCCTTGGTGTAGGCGTCATACTTATGCGCTTGTTTGCAAGTAAGTCCTCTGGGTGAGAGTACTGAGACTCCACAGTGAGAGGTCAACAGCAGTATTGGCCTGAAATGAAATACACGATTATTAGTATTACTGTGTTGTTCGGCAGCATGATAATTTCACTTTGTGTGAACTAAATGCAGGAGCAGATTATTACTTTCAAAATAAATAAACAAACTGTGTACACCGCAAAGAACAAACAAGAATTGCAAAGTCTGTACGCCTCATGTGCATAACTAATTCACATATAGCTATAAGTATAAACTGTGTGACCTTTTCAAAACTGAGGTAGCTGACATAAGTGTCACAAGTCTCAACATAAAGGCTTGCTTTTGTACTAGTGACATTTGTATTTTCTCTACAAATTACAATTATGCATTTTTCTAAAGTTTGTCAACCTTCTGTGACTCTTGACCTGTGTAAGGAGTCAACCAAATTAGTATCTATAGGATGAGGAAGATTTCATCATCAGCTACCCTTGTGCCAAATTTGATAGGGAAATTGCAAAAACTTTGATACAAACCGCAATCATACAATGAAAAAATAAATAAGCATATATCACACATTCCAAGGTCATCCAAAATGGTAGTCAACAAATATTAGGGTTTCAGTCAAAGTAGCGTAGGTTTAATTTAACATACATACATACCTATAAAGTACTAGGTAACCCTTTTACTCCTGATACACCCACTGCTTGACATAAATGTGACTATGATAGTTCAAGAGTGGTGCCAAAATCGATCGGCGTCTCATCCGCCAAGCTATTCTGGCACCATCCTTGAACAAAACAAAACAAAAAAAAATGCTGGACTTATATCCTAATCTGTAATATAGCCTTTATAAGACAGCAAGGGAATGGATGAGCAAATTAAGTTACTAAGTACTGGAAGCAGTTACTGAGTTAGAGGTTCATAATGCCAAATTCTCCCTTAGCAGGACTTTTTTCTACACACAGTACGTTTTCCTAGATAATAAGCACTGGCACTGGTTTAATATAACTACAATGTCGACTACATACCCTCCACTTATTAATAAAGGCTCTCCGAAAATGTATGGAAATGTTCTACTTCTAGGTGGTGACTGACATGGCCGGAATGCCCCCCCCCCCCCCCCCCTTCTCAACCCACAATAAAATGTAGTCTTCTTCATTGCAGGTAGGCAGTGACGACGGCACTAGTACTGTGGGGACTTAAATTTCCATGCATACACGGACAGTTAGCTATGAGGGTTTTACGCCGTGCAGGTGATATCTCACGGCGGTGCATAAAAGGGTTGGACGCTGAACCAGTGAGATATGCCACTTATATTACGACAGTTTGCTTCTGCTAGTACCTCGTGTTCTAATCGCTTAGCAAACACCACCACCCTTTTTTCTAATTAAGTTTACCTTTTCGTGTCTGAAGAGATTTTGTTGTTTTCCTGGCTGCCACGTAGACTGCTTCCCGTCTTTGGTTGGCCCGTTCTTTTTTTTTTTAAATTTCAGATTCCCGAAATTGCGTGTTGCTTGGCGCTATTACGCAGGTTATGCCTTACGCTCGATGACTTGTCGCAACTTATGCAAAAGTATCTTATTTCTGAGGAAACAAAACATTTTACGCATAGAAACAGTCAGCGTACACACCTATTTCAGACAGTATATATCTTTTGTCAATTATCGATAAATTGAGCTTGTTTGCAATACGACTTGCCGTACGGCGGTTTTTTTCGGTGACCTCTAGTCTCAGGTCACGGCAGACGCAAGATAGCGGTATCTAAATGCGCAGAAAAGATGCGCGAAACAGGTGTGTCCTACAACCTTAAGCAGTCACGCACCTCTTCCATTGACAATTTGTAGAGAATGCTGCTGGTCATGCAAACGGCAACCCCATGACAGATCTTGAATTACGTCATAAGTCTGTTATGTATACATGTATATTCCTTTGACGTCAGTCATGTCTGGCGCGATCGATGTGGGACAAATTCATCTTGATTTATTTTACGAAAATAGTAGAGGAATGAAAACAAATACGTTATTGGTAGAAGAGGTTCGCTGTACGGACCCTTGCAGGCCTTTCGGGAGGTTAAAGAAACCATTTTACCCCTCAGGCCTTCGACCTGTGCGATACAATGTTGATTTTTTTTTACCTCCCTCCGGCCTACAAGGGTCCATGTAGCGAACCCATGCTTATATTGTCTTCTTTGAAAGTCTCTTTACATTTTTTTCTCATTGGCCTGGTTGTATTCGATTTCTTCCCCTGATCGGACGTTCTTAAGGCAACATGTGATAAGTAGACTCCCTTATTAAATGTTACGATGACAACGTTACTCGCTGAGCAAAGTGTTCTCCCCCAAATAAATATTTGGCCGATCACATTGCTCGGTACAAACACACCCTAATCTTCGTTAGTCATAAATGCCACGAGGGGCTACACAACAAAAATAACTATATAATGTATGTGTTCTGTGATACCGTTGGTACTTGTTTCATAAAACATAACTGATAAATTGGATAAGTTAGATAATGGGAGAATGTGCACGGATCAGACGTATTGCAAGACAAAACTATTGAACATCCACAACAAAAATAAACGGAAACTTCCAAGATCATTTTTACATAGAAATTACGCCTCATCCCCCCCCCCCCCAACCACCACCACCACCACCACCACTACCAGCCTCCCCCCTGCCACACACACACACACACACACACACACACACACACACACACACACACACACATACATACACACACATCTTAAATTCTTACTGCGCGGTGCTTTCTGGGACCGTATAGTACATCTCGTAGCGGTTGTTAAGGTGAGTGTACAAACAACCTTCACGAAAGCGATAATAAAAGAACACCTGAACGTAAAACTGACAAGCCTTTACGATTCATCGTCACTGCTGCAGGCATCCAGCACGTACCCAATGCGCAAAAGATCATCTGGCCGACGTCGGCCGCCGCTACCATGCGCGGGACAACGGCGGCCGGCGTCGACTCGATGGCCTTTGCGCATTGGGTACTGTGTTTACTCTTTACAATGTTTGAATCTGCACAGCAGCGAAACTCAACAAAATCAGCGGTGAGCGCAGCCCGGCACAGTCGACAAAAAGGCTAAATCGAAACTGCCGTCTGCTTCGTTTAATTTTTGGTGACTGGGTTCCTATTGTGAAGGGTTCTATAAAACAAAGAACAGGAGTGTTCGTGTACTATCATTTCTAGACACACCTCGCGATTCCTATACTCAAACTGTTTGATTCATAGTCTCCGAGTGCGAAGCTCAAAGCTCTAGGTGACTAGGAAATCAAACCGTTTGAGAATGGGAGTCTAGAAATAATACTACACGAACAATCCACCTCTATACTTTAATACGGTCAGTATTTCTCAGTGGGGGTCAAGCCGGGTATAACAAGATCAGGGCTTAAATAGGTCATGTCCCAAATTGTTGAGGGCAGCGGCTAAACCACTGTAGTCAGGACTAACGGGAAATAAAAAAAAAAAAAAAAAAAAAAAAAAAGGAAACAAAAAATTACATTATTATACTGAGCCAATTTTTTCTTCACATAGTGCCGAAAACCGACAGATGCGATGACAATGAAAAAATAATCATATCTGCCGGTTTCCAGAACTATTTCGAGAAAATAAAATATACGATATCAGTTTGACTGAAGAAATCTGTGGATATCAATGCAAAGTGTATGCGCTGGTCTGTGATTGTGAACCTTACGGCTTGAGGCTCCAGTCCCCATGCTCCAGGGGCCAGCTGCACGAGTGAGCTTAAAATTAGTCCTGCGCCAACAAAAATAGCCGAGTAACTTGCTTAGTGGCTGGTGCGGGTCTAAGTTCACAGATTATAGCGGAGCACCTTGCTTAGTGGCTGGCGTAGGACTAGGTTCACTCATGCAGTGTACCCCAGGCTCCAGGCTCCAGACTCTGTGCTCCAGATTCCAGGCCGTAAGGTCCAAAATAACGGACCATCACACTTTTTGACACAAAATAAAAAGTAAATCGTTCAGTGGAGTGTGCAGAGTTGGTTAGCACATTTACTGCCGAGTTAAAAACGGTGAACACGATCCAACTACAAGAGACATAGATCCTCATGAGCCCCCGCGACTGCGGGGGCTCATGAGGATCTATGCTTCTTGCAAACACCCATTTTTATCCATGTTTCTTGGACGATGTTGGCTTTTGGTCGTTAAATGAACCAAGATTTCAGAAACAAAAATGTACCTTTCAGCTTTCGTACAGTGGCAGGGATGGGGTTAAATGACACTCCAGTCCTTGTGTGTCAAAAACACGAATAAAAACCCGGCCGGCACTGAACAATCACCAAGGGGAAACACGCTGAATAAGTGTCCTGAATTAGAAAGTGACTGAACACTCAATTGCTATTTGATTTTTTTTTTTTTTTCCTCTGTTGTCAGCGAGGGGTTTAAATAGCAGGAGGTGTGGTGTTGGATTTTGAAGGATGGCTCGATGGTCTGTCTTTCTGAAGATTTCACAAAATACTGGGGTGTGAGTGTCTGTGTGTGTGGGGGGGCGGGGGAAGGGTAGATGTGGGTTAGTGGGTGCGTGCGTGCGTGTTTTTGCCGTATATTTGCGTGCGTGTGTGTGTGTGTGTGCGTGCATGCATGCGTGCGTGTTTGTGCCGTGTGTGTGTGTGTGTGTGTGTGTGTGTGTGTGTGTGTGTGTGTGTGTGTGTGTGTGTGTGTGTGTGTGTGTGTGTGTGTGTGTGTGTGTGTCCGCGCGCGCGCGCGTGTTCGTGTTCTCTCAAATTAATTCTAAGAATAGGTGAAAGAAACACTTTATTTATTTTTAACAACAAACACAGATCTTAGCCAAGAAATCATGGCAGTGTCGTGATGAAGATAAACTTTATTGCCAGATGCATAAATATTAGGAATTTTTTTGCGGCGTAACTGACGAGCGTCCATATTAAGATCAACACATAAAACATACACACATTACAATCAAACAGACTCAAAAATACCAAACCACACATATGTATTGCAGTTAGTGTACTAAGTATGCACACACATCTTTAGAAGTAAGTAAAATATTAAAAAAATATAGCATAATAACCATATTATGACAACAAAAACCGCCAGGTGAGCCGCCGCGCAACGAAACAGATTAACTAAATGCATATGTATTTGTAAAGGGACTGTATATCTTGTTTAAGAAGAGGTTTAATAGAAAATAAAGCAACTAAGATGGGCTGTAGGTAATTCTAACATAGGGACTTTGAGTCAATCTGCTGAGTTGTATCATATCGCAGCCACATTAGACAGTACCTGAACAGCCACGGGATAAAAGCTATTCTGAAAACGAGTGGTTTTGGCCTTCATGGATCTAAAGCGTGAGCCAGATGACAAGGGCTCGAACAGGCTATGTGCAGGATGGTAACCAGCTCGTCATGTATGATGGAGCTCGCTCTCTTGATGGTTTGTGCGTGGTACAGAGATTCCAGCGAGAGGAGATCGCTTCCAACAATATGAGATGCTGTTTTGATCACCCTATTTAATTTTTTGCGGGATTCGTCGGTTGCGCTGCCATACCACACCGTCATTGAGAAGGTAAGAACGCTCTCAATGGCGGCGCGGTAAAACTGCACCATGATCTGCTGACTGACGCCAAAAGACTTCAACCGCCAAAGAAAAAACAGGCGCTGCTGGGCTTTCTTTACTAGCTGTTCAATATTCTTCTCTCACTTCAGATCGTGCGAAATGAGAATACCCAGGAACTTGAACGTTTCAACAATTTCAATGTCGTTTCCTTGAATGGTTAAGGGAAGGGGGTCAGGTTTCTTTTTTTCTGAAATCAGTTATCATTTCCTTGGTCTTACCAACATGAAAATCCAGGTTGTTGTCAGAGCACCAGCCTACTAACATGTCTACCTCATCCCGATATGCACTCTCGTCATTGTTATGTACAAAACAATTGACTGTCGTATCATCCGCAAATTTCACTATGCGTGTGCTATCATAATGGGATACACAGTTGTGTGTAAGAAGAGAATACAACAATGGGGATAAAACACATCCTTGGGGAGCACCCGTACTCCAAGTCAAAGACTGGGATACATGTCCACATTGACCAGGAGTAGGGAACTGACACAGTTGAACACAATTCTGACCGCACGAACCGATCCTGACAATCGCACGATATACGGCAGATGTTTAATATACAAATATCTGTGTGTCACATTATGCTACTACAAGAGAAGGGAGAATACAGGCTACCATCATGCAAATGGTAACGCGTAGATGATACCAGTAATATGTAATGCACGTATGTACAGCCACACATTGTAAAGTGTACATACTATGATAAAATGATACCAGTAATATGTAATGCACGTATGTACAGCCACACATTGTAAAGTGTACATACTATGATAAAATGATACCAGTAATATGTAATGCACGTATGTACAGCCACACATTGTAAAGTGTACATACTATGATAAAATGATACCAGTAATATGTAATGCACGTATGTACAGCCACACATTCAGCTCCCTCCAACAGCAAGAGACATAGATTTTCGTGTGCCCCTGCAGGCTGTAGATGTACTTGAGAATCTGGCAGAAATCCGGCTCATTTGTATCCTCACATTGCGTTTATTTAACCATTTGGCTGTCGGCAGCGCTTTTTGTTGCGATCATTCCTACAGGAATCATAGCGACAAAAAGAGCTACCGACAGCCAAAAGGTTAAAACAACTTTGTATGCAGAGCAAGCTAATCAGACACTATCCTTGGTCTGTCACAGGCCATTCAGCGTTTCCCGCGGGTGTACATATAATAGTCAGGAGAGGCTGTCCTAGGACACTGTGTCTGGTGCGAAAGTGATGGGAAACCAGCGACGTATACAAACTATTTAACCCTGTTTGATTGTCTCTGTATTGTCACTAGCTACAGCTTGCACAGAGGTAACATTTAAATTAGTCTGAAGTCGTAAGATGTGTGATTCGAGTGTCTCGTAGTTTGCCTGAAGTTTCTGTTCTAACAGCTGACCCTGGACTAACACCGCACTTCTGACTTCAGACACAATTCGACTAAGTTGGTTCTCAAAGGACTGTGACTGTGAATCGATTTTTGCTTCTAGTCGCTGCAGTATCCCAGACAGCTCTTGGTCAGTTGGCCCCGGGTTTGACTCTATGTCACCGCACCGGAGAAGCAACAGTCTCAGGTAGTTGGTGCTCGGTTGAATAAGCACCGTTTGAAACTGGGTCATCACGGGTGAATCACCGCAGGTAAAACAGGTCAAAACAGGAAAACCACTGGGGTAAGTTGTCATGGTCGGGTCAAGGGTCACCTCAGACACAGCGACCTGTGTGACGCTTTTCGTGTCAGGTTAATAATAATAAATAATAATTACGGTATTTATAATGCGCTTATCTTATAATAATTATAACTCTAAGCGCACACTCACAACTCGCGCACGCATGCGCACGCTTTAGACAATGACTCACGTACCACAAACAGTGAAATACATTACGACGGTCAGCTTGGGGTGGGGAGTGTGGTGATATAGTGCTAAAACTGTTGAAAGAGGTGAGTTTTGAGGGCGGACTGGAAGGAGGAGAGAGAGTGTTTCTGACGGAGAGAGAGTGGGAGAGTGTTCCAGGTGGATGGACCGTAGACGGAGAAGGAGCGGGGGCCGAAAGTGTTAAGTTTGGTGCGAGGGATGTGGAGGCGGAGAGGGTCGGAGGCAGAGCGGAGAGAGCGGGAAGGTGTGTAGGGGTGAAGTAAGTTAGAGAGATAGGCAGGAGCGCAGTTGTTCAGGGATTTGTAGCAGAGAGACAGAACTTTGTATTGGATGCGTTGGGGGATTGGGAGCCAGTGGAGGAGTTTGAGCAGGGGTGTGATGTGGTCGGATTTTTTTCTTTCTGAGGACGAGGCGGGCAGCATTGTTCTGGACGCGCTGGAGAGTGAAGATGGTGGAGTGAGGGAGACCGGAAAGGAGAGAGTTGCAATAGTCGATGCGAGATAAGATGAGAGAGACAGCAAGTTTGGTGGCAGCTTCGGTAGTGAGGTATTTTCTGATCTGACTGATGCGGCGGAGGTGGAAATAGCATGCCTGGGTCGTGGCGGAGACGAAGCTGGTCATGGACAGAGAGGAATCGAGGATGACGCCATGTACCGTGTTTTGGTAAAACGGCATAATAACAAGTAATAACAGTACCGAGACAGCTACCCAGAAGCACTGTAAAAAGAACATACCGAAAAACTGTAGTAATTGTATCGGTGGACCACAACAGAATCACACCTGTGATAGCGATGAACGTGACAAATGTAGCTTACACATCGAGCATCTGTGACAGTTTCTGGTGATGGCTGTGTATGTACCTCTTCTCGGTCAGTAGAGATGGGCTAACAGGTTGTGGGGGGCAGGGTGTCCTATATCTGTCCGCTTGACCTGCTGGACCGTTCGTTGAATTGTACCTTATCCGTTCGTATTAGAAGGCTGGTCATGATGACACTCAACAACACACATCGTGCACGTGCTGTCCTTGCTTTCACCAGTGGACTGATATCGTGGCATGCCCGGTCGTTCATAAAATTATGAAAAGTCCATAGAAAGCGGCCGCAGGACGCTCGGAACGCAGATATTTCCGCAGGCATGATCATTCTACGTCTATTTGAGTGTGTTTCTGGGCAAACTACCTGGGGTAATGTTGTGTAAAGTCAATCACTAGCACCAGCGTTCGTAGATGACGTGTGACAGCCATCAGTTTTCGCTCCCCGTGTGTGTGTGTGTGTGTGTGTGTGTGTGTGTGTGTGTGTGTGTGTGTGTGTGTGTGTGTGTGTGTGTGTGTGTGTGTGTAATAATAATAATAATAATAATAATAATAATAATAATAATAATAATAATAATAATAAATTTATTTCAGTTTTTGCAGGCCATCAGGCCCATATGAACACAAAATACAATTTACAACCAGAAAATACAGGAAGATGGTTGTAAAACACACTCATATAGCATTACATCAGCGCACATAAATAAACAAAAAACAAGAAAAGTTCAAAGCAAATCCCTCTAATTCCTTAATTTAAGGCAACCTGAAATATACATAGCAACTTTAAAGACCAGTTTATCATGTAGGTTTCCACACAGCAGCTGAACTTTAAGATCGGATGGGAATCTGTAGTAAAACAGTGGAATGTACTTTTTACGTAAAGGGGCATATTTTGGACACTCGAACAGAAAATGACACAAATCTTCAGCCTTATGCCAATCACATGAATTACATTCTGGATTAGTGATGGGTTTTCCAAATCTGGATACTCCGTTTAAAGGTAAACGGTTACATCTAAGTAAACATATTGCCCGCCTGAGTTCACAAGAGTTCAGCTGCCCTATGTAACTGGCTCTAAGTATTTCTGGGTGGTAATGGCAGTATTCTGTGTTTGAGGTAAGGGATGCATGCCAGTCCTGTCGGAAACAATCCATCAGCCGATCTTTGAATATCTGAATGAACAGAGGAGTGTTTCCAACTGACTGCATTTCCCATACATACCCAAACCCGTGCATACACAATAGAGTCTTTATTTGCGTAGCCCAGTTCGATCTACCTGAAGCATCATGCATATATAACATCGTGTAACACTGTCTTGGGTATCTGTTTTCTGACATGGTAAGAAGTCTGCACCAGTACTTCACCATTCGAACATAGGCATCAATATACATAGGGAATCTTCCACACTCACCCAGCGCAATATTGTTTTTTACATCTCTTCCAACACCAAGGACCATTTTACAAACCTTTATATGAACCTGCTCAATTACATCATGTCTCTGGAAACCCCAGACCTCTGACCCGTATAGCACAATGGGTTTAATCTTGACATCAAAAATGTGAAAAACAGTGTCAGCTGGCAAGTTTTGTAATTTGAAGTATAGTCTTTTGATGCCTGCAACTGCTCTCCTGGCTTTTCCAGCTAAGTTTTCTACACATCTAGCCCAGTTCAGAGTAGAGGAAAATATCACACCAAGGTAAGTATAACTGGACTCGACTTGAATCTGCTTGTCAGCATAAAACCATTTTTCACAATTTTTCACAAAACCTCCATTTTTGAAGACCACCACTTTTGTCTTGTCCATGTTCACAGTGAGACCCCATTTTTTACAGTATTTTTCTAAACAATTAATTTTCTTTTGGAGATCTGCTACAGAGTCAGAGACAATGGCTATATCATCAGCATACATAAGAAGGAAAATACCCAGTGGGTCTGCAAAAATATCAATGCCACGTGCACCGCACGATGATATTTCTGTCTCAAATTCTGAAAGAAAGATAGAAAACAGCAGTGGGCTCAACACACAACCTTGTCGCACCCCTGACATGCAATCAAAGTAGTCGGTAACTTTGGTTCCAACCCTTACAGCAGCTTTTACATGTTTGTACATACTCTCAAGTGTCTGAAGCAACTTTCCATGAACTCCTTTACGTAGCAAGAGATACAACAGTTTTGTCCTGTGCACACTGTCGTAAGCTTTAGAAAAATCTACGTACATGGTGTAAAAACGGCCACCCTGCTTGCTAAGATACTTTTGCACTAGTGCCTGTAAGCAAAAAATGTTGTCTATAGTACTGTATCCTTTACGGAAGCCAGCTTGGGCCTCAGGAATACAATCATTCTCTTCACAAAAACGAACCAACCTGTTGTTAATGACAAAACTGTACAACTTACTGATAACGTTCAGAAGAGAAATTCCTCTGTAGTTGTCAACATTTCTAGGGTTACCCTTTTTGTGTAGTGGAAATATCACAGCCATGGTCCAGCTTTCAGGGTATTCCGCACTTTGAAACACACGATTAAACAAAGGATGCAGAAATTTCACAAGGATCTCACCTGCATGATGAAAAAGGTCAGTGGGCAAGCCATCAGGGCCTGATGCTTTCCCTTTCTTCATGTTATTAATAGCACTGCGAATTTCATCCTGCGTGATTTCCTCGTCAAATTTTGCATTATGACAACCATCACAATCATCAGATATATGGTCATTCAAAACACCCTCGGCCTGTCTGCTGAAACCTGAATCATCAACATTCTGATCCACATTTAGCAAATTACGAAAATAATCATACCACACGCGTGGTGAAATGACATCAGAACACAACTTTTTAACGCCAGTCAGAGACTTTATTTTTTGCCAAAATGTTCTTGAGTTTGCATCATTACATGCATCGTTGAGCTCATTCAAAACCCGTGCGTTGTACTCTACTTGTTTTGTTTTACACAACTTCTTAAATTCTTTCTTCATGTCAAGATACTTCCCTAAGTCGTCATGTGTGTTTGTGTGTCTGAACTGCTTCAACTGTAGGTACTTGTTTTGTTTTGCTAACTCGCAGTCCGAGTCCCACCACGGCGGCTGTGCACGGGATTCACCTATCTTCTTACCTGACCTCATTTTGTCAGCCGCCTTCTGAATGAATGCTACAAAACAGGCCGACCCTTCTTCTACACTCGAGTCAAGCGCTGACGAAAAATGTTGAAACTGAGTCTCCTGATTATCTTCAATGTATGCCCAAAAGGATTCAGCGTAGTTTTCTTTCCAAACAAATTTAACCCCTTCCTCTAGTATTATATCATCATTTAAATCATCATCATCACATGAATAAACAGACTGAATAGAAGTAAACGTGGTTACAATGGGGAAATGGTCTGACTCGCACCTGTCTGCAACAAACATATCGGTCACTAGGTCAAACACGGATTTAGAGCAAATACAGTAGTCCACCACACTTTTGCCTCTGTTGGCCACGCACGTAATTTCTCCCTCACTGTCACCTTTCGTTCTGCCATTGACAATAAACAAACAGTACTCTTGACATAGTTCTATCAGTTTCCGACCAAAACTGTTTACGTCAATATCTTTTGACCTCCGTGGACTTTGTGGTACATCCTCTAGCAGATCTGTTAATTCCTGTAAAGGCTGCACGTGTGAATTGCCATCAATAAAATATCAGTATCTGACAGCCCGGCAGTGCGGGCGTTAAAATCGCCACATAATAGCCAAGGCAGCTCAGGGTGAGCACGTAACACTTGAGACATGTAGTTTTCTAACACTTCAAAACCATCAACGTTATCTTCACCATATACAACAGAACGCTCTGGAGCCACATACACAAATGCTGCCAGAACATCAGATGCAGAGTTCAAAACAGACTTACCGATCTTTAGAAACACAATATCCTCAGCTGCCTGCATTAAACGCAACACATGACAGGCTATAGATTTATGTACACACACGGCCACGCCCCCTTTTAACTTTTGTGTACGTGGTGAAAAAAACACCTGATACTCTGGAAAGGTATCCTCTATAACATTTTGCTTACACGACCAGATCTCTGAAAATGCAAAAATTTGACACTTTTCACAGAACTGCCTAAAAGAAACACTTTTCAGCTTATTTACAAGACCTTGGATATTCCATGCTATGATGCGAAACACAGAGCTACCACTTTCATCACTACCACTTTCATCAACACAGTGTGCGGGTGTGGGTTTGAGTATGGGCACTTGAGTGTGTGTGTGTGCAGGTAAGTCGTCCTTTGAAGACACATGGTGGGGGCCCTGGGGGTCTGAATGAGGGACGGGCTGTCTTCTCCTGGTTGCTGGGTCAACATGCCGGCCTGCCCCTCATTTCTGCCCCCTGCGCTCCACTGGCCTCTGGGTAGCAGCGTCGTATGCGTGGTTCTTTCCCTCAACAACGAGGGAGTCGAAGCGGAGGAAGGCCTTCTTCCCCGCCTGCTTGGCCTCCTTGAGGAAGGGTAGTAGCTTGCGGCGCACGTCCCTCACCCGAGGGGTGAAGTCCTCAGAGATGTAGACCCGGGACCTGTTCTCCTTCAGTGTTCTTCGCTCAAACAGGATCCGCTCCTTGTCTTTGTACTTGTTGAAGCACACGATGATGGGGTGGGGCGCCTTGCCCCCCTTCAGACGATGGGCACGCTCCACCTCGATCTCCTCCTCTATGCCCATCTCGTCCTTCAACATTGACTTGACAGCTTTTTCACAGTCCGCCCAAGTCTCTGAGCGCCCCTGAGGGTGGGGGATTCCGTGAAAGATCAGATTCTTGCGTCTGCTCCGCCCCTCCAAATCATCCAGCTTATCCTCCAGCTGCGTAACTTTCTCCTTCAACTCTCTGTTTTCTTTCATCACCGCAGTAAAGTCACTCTGAATTTTGTCCATCTGCTCCTGCATTGTAGCTTTCATACTGTCCATCTTTTTGTCCATCACATTCAACATTTTAAACACATCAGCAATGGTCGGCTCAGACACTGCGTTTGCCTCACCCCCGGGCGACTGGTTGTCTTGGTTCCCCTGGCATGTCAAAAGAGTCTGTCGTTTCGGTGGGCCTGGGTTCGCTTCGACATCGCCACACCGGAGCAGAAAGCCGACCAAAAACACGAGAATGACTGCCACCGGTCCGCTGACACTGACAGTGCGGTAACGTAGGGCTGCCTTCCTCTGTGCTTTGCGAGCCATGAAGTTTTGAAAAGTCCAGTAAAAGGTACCGCAAATGGCACGAAAAGATACCGAACTGCTTGGCATGATGAGCTGAATCACCCTGTCGTTGTTCTAAAGTCACTCATTAAGTAATTATGTTGCAAAATGCTAAAAATGTGCGGAGCCGCTCTTCAACTGTGTGACGTCGATCGTGAGCACAACTCACCCCCGTGTGTGTGTGTGTGTGTGTGTGTGTGTGTGTGTGTGTGTGTGTGTGTGTGTGTGTATGTTTGCTTGTACACACACACACACACACACACACACACACACACTCACACACTCACTAACGATAAAGGGGCTACTGACGATGTGTGATGTGTTTTTATCCATGTGGATGAGACAGGGTGACTAAATGTATGTGCAAAAACAGTGAACAGTTCAGGACGAGAAAAATAGTGCTTAGAGAAATACAGTAATTATTTAATAGTTCGTCCAATACAGTAAAAATCAAAAGTTCGTCAAATACAGTACGTAGTCGATACACGTTAGTTTAATACAGCACACAGTCAATAGTTTGTCAAACACAGTTCGGAGGCAATAGTTATAGTCAAATACAGTACATGGTCATAGTTAGTCACCCACAGCATGTATTAAATAGTTATTTATACAGTTCACAGTCAACAGCTAGTCAATCAGAATTCAGGGTCAAATAAGTGAGTCAAATACAGTGCATAGTAAGAAGTCAGACAAGCATAAGCAAAAGGCCATCGGGCCGACGTCTGCCATCGGCCGGGTGGTCTTTGCGTACTGGGTCAAAACTGTAAGTCAATACTGTAAGTCAATACTTAGTAGATAGTTAGTTAGTAAACAGGCAGTTATAGTTAAGACTGAAACCTTAACGGACACAACTTGGTTCAGTATGCCACATGTGGTATGGTAAGTAAGGAGGCATCTCTAACAGACACTTAAGGCGCCGAAGGGCTGGAAGCTGGAGTTTTAGTTCTCGTCCAAAAGGTCGCTCGACTGTATTTCTTCCACCATGCTCGAGCACTGCCACAGAAACCATTCGATTATCAAGATCTGTTTGTTGACCTAATATTGACAGTGCCATTTTAAGACCCCGTACTGGTGATGGATCACACACGCGCGCGCGCGCGCGCACGCACACACACACACACACACACACACACACACACACACTCTCTCTCTTTCTCTCTCACACACACACACACACACGCACACACACACATGCACACACACACACACACACACACACTAACACACACACACACATGCACACACACACACACACACACACTAACTAACACACACACACACACACACATACACACACACACACACCATAACGTCGGTCGCCGTTGGCCCGATGGCCTTTTGCATATTGGGTCCTGTGTGTATGCTCACCCAGTTGTGAAGCCGTATCACTCCACTGTTCCCCTCGGCTGCGGCGTCCATACTGCACGTGGCCATTTCCTTCTCGGCCTGTATCACTGCACGTTTGTCGATCTTACGGGCGTCAAAGTTCTTGACTTTTTGCATCAAAGTGTACTTGCCCTTCATGTTTTCCTGCAGCTTCGCCTTCACCGCTTGTCTGTCCTATAAGAATAGTGAAATAACTGAGATTGCCAGATTTGCTTATAGTTCATTGATTGAATGAAATGGATTAAAACAAAATAATTAGATCACATCGACATCTTTAATCATTCATAATAAAGCGATGTTTCTTATGAAACAAAGCCCTGTCTAGATATGACAGGAATTTAATTAAATCGAATCGAATCGAATGGATTCAAATCAAATCAAACCAAACCAAAGCAGACCAGACTAGAGCAGTTCAAACCGGAGCACACCAGACAAGGCCAAAACCAGACGAAACAAAACGAAATGAAATGAAATAAACAAACCCAAAACATTTGAATCAAAACCAAACAACACAACTTTTAGTCGAGTGCAGACGAATCGAAATGAACCAAACCAAACCAAACCTGACCAGAGCTGACCAGACCAGACCAGGCCAGGCCAAACCAGACGAGACGAGACCAGATCAGACCTGATCCGAACATCTCAAAGGATTGGCCTGCCGATAGCTCTCTTTATCACAATGAGGCATGCTTCTCCCATTTATTTTAGGCAAAACTCTTATTGAAAGAACTATCTGAAAACTTTGGCTGTCCGTAGCGGTTTTTGTCGCGATGATTCCTGCAGGAATCATGGCGACACAAAGCGCTACCGACAGCCAAAGGGTTCAGATTATTCCTGCAGGAGTCAGCGCGACACAAAGCGCTACCGACAGCCAAAGTGTTCAGATTATTCCTGCAGGAATCATGGCGACACAAACCGCTACCGACAGCCAAAGGGTTCAGATTATTCCTGCAGGAATCGTCGCGCCAAAAACTGCTACCGACGGCCAAAGGGTTCAGATTATTCCTGCAGGAATCGTCGCGCCAAAAACCACTACCGACGGCCAAAAGGAATAATCGCTACAAAAACCACTACCGACTGCCAAAGGGAATAATCGCTACAAAAACCACTACCGACGGCCAAAAGGAATAATCGCTACAAAAACCACTACCGACTGCCAAAGGAAATAATCGCTACAAAAACCACTACCGACGGCCAAAAGGAATAATCGCTACAAAAACCACTACCGACTGCCAAAGGAAATAATCGCTACAAAAACCACTACCGACGGCCAAAAGGAATAATCGCTACAAAAACCACTACCGACTGCCTGTGATGAAGCTCTATGCTCGGGCATAGTGCTCATTTAGTAGGATTAGTACGGTACGGTTTTTGTTAACGGTTTGTTTGTGCCGAAAGTCCGTGGGGCCTGCTGCCCAAGTGGAATATGTAAGACATGGTTAGCACGGGATTTTCTAGTGAGTTCTGTTTAGTGAGTTCTAGGCGGAAGCTGTGTCTGTCAGAGGTCTAGTTTGGTTAGTGCGGGCTGTTTTGTCGTATGGAACGGTTGTTGAGTTACCTAGCCCGCATTCCCTGACTCTGAAGCCTAGATTTCAGGTATGTTTCTATATATGTAGTATTGATAGTTGTTTAGTTAAAGACAGTATGCGTGGTAAGATTAATGTGGTTGTATAGCGGTGTTCCGGTTTGGTATAGTATGTTTAGAATTCGGTGAAGTAACCGGTGTTTTTGTATACAGTTGTTTACCGAGTTAGATGACTAAAGGAATATGAAGTGTGTATGTCTAAGCCGCTAGGAAGATAGTACGTGGTTGGTTAAGCATAGTCTTTTCCAGTGTATAGAGTAATGTATAGCAAGAGTGTCAGTTAGGCTATGGTCTGTTTCAAGATAGTGACTGATATATGGGGGTGATACGAAGATAGTTTATGAAGCACGTGTGTGTGTGTGTGTGTGAATGAACGTGTGAGTTATTTGTATCAGCCAGGTTACGTGACGTTTCTCATTGATCCAATATGTTGTGTGTTTAGCAAGTGTTACGTTGGGACTTTTGTTATCTCTTTAGAGTTCTTGTAACGAGAGAGGAAGACGGACGCCGAGACGTCGAGTCGCAGGAGTGCACCTACGTGAGGTCATCCCTCCAGCTCTTCTGAGTGATTCTGACTGGGACCAAGACACCCAAGTCCAAGTGAAAACTGAGTACCGTACGAGAACGTGGACGTCCGTGCCCAAATAGACAGGACGGCAATCAGCGTACGACGAAGAACTTTCACGCCTAGACGTGAGAAGGACCAACGTAACCAGACAACAACATCGAACAGGTTGGAGGCAATGTGAGACTAAGACCTAACCTGGCAAAGATACTGTGATACGTGTGTGGTGTGATAGTAGAATATTGTATATAGTTGATAGTCATTTAAGTCATTCTTTTTCATTTATACTGTATAAAGGTTACTTTAGAAAAGGAGCCGTGTGTTTGTTTTACCGCATGAATGCGCCCGTCTGAGTCAGTGGCGGTGTATGCGTCTGTTGCGTGAGAGTCTGTGCGTACGACTGTGGGAAAGTCTGCGTGCGTTANACTGCCAAAGGGAATAATCGCTACAAAAACCACTACCGACGGCCAAAAGGAATAATCGCTACAAAAACCACTACCGACTGCCAAAGGGAATAATCGCTAAAAAAAAAATCGCAACCGACAGCCCAAGGGTTAACCACCTTGTGCATGCATGCAGCCCGCGGTACTGTAAACAGCAGCGAAGGCTGCATGCGCAAGAGGGTTAACCCTTGGTGTTCCTCCATGGCGAGCGGTGATGACCGCGGCTTCCTGTTGTCCGCTCGGAAATGGCGAGTGAGACCGGCCTGGGTACATCGCACACACTTCTGAAATCTCGATCAACCCATCCAGGTCCAAGGTCCAAGCAAACTTGAACACCACCCAACTGCAAGAGGTATAGATCCTCACGAGCCCCCCCCCCCCCCCCCAGTTGCGGGGACTCATGAGAATCTATGTTTCTTGCCGACACCATTTTCATTTTTAACCCATGTTCGTGTGACGGCTATGGGTTTTGTTTTTGTTTTTAATTAACGATAGACTGCAAGAGGTATAGATCCTCATGAGCCCCCGCAGTTGCGGGGGCTCATGAGGAGCTACACCTCTTGCTGACGAGTCTGCGTCAGTAGAGCACTAAACGGAGCAACGCATTCCGAGCATAGCACAAATTTCATCCAGGAAAACTGACCTCACAATCACTCCAACCGTCCTGTTTCATTTTCTGCGAAGGGGCTGACCTACTCAGTAGAAATGTCCAACTCATTTTGGTTGCCGCGGTGGCTCCTGTCATATTCTTCTTCCGATACAGAGCAGGGCTCCCGTTGGAGCGTACGGTACTCAGCGTCCATAAAGACATCACGGCACGGTGGTCGCAGCGCAGGTTCCGTTCGGTCAAGATGGGTATCTGCGCTGGGGAAGAAAAAAAAAGCATTCACGCTCCGCACCACCCAGCGGAAGTCTTCCCATCGTTCTTTTCAGGGTTGTACCAATATTGGCTTGGTTCACTGTGGATCTCTCATATCCTTTCAAGTCTGCCCAACGCTCGCTGACTATCTCCACACCTCTGCTCCGGAGGCGATCGGCTCTGTTTCTGGAAATGCTTTCACAGGTTTCTCACCATGCCTGATCTGCCCGTCCGCAGCCTCTGGGTGACCTCTGGCTTAATTGCCAGTGAAGATGTCCGCTCTATCATTGCCACGGACTCCGGAGTGTCCTGGGCTGTAGACCCACAAACGTCTTCGGAGTTTCAGTTGGGCAATGGCCCAGTTACAGCTTCAAAGACGTGTGTGGGTGTCAGTGCCAGTCTGGGCTTCTGATTCCTGCGTCGAGTTTTCTTACAGCAGGTATTTTGAGTCTGTGAGAATGATGGCGTGAATGAGTTAAGAGGCCTACGTTACAAGTTCAAATTTATATACAAGGGGGATGATATTACACGGTGCGACGAAAGCTGGCTGCAGATTGTGGAGGCTGCAGTCCACCTGCGCCCGGAGTGTCTTGTAGTAGAATGGAGCTGTGGTTAAGGAGGTGGACAAGTGATTCAATGCACGCAGAGTTTGGGGGAAATTGAATTAAAAAGGACCGGGTGGGAAATACGCTCTCGAAACAAACGAGCACCTGTGGTTCTTGCGTCAGCCTGCTGGATAGGCGGGGTGAAGGTCAGTACTGGGCTCATGGAAAGAGTGCGGTTTTCCGTGGCATAATTCGCAGTATAGTCGGCGCGCTTTAGTTCCACCCGAAGGCCGCCCAAGGCACGTGGATCCGTCCAATGTGGTGCGTGTACGTGTCAGCAAGAGGCATAGATCTTATGAGCCCATGCACGCAGGCAAGGGGACCTCATGAGGATCTCTGTCTCTTGCACTTGGATCGTGTAATGGTTTTTATCTACAGTGAAGAGGTCTAACAGCATGAGAGGCGTTCATTCCTTCACTTTTTTTTTTCTTTTTTTTTTTTTTCTTTTTTTTTTTGGGGGGGGTGGGGGGGTGAGGGTGAGGGGGGATTTCTTTTTACCTCCTGCAGTCGGGTGGCACCTGTGCGATTATTTTCTCGCCAGTGAACGGGGGTTAAACAGTACCGGAGGCTCCACGCAGAAAAGTGGTTAATCTCTCACCCTCAGATGCACCTCATCCTCCCCCAGCAGCAGGTAGGTCGTCTTGAGAACGGCCATGGTGTGCTTGCTGAGGGGACGGTCACACAGGCGCAGCATGCTGACCACGTCAAAGGTGTCCAGCAGATCCGAGCACAGCCTGCTGACGGACATTTCTAGCTTGCGTTGCTGGGCCGTCTGCATGAATACAAAAGGGTTAATCGGAAGTTTGTTGCAAGCAAAGTAATTATTACCTGTGAAAAGGTGTTTTATACCACTCACGTGGCATTGTCTGGGGCGGATTACCAATGTTCCATGTACTTTTGCGTGATTGCGTGTAACTGTGTTTAGTGCAATATACCGCTTTTGGTGACGCCGCTGGGGGTTTAATGCGATATAAATACAGAGGCGGATCTTGGTTTTGAGGGGGAGGGGAGGGGGGATGGATGGGTTCCAGGGCTTCCGAAATTCACCCTCTCCCCCCCCCCTCCTCTACCCTCATCCTCAAAATATGTTAAAATGCTATGTCAAAGTTCCCCCCCCCCCCCTCCCCTTTCCTGTTTAAAATGTTTAATATTTATCTGCCTGGAAAGTTGCCAACATATCTCCTCCCCTCCCCTCCCTCTCTTCTCTTCTCTTCCACCCCCCCCCCCCCCCCCACACCTCCCCCACCTCTCCCCCCCCCCCCCCCCCCACCACCCACATCGATTTTTTCGTTAAGTGGAAAGGATGGTTTAACCTCAGTATATCTTTTGCATGAGGTAAAAGGTCCCAAACAGTTTGAACTCCGCCCACTCCACCCCTCCCTTCCGGGACGGAATTGATCCGCGCTTAAACTATTATTATTATTATTATTATTATTATTATTATTATTATTATTATTATTATTATTATTATTATTATTACTATTATTACTATTATTACTATTATTATATTACTATTACCCGGAATCACATATTATTATTATTATTATTGTTACCCGGACCCACATATTATTATTTTTATTATTATTATTATTTATTTTAACTATTACCCGGAACCACCGTGCACTGCGGGCTCTCTCATGGACGCGACTGGACCTAATGCGGTTGAGCACTTGACCCAGATCCTCCACCGACCCCTTTTCCATGGCTCTGCCTACAGCTGCGGGCAGAAAACACACACGTGTTGTACGGGCCATCCAAAAATCAGAAATAGGCCAGGCTACAGCAGGCAGATCACGGATATTGAAGTTCGGTCAGCGCCCACCGTCCCCTTAGGAATGTCTACATTCACGTGGGAATATCTGCAGCCGTCAGCTCAGGCGAGTAACAAGGCTTTGTTTGAAACGGGCGACTCGCAACAAAGGACAACAGCGAAATCACAGCATGAGAGTTCAAGGGTGGTGCCAGAATAGCTTGGCGCCTACAGGCATCACCTTGAACTATCATGGTAAAAAGACAACACTCCAATCATCTATTGTAAAGGTATAGTAAAGAGATACCCGCCTTTCTCTCCATAGTTCAGGAGTTTGTCCATTGCCACGTTCACGTCCCCCTTCTCGTCGTGAAGTCGGTTAGATAGGAAGTTGTTGAGCGCCGAGTCTAGCTTTTTCATGCTGTGACTCTACAGGAAGATACATGCACTGTTTATTTCACAGTTTCACTCAGACGTTCTGAGAGGTTGTATAAATCAAGCTTATCTTGATAACAGCAACCTTAAGGACTCAGCGAAGAATGTGCAGGACATAAAAAATAATAATAATATTAATACTAATAATATAATAATAATAATAATAATAACAAAAATACAATAAGAAGAAGGAGAAGAAAGAAAGATATTTAATGAAAAAAAGCGCAAAAAAACACACGCAAAAAAAAACACACCAACAAAGAAACAAACAAACAGGACAGGTGAAAAGACCCCGAAAGCCCAACAGCAGCCTGAGTGACTATACTGACGAGCGAAAGAAATGCGACATTTTTGGAATCATCGGACACACTACAGAGTTTCCGATGATTCCAATAACGTCGCACCTGTTTTGCACAAAAGTACATGATTATGTATACTCGAGCTGTTTACCTGCAAGGCCGTCAGAAACTCCTGTCTGACGTTGCTGAAGACCGCCTGCCTTGCCTTGACCTTCGCCATGGTCACGGGGTCACAAAGTCCGGCGTCCTCGAATCGCTGAAGGGCATCCATGATCAGTTTCTCGTCGCTGCTGTCCAGCGCATCCTGAAGTTTGCTGTTGATCTGTGAGGACGGAAAATAAATACAGAAATAAACTTACGGAGTGTTTCCATACAGCGGCACGACATCAACGCGATAGTGGTGGTGACAAGGACACCAATCGAGAACACTGGAATAAAGGAGTGTTTTAATATGATAGTATGAGCGACATTTTTTTTTTTTTTTTTTTTTTTTTTTTTTTTTTTTTTTTTTTTTTTGGGGGGGGGGGGGGGGTTTGCGCCCTGATCATGCTGCTAGCATGGAGTGGATGCGCATTACAAGTGGACATCATCATCATCAACAACGCGAAAGCCGTGGCGACAGCGGCACTATTCGAGAACATTAAAACAAAGGAGTGTTTCCATATGTGTGACGCGACAAAATTATATCACCCCATCCATCGATTCAAATGCCTTTCAACCGCGATTTCGCTGTTAAACTAGCGTGGGTTTTAGCACGCGACAACAAATCGCAAAAAAATTCTAAACATCAAATAAAGCGGGGCGATGCAGGCTGTCGCAACGCTATATGGAAACACACAAAGCGATTTTCTGCGTGCTGCTCAGCTTCTTTTTTGTTGTGTCGCTCACCGCGCCACTGTCGTGTAGCTAAATAAAAACGGCCTTAGAAGAGTGGTAAAAAAAACTCTTTTCTGATTTAACACACTCTGCTCCAGGACCGAAATCACCAAATGTTGAATCCGCCCTCCGAAGGACAATATTACATTTTTAGAGACAGATCGAGCATGATAGATAGTTCAAGGGTGATGCCAGAATATCTTGGCGCCTATGGGCGCCAAGCTATTCTGGCACCACCCTTGAACTATCATGCTCGATCCATGTCTTGTTGTGGTCTGTCGGGGCTAAATGACTTAAGAGAGGACTTGTTGTTTCGCATTCCTTAAAAAAAGATGTTTTCCTATCACATAAATGACTGGCGGAAATGTACGAAAATTATTGTTGCCGTATCGTTCATTTTTCGTTTTGTGTGTGCAGGTCAGTTATAGTGACCCTTAATGCACTCGTCTGTAAGGCTCAAAGTCAAAGTCTACACTGCACAACAATGAGGACCGTGTTTCATACATTAACTGGTGCGTTTGGCCGCTTCAGTTTTTGCAGCCAACCGTCACACCGGCATGACATGAAACAGGATTCACACCACTGTGAAATAAATACCTTCCACCGTGGATAGTGATGATGAACGCGCCTCGGCTTGTTTTTCACGCACAAGTCCTGGCTCCGAGGCTCTGCAGAGTCTAGGAGCCAGAACTTGTGTATCGAAAGCAAACCAAGGATTTTTTGCAAGCCTCGAAATGCTGTTGACACACAAGTTCTGGCTCCGCGCCTCTGCTCTGCCGAGCCTCGGAACCAGAACGCGTGTGTCCAAAGCAAATCGAGGCTCGTAAATCACCAACACTCATAATTCAACATATACGTAAGGGAATACATGGTATTTTGGAGCTGTCCTCAGAAGTCAACATTAAAGTTTAGGAGACACATGGACCATGACAGTTCAAGAATGTTGACAAAATAGCTCAAGCCGTGGTCACAGAATACTTCAAGGGTGATGCCAAAATAGCTTGGCGCCATCAGGTGCCAAGCTATTTTGGCATCGCCCTTGAACTATCACGGTCGATCCACATTTGTTTTGTAGCGGACTACTGGGCAGAATGGGTTATATGACGGACCGTGACGGTTCATGGGTGGTGCCGGAGGATGCGCTGATCTATTCTGTCGCCACCTTTCCGAATAGTCACAGGGCATTGTTGTTTTGTGAGAGGATGGAGTGTGCATGTTTACCTCTTTCGTCACGTTCTTGCTTTCCTTGTGCAGCTCCTTGTCGCAGGTGAGCAGGTAGTTCAGGGCGTTTCGCAAGCGGCTGACTCCTGGTAGTCCTGTCCCTATGTCCGTCTGCAAATGTATAATAATAATAATAATAATAATAATAATAATAATAATAATAATAATAATAATAATAATAATAATACCGGTCATTAAATAGGCGCTTTTCCCAATTCTGTTACTCGGCTCAAAGCGCCGCGAACTGAACCCAACACGCACGCTCACGTGAAACGCACGCATTCAGTGCGAAGACAAACACAGTACAAGACAAACACAGGACATTCACGTGGTGCGAAGGGTCAGCTTGATAGCTTGTATTTGAAATATATAAAGTGGCCTAAAACCGGTACCAAAATGGAGAAGGGGGGGGGGGGTAGCTGGAGTACCCGGAGAAAGAACCCCCGAAGATGCGCCCGAATTAACGGTGACACTTACTAGAGTACTAGAGGAGAAAAGTCCGACGCCAGAACCCGGTATCGAACCTCGCACCATTAGCATTCGTGGCAGCCGCTTTACCACTGCGCCATGGACCGCCCCGGAAATTAACCCTTTTAACGGCCTGGGCTAGGCTAACAGAACCCAGCTGCAAGAGACATAAATCATCATGACCCCCCGCTGTCGCGGGGGGTCATGAGGATTTATGTCTCTTGTTAGTCTTGACTGTGTTTTTCCTTGCCTATTTTGTTTCATTGACATATGTGTTCTTATATGCGAATTTCGGTCTGTATGCAGTCGCTTCAGAGGCAAAATTCGTGGTCACTGACATGTGAGTGCAAATGATCTAAGTCTTTTTTTTTTTTTTCTTCTTTAAATATACGGTATAAACTAACCCTTTGCGTGTCGGTAGCGATTTTAGTCGCGATGATTCCTGTAGGAATCCTCGCGACTAAAACCGCTACCGACACACAAAGGATTAACACATTCTGCTCCAGGACCAAAATCCTCAAATTTTGAAGTTGCCCTCTGAAGATTGTATTACACTTCTAATACAGATCGAGCGTGATAGTTTAAGGGTCGTCAAAACAAAACTTTACATCAATTTTGATTGCAAGAATGTCCCATTTCTTTTGCTTGTCAGTACACATAGATAGAAAAAAAAATACTGTGAAAAATATGCGTACCCTTACCTTTTGCAGGTGTGATGCCCAAACGGACCCACTTGGGGGCTACGCCACAAGTACACTTCTATTCAAATGAGATGCGTCTCATTTTAACAGATGAGTATACTTGTTGCGTAGGTACTTCCCCAGTGGGTCCACTCGGGAGGCCCACCCGCACACCACACGGGCAGCGCAGGCTTACTTACTGGGCTAAAGGCATCCAGCTCCGGTTCTTGCACGATTCTACTTCCACTTCCTCCGTGATCGGCTGTGCGGTGTTCCCCCTCTCCCCCTCTGCTGCCTTTATCACTGTCCCCGTCTCTCCGCTTCCCGCCCACGAAGAGTTCCAGCGCGTATTCAGGGCTGTTGTCCTCCAGTGGTAAGGTGACCCCGATCTGGACCTGGTCACGTGTTCGTGAGACAGACACGTAACAGCTGAGGTCTTCCGGTTTGCGCACTCCGTCGAGAAGCTTGGGTTGCACGTCGACGTCGTTCTGAACCTGAAGACACGTGGTGTGGAAATCAGAAGTATAGGTAAATAATAAATTGCGCCGGTTAAGACGAAGACAGTGGACTAAAAAGCCCGGAAACTGCATGTTTGTCCATGCTTTTGACTCTTTCACTCCCGAGAAAAAAAGGGAGCACGATCCAACTGCAAGAGGCATATAGCCTCATGAGCCCCCGCGACAGCGGGGGCTCATGAGGGTGTATGCCTCTTGCCTGAGACCAATTGGCATCCATGTTTCTTGGACGATGTTGGCTTCCGGTCGTTGAATGAAACCAGATATTATTGTACAAAGATGTACGTACAGTGGCAGGAGTGGGGTTAATCCAGTCTTAAATGTTACACAGTGGATACATGTGTAAAGTGTTGCACAGTGGATACATGTGTAAAGTGTTACACAGTGGATACATGTGTAAAGTGTTAAACAGTGGATATATGTGTAAAGTGTTACACAGTGGATATATGTGTAAAGTGTTACACAGTGGATATATGTGTAAAGTGTTACACAGTGGATACATGTGTAAAGTGTTACACAGTGGATACATGTGTAAAGTGTTACACAGTGGATACATGTGTAAAGTGTTACACAGTGGACACATGTGTAAAGTGTTACACAGTGGATACATGTGTAAAGTGTTACACAGTGGATACATGTGTAATGAATTATGATTACAGTCAACTTCGGATAATGCTAATTGCCAGGGGACCCACATTTTTGGTATTTCTTATATACGCAGTTTGTTATAAGCGAGGTAATTTACACAGAAAGAATGCTGTCGGGGTCTCTGATAAAGTGTTGTAGTATCCCTCTTTTGTTAAACCCGACCTTGTTATAAGCGAAGTAGAAAGTATAGTGCAAATGTTACAGATAAATTACATACAACTTCAAACATGTTTTCAAAGAAGAGTGAAAAGGAAACTATAAAAGTGTGAGCGCTAAGAGGAGTGTGAGGTCGGGGGTGGGGAGAGGGTGGGGGGGGGGGAGAGACAATGACAATGACAATGATCCTTTATTTGACAACGGTAAAAGTTTTGGTAGTAACAACCATTTTTAGAACTTGCCGTTGCTAATCTACTGATTACAGAGTTACTATCGTACTAATTGTTTTCTACTACCAAGAAGGAAAAAAAATTACATGACACAGCACAAGCCAAGAATGAAAAAAAAATAATAATAATAATGTTGGGGGGAAGTGACATAGGAATTACAAACTTTACTGGTCGGGCATAATGACATGTTGTGAGGTTTAATTAAAATAATATAATAAGAATACACACAACCTAATACGCATACATAACGCATGCACATTTGAGCACGCCACTCTCTGTCTCTAATATACACGTGCGCACACGCACACACGCACACACGTGCACACACACGCTTACGCGGCTTAACCCATATCATACTGAGGCTAAAAGCTTCAAATTTGTACAATGCCATACACAAGCTACATTATAGTACTTACAGGTAAGGATATAGACCAATGGTTTTAGTTCAAGGGTGGTGCCAGAATAGCTTGGCGCCTAGAGGCACCAAGCTATTCTGGCACCACCCTTGAACTGTTTTAGTTAAATTTATTTCACACTCTGGTGTATTCCGAATGATAAGGGTTAAGCTAGTCAGTCATATGTTTAGCTGGCTACATACAAGCTGTACCGAATAAATATGAGTCATCAGTCAAAACCTGTGATACACGCAATTAATGATCTAATGAGAAATAGTATTTTTCAATATGTGCACGGTCACGGGGATGCTGCTGACAAAAATAAGTACTTGATGAGACTGACTTTAAACAAGGAGAAAGTAGCTGATGTCGTGACGTTTCTAGGCAAGGCATTCCAAAGACTAGAGCCAGAGAACGTCAAACTCGTTTTATAGAGATCAATTCTAGGTCGCGGCACAATAAGGGATTTTCTTGATCTGGAGTATGTTGATGACTGGACGGTAAATAGCGATGTGATATATCGGGGTAGCTTATCGTTTAATGCCTTGAACATAGCCATTCCCTTATTGTAAATTAGATGATCTTTCATGGGCAGAATTTTTAAGGCTGCCAGAGAGAGAGAGAGAGGCGGTGTTATATTTATGGATTCACGATGACTCACTGTGCGAGTAACGGATCACAGGACGCATACTTTTTTTCTTTTATCACATCAAGAAAATGTGATCACCACCCAAACTGCAAGAGATCCTCGTAGATCCTCATGAGCCCCCGCAGTTGCGGGGGTTCATGAGGATCTACGCATCCTGCTGGCAGGACGTTTCAATCCACGTTCCTCGTACAGCTAGGGTATTTTGGTGGAGATTGAAAAAGCACAGTGTGCGCCAGAGTGCACTGAAGGGTTAAACAAATCAAGGCTTGAACCAAGGGAACCGCGAAAAAACCCACTCACGCAGCGCGACAATGTTTTAACTCATTCAGCCCCGACACACCACAACAGGACGTGGATCGAGCATGATAGCTCAAGGGTGGTGCCAGAACAGCTTGGCGCCCATAGGCGCCAAGCTGTTCTGACACAACCCTTGAACTAGCATGCTCGATCTGTCTCTGGAATTGTAAGGCAACGTCAACGTTTGGGGATTTCGGTCCTGAGGTAAAATGCCTTAAGACATGCCCACTCCTGCTGTTACAAACAAATACACGTGTAGACGAATTCCGGAGATAAGAAGTAGGTTGAAACAATGTGTGCGGGGCTTTTGACGCAAACAGCGGATTAAACACCCGGACAAACATCCGAATTTGCATGTTTGTCCGGGCTCTAATCCACTGTTTGCATGGAAAAGCGTGCTATTTTGACCTATTTCTGATTTCCCAACATCGTCTAGTTGTGACAGAAGGGCAATAGGGAGACGTAGAAGACAAACAAACAAAATGCGTTTCGTTAGCCCTTTTTGATAGTGATGTCACCAGATTGTGTGTATCGCCTTACGAACGCAAACGACTTCGGTGTGAAATCTTCGTCTGAGACCGCCAGTTTTCACGGATCGACTTTCGTAAATCGAATATGGCTGAAGAAAACCCTTCATGTGACGCCATATTGTGTAAGACTCTGTCAACAATTATATCTAATCTACCACTATGCTTTTAGGTCAGTTTTCTGAACCCCACTTTCAGCAGCTCTCGCTGCGAAGCCTACAAGATGGCAGTCATCGCTTCCAGCCGGCTGCGTCCAATCACTTTGACGGTCGCTGCTTAATATACGCATCCAACAGGTTAATGGCATGGTTGATAATTAACTTCAACTGCGTATGTGATGAAGGTGCACATGGCTTATTTGTTCAATATTTTGTTTGCGTCATCGGGCAGAAATCGATAGCGATACCCGATAAAGTGATACCGCTACGAGTAAAACGCGTGCCCGTTAACTCATTCTACCCCAGACACACCACAGCAAGATAAGGTTCGACCATGATAGTTCAAGGGTGATGCCAGAATAGCTTGGCGCCTATGGGCGCCAAGCTATTCTGGCATCACCCTTGAACTATCATGGTCGATCTGTGTCTTGCACTGCAATGCAGTCTTCAGAGAACAACGGCAAAATTTGGGGATTTCGGTGATGGGGTAGAATGAGTTAAAAGTTACCTTTCTTGCAACAAGCAAACGTCTTTCGTTAGCCATAAGCGGTTCGCGAAAGCCTGTTTCGCATCGTAGTACCGAAGCGAAACGAAGTTTATTGGTTGTTCTAAGTCTGCCTAATAGTGGGGGTGTCGTTCGCAACGAACGGACGCGAACTAAATCACGGCGGATAACCAGCTTGTTCCATAAGAATTGACATTCTAAACATCTCCAAGAGGCATTAATCCTCCGGGCTCATGAGGATCTATCCCTCTTGGAGATGTTGGGAGTGTTGTCTGTCCGCCATGTGACTTCGCTCTCGTTTGTTTTTGCGAGTCGTTCGTTTCAAACGGAACCTCACCAGTGTTTCTGTACCTGGAATTCAAACTTCATCTCCTTCCCTTTGTTTACGAGCAAAACGCCCTCAGTGTGAGAAGGGTTGGATATCCCGGTGGACTCCGCCACTTTCTCGTCAAAACCGAAACCGTTTTCAGGGTTAGCTGGAAACGGTTTCGTCTCCTCAGGGGGAGCCACGCAGCACAGCTGGAAAGCGCCCAGTTCGTAGTCGGTCCCGTCACAGACTCCTGTCAGCTCGATTTTGAACACGCCTTTAATGGGGAGACGCATGATGAGCGACACCATTCCATCTCGACCCTTGATCCTGGACAGAGTAAAGGCGTGTTTCCATACAAGGACGTGACAGCGGCGCGCAAGCTGTGGCCACAGGGACAAAAGTCAAGTCCAAAAACTGTATGTTATCCCACAAAGGGGCATTCCAATTTGGACGGGAGCGTACATATTATATCAACTGAAAGGAAAAACGGATAAGACTGGCAGTGTAAAAACCAAATAAACAAACCAGCAAACATTCAATCAAACAAACATCCGCAGACATTCGCACACACATACATCCAGGCTATCGTCGTCGAGAGCACAGAAATAGAGACTAAAGATACGCTTCCATAAGCACAAATCCGATACCAATCTGATCCGAACCAGATGCGGTGATGCAATTTTCCTTCAACAATTGCGTCATTGTCTTTCGAAGCCAGATACGAATTTGTTTCCGCATCAGGCATAATTATGGAAACACACAAACATGGATTCGTGTGTATGGGTCGCCGCCTTAAGGCGAGTGACCCATAAACACGAATCCGATACAAATTCAATCCAGATCCAAAGCGGGTCCGAAACAAAAATGTTTGTTCAAGTCCTTTTCGTGTTTGTGTGTTTCCATATGCCCGATGCGGAAACGAATTTGCAACCGGATTCAAACAAAAATCGTATTCGTGTCAGATTCGTGCTTATGGAAACGTAGCTTAATGCTACATTTCAATAAGCACGAATACGATCCGAACCCTATGCGTGATAAAATGCAACTTTCCTTCAAAACTTGCGTCATTTTCGTTCGAAGGCGAATAGGAATTCGATTATCGCATCGGACATTATTATGGAAACACACAAACATGAAAAGGAATTGCACGATTTTTTTTCTGTTTCAGACCCTCTTCGGATTCGGCTCAGTTTTGTATAAGATGCGTCTTTATGGGTAGCCGCCTTTAGTGTTTCCGTATGAGCGACACGAAAACAGCGGCGATACAAAATTGTATAAAGCAATTTCATAGCGAGTCCGCCACAGGTCCGCATTGAAGACAGAATTACTGATTGGCTTTCACTATACATATACCAAGGGGAATTACTCAGCGCTGGACAGACAAACAGATTCCCTGCCCCTGCCTATCAGAAAAAAATACGCAGGTATAGAACAAGACAATTATCTACATCCCTTAAAAGGATGCATCAGGTCAAACCTATAACCCATGTCTTTTTCTTAAACTTAGGAAGTAGGCAGGAGAAACACACATACACAAACAAAAAGGTGCACTACTAAATGTGCACGGGTAAATACCCTGATTTCCCACAGTAGATGCACAATACACAACAATGTAACATCGTCACAAATTTTGCCTCGAAGTATAGAATACTCACAAACCAGACAGGTGAGGCTAGTGCTGGTAGAACTGTACACACCAAGGGGAATTACTCAGCGCTGGACAGACACACAGTTAGAGCCCCTGCCCCCGCCTGTCAGGCACCCAATCGCCAGCCGACAGAAAAATACGCAGGTATAAAACAAGACGACTATCTACATCCCTTAAAAGGATGCATCTGCGTATTCTATCTCGAGGCAAAATTTGTATAGTTACATTGTTGTGTATTGTCTTGTGCATCTACTGTGGGAAATCAGGGTATTTACCCGACCATATTTAGTAGTGCACCTTCTTGTGTGTGTATGTGTGTTTCTCCTGCCTACTTCCTAAGTTCCAGAAAAGGACATGGGTTATAGGCTTGACCTGATGCATTCCTTTAAGGCAGGTAGATGATCGTCTTGTTCCATACCTGCGTATTTTTTCTGTGGGCTGGCGATTGGGTGCCTGATAATTATTTTACCAGCGCTAGCCTCAACTATCTGGTTTGTGAGTTTGGCTTTCAGTACACGACAAATTCACTACACAACAAAGTTTCTAACTACATATATCGGAAAGAACTTAGACTCATTTGAGACGAATGGCATCCGGACACGCGGCTTAAGCCGCGTGTCTGGATGCCGTTCGTCTCGAATGAGTTAAATAGGGGCGCGATTCCGCCCGTGTCGTCGTTGTCTGGAAACACACGCAGCGTTTTTTCACTTCCCGCTCAGCTAATTTACCGCCGTCGCGCAGCTATATGGAAACACAACTTATGTTGGTTGTTCAGTGCATGTCGTCTAGAGGTATTTTTGAAAAAAATTGCTTTGGTCCTTGTTGTTGTTTGTTTGTTATTGTTGTTTATGTTGTTGATTGTTGTTTTTTTGTTGTTGTTTTTTGTGTGTATTTTTTTATAACTTTTTCTGTGATGTTGTTTTGTTCTGGTTATGGTCGTAATCTATTGTTATAGATGCTGTTGTTGTTGTTAGTGGTGGTGGTTGTGTCGGTATCATTATTGTCGGTGTTGTTGACTGTCGTTGGGTGATTAAACAAACAAACAAACAAACAAACAAACAAACATAACAACAACAACGATTTTTGGATATAAATGATACAAAAGACACACTAGCTTGAGTAATGAACAAGAATGAATTAACGAGGTCATTGCCGAGGGAAAAAAGCGGACACGATCCAACAGCAAGAGACATAGATCCTCATGAGCCCCCGCAGTTGCGGGGACTCATGAGGATCTATGCCTCTTGCAGACCCCGTTGTCTATCGCGGTCAGCGACCACTGATGGAGAAGTCGGTACATTTCCTCTACATTCGTACCTCGTCACAAAGCGATCCATGTTACCGTGCTGAGAGGACAGCGTGGTCTGGGACTTCTTTTCATCAAAAAACAGCTTGTACCTCAGTTCCGACTGCACGTCGACGGGGTGCTGAAAGTCTATGCAGCATTTGCCTGTTTTTGTTTCCTGTGACATGAACACGCGCCAGGGCGCTCCCGTTACCGTGACGCAAACGGGCAGACATTGCAACTGAGTTCCGCGAAAGAATGGAATGAATGAATGAATGAATGAATGAATGAATCAATCAATCAATCAATCAGTCAATCAATCAATCAATCAATCAATCAATCAATCAATCAATGAGATGGAAAGGAAGGGAGGAACGAAGGAACGAACGAATCAATCAATCAACCAACCAACCAACCAAACAAACCAATCAATCAATCAATCAATCAATCAATCAATCAGCCTGCTTGCCAGCCAGCCAACCAGTTAGGAAGCCATCCAACAAAAAAAAACAGACAACCCACCGGCCAACCAACCAATAAATTAATCAGGCAACGAACTAACCATTCAACGAAATAACAGCTCAACGAACTAACCAACGGAGATCGAGAGCGAACCAACCAGCCAACGAACCAACCTATTAACAATTAATTACAATCAATCAATCGATCAATCAATCAATCAATCATCAAAACTACCAAAGGACCGATCAATCGATCGATCGATCAATCATTCAATCTGACCAGCACGCCAGTGTGAGGCCTCAGCAGTCTCCAGGGTGACATGAAGTACTCGCAGTGCAGGCCCGGCAGGTTTGTAAAGTCCTTCATACTCCACGGCATCTCCAGCAGCTGCTTATCCGGGTCGTCAGGATGGCAGAAGAAATTCATCTCCTCTGGGTCCGTCAGGAACCAGAACTCTTCTACGCGCCCTTGTACCTCTCCTTCATCTTTCATCGTCCTGGGGAAAATAACATTTGTGAGGTGTTCGTTTTTAATGATCGACTCCCGTCAAGGAACGAGAGCGATTCTCAGATCTGCAGTATCACCTAACGCCGACGTAAGAATCTATTTTTATCTCACTGTCAAGGAAATTCTCTCTTATTTTTTTACACGTCTTTTTTTATTACAATTTATGTCGCCTGTGTGTCGGATGACGTCAAAAGTTCTTTAACTCATTCAGCCGGGCGCACTGACGTATTTCCCAGATTTTGGAGGCGTCATCTAACGACTATGCACCAGTTACAGGAGATGGATCAACCATGATAATTGAAGGGTAGTGCCAGCTTATCTTGGCGCCGACAGGCGCCAAGATAATCTGGCACTACCCTTGAATAATCATTGTCGACCCATCTCCTGCTGTAGTGCTTCAGGGCTGAATGGGTTAAAGTGTCCCGCGACAGTGCCCTACATCCCAGCATGGCATCTGGAACGTGGGGCCACACTGGGCGTAAATTCAGGCACAGCATTGCAGCTGAAGGCAAAACAACATTGTTGACGTTACATTAGAACTCGATAAAGAATTGTCGACTACATAGCTGCAGAAATGGAGGCCGCTTCAGCGTTAATAACCAAACAAGATAGGCGGGGGCAGGGGATCTAACTGTTGTCTGTCCAGCGCTGTGATTCCCCTTGGTTTGCATACAATTCCGCCAGCGCTAGCCTCACCTGTCTGGTTTGTGAGTATCCGTAACTCGAGGCAAATTTGTATCGTTACATTGTTGTGTAATGTTCTGTGCATCTACTGTGGGAAATCAGGGTATTTACCCGACCACATATAGTAGCGCACCTTCATGTTTGTGTATGTATGTTTCTCCTGCCCACTTCCTAAGTTCCGGAGAAAGACATGGGTTATATAAGAGACCTGATCCATTCGTTAGAGGATGGAAATGATCGTCTTATTCTATACCTGCGTATTTCTCTGTGGGCTGGCGATTGGGTGCCTGATAGGCGGGGGCAGGGGATCTAACTGTTGTCTGTCCAGCGCTGTGATTCCCCTTGGTTTGCATACAATTCCGCCAGCGCTAGCCTCACCTATCTGGTTTGTGAGTATCTATAACTCGAGGCAAATTTGTATCGTTACATTGTTGTGTAATGTTCTGTGCATCTACTGTGGGAAATCAGGGTATTTACCCGACCACATATAGTAGCGCACCTTCATGTTTGTGTATGTATGTTTCTCCTGCCCACTTCCTAAGTTCCGGAGAAAGACATGGGTTACATAAGAGACCTGATCCATTCGTTAGAGGATGGAAATGATCGTCTTATTCTATACCTGCGTATTTCTCTGTGGGCTGGCGATTGGGTGCCTGATAGGCGGGGGCAGGGGATCTAACTGTTGTCTGTCCAGCGCTGTGATTCCCCTTGGTTTGCATACAATTCCGCCAGCGCTAGCCTCACCTATCTGGTTTGTGAGTATCTATAACTCGAGGCAAATTTGTATCGTTACATTGTTGTGTAATGTTCTGTGCATCTACTGTGGGAAATCAGGGTATTTACCCGACCACATATAGTAGCGCACCTTCATGTTTGTGTATGTATGTTTCTCCTGCCCACTTCCTAAGTTCCGGAGAAAGACATGGGTTATATAAGAGACCTGATCCATTCGTTAGAGGATGGAAATGATCGTCTTATTCTATACCTGCGTATTTCTCTGTGGGCTGGCGATTGGGTGCCTGATAGGCGGGGGCAGGGGATCTAACTGTTGTCTGTCCAGCGCTGTGATTCCCCTTGGTTTGCATACCAAACAAGATGGGATGAACCATAACCCACAAATTCCTTTCTATGTTACAGCTGTCCTCGCTGTCAAGAGTCTCTACCTTTTTTCTTTGACCTGATTCTGGTGCTTAAATATGTCTTATAGAACAAGATGAGGATTTCATGCCAAAGTCTACCGTATTTCTTTGTTGCTCACATGCGTATTTCTATTAGGAACATTCACAGTTGTTCACATTTTTAAGCTTATCCTTCTGATCCATTTTCCTCCTCTCGAAGCCAACCTCTGATCAACACACATGCCGGCACACACAAATAAAGACTTGAGTAGCGACATGAATTCTGAAGCAAAATGACGTCACTATAAGCTTGACGTCATGGCATCGCTAGTCTTAGGACCCTGTGTACACAGTGACGAAATTGATGTTTAACGTCATCATCCGAAAGGCACGCACCCTCTTCTAGGGTTGTTTTGTTCCACACAGCCTCTTCGAGGGCTGATTTTTGATGGGAGTATAATATTATAGTCGATTCAAAACTTGCAAAAATGAATTAATTATTATTCCAAAAGTTGAAAAGGTATAAAGCTAGCTAACGAACTCATCTAATGTCTTTCTACAAACTAGTTATAACCAAAATGTCAAGTACATTTGACAAAAAATTACGGACTCTAATCTGAGTCAACCGACTTTCTATAAACGGTCTTTTATGTCTTCAATGAGACAACCAGTTACAATATGCTCGGAGGCTCTCTTAGCCACCTCTTAATTAAAATATTTCGCCAAGTTTCAAGCCTGTGCGTACATCAATATCTGAGATTCTCGTGTCTACATACATACGCGCGCGCACACACACACACACACACACACACACACACACACACACACACACACAAATTGCAAATACGGCCTGTCGCGCCAAATGTACGCTCAGCAGAGAGTTTAGATTAACTAGACATGACGTAGTTTTTAAGTCCCTTCTATTTATAAAAGGGCCTTTTTTAGGACGGGTCGCGGTGGGGCGAATTTAATAGCATGTTTATGGTGTCAAAGGCGGGCAGGCTAAACCTCTAACAATTGAAGTAACAAGATAAAAATTACCTCATGTCTAGTTACGTTAACATCGCTGCTAAACGTACATTTTGCGCGAAGCGCCTTTATGTGTGTAAGTATGTATGTATGTGCGTATGTGTGTGCGTATGTATGTAAAGAGGAGAATCTCCCATTATTCTGTACACACACGCTTGAAACTTGGCGAAATACTTTCTTAGGTGGGTGGTTAAGAGATCCTCCGAGCATATTGTAATTGAATGTTTCATTGAAGACATAAACAACCGTTTATAGGAAGTCAGATTAGAGTCCGTAATTTTGTCATATTTACTTGAACTTTTGCATATAGCTAGTTTGGAGAAAGACATTGGATGAGTTCGTTAGCAAGCTTTGTATCCTTTCAACTTCTTTAGTAAAAATTATTTCTTTTCAGAAAAGAATTAAAACACTAAAAAAAAAAACTTGACTTCAAGAGAAAGTCAGACTGAGGTAAAAGAAGTAACTCCGTCACCACGCAGACATACTGTAAATATGACGTAATTCTCTCTCTCTCTCTCTCTCTCTCTCTCTCTCTCTCTCTCTCTCTCTCTCTCTCTCTCTCTCTCTCTCTTTCTCTCTCTCTCTCTCTCTCTCTCTCTCTCTCTCTCTCTCTCTCTCTCTCTCTCTCTCTCTCTCTCTCTCTCTCTCTCTCTCTCTCTCTCGCTCTTTCTCACATATGCACGCATCACCAGGAGGAATAGATCATCATGTGCCCGGAGGGCGCATCAACATGTATGCCTCTTGAGGATGTTTGGAGCGTGCGCATGCACTCACGCACACGCACACGCATACACATACACACACATCGACGCGCTTTCAGAAGAGCATGCAGGTGTACTTAGCATAGCATGTAGCTAGCTGAAGTCAACCTGATTTCATACAAATTATAGCAAGACTTAAATTGTACTGTGAAATTCGAGCTTTGTCACCATTTTCGCAACTCTTGAAGCGAAAGCGAAACTCACATCACGTTAAATATAAAATTACGTAAACACAAAAAATACGTCATGACAAATGACGTTTGACAAACCAATGACACATATGAGCGCATCTCCAAGAGGCATAGATCCTTAAGTGCCCGGAGGGCCCATGAACATCTATGCCTCTTGAGGATGTTTGCAGCGTACGCACGCACGCACACGCGCACGCGTGCACACACATCGACGCGCTTTCGGAAGAGCATGCAGGTGTACTTAGTATAGTATGTAGTTAGGTTAAGTCAACCTGATTTCACACAAATTATAGCAAGACTGAGATTGTACCGTGAAATTCTAGTTCTGTCACCTTTTCCAAAGTCTTGAAGCGAAAGCGAATCTCATATCACTTTAAAGATAAAATTACGTAAAAACAAAAACAAAAATGCGTCACGACAAAATTAATGACGTTTGACAAACCAATGACGCGTATGCACTGCGCGCGCCCCTTAAAGAGTTCACTGTGACGCATTGGCACATCTGCGAAGCTTTTTCAAAAGGAGATATTTCAACATCAGAATCAAGTCAAAGACAAAAGGTAGAGACCCTTGACAGCGAAGACAGCTCTCATACTGACCTCAGTGACTATACTATTACAGCAGTTGATTATAATGGTGCCTCCATTAGAATAGGTGTAGCGCCCCTTCAGGCCATTGTATCTAGGTGGGCAGTTTGTGAAACTGACATGTTACACACTTTATTGTTGCTATGGCGAGTCTGACCATTTGCTCCATGAACTGTCAAGGGCTGGGAGATCAACGGAAGAGAAGAGATGTATTCAATTTCATTAAGGAAACAAACTGCTCGGTATACTTCTTACAAGATACTCACTTTGACGCCAAACGTGAAAACTATATACGAGCAGAATGGGGATATACATGCTACTTTTCGTCCTTTAATACCCAGTCTAGAGGGGTTGGTATTCTCTTCAATAATAATTTTGAGTTCTCCATAAAAAAAGGTGTATAAGGACGAAGACGGGAACTTTGTCATGATTATAATGGAACACAAGAAACAGCTCTTTTTACTGGTCAGCATCTATGGACCCAATAGCGACAGTCCCGTCTTCTATGAAGAGCTAGAAAACCGTATCAGAGATGCAAGAACTATAAACATGATAATTGGAGGAGACTGGAACCTAGTTTTGAATCCTCAACTAGATTATTACAATTACAAACACACCAATAACCCTAAAGCTCAAGACAGAGTAGAAAAGATGATAGATAAATTAGACTTGGCTGATGTGTGGAGGACATTAAATCCAGAATTAAAAAGATTTACCTGGAGACGCAAAACACCCCCACAACAAAGCAGACTAGACGTTTTTTCTCTTATCAGAGAGTGTCTTTGGACGCCTTATAAACGCGGATATTGAATATAGATATAGGACTGATCACTCCATGATTTCAGTCAAACTTCAGTTTGAAATGGAAAACAGTAATAAACGAAATACATTTTGGAACTTCAATAGTTCGTTACTAAAAGATAGTGCGTACATAAGAGTAGTCAACGAGACTATTTATAGGGTGATAGACGCGTATTCGGCAATGCCTTACAATAGAAAAAAACTTTTAGATATAAATGATGAGCACATACATTTAATAATTTCCGACCGTGTATTTTTAGACGTTCTGCTTATGGAAATACGAGGGAAAACAATTGGATACGCGTCAATGAAAGCCAAAAAAAGCAGAGAAATGGAGAAACAGTCAGAAAAAGAAATAGAGGAACTGGAGAGAAAACCGAACAAAAACAACGAAGAAGTTGAAACGTTAGATGCAAAAGGTGAAAATCTGAAAGCCCTTAGGGAAAACAGAATGGAAGGTGTGTTGTTGAGATCAAAGGCAAAATGGGTTGCTGAGGGAGAAAAAATAACTAAATATTTCTGTGGACTAGAAAAGAGGAACTATGTTAGTAAACAAATGACGAAAATCACAAAAGGAGATGGTTCGTCTATTACAGACAAGAAAGCATTACAGAAGAAGTAAGAATGTTTTATGAAAACCTATATAGCATAAGGAATACAGACGACTGTACAATAGAGGAAATGGTTACAAGCATTCCAAAGCTAATAAAAAGCGAGTCAGACGCACTAGAGGGAGAGATAGATATAACGGAGGCCGCCTCAGCATTAAAAAGAATGAAAAATGGAAAAGAGCCCAGATACAGACGGGTTCACAGTTGAATTCTTCAAATTTTTTGGGAGAAGATTAGGACAGTTTATTGTGAGGTCCCTAAACGAAGCTTTCAGATGTGGCGAACTGTCTCAGACACAAAAGGAAGGGATAATTATATGTCTACCTAAAGGAGATAAACCTAGGGAATATATTGGTAACTGGAGACCCATCTCTCTGCTTAACGTCGTCTATAAGATTGGGTCAGCCTGTATAGCATCGAGAATAAAAACTGTATTACCACGCATATTAAATGAAGACCAAACAGGATTCATGGCAAACAGATTTATCGGAGACAATATCAGGTTAGTTTATGACATTATAAACTATCTAAACGTAACAAGCAAGCAAGGTTTGCTCCTCAGCCTTGATTTTGAAAAAGCATTTGATTCAATTGACTGGAAATTCATGCATCAGGTATTGAAGATCTTTTGTTTTGGACGAGACATTTTGAAATGGATTAAACTCTTCTACACTAAAATTAAATCTGAGTGTTAGTTAATGGTAATATATCTCAATGGTTTAACATCGAGCGCGGCTGCAGACAGGGAGACCCGGTCTCACCTTATATCTTCATAATGTGTGTAGAAATATTAGCGCTAATGATAAGACAAAATACAAATATTAAAGGTATTTATACAGGTGACAAAGAACATAAAATAACACAGTTTCAATTCAATTCAAATACTTTATTGTGTCAGTCTAGCCGACAAATTTTCTTTCGTTGGGATCACATGCGCGCGTACGGTTTTAGCCACATTATAACAATGGTGAAAAAAAAAAAAAAAACATGACCACAGTGTACATTGTTAGTGGTATAGGAGTGAGTCTGTCACTTGCAAGATGCCACTGCGACATCTGAGGTGCAAGTTCCTCGACGGCGTCAACAAGGAGAGAGAGATACGCTAGTTAACACACTCTTCATTTAGGAGACGGATGACCGAGGGTACAAAGCTGCCCTTGTAGCGTTTGGTTTTAACAAGAGGAGCCTTGAACCTACGGCCAGACGGGAGCTTTTGAAGGTGCTTAGAAAGGCAGTGGGAAGTGTCCGCTGCCAGCCTCAGGCCCTTGCGTATCATTCTCGTCCTGTAGAGGCCGTCAGGGCTCTCCAACCTGCCCCCAACGATTTTCTCACTAAGCCTGATTATCTTATTCAGCTTCCTAAAGTTCTTCTCGCCCAGGGAGCCGAACCATGAGACAAAGGAGAATGTAAGAATGCTTTCTATAAAGCAGAGGTAGAACTGCCTGAGGATTTTGGGGCTCACATCAAAGGAGCGGAGTTTGCGCAGCATATACAGTCTCCCTTGGGCTTTCTTAAAGATGAGGTCTGTGTTGTCGGTGAAGGATAGCCGTGAATCAATCAAGGTCCCTAAGTATTTGTAAACCTCTGTGCGTGTGACAAAAGTGCCGTCAATCACCAGGGACTGAGGAGGTGGGAGTGGGCTCCCGGAAGTTGGCCCACTGCCAGGCTTCCGAAAGTCGACAACCATCTCCTCAGTCTTGCCTACGTTCAACTGTAGATGGTTGTTATGACACCATGAAACAAACTGACCCACTTCTGCGAAGTAGTCAGCATCTGAGTTTGACAGATCTACAACTGCGGTGTCATCTGCAAATTTGACATAGTGAGTCCTGTCATTGGAGCTGGTACAGTCATTTGTGAATAGGATGTAGAGGACAGGCGAGATCACACACCCTTGGGGGCTGCCCACGGACGTGGTGATGACAGAGGACATCAAGTTGTTTACGCGAACACACTGCGTCCTTTCCACTAGGAAGTTCAAGATCCATAGGATCAGAGAAGGGCTGACATTCATGTGGCGCAGCTTGTCGGCCAGAAGGTGAGGCCTCATCGTATTGAAGGCGCTGGAAAAGTCAACGAAGAGGACTCTGGCAAAGGACTTTGGTGTCTCCAGGTGAGTGAGGATTAGGTGCAGGAGAGTGATGACTGCATCATCCACACCCCTGTTGTGGCGATATGCGAACTGTAGGGGGTCGAGCTGGTCGCTCGTCTGACTGAGTAGTCGACTCAGGACAAGTCTCTCGAGGCACTTCATGATGATAGAGGTCAGGGCAATAGGTCTGTAGTCATCAGGGCAAGAGGGTTTTGGTTTCTTGGGAACTGGACAGATCAGAGAGTGTTTCCAGACTGATGGGATTGAGTTTGACGTGAGGGAGGCGTTGAAGATCTGTGTGAGGACTGCAGCACCTTACCACTGATTCCGTCTGGGCCTGGGGCTTTGTGTGGCTGAAGGCAGCGGAGGACCATCAACACCTCTTCCTCGCTGATCTCTATAACTCTGCGGTCATCAGAAAGAGCCTGGAGTTCATTTCTGGTGGTCTGCACTTCTGACTGGACGTTCACCTCAAACCGAGCAAAATGGTCGTTCAACTGATTGGAGAGTTGTAGGCTGTCATCACAGTGTAGACCTGTGGTGGAGGCATTTTGTTTCTGCTGAGTCCCAGCCATAGCCTTCAGACCTTGCCACGCTTTGCGTAGATCACCTGTCACAAAGTGACTCTCCACCTTTTCTTTGAACTGACGTTTATTATCTCGGATTTTCAACCGGAGCTGAGACTGCAGCTTTTTGCCCTCAATAAAGTCACCGCTAACAAAAGCTCTTGCCTTTTGTTTCAATGTTTGCGGACGACACACACATTTTTCTTGACGGAGGTACACAATCCTTCGAGGCAGTTATTAAAACTTTAAACAAATTTAGCATCTGTTCGGGTTTACGTCAAAATTTTGGGAAAACTGATGCTATTTGGCTGGGTAGTAAAAGAAATTCTACAGTCAGATATTTGCCATATCTTAAATTAAACTGGAACCCACCAGAGTTTAAAGTCTTATGCATTTGGCTGACAAATGATTTAAAGAGCTGTCATCTTCCAAACTTTAAAGACAAGTATATTGAGATAAAAATGCTTATGAAAATGTGGCTAAAGAGGACAATTACACCCTTACGGAGAGTCGCTGTGTTAAAATCATTGATCTTATCAAAACTGGTCTACCTATGGATTTTGCTCCCTAACCCACCAGATAAACATGTTCAAGAGTTGCAAACACTGTGCTTCAGATTTGTATGGGATCAAAAACCGGACAAAATAAACAGAAAAGTTGCAACAAGAACTTTACAAAACGGAGGAATCGGTATTCCAAATTTAAAGCAGTATATGAGAGCATTGAAAATTAGCTGGATTAGAAAATTAAACAGCACAAGTCACAGATGGAAACATGTTATCCATAATACATATCCAGATCTCAATCACCTGGACAAATGTGGTCCAGAATTATACAACAAAATAAAGCACACAAATTTGTCCTGGAAAGATGTTCTGTGTGCTTATAAGGAATTTAGGTGCAAAGTGGAACCAAATGAGCCAGAAGAAGTGTTGGCGGAGCCCGTCTTTTTGAATGATAATATTAAGATTGGAAACAAATGTATTTTATATAAACAATGGGCAAAAAAAGGGATATACTGCATTGGCCAGTTCTATAATGAAGTAGGGCAGCCAAGGAAATATACTGAATTTTAAATAAAATATGGTGTAAACATCGACTTTCTTATATATGCAGGGTGCATTCAAGCTATACAAAAATATATTCGCAACACTAACATCCACATTAAAAATAACGATATCAATGATAAACCAAAATCCTTGCAACTCCTTTATTCCGTGCAAAAGGACTCAAAACGTTATTATGAAATCTTCACAATGAATTAAAAAAAATCCACAAAGTTTAGATAAATGGGATAAAGAACTTAGCTTTCATATGGACTGGAAGACAACTTTGCAAAAACTGCAACAGGTAAAAGACGTTAAACTGAAGTGGTTTCAGACCAGAATTCTTCATAGAATTTTTGGCACAATAATAATAATAATTACGGTATTTATAATGCGCTTATCTTATAATAATTATAACTCTAAGCGCGCACTCACAACTCGCGCACGCATGCGCACGCTTTAGACAACGACTCACGTACAACAAATGGTGAAATATATTGCGACAGTCATCTTTTGTGGGGAGTGTGGTGATATAGTGCTAGAACTGTTGAAAGAGGTGAGTTTTGAGGGCGGACTGAAAGGAGGAGAGAGAGTCTTTCTGACGGAGAGAGAGTGGGAGAGTGTTCCAGGTGGATGGACCATAAACTGAGAAGGCGCGGGGGCCGAAAGTGCTGAGTTTGGTGCGGGGGATGTGGAGACGGAGAGGGTCGGAGGCGGAGCGGAGGGAGCGGGAAGGAGTGTAGGGGTGAAGTAAGTTGGAAAGATAGGCAGGAGCGCAGTTGTTCAGGGATTTGTAGCAGAGAGACAGAATCTTGTATTGGATACGCTGTGGGATGGGACGCCAGTGAAGAAGTTTGAGCAGGGGTGTGATGTGGTCGGATTTTTTCTTTCTGAGGACGAGGCGGGCAGCATTGTTCTGGATGCGCTGGAGAGTGGAAGTGGTAGAGTGAGGGAGTCCGGAAAGGAGAGAGTTGCAGTAGTCAATGCGAGATAGAATGAGAGAGACAGCAAGTTTGGTGGCAGCTTCGGTGGTGAGGTATTTTCTGATCTGACTGATGCGGCGGAGGTGAAAGTAGCATGCCTGGGCAGTGGCGGAGACGAAGCTGGTCATGGTAAGAGAGGAATCAAGAATAACGCCAAGGTTTTTGGCCGAGTCACTGAGGGAGATGGGGGTGCTGTCGAGTTGAAGGTGGAGAGAGGGAGGGAGCTGGGAAAGTTTCTGGCGAGTGCTTACCAACATGGCTTCCGTTTTGTCGTCGTTCAGTTTAAGCTTGTTTGCTGTCATCCAGTTTTTCACGTCTTCATAGCAGTCAGCCGTGCGAGTCAGTAGTGACTGAGTGTTGTCGAGTTTGTCTTTGTCTAGTAGTTGTGAGTCGTCAGCGTAGAGGTGGTGGCGTATGTGGTGAGACTGTATGATGTTGGACAGGTGTAGAGTGTGAAAAGGACCGGGCCCAGGACGGACCCCTGTGGTACTCCGCAGGAGAGCGTGACTGGGTTGGAGGAGACGCCATCAATGGTGACGGACTGCTGTCTGTCGGAGAGGTATGAGAGAAACCAGGAGTGAGCAGAGTCAGTGATGCCAAAGGAGTGACGAAGGCGGTGGAGGAGGATAGAGTGGTCTATGGTGTCGAAGGCGGCAGAAAGGTCGAGTAGCGTAAGAAGGGAGATGTTGCCTGAGTCGGTGGAGAGAAGCAGGTCGTTTAAGATGTGTAGAAGGGCTGTTTCAGTGCTGTGGTGTTTGCGATAGGCAGACTGGAATGGACTGAGGAGGTTGTTGTCGGCAAGGTGGAGGTTGAGCTGGTTGAGAACAACCTTCTCAAGAAGCTTGGACAGGAAAGAGAGATTGGAGACTGGGCGATAGTTTTTTAGTTCGTTTGGGTCGAGGTTGTGTTTTTTTAGGAGAGGACGGACGATGGCGGACTTGAAGATATCAGGGACTGAACACAAATATAATTATGCAAAAAATTGGTTTTCAAAATTCAGAAAAGTGTACTTTCTGCACGAACAAAAGAGAAAGTATTGAGCATATATTTTGGAAATGCGGGTATGTACAATCATTTTGGGTAAACTTAGCAAGCGTTATGGGTGAAAAATGTGATAATGTAGGTCGTTTCAGTTTCAGTGAAAGACTTATACTTTTTGGAAACGATACTAACTTTAAAACAGGCAAAGTTTTTTATTTGATAATACTGTTGGCAAAATTCTATATTTATAAATGTAAAATAAAGAAGACAAGGCCAACGATGCGGCATTTTCGTAGAGAACTGAAAAACAGGTATAACATTGAAAAGCATAATGCAAAACTGAACATGGAACACACAGACTTTAAATTAAAATGGGCACACTATGAACATTTTATTAATATATAGGTTGGTAACTTGTTAGACTAAAATATTTGCAGCAAACTTGTCTATTTAATTGTTTTTTACTGTCTATGTAATTGGATTGTATTAGTGTTTGTTTTCGGGTTGAATGTTTTGAGTTTTGTTTGTATTGGTTTTTTATGGTTATTGTAACTTTTGTGACATTGTAATTGTTCATGTGCATGTTGTATATGTGAAATAAAAAAATATAAATAAATAAATAAAAAGACAGCTCTCATATTGAAGGGACTTTGTTGGTTATGGTTCATCCCATCTTGTTATCTCGTTACTTCAGTTGTCAGAGGTTTAGGCCTGCCCGCATTTTTGACATCATGGACATGCTATTAATTTCGCCCCACAGCGACCCATCCTTAAAAAAGTCCCTTCTATAAATACAAGCGACTTACAAAACTGAACTAATCAAAATGCTTGTGTAGGCTGCATGGAGTCCATCCAACCATCAAACCGGAATGACATGCGTGCGACAGTGGGATAAATATGTTAACTCATTCGAGACGTGCCGCCTTCGGATACGCGGCTTAACGTATGCGTCAAAAGAAAGTCTCGGCTTAAAATACGCCAAAGACAAGTCTCGGCTTAATTAATATACGTCAAAAGCAAGTGTCGGTTTAACTTATACGTCAAAAGCAAGTCTAGTCTCGGCTTAAGCAAGTCTCGACTTAACTTATACGTCAAAAGCAAGTCGCTGCATAACGTATACGTCAACAGCAAGTCTCGGCTTCACTTACACGTCATAAGCAATCTCGACTTAACCTTTACATCACCTGCAATGGGTTTTTTTTCACTTTAACCCGATCAGCCCTGACGCACTACAGCAGGAGATGGGTCGACCATGATAATTCAAGGGTAGTGCCAGATTAGCTTGGCGCGTGTCGGCGTCAAGCTAATTTGGCACTACCCTTGAATTATCATGGTCGATCCATCTCCTGCAACTGGTGCATAGTCATTAGATGACGCCTCCCAAATTTGGGAAGTACGGCCCTCGGGCTGGATGCGTTAATGTATCCCTACAGCTAGACTTACTTTTCTAACTTGACTTTCCCATCTTTCTCTAGCATTGTCCATGTGCCGGCGTTGTATTTGTTGACGCACTTGAAGGCCCAGTGCGGATGCACGAAGCGCCACGAACTGAGCGCGTGTACGACTGTCCAAAGGCTCGTGCCCAGCGCGTGATCCTCACCGGGTTCGTAGCCCAACCCTTTGGCTGTACCTTGAATCGTCATACACGGGATGCCGGCTTTTCTGAAGACAAAAAATAATCACGACAAAATTGAAAACAAAAATACAGACCAAAAAAGGGTGACAGCCAAGCGAGTAAAAAGCAGAGAACAGCTCAAGGAAAAAAAGAAAACAAGCTAAGAAAAGACAGTTACAACACAATTGTGTTGTAACTGTTTTTCTAAGCTTGTTTCTTGCTTCGTTGGGATGTTCTCGACAAAAGTTATATTGGCATTCCGTGAAACTCATGAAATAGGTATTTTGCTTGCTGAGACAATCCTAACAAAGAAAGAAACGCTTAGAACAGACAAGTGGAGCTGGGGAGCTCAGGTGTTAGCACGTTCGACTCTCATTCGACTCTCATCCGAAAGGTTCTGGGTTCGAACCTATCTAGTGTTAGAATTTGTTCAGAAACTTTTCGGTGCCCCTTGTTTGAAATGAACTTCGTAGTGGAAAAAAGACGCTGAACCTTTATATTTAAAGTTTTTAGAAAGGACAAGTACACCGGGTTGGTACACACGAATGTGGATTGAATTGAACTGAACTGGACTGGACTGGACTGGGCTGGATTGGACTTGAATGGAATGGGATGGATTGGATTGGATTAGATAAGATTAGACTAAATTAGATTAGATCGGAATGGAATGGACTGGACTGGACGGGATTGGACTGGATTAGATTTGATTGAATTGGATTGGAAAAATGATTCCATTAACCCATTTAACCCAAGGCAGCATTTTGGAGGTGCCACCTAAATGCTATGCAGCGGTTGCTGAAGATGGATCGACCATGATACTTTAGGGGTCGCGCCAGATTAGCTTGGCTCCTGATTTCTCTCCTAACTCTCCGACAGGCAGCAGTCCGTCATCATCGACACCGTCACTTTTCACCCAGTCAGGCTCTCCTGCGGAGTTCCACAGGGGTCCGTCCTGGGTCCGGTCCTTTTCACACTCTACACCTCTCCTCTGTCCAACATAATCCAGTCTCATCACATACACCACCACCTCTAAGCTGACGACTCACTACTACTAGACAAAGACAAACCCGACAACATTCAGTCACTCCTGACTCGCACGGCTGACTGCTACGAAGACGTGAAAAACTGGATGACGGCAAACACACTTAAACTGAACGACGACAAAATGGAAGCCATGCTGGTAGGCACTCGCCCGTAACTTTCCCAGCTCCCTCCCTCTCTCCATCTTCAACTCGACAGCACCCCCATCCCCCTCTCTGACTCAGCCAAAAACCTCGGCGTTATCCTCGATTCCTCTCTTTCCATGACCAGCCTTGTTTCTGCCGCGGCCCGGGCATGCTATTTCCACCTCCGTCGCATCAGTCAGATCAGAAAATACCTCACCACAGAAGCTGCCACCAAACTTGCTGTCTCTCTCTTTTTATCTCGCATCGACTATTGCAACTCTCTCCTTTCCGGCCTTCCTCACTCCACCACTTTCACTCTCCAGCACGTCCAGAACAATGCTGCCCGCCTCGTCCTCAGAAAGAAGAAATCTGACCACATAACTCCCCTGCTCAAACTCCTTCACTGGCTCCACATCTCCAAACGCATTCAATACAGGATCCTGACTCTCTGCTACAACTCCCTTAACAACTGCGCTCCTGCCTATCTCTCCAACTTGCTTTACCCCTACATTCCTTCCCGCTCTCTCCGCTTAGCCTCCACATCCCCCGCACCAAACGCAACACATTCAGCCCCCGCTCCTTCTCTGTCTGCGGTCCATCCACCTGGAACACTCTCCCACTTTCTCTCCGTCAGAAACCATCTCCCTCCTCCTTCCAGTCCGCCCTAAAAAATTACCTCTTTCAACAGTTCTAGCACTCTAGCGCCACCACACACCCCACCCCCAGCTGACTGTCGTAACATATTTGTGGTGTGTGAGTCATTGTTAAAAGCGTGCACATGCGTGCGTCAGTTGAGAGTGCGCACTTAGAGTTATAATTATTATAAAATAAGCGCATTATAAATACCGTAATTTTATTATTATTATTATTATTATTATTATTATTATTATTATTATTATTATTATTATTATTATTGTGTCGCCTGGTAGCAGCTTCTTCCGCCACAGCCACTCGCCACGCAGTTTCCCGGCCTTCGATCAGCACAACCCCCTCCCCACCCGGCCCGTTCCATCTGCTTGCAAGCTACGAACGAGGCAACGGAGAGCGCCCCCCCGCCCCCACTCTCCATTCCCTCCCCCCTTCCTACCCTCTACCCCCACATCCCCCCCCCACCATCCCCCCACCCTCTCCCCACCCCACCCCACTCATCCTCCCACCCCTCTCGGGTGACCAAATCAGCGAGAGCTGGAAGTCCTGTCCGTTTAACCCGTTCAGTGCCAAAAAATGCGAACATGCTCCAACTGCAAGACATATAGATCCTCATGAGCCACCGCAGCTGCGGGGGCACATGAGGATCTTTGCCTCTTGTTGACAAAACTTTGACTTTATGTTCCTTGGACATTTAGGGTATCTTTCTCTCTCTCATTTTTTTTTTTTGGGGGGGGTGGGGGGGGCATCAATTAACGAAGATTGCATAGACAGCTGGCACTGAGCGACTTATATACTAAACACTTTTAGTGCCAGCTGACGCAGACTGTTTACGGGCATCGACTCGCAAGGGTAATACCTCACCTGCATATGACGACGAAAAGGTTAATGAAATACAAGCTGTTCCCTCCGGACGCTTTCTTCATGTAGTCTAGTGGGGTGTCAGGGCTGGGATTCGAACCAGTGACCTTCTTGGACGCCAGATTCTGCGCCCCGATCCACATGAAAATGGACCTCAGCTGTTGGAGGTCCGAGAGGAACGGATGTGTCAGGTAGTCAACCAACTCCGTAAAGTTGGACGTGAGACTGGCTGGCGCCTAGAATGAACAATCAATGAATCAATCGATTGATTGATCAATCAATAAATCAATCAATCAATCAATCAATTAATCAACCAACCGGTCGCGCGGGGCTCCTGATGATCTATGTATCTTGCAGTTGGATCATTTTCACTTTTTTTTTCGGCAGTCAAGGGGTTAACATTAAATTACTAATACCTACTGCTTCCGACGATAACTACGCGTCTTTCCGCCAAGCGGTATTTTCAACAGCAGTTAAACGGTTAATATTAGTATTGCTCTTTTATTGACACTTTCTCAAGGACGAGCCACGGAAATAAACAGCCTGTTCCTGTTGCCTGGTTCATGGTTGGACTGTTTGTGTGCATGTTTGTTTGCTTGTTTCTTTCTTTCTTTGTTTGTTTGATTTCATGTCTGCATAGTGTGCATTCACTGGGAAAGTTGGTTGCTTTGTTTATGAATTCGCTCATTCGTTCCTTCGTTTGTTCGTTCGTTCGTTCATAAGTCCGTTATATTGATCGTCTTTCATTCATAAACGAATGAACGATCGCACTTGTTTAGTTAGTTAGTTAGTTAGTTAGTTATTTTAGTCAGGTACATTGTTATTTAGTTAGTTAGTTAGTTAGTTAGTTAGTTAGTTAGTTAGTTAGTTAGTTAGTAATTATGCTCATTCGTTCGTTGGTTCGACCGTTATTTTGTTCGTTCATTTATTCATTCATAAACGAACAAAAGGTTAGTTAGTTAGTTTGTCGCTTAGTTAGTCAGTCAGTCTGTCGGTTAGTTACTTAGTCACTTATTTGGTTAGTTAGTTAGTACGAACGAACTTAGTTAGTTAGTTAGTTAGTTTAGTTTAGTTTAGTTTGTGAGTTAGTTAGTTAGTTAGTTAGTTAGTTAGTTAGTTAGTTAGTTAGTTAGTTAGTTAGTTAGTTAGTTAGTTAGTTAGTTAGTTCGAGGGATCGAGTGAGTGAGTGAGTGAGCGAGCGAGCGAGCGAGCGAGCGCAAACAAACATACAAAACACTGTAGAAATGGAAACAAAAAAAAATGCAGAACCAAAAAAAGGAAAAGGTATACACAGAAAGCCCACACAGAATTCTGACCATAAAAGCTAAGCTACATAGGTCAGAATTACTTGTGGGCATTTGAACGTTATACCACAAAGTACTTTCATATATGGTGTGTACCTGTCTGGCATACTCGTCCACAGATGCAAAGTCTTGTATCTGAAAGACTTCTTTCTTCGGACGCATGGGAGGTCGAAGAGGTGGGTACCATGACATCGGCTTTGAGAAGGGAACATCCTGCAAAAGTATAACCCTTGTCCTGCAGAGAAACTGTGAGGATATGACTCATCTGCAAGAGGCATAGATTCTCTTGAGCCCCCGCGAATGCGGGGGCTCATGAAGATCTATGCCTCTCGCTTTTGTTTTCTTCTCTGGTTCATATCTGTTATCACAGGTTCATAATTGTCTGCGCTGGCCTCGGCGACACGCCGAATACAACACTGTCTCTCATTAATGGCCCTCGTAGATGAATGAACGCTTGGGATGAACACGTTTGAAAAAAAAACACCTATCGGTGATTGAGGTGAAGTTGATCGCCATTCAAACAATTGAGTTCAATTCTGTATTCATTTTCCATCCAAAAAGAACGCAATCCTGTTGTTTTTTGTTGTTGTTTTTTTGCTTTGTTTTTTTCTTTCTTTTTTTTTTTTCTTTTCTTTTTCAAGTTGAAACGCGACAGCCAATTACAGATCGTTTGGCATCGGAACGCACGTTTTTCGCAAATATCTCCGCAAAGAGCCACTTTTCTATACCAATCTTAGAACCAAAATCATTAAGTGACAGTTGACCTAATACGATTTACTTTTAAGACAATCAAACAATGTGTCAGTTGTGTGCACTCCGAGTCAAATGACCTATTTTTCGGGGTTTAACGTCCACGGGTCGGAAGTGACAATGGACGGCCCTGACGGGCGGGTTATGGGGTACAGGGAAATCTATTGCCTATAGAGTACGACCTGAACACTGTTCAATTCAGGCGCACTGAAACTGTGCCACTTTGATTTTACCCGGACCTTACTACGGACATGCTGTTGAACAAGCCCGTCTTTTTTTCCCTGGATTGTGAGCCCATCTACCGGGGCCGGGACGGGGGCTCGAACCCACGACCCGGCGATTCCCTTCGCTCTCTTTCGCTTCGACGCTGAAACCGCCTGAGCTGTTTCGGACTATCATCTGCAAGAGTCGTGTACAGACTTTGTACCGTGACGCCGCGTAACGCAGTGATTGCGTGAATCAATTGAGGCGGTCGCTGTGTACTGCTTGCTTGCACTGTCCTCGCTTTCATGGGGTACTTCCTACTTGCTTAGACCTGATTACGAAATAAAATCACTCTCATTCGTTAACCCCTTGATAAAAATTAAGTGAATATAATCCATGACGATGAGCTGAGACCAGATGAGCAGAGACCTAAACGGCCAGTTTAACTCATTCGAGATGTGCCGCCTCCGGATACGCGACTACAAAGCCGCGTATCCGGAGGCGGCACGTCTCAGAATGGGTTAAAGTACGATTACGCATAAATCTGCAGACACATTTCAGCACCATTTGTGTTTGTATGCCTTTGGACACACCTAATGAACTTGAACAGCAGTTAGGACACGCAGAAAAAGCACACGCGTAATCGCACTTATTTATTCTGCGCTGCCGTTAGCGTGTCGACATATTTTTAGCTGTTTCTCGCACTGAAAGCGCTGTATTTCTAGATCGGAGTGAAGTCATTGTCAGGTTACTTGATATAAAGACGACGTGTGCTGAACTGGATTGTCCTGTGTCTAAATAAACCATAACTAAACCTGTGTGTAGCTTTTCGTAACCGTCTGTTACAGAAGTGTAACTTTGAACGGTTACGGCGTTCTTGGCTTGACTTCGCGAACGAAGATTCTATAGGGCTTGCCCACGTCGTCTGCAGGCATTTTCGTGGCTGCGGAGGCCAATCCGGGACAGGCAGGTTCGACCGCAGTGGCTGCAGGGGAAGGTCTGGTCAAGGTTCTGAGTTACGACAACTCTGTTTTTTCTTCTGAGCCGCTTGTCCTTAAGGTTAGCTCTGCGAGAGTCCTCAAAGGAGACGGCTGCCTTGTGAATGGTGGAGCGCCAGGTGTCACGGTCCGCAGCAAGCGAAGACCACTGGCGGTGGTCGATTTGGCAGGCACTAAGTGACTTCTTGAGACCGTCTTTGTATCTCTTCTTTGGTGCCCCTCTGTCTCGGTGTCCAGTGGCGAGCTCGCCGAACAGAGTGATCTTGGGTAGGCGATGATCCTCCATCCTGGAGACGTGCCCCGCCCAGCGAAGCTGTGTCCGCAGCAGCAAAGCCTCGATGCTCACAGTTTCCGCCTGTTCAAGGACCTCGACGTTGGTGACATAGTCACTCCAGTGAATGCTGAGGATGGTACGCAGGCAGCGCTGGTGAAAGCGTTCGAGGAGTCGTAGTTGGCTGCGGTAGAGGGCCCAGGACTCGGAACCGTACAGCAGGGTGGAGAGGACGACAGCTCTGTACACGCTGATCTTGGTGCCTTTTTTCAGCTGTTGATTGTGCCACACCCGCTTAAATAGTCGCCCGAAAGCACTGTTCGCTTTTGCCAGCCTGTTGTCCAGCTTCTTGTCCAGCTTGGCGTCTGACGTGATGATGCAGCCAAGGTAGGTAAACTGGTGTACAGACTTCAGTTCGGACTCGCCGATGGTGATGTGGGGAGGGCGATGCTCTTCCTTGGGTGCCGGCTGATGAAGGACCTCTGCCTTTTTCAGACTGACCTCAAGTCCAAAGAGCTGGGCGGCATCTGCGAAGCAGGACGTAATGCGCTGCAAGGCTCTCTCTGTGTGTGCAACGAGGGCAGCGTCATCAGCAAAGAGCAGCTCACGAATCAGTTGGTCTAGGGTTTTCGTGTGGGCCTGCAGTCGTCTGAGGTTGAACAGGCTGCCATCGAGACGATACCTGATGTACACTGCGTCGTCATCGTCGAGGTCCACTGTGGCCTGCTTCAACATCATGCTGAAGAAGATGGTGAAGAGAGTCGGTGCCAGCAGGCAGCCTTGCTTCACGCCGTTGCGAATGGGGAATGGTTCTGAGAAGTCACTGTTTAGTCTGACCTGGCCTTGCTGGTCCTCGTGGAGCTGGACGATCATGTTGAGGAACTTTGGGGGACAGCCTAGTCGCTCCAGGATCTGCCACATACCTTGCCTGCTCACAGTGTCAAACGCTTTTGTTAGGTCGACAAACGTTACGTACAGCCCTTTGTTCTGCTCGCGGCACTTCTCCTGAAGCTGTCTCAGCACAAAGACCATGTTGGTGGTACTCCTGTTGGCTCTGAAGCCACACTGGCCCTCTGGGAGGTGGTCTTCAGCGATGGCAGGTACCAGCCGATTCAGGAGCAACCTTGCGAGAATTTTCCCGGCAATAGACAGCAGGGTAATTCCCGATAATTAGAGCAGGCAGACTTCTCTCCTTTGTTCTTGTACTGCATCACCGAGGTCCTTTGGTAGTGTTCCTTTTTCCCAGCAGCAGAGAAAGAGGTCGTGGAGCTTGTTGTGCAGTGCTGGGCCTCCATGTTTCCAGATCTCTGGCGGGATTCCGTCAATGCCTGCTGCTTTGCCCCTCTTGAGCTGGTGGATGGCTGTGATGGTCTCTTCGGCGGACTCTTCTCTACAGTCAACCTCCAAAAAAAAAATCCCAACTTTGAACAATTACGGCGTTAATGGGCCTTCAAATGCACCAGTCAGAAAAGAGCTGCCTCTTTTATCTCAACGTTAGCAACGAATGATCTTTCTCTTCAAATCTTTTCTCAAACTGATCAGCTGTGTTTTAAACGCCCTTGGATAGATTTGTACCGTTTGCGTGTACTTCATCAATGGCACTGTAAAACAGACAGCTGCCCTGGGACTACCCTGGAAACTGTAACGGCCTGATAAGTTACGTTCAGAAAAGCTGTCTTAACCCCTTCTCTGGCACTGTACGTACGTTTTTGTTTCCGAATTTTTGTACATTCAACAACCAAAAGCCAACACCGTCCAAGAAACATGACTATCAATTGGTCTCAGCAATGTCGCGGGGGCTCATGAGGATCTATGTCTTTGCAGTTGGATCGTGTTCATATTTTCTCGGCAGTAAAGGGGTTAATTGTAAGTGTGTCAACTTATAGACTTCACCTCTTCTTTGCGGGTATTCCCTTTCCCTGCTGTTTCGGCAAGTTGCAGCATTTCGCTGTCTTTCTCACGTTTATCGCCTGGGTCCTTTTTAGTGCCCGGGGATTTTGAATCGAAGTGTACCTGCAAACAAGCGTCAAGTGACAAATAAATCAAATAACAATAAACGTGGAAATGCAGATATGCAGATATATATGGATCTAATTAATATCCATCTGTAACAGGAAAAAATGAAGGTTTTCATACATCGTTTGTTTTTTTCCTCGCTTGCTGGCTGGCTCGTTTGTATCACTGGATGGATGGATGTATGGCTTGGTCCGTAATAAACCTGTCAGTTCGTCCCTTGCTTGCTTGATTTGTTGATCGATCGACTGACTGACTGATTTTGAGTGAGTGAGTGAGTGAGTGAGTGAGTGAGTGAGTGAGTGAGTGAGTGAGTGAGTGAGTGAGTGAGTGAGTGAGTGAGTGAGTGAGTGAGTGAGTGCGTAAGTGAGTGCGTAAGTGAGTGAGTGTGTAACGTCCTGACAACGACACGTGGTACACAGCCAGGACATGGGTCGATGCATGCTGGTCTGTGATTTTGAACCTACGGGTGGAGCCGTAAGATTCAAAATAACAGACTAGCACAATTTTCGTACGTCCTCTTTTCAGCAAAAAAAAAAAAAAAAAAACTTCCATGCACCTCGATACCTGACGCTCACCACACTCAACTCTCCACGGCCCCTATCCACGCCTATGCATTCATGTCACTGCGTCACAAACACGAGAGCTTACTGATGCCTTCAGCCGTGCCGTAACAAATTTATTTTTACAAGCACAGACACGCAAAAAAACACGTTATCCCCCCCCCCCCCACCCCAAATAAAAGGGTACAACTAAACACCCCTTTATAAAAGTAGGGTCGATAGGCGCGGAGGAAGAGTAGCTATCTACACAAACGTAGGCATCGCAATAACAGAAATAGACCATAACGTGAACCCGCAAATGGAAATAGTTATAGGTGAAATACCACTAAAACCAAAAGTAAAATTAAAGTAGTAAGCGCCTACATCGCAACCAACCGAGGAGTCTACGATACCGTCCCAATGGACGATCTCAAGGCAATGCTACGAGCGGGAGACATAATATTATATGCCAAAAGCCCTCAATGGGACGAAAGCCAATCAGCAGCTGACTCGGCAGAAACAAAGTTGGAAAAGGATATAGAGGAGACGCATATGTGTATCCTAAACACGGGCGAAGCTCAAGGGAACTCTGACAAAACACCCGCCTAGTCATAGCCATAGCCAGTAACACCATCGAAAACAAAACCCAATGGCAGGTAAATAGCGACAACCTGGGCAGTGACCACTTCCCCACATTTGTCACCACATGACGATCCACCCCAAGTGTATGTAAAACAACCCTCCAGGCTGTACACGACCAAAACAGACTGGGAAAGATACCACAACCTCACACGGATTAACTCGGATTACGATGAGGCGGCTAACATAGAATCCAAAACGGCACGGGTCACAGACCAAATTATCTAATCGGTCCAGGAGAGCACACCTGTCAGAACGGATAATGGGAAGTCGGGTAAATCCTGGTGGAACAGGGACTGCGACCGCGAAACTAAAAATAGAAAACGCAAGCTCCAAATTTTGAAAGAAAAACATAAAACCGTAGAAAACAGAAAAGAATACAAGCAGGCTAAAGCAGTATTAGATAGGACCATCAAAGAAGCCAAAAAAGCAGACTGGCAGAAGTTCACGTTATCCAATAGCGCAAACTCCAAAATCAAAGAAAGCTGGGATAAGGTAAAAGCCCTCAACAACCGCCCCAGACACTCGTTGTCAACCTTCAAAGTAGGAGATAGGGTATATGCCACAGATCAGGACAAAGCAGAGCTCTTGACACTGCGTCACAAACACGAGAGCTTACTGATGCCTTCAGCCGTGCCGTAACATACTTATTTCTATTTTTGAACTACCCAAGCTCTCGGAGCCGCAGGCAAAGGCAAAGCCCCAGGAAAAGATCTACTCACCTATGAGATGGTCAAAAAATAGTCACCCAACCATGTAACAGGCTATAGTGAACCTCTTCAACGACATTTATTCCCAAAGGGAATTCCCCAATCAATGGAAAACGGCTATAGTCTTTCCGCTCCACCAAACAGGCAAACCCACACACCAACCGGGGAGCTACAGGCCAATAGCTTTAACATCCCAAATAGGGAAGCTGCTAGAGAAAATACTCAAAAATAGGCTGATGTCCTACTGCGAGAAGCACCACCTACAGAGTGGGTTCAGGGAAAAACGTAGTACACTAAACCACCTCGCCACCCTACAGCAAGAAATCCTCAACACCCACCGGGAAAGAAGCACAGAATTGGTAGGGGTCTTCCTAGACATCGAAAAAGCGTACGATATGCTATTGTATGAAAAGCTACTCAGCAGAATGAACGACCTAGGCATAACAAACAAAATGTATCAATTTGTTAAATCTTTCCTCGCAGACAGGCGTATCGCCGTCAGGATAGGGGACAAAATATCCAAAGAACACACCTAGAAAACGGGGTCGCTCAAGGGACAGTACTTAGCCAACTCCTTTTTACTATCATGCTTTCACGATCGCAGCACGTAGTGACAAATAGCAAAATTAAGCAATTTGCTGACGACACCTCCCTCATTGGCAAAATCCAATGTAAGAGAGTAGGGAGTAGAATAGGAAGTAAAACAGAATTGATAGGCCTCGAAGAACTCCAACAGGACCTCACTAGAGTAGAGAAAGGGCTAATCAGAGCGGGCTTCAAAACCTCAACACCAAAGACGCAAGCAACTGTATTTGGCACCAATAAGTCAAGTAGATACAAAGTGACAGCTCCTATTCCCCCCACTGAAGATCAACTGGGCAGAAATAGAATAGCGGAAATAAATCACTTTCCTAGGAGTGGTTTTTACGTATAATAATAATTGGACCCCCTACATAGACCAGATCACGCAGTCGGCCAGGAAAGGGATAAACTTAATGCGTAAAGTTAGCGGTGCGGACTAGGGCACGGACCCCAAATCACTACTAAACTTATACCACGCGTACGTTATGTCCAGGCTACAATACGCGCCCCCCCCCCCCACCCCACCCCCCACCCCCCACCCCCCCCCCCCCCCCACCTCCCTCCTCATTAATCTCAACAAAACGTCAACCAAAACACTACTGTCAGTTCAAGCCAGCGCTCTAAAAATAGCCCTAGGTGTCCCGAGACACACCCCCAACTTACTAGTGTTAGAGATCGGACAAAAACCTATCAATATTATCATAGCTGAGAGGGCCGCTAAGTACTTCTACAAAACACAGTGCATGCCGAGGGATCACCCGGCCAAGGGAACACTCACAAAAGACCACACACCAAAATTTGAACCCACCCAACAACCCCAACTCAAAGCACTAGTCAGCAAACTAGAGGATACTATAAGCCTCAGATTGCCAGGAAGAACACCAAGCTCAACACTAGGCACCCCACCCCCACCCACCCACCCGGCTAACATCCTTGCTTCCGCGCCCTCCCCCCCCCCCCCCCCGCCCCCCCCCCCCCTTCTCGATCCCCCTCCCCCCCCCCCCCTGGAAACTTCCACCGGTAGAGGTAAACCTGGACTTAACCAAATTTAGAAAAGAAGTAGACGGGCCAAAAAGGAAAGTGGAATTCGACATTAAACGGACCACCACATACCAAAACCACACCATTATCTACACAGATGGGTCGCATGACCCACGTACACACGCAACTGGACTAGGTATCTACACAGATGGGTCGCATGACCCATGCACACACGCAACTGGACTAGGTATCTACGTCCCCCCAAAAATCGGATAGAGCGATTAAGTTACCAGACCAGACAGCGGTTTTTACCGCTGAATTAACGGCCATACTAGGGGTCATCAAAGTTATTAAAGCGAACCTATCGCAGGTAAAGAACATCCTCATAGCGACAGACTCTGTCAGCCATCCAAAATATAGACTCAACAAGAGAGGACTTGTCATATCTCATAAGGCTGAGATTGGCAGAACTAAGAGAACATGGCCAGGTTGTCAAAATTGTCTGGATCCCATCCCATGTAGGGATCCACGGAAACGAAAGAGCAGACAAGATAGCGAAGAAAGGATTCGACCAAGAATCGACCTACTTAACCTACCACTCTCAGCCACGGAAAGGATGAATGCACTAAAACCAGCATTGCAAAAACAATGGGAACAAGAATTTAATCACCAAAAACGTGGCAGGCGCAGAGCTCACAATAACGCTCGACGGCAAACATACCATATTCCTAGGCAAAAGAACAGACCAAGCTAGGCTAGCAAGAATCAGAATAGGCGGGGAACGATACCTAGTCCACTCAAACACAACTATGTGCACCTGCGGACACACTCACGACTGAACACGCCCTCCTGGACTGCCCCACTACAGACGACACTAGAGCACAAATAACAAACACCCTCCAACTCCCCATAACTAGAGACTGATCAATCCCCCCTCAGACTCCTGACATAGCACACCCACGGAAACCGTGAAACTACTAAAAAGGCATCCCCAAATCCACACATCTAGACCACCGGAGACACCCTGTAAGAATACAGAAACACATATAGCGGTGTCAATCTATTTGTAGCGGTTTCTGGTACTGAAAGCCTTGTATTTATAGAACGGAGTGGAATCATTGTCAGGTTACTTGATATAAAGACGACATATGCACAGTCCTCTTTGCTTATACCAAGGTCGGATATAACACACACAAAAACTTGGATCCCCTGGCGATTAGAAATATCTGAAGTTTTCAACTTTGTAACATTGTAACATACGATTTCCATGAGCAGAGGCAGATTAAACAAAAACTGCGCTCAGACACTATCACACGCTCGAGTGTTTGAGAGCATGTTTCTCTACTAAACTTCAGAACGGCAGCAAAACGACTTCGGGCAAACGACTGTCGCAGCCCACTGCGGCCGTCGAGGGCCCAAAGACCTTTCCTTTAAGGTTGTATACTATACCTACATTTTTTAATTGAAAACTGCCGCTTATAGGGTTTTTTGAGAGCCTTATTGAGTCTGGAGGCTATTGCCACCCTGAAAGACCCATGGTCCCGGGCATATTTGTAAGTTACAGCCGTTTTTCTGAGGTACCCCACGGGAAAAAACACGCAAAATAGCCGATTTCAGAACACAATAAAAATTTATCGAATAGTGTGTTAAAATGATAAAGAAACATTTCGGTCACTTCATAAAGTATGTTAGTATTTTCTCGTAAAAAAAGTGTGTTCTGATAATTGGAATTCTAAGTGAAATCTAAAAAAATGTATGTTGTAAATTCGCAAATTGCCCGGATGTTATCAATAACATTACAAGTGTTTGCAATGTTGGGCAATTGCTCAGGCCCTTTTTATTCGATAAAGTCGTACTTTATGTTATAACTATCACATTGATTATGAAGAAAATATGGGGTCCCGCACAAAATTGGGCACTTTGGGTCGTTTTCGAGTGCGTATTCAATAAGGGATACAAGCGATGTCTGACTTCCGGCAGATCATATCTCCGCCGTAGCCGGTAAGGGAAAACGACTATGCCAAACTTACAAGGGAAAAACTAAGCCCAAACTGTTGCAAACTACGCCCAAACTGCTAGTCCTCGATTACTATTTGTGACAGTAAACTGGAACAAACAACAACGGCAGATACGGGATGAAAACGTTTATCTATAAGTAATTAAATGCACGAGCTGTTTCTCGGTAATTTAGTTAGTGCAGTGGTAAGGTACTTTTCTTTGCCACACAGTGACCAGGGTTCGAGTCCCGTAGATGGCGATATTTTGTTTTCCTGCTCACATATGAAACCCATACAGTTTCTACTTCGCTAAGCAAAAAAAAATAAAAAAATTAACGCGTGTTTTTTTTTTTGTTGTTTTTTTTAATATGCGATTATCATCACTGTGGTAATGTGAATGTTAAACCATAAACCAAACAACCGAATTCAGTTTTGGATAAAAATGCACACTGGTTACCTCGGTACATTTGTTCATTCATTTTTTTCAGCCAGGCATTGTGTGAGCATGTTTACATTCATTCAATCATTCACAGCTTCACTGATGAAAAAGCACACCAAAGAGTGTTGTCACAGACAGTTTTTTTAAAATAATTTTTACTGGCATCATCTACAAATATTAATTGATGTGAATTTGTTTTAATATACCTGCTGCAAGAAATGCTACATGCTCCTTTGGTGTCTCCGTGAAAGCAGGTCGATGAACATCTCTGGTTGAAAGATGTTTGTAAACAGATTGGTAGTGGATGTACCTATCTCTCTAGCTGAATCTCAGTTTCCCAGCAGTTTTTGGTTACAAATTATAAGGAAACAAAAACACTACACTACCACCGAGTCACCCAGCTCCCCCTCAAAATACAGCTTTACTGCAGAACATATTTCAACTACATGTAACATTATTCACATTTACATTGACAAAGTGCTGACTGTATACAAGCTATTTGGGAGAAAAGTGGAGCTGATGTCATTTTTAGTTGTGTGCATGCCAACGGAGACCGACACCGGCAACCACTTGCTCATGAGGTATTTATTTGGGAGCCAACTGCACAGTATATAAAAGAAGGGGGATAGGAGAGAAGGAATGACAGACTTATCATTTAGAGCCTTCCACTACATATATTATTTTGCTCATATATATATAGAGAGAGAGGGAGAGGGAGGGGGAGAGAGAGAGAGACCATGTACCATCACTGTAGTCCTGATATAATTCAACATTGCACATCCCACAACATAATAACAGTGAAATGCAGAACCAAACTACATTACACAGATACTGTGCACAATGTTGGCATGAAAATCAAACAATACTGTTACCAGTACCACACTGTGTCCAATTGCAGCACAACAAAGTGAAATGCAGTCTCAAGCCCCATAACTTGCACTGCACAATGCTGATGTCAACACAAAATACCATAACAACTGAATAACAAGGGTACAATGCACTGTGTCACCTAGGCTGCATAATATAGGCATCCACACCAAACAATACCTGTACTGCTCTTGATACAAAATCGACCATATAACGCTGGAGAAGTGTCTACAACAGAGTCTGCACCATGCTGGCCCGTAATCCAAGCAATACCATTGCTGCTCTCCAAAAACTCAACATGGTGCAGGCTATCATGTCACAACTGATTGCTGCATAGGACCCTGTACACAATGTTGGCATCAGTTTACTTTATTTAATTTTGGACCCGCTGGGGCATGAAAAATATCACAAAAGAACTTACATGAATGTGCTCAGAAATGAAATATTATCCTTATTACTACACTGTACACATGTTCCTTAGCACAAATCACAAATGGACACGAATCATAGTCAGATCATTCTGTTTGCAGGCGTGCGTCATGTACAGTACATCTGTAAAACTTGTGAAATGAACCATGTGGTTAGCAATTCTGATACGAAAAGTAAGGCCACACAGCTGAAAGTCAAAGATTGACAGTGGAAGAAAAAATAAAACAAACACAAAGTACAGTACATATCATATATTATCACCCAACCACTTAAATCTGCTGTGACAGCTGGAGGGTAATGCAAAAACTGCATGGTCAACTCACTCTTGAGAAGTATTGCGTTTTTCATTGAGCAAGTACACATTTGCACAACATTTTAAGCTGAGGGTTTAATGACATAAATATACATCCCCATGTTTCTATATTTCCGCACATCCCCTCTTCAGAAAGGACCCGTGGGTTTTATACTCTGAGGCCACTGACCATTTTCAGAATGAGCCCTGTATATCATTTTGAATCATGCAAAGCGGAGCAGTGATAAGTTTTCTCCTTGTCTCACACCGATGCTGCACAAAATCTATCTGTACCACTGTTTCCTACCCCATAAGTGTCAGCTGTGGAGTACATATTTTGAATGACTGATGTATGCCAGCATTTAGGAACTTGTCACAATAAAGACCTGTTCATATGATGAAATGTCTTCGAAAAATGAACACATTGTCAGTAAAGGGGTTTTCTTTGGATAATCAAAAACTAATACATATTAAGCTGCATTTCCAAATCTCGACATGACAGGAGAGTGACAAAAAGTAACTTTTCTGAGGGGGTCATCCAAATAAATATGCATAGGAAGGTCTTACCATCATGTATCTCTTTACCAAGTTTAGGGTTACAGTTAGGAATACTTGAGAAAAAAAATCTTTGGGCAATATATGGATATATTGTACCTATTTCCCGATTTCTTGTGACCCTTGACCTTTCATGCATACGAAATTAGTATGCATGAAAAGTTCTTACCACCTTGTACCAAGTCTGGGTTTGAAGTTGTGTATACTTGAGAAAACATCTTTTTGGTCAAAGTACAGATATTTTTCACCTTTTTACTGCACTACAAATTACAACATGGGTGTCAAATCGCTTTGTCACATTGTTATATGAAAACACACAAAGCACACCCCCATCACTGTACAATAGCCCCTGAACTGCTCGACTGCACGTTACAATTTTGTCGCCCCGCTGATTCTATGTCGGGCTTATGGAAACACTCCCTCTTTATTTCTATTTTCTCGAGTTTTGTCATTGTCACTTTGTTGTCACTGCCCCACTGCTGTTGTGTCTGCAGTTGAATAGCCAGGCCTAAAGCCTGCTTGCCCTGCTCCTAATATATGGCTATGCATCAGCTCAGGCAGTAAGGCACAGGCTTTTGCTGCATTGCAAATGATGTGACTGTCCAAAACCTTGACATAGTGGCCAGCTTGGTGGATGGACATCAAAATAACAGGACGTCTGCCCTCCTACACAGGACAATCAGTTCACTGCCTTTGCCTTCTCGTCGGTTGGCCATCGCGGAGAGATGTACCCGCTGAACTCTTATTCCCTCATCTTTCGCAACCTGCAAAAGATAATTTTGTATCAAAAAAAGTTCTGACATGCACATATTGCGTGCATATTTGCAAGTATTTATACAAAGTACATACATGCATAATATGACAGTAGTCAGAACATGAACAAGAAAGGCAATGTCCTTATGGTTCACGTGTATGACCAATCCACATAATATGTCTGTCCTTTTTTACCTTGGCTTGACTCCTCCAACAGGTCTCTGAAAATGTCTAAACATAAGTATAGGGCTGGATTTTGTCAGTGAAACCTGAGTATTTTTCCAAATCCCTTCATTTTTCACACATTTGTCAACCCTCTGTGACCCTTGACCTTTGTGAGGGGCTGATTACATTAGTAGCACAGAAAAGTGTTATCATCATGCCAAATTTTATTGAAAAGTTTGCAAAAACATTGATAAAAACTACAACTCTACCCGAAACTAACTTTTGTCACCCTTATCATGTGGTATCTCCATAGCAAGTTTGAGTTTGAAGTTGAAAATACTACTTGAGATGACCTTTGAAAGGTCACAGAAATTGGTATGTTTAGAATTATTTTACCACAAAGTACCCTTGTGCCAAGTTTGAAGTCTGAGGCTTGCATAGTCTTCGAGGAAATGCCAATGTTAAAGTTGCCCACAGGTAACAGACAGTTGACGGACGACCCATTACAAACACTTACTTTTGCTATCACACTTGCGCCAAAAATTAGACGCCATTGAGCTTGAAATGACCACAAAGGGTGTATACATATATCTAGAATCAGCATCAATATTCAAAGTGTAACTTGCAGAAATTGTCTCAAACAGGACACAACGCATTGCTGTTTAGCAACAGCACACACTGGACCAAATGGGTAGTATTCAGATTTTTCTAGTCTTTTTGTATGCACTAAGTGCTTATTAAAGAAAACGACAGTATTTAGAGACTTGCCCAACCCTCTAGTTTTTAAATCAAATGCAATATGGTGCCACTTGTTGACAGCAAGTGATTTTAGCATTCGGTGTTGTTGAGAATGCTGGTACTACTACTACACCATCTTCAACATAAAAGAAAGCATTACAGTGTGATGTGTTTATCCCAACCAGTTGTGTTTTGTTATGAACCTGATTCTATTCACAAATCAATCAGTATGCTTTACCTCGAGTCCAGGACAATAAGTGGTGCCTTCTCTCACTTTAGTTGATCCGCTGGAACTGGAATTGCCTGCTTTTAGCTGTGGCCTTCTCCTTTGAGCAAACATGACCTGACTAGCTCTTGCCTCTTCTTGGTGTAGGCATCATACTTCTGTGCTTGTTTGCAAGTATACCCTCTGGGCGTGACTCTGCAGTGAGACGTCAACAGCAGCACTGACCTGAAATGAAATACATGTTTATTATCGTGTTATTCGGCAGCATGGCAATTTCACTTCTGATCTTATTTCAGGGTGGGTCGGTTCCAAACTCCACAAACAGGGAATTTGTTATACAGTCTATAACTCAACGGACAGAGAAAAAAAAGGTCCCTGAATTCCGGCAAGTATGAGTGCGAGTCAGTTATCATCAAGCTGTCGTGAGAGATATCTGGCACATATCAAACCAGCCGGGACCGTATTTCCTCCCCTCCTTTTTTGCTCCTGCGACTCCCTGACCAAAAGCTTTTCGAGTTTTTCAGTTCACGGATAGTACGACTGTGTCTTCACTTGGCCGTGTATACACTATTTAGTTATAACCATTTTACACATTATTATCACTAGGCTGTTGTTTTCTCTCTCTCTTAATATAAAGTTTCATTTCATCTCTCTTTTTCTCTCTGAGAATGTTGTAGTTTAGCAAGGACAAACACGAAAAGAGGCCTGTGCGCCTATTGTTTCCCAAAAAATGCGGGACCCGTACACACACTAAAAAATTCTAAAGTTCATTTAGAACGCTGTAATATAAACAATTCTGCGATAACGCGGATGCTAAGGAGCTCGTGGGGCCATGCACAATTCGGGGCCGGTGGGGGGGAGTCCCCCCCCCCCCCCCAATTCGTCCCTACATTTAGTTTACACATTACTACCTTCAAACTAATGTGAAATAAACTGTGAACACCACAAACAAGAATGGTGAAGCCTGGATCGCTCGTGTGCATTTAAAACTGATCATTTTCTTAATCTGAACTGTGTGACCTTTCCAAAAGGTGACTGAAATTTAAGTGCCATGCGTCTAAGCATAAGTAAAGGGCTGGCTTATGTACAGTTGTGAATAGTATTGGAGAAAAAATATCTTGAAATGAAAGAAGGCATTACAGTATGATGTGTTCATTCACACCTAGTTGTGTTGTGTTCTGCACCTGATTCTCATCACAGATCTACTGGTATGATTTACCTTGAGTCCAGGAGAATAAGTGTCACCTTTCCTCACTTCACTTGCGCTGTGAGTGTGACCTTGGTCAGTTGGTGTAGACGTCATACTTCTGCGCTTGTTTGCAAGTATGTACTCTGGGTGAAAGTACTGAGACTCCACAGCGAGAGGTCAACAGCAGTATTAGCCTGAAATGAAATACATGATTATTACTGTGTTGTTCGGCAGCATGACAATTTCACTTTGCGTGAATGAAATGCAGGGGCAGATTATTACTTTCAAAATAAATGCGACAAAAACTGTGTAAACCGCAAAGAACAAACAACAATGGCAAAGTCACGTCTGTACGCCTCATGCGCATAACTGATTCACAACCTGTGTGAACTTTCCAAAAGGTATCTGAAATAAGTGTCACGAGTCTCAACATATATGATAAAGGCTTGCTTTTGTACTAGTCAAATTTGTATTTTTCACACATTCTACGGTCATCCAAAATGGTAGTTAACAAATATTAGGGTTTCAGTCAAAGTAGCGTTTTACTAGGTAACCCTTTTAATCCTGATACACCCACTGCTTGAAATAAATGTGACTATGATAGTTCAAGGGTGGTCTTGTCTTGTCTTGCCGTATACGCCCACAATCAATCGTGTTGATCATTATGGCACTTGAACAGAAGGTTTTGTATGCATGTCAAGTACGAATGCGGAGCTAATAATAAATCATGTCGCTACATGAATCATTGGCGTCTCATCCGCCAAGCTATTCGGGCACCATCCTTGAACTAAAAAAATGCTGGACCTATCTCCTAATCTGTAATATAGCATTCATAAGACAGAGAATGGATGAGAAAACTAAGTTACTAAGTACTGAAAGCAGTTACTGAGTTAGTAATGCAAAATTCTCCCCTAGCAGGACTTTTAACTACACACAGTATGTTTTCCTAAATAATAAGCACTGGCACTGGTTTAATATCACTACAATGTGGACTACATTCCTTCCACTGTATTAGTAAAGGCTCTCTGAGAATGTATGGAAATGTTCTACTTCTAGGTGGTGACTGACACATGGAATGCATGCCCCTGTCAACCCACAATAAAATGTAGTCTTCTTCATTGCAGGTAGGCTGTAACTGAATTTCCATGCATAAAAGGACAGTTAGCTATTGGGGTTTTACGCCGTGCAGGTGACATCTCACGGCGGTGCATAAAACTTTACCTTGTCTGAAGATTTTGTTGTTTTCCTGGCTGCCACGTATACGGCCCCTTCATTTTTTTTTCTTCTTCTGAGAAATGGTTATGCGTTACTACTGACGCTCGATGACTTGTCGCAACTTATGCAAAAGTATCTTATTTCTGAGGAAACACAACATTTTATGCATAGAAACAGTCAGCTTACACACCTATTTCAGACAGTATATATCTTTTGTCAATTATCGATAAATTGAGCTTGTTTGCAATACGACTTGCCGTACGGCGTTTTTTTTCGGTGACCTCTAGTCTCAGGTCACGGCAGACGCAAGATAGCGGTATCTAAATGCGCAGAAAAGATGCGCGAAACAGGTGTGTCCTACAACCTTAAAAGGGAAACTAGGTTAGCTAGCCAGCAACGAGAATCAAATACATGTCAAATGTACTTTGAGGAGGGTATTGCAAAGGGCCACTCATGTGAGCGATAAACTGTCTTGAACCTGGAATCATCTAGGCATAGATAGACTTGTTTTGTGCGACCTGCCTTATGACAGATCACCTATCATTACAAACTATCATTTAGGTGGCTGACGCCATGATGGTCTTTAATGACAGGTGACAAGTTTTGCCCTGCCAGCCTGCTCGTTAGAAAGTTATCCAAAGCACTTTTTTTTATCAGACAGCACTTGTCTTTTAACTCATTGTGCCCGAGCTACGAAATACCCACATTTTGGAGTTATCCTCGGAGGACTGCATTACAATTCAGGAGACAGATCGACCATGATAGTTCAAGGGTGGTGGCAGAATAGCTTGGCGCCTATAATATAGGCGCCAAGCTATTCTGCCACCACCCTTGAACTATCATATATTATATGGTCGAGCCATATCTTGCTGTGGTGTGTCGCGGGCAGAAGGGTTAACACCACTTTTTTTCAAGCACAGAAACTGTGTTGACTCAAAACAGGTTGCACGGTTGTCCTGGGCCTGGATGTTGTAATGTCGCAAATCTCAGACCTGCACACGCTTTGTTCCCTAAGGCCGTCCTTTTTGCGTATAGACTTTAACTCATTCTACCCCAACACCGAAATCCCCAAATTTTGCCGTTGTCCTCTGAAAACTGCATTGCAGTGCAGGACACAGATCAACCATGATAGTTCAAGGGTGATGCCAGAATAGCTTGGCGCCCATAGGCGCCAAGCTATTCTGGCATCACCCTTGAACTGTCATGGTCGATCCTTATCTTGCTGTGGTGTGTCTGGGGTAGAATGAGTTAACTCATTCCGCCCGCGACACGGCTCGACCATGATAGTTCAAGAGTGTTGGCAGTTGTCGACACGCATACACACATAATGAACTTTAACGGCAGTTTGGACGCACAGCAAATACACACGCGCAATCGCACTTATCTATTCTGTGCAGCCGTTAGCGTGTCAATGTATTTTTAGCTGCTTCTCATACTGATACCGTTGTATTTATAGGACGGCGTAGAGTGACTGTCGTTCCCCGATCACTTTTGTGCCAGCGGGACGTAAAAAGGAAGATGACTGTCAGGTTACTTGATATAAAGACGACGCGTGCTGAACTGGATTGTCCCTAAATGTACCATAGCTAGACCTGCATGTAGCGTTTCGTAACCATCTGTTACAGAAGTGTATCTTTGAACGGTTACGGCGGTAGTGGGCCTTTAAGGCCTATCATCTCAATCACACACACACACACACACACACACACACACACACACACACACACACACACACACACACACAATGCGTGCATCGATACACGATTTACCAAGATTAATTTTGCCCTGGTGCTCTTGACAAGCTCCAACGCTGCTTTTACAACGCGCAAGTATGTGCTGTCACAGTACGCAAAAGGTTACGGGCGGGCTCAAGTCGGCAAGGGGGAGGGGGTGGGGCGTGCACGACTGTGCGCGGGCCCACTGGGGCCGACTTCGCCCCGAAAATCTGTTGCTACCAGTGCTGAGTTTATTTTCAGCCCAGTCAAGTCATTGTCTAAGTTTGACGTAACGGAACCGTTTTCAGTTGTAATAATAGTCATCGAAAGAGCAGCGTTAGGCAACTCGGATATGTCGAACCATTTTCTTCTCGTGGCCATGGGAACAAAATGGTTCGACTTACCCGAGTTTGGAAAAGTAAAAACCCGTTCGGTTTATCCAAAATATCATTAATTGACATGGACTTTTAGAAAAATAAAAGCAGAAGAGCAGCTTTGGACAGGGGAACAAAATTGCTTCGACTTAAACGTTTTTCCGCCTATCCACGTTCGACTTACCCAGTGCGCGCGCGCGCACACACACACACACACACACACACACACACACACACACACACACACACACACACACACACACACACACACAACATGCCAGTTGAAAGGTCATGGTAAATCAAAAGTGGCCCAGTTGCAGGATAGGTGAATTGATAAGGCTTCAGTTCTACTCCATAGGTATTAGTAACTGTTGTCCCTGCCCCCCCCCCCCCCACACACACACACACACACACACACACCCCTCCCACCCTACCCCAACACACATTCTTCCTCGTCCACACAACAAGACTAGCTCGTATCATGCAATTGTGTTGTGTCACCCCGGCGTAACAATGACTAATGACCACAACTTCCTCCCACCCCCCATCCCCCGCGAAGAAATGCCATTGTACGTGTGCCAACAACTCTACAACGGTCCCACTCCCCCACTCACCGCCACCCAGTGCGCAAAGGGCCTCGGGCCGTTGACGGCCGTGCGGTGGTCTATTGCGGCCGTCGTCGCCCCGAAGAACTTTTTTGCTATTGGGTAGGCGTACGGAAATGCATTTTGTTCTAAAATAGTTCGACGTATCCGACTTTGGAGAGAAGAAACAAGTTCGACTTATCCGAAGTTCGATTTCAGCGAGTTTGAGTTAACCGTTGTAAAGTTAGTCATGGTATGAGCAGCTTTCGCAGGGGAATTTCTCTGACAAATTTGAAGTAACGTCACTCCATATTCTGAAAGTCACAATTGGAAGCGAGGCTATATCTGGGACCCTCACCTCAAGAACATTCAAGAGAATATTCTCTGGAATATTTCTCAGGTGCCTTTTCGATGTCTCGCTTCTTACTGCGACAAGCATCCTACTGTCGGTTAGTTAGTTAGTTCGGGTTTAACGTCCACAGCACCGAGGTAATCATGGACGGCCCTGACGGGCGGGTTATGGGGGACAGGGAAATCTATTGCCTATGGAGTACGACCTGAACACTGATCAACTCAGGCGCACTCCAACTGTGCCACTTTGATTTACCAGGACCTTTCAACGGACATGCTATTGAACAAATCCGTTTTTTCCCCCTGGATTGTGAGTCCAGCTACCGGGGCCGGGACGGGATTCGAACCCACGACCCGGCGATTCCCTTCGCTCTCCTGCTCCGACGTTTAACCGCCTGAGCTATTTCGGACTCTAACCTACTGTCGGTCGTACCGTTAAACCCTTAAATACTGAGGGCAAGGCGAAATCTAACCATCAGCAAGAGACATAGATCCTCATGAGCCCAAATATTGCGGGGGCTCATGAGGATCTATATCTCTTGCAATCGGATCGAGTTTAGTTTCTCTCAGCATAACAGGTTTGGATGTACATTATATATAGATTGACTCACCTTGATGCAAAGTCATTGGCTTTAACGCACCGAAGGTCTACACACACAAAAACGCCAAACGCTCTTTGTTCCAGTGTCCACAAGTCAGACTCTTATATAATGTGTGTGTATGAAGATGGGTAGGAGAAGGCACGTCGTCAAAATCGGAATGGGTATCGTCCTCACAACCTTTGTGTCCAAAGACACATTGTCAAATTAGACCGGTGAAAGCTCACTACCTCTCTCTGCTGAATGACACATTGTCAAATCTGTATGAAAATCAAAATCCTAACCTTTGTGTCCAAAAACACGTTGTCAAATTACGGACCGGTGAAAGCTCACTACCTCTCTCTGCTGAATGACACATTGTCAAATCTGTATGAAAATCAAAATCCTAACCTTTGTGTCCAAAAACACGTTGTCAAATTAGACCGGTGAAAGCTCACTACCTCTCTCTGCTGAATGACACATTGTCAAATCTGTATGAAAATCAAAATCCTAACCTTTGTGTCCAAAAACACGTTGTCAAATTAGACCGGTGAAAGCTCACTACCTCTCTCTGCTGAATGACACATTGTCAAATCTGTATGAAAATCAAAATCCTAACCTTTGTGTCCAAAAACACATTGTCAAATTAGAGGCACAATTCCCGAAACGAGTGGCGAAAATGTGCCGAAGTCGGCGAACAACAGTTTGTTACACTTGAAATAAATCATTTTAACTTTTAACTCATTCTACCCCAACACCGAAATCCCAAAATTTTGCCGTTGTCCTCTGAAGACTGATTGTAGTGCAGGACACAGATCGACCATGCTAGTTCAAGGGTGATGCCAGAATAGCTTGGCGCCCATAGGCGCCAAGCTATTCTGGCATCACCCTTGAACTAGCATGGTCGATCCTTATCTTGCTGTGGTGTGTCTGGGGTAGAATGAGTTAAAATAGATCACATTTTCTTAATTTGTCAATTGCAGATTAAACATTGATCTTTCCCTTAAAACATTTGATAATAATCTGCAACAAAATCAGATAAATAGTTGTGTTTTGAGGGGTTTAAAAACACGAGCCAAATCAGTAGCGAACAAAAAGTGTGTCTGAGATAGTAGTAAATCTCCAGAAACTCCTATACTACAAGATATTTTTTAACTGTAATTTCACATTCTTCTAGTCTTACACCATCGCTATTAGATATGATCTAAATTGTACATGCAGCATAACAGAGAATACATTTATCAAAGGTCAAAACTGATAAATCGTGTCGAAGTAAAAAAGATCTACAGTACATCTCCATGTTCGCCACAATGTAAACGCCGGTATCTCCGGAACCACTTAGACAAGAAAATGCTTGTTCACAAACTCGAAAAAAATGAACACATGTTCAAATCGCATTCATCGTTACAGTTTCGACTTCAAAGCAAAGCAAACAAATGCACCAGCACACACGAATGCACTCGCACAATCAGTAATTCTGGCTGCGGAATAGTGTAGCGAGGTTTTTATCTGTCGTAAACTGTAGTAAACCACCCCATTCGATACGTTTACATTTGTGTGCCTGTCAAATGACTCATTCTGCTTCCTGAACCAATGGGCTGTTTGGAAGCGATCCAGGTGTTAAAGTGATACGTCACGCGAAATCGAAAGGTTGAAGGCCCACTACCGCCGTAACTGTTCAAAGATACACTTCTGTAACAGACGGTTACGAAACGCTACACACAGGTCTGTAGCGTTTAGACACAGGACATTTAGACACAGGACAGTCCAGTTCAGCACACGTCGTCTTAATACCAAGTAACCTGACAATGACTGACTGACAGTTCAGCACACGTCGTCTTAATACCAAGTAACCTGACAATGACTGATGACTGACTATTTATGTTTAACGTCCTACAGCACTAAATATGATCAAGGACGAGTGACAATGACTCTACTCCGTTCTATAAATACAACGCTATCAGTGCGAGAAACAGTTAAAAATAGACTGCCAGGCTAATAAATAAGTGCGATTACCCGTGTACTTTTGCTGCATGTGCAGACTGCCATAGCAGCTCATTAGGTGTGTCGACAAGGCGTAACATACACAAATAGTGCTGAAATTTGTCTTCAGTTTTAGGCGTTATGGTGCTTTAAAGTCAGTCTTTTGTCTAGATGCAGTGTTACCCGTCAGTGCCAACTGACGTGGACTGTGCTTCTGCGATCTTCATTAATTCAACACCAAAACGCCCTATAGCTGTCCCATGGAACGTGGATTTAAAAAGGCATAGTTTATCATGAGGTCCCGCAACTGTGGGCCGGACTGATGAAGATCTATACCCCTTGCAGTTGGGTGGTGTTCCAATTTTCTCGCCACTGTGCAGACTGCCATACAATCTCATTAAGCACACGCATTAGGCATAACAAACATAAATAGTGCTGAAATGTGTCTGTCATAAAATGAAAGACTTTTCTGCTGTTCACTTCCCCTCTGATCGCTGGAGAGTGTTTTGGGTTTTTTCATGCTCAAAAGACAATGGAAAACCTCTGGTACGTGTGCCTACACACATGGATTGTGAAAAAAGAAAGGTAGAGAATTTGTTTTAGTTCTGGCATGACAACATTCATAACCCGCTGTATCGACGGCACTTAGCAATCCGCGCCTGTCTTAATGCACTTCCCTTTAACTCCTTCCCTGACACTCTACTTACTTTTTTTTTTTTTTGGGGGGGTGGGGGATCTGAAATCTTTGTTTACCCAACGACCAAAAGCCACAACCATTCAAGAAACATAGATACAAACTGGGTCAGGGTACAGGCAGGTTGAATTTTTTCAAGGGTTCCTGATTTAATAATAATAATAATAATAATAATAATAATAATAATATAATAATAATAATAATAATAATAATAATACATAATTTTTAAATTGCGCCCTTCCCCACAGACAGCAAGCTCGGAGCGCTTTACAACACATAGAAATAATTTTAAAAGGGAACAAAATAGAACAAAGTAAACACGCACTCACTCTTTACATAAACACTAGCTCGTACCATGTAGGCACATTGCTAACACGAAACACACACACACATACACAAACAAACACACGCGCACACACACACACACACGCACACACACACACACACACACACACACACACACACACACACACACAATCTACATACATGGGCTACACATATAAGACAACAGCCAACATTTCCAGGCAGCACATCCAGACTAAAATAATCCTCATTTGCTACCTGGAAAAGATTGGTCTTCAAATTTGTTTTGAAAGTCATCAGGGTAAGGGATAGACGGACATGCAGTGGAAGTGAGTTCCAGACGTGAGGGGCCTGATAACTGAAAGAACGTGCACCAGCAGTGTTTAGGTTGACTCTGGACTGCAGAGCTTGAGCGTAGACCTCTACTAGGATTGTGTGTTGCAAGGGAAAAGGACAGATAATTATGCAGAAAGTGTATTGTCATAGTGTTTGTATGCAAAAGTGGCCAGCTTGTACTCTATTCTCTGCTTGACAGGTAGCCAGTGGAGATGCTTTAGCAGTGGTGTGACATGATCAGTGAGTTTTTTTTTGCGAAGGACTAACTGGGCTGCATTAGTCTGGATACGCTGAATGCGAGTGAGTTGATCAGGTGAAATACCAGCAAGGAGGGAATTACAGTAATCTAGACAAGACAGAATGCGAGAGCATACAAGCAGGGCAGTAGTCCTTTCTGTCAGAAAGGATCTGATCGTGCCTATTCTGCGGAGCTCCAGGTAGGCAGTGAAGCAAATATGTTTAATCTGTTTTTTTCATCAATAAACTCGAATCGAGGAAAACACCAAGATTTTTTTACATCAGATTTGAAAGCAATGTCATGGCCACCTATGGAAATGGGATCACTGCTGGAGACTGATGTTCTAGCTCGAGTACCAACAACCATGCTCTTTGTTTTGTCATCATATAACTTTAGTCTGTTGCAAGTCATTCGGTCTTTCGACTTTAACTATACACTTCTCCACACTGGAGACAATGGTCTGCAGGTTACTAGGATGGTCAGACTTAGAGACATGAGTGTCATCAGCATACTTGTGATACTCACAGCTATTCTGGCTGATGATTCGGGACACTGGTTCAGTGTAACGAGAGAACAGCAGAGGACCCAAAACAGACCCCTGTGGGACACCATACTTCAAAAGCACAGGTTGAGACATCATGATCCCATTCACACATACAGACTGATATCTTTCAAGAAGGTAAGACTTGAGCCATGACAGCGCTGTGCCGGAAATACCAAAAGACACGCGTAGGCGTTCTAAAAGAATCCCGTATTCCAGGTGTCAAACGCCGCAGACAGGTATAATAATGATAGCAAAGAGGCATGTCCGATGTCGGCATGTGTAAGCAGGTTGTTGGTAATGTGAAGCAAGGCTGTCTCAGTACTGAGATTTTTTCGATATGCAGAATGATACAGTTCAAGTAAATCAAAACTACTGAGATGTGACATGACCTGACTCAGCACAACGTTCTGCAGATCTTCTTTAAGTACTTCATCCTTAAAGCAATTACAACAACGAGGATGTGCTAATAGATTCCCTGTCTTCTCAACCATCCGGAGGATATCATTTTTACCTATGAAGTGTGACATCTTGGACCGTAAATCTCTGATACTCAAAATGCTGATGGTCGACCCTGTTGACTCTACAGTAATGCCGCTCGGCCAGGCTAAACGAAAGGCTGAATCTACTACGGCCGACTCAAGTTTTGACTATCAGTCTACACCAAGCGATGCTGCCCGACAGAGAAAAGCTGCACTTCTAAAGAAAGCCAGGAAGAAGAAAAGCAAGGCTAAGCAGGCATCGGACAGCAGGGCATCGATTAAGTGTCACTTTCAAACCACGGGGCGAAACAGCATGCCGGAGACTGAGGACAAGAATGCGTCGTCTGCTACGGCGTCTGCCTCGCCTGCTACGGTCGTCGTATCCACTAGTGACAATGTACAGGTCAGTGACCCTTCCAATGCTGATCTAATAAGACTGCTACGTGAAATGTCTACAAAGCTAGATAAAGAATGAATTTATTTATTTGTATCAGCCAGGTTACGTGACGTTTCTCATGTCATCCAATATGTTGTGTGTTTAGCAAGCGTTACGTTTTGGATCCTTGTTGTTGTGTTTAGAGTACTTGTAAAGAGTGGAACGACGAACGCCGAGACGTCAGTCACAGGTGGGACCTAACGTGAGGTCATCCCTCCAGCTCTTCACTCGGAGTGAGTCTGATCGGGACCAAGATAACCGGATCACAGCGAGAACTGCGCTACGGTGCGAGTACAAGGACGTCCGTGTTACAGACAGGACGACAGGAAAGAGCATACAACGGACTTGCACGCCTAGACGTGAGAAGGACCAACGTAACCAGGCAATAACATCAAACAGGTTGGAGATTGAGAACTAACACCTAGCCTGGCGAGATATTGTGAATTGTGTGTGTATGATGTTCGGATGTTAGTAGAGAAGTCTGTATAGTTTGATAGTCTTTTAAGCGTCTCTTTTCTTTTATATTGTTTAAAAGTCACTTTAGAAAGGGAGCCCGTGTGTTGAGTTTTACCGCATGAATGCGCCCGTCTGAGTCAGTGGCGGTGTATGCGTCTGTTGCGTGAGAGTCTGTACGTGTGACTGTGGGCAAGTCTGCATGCGTTACAATCATTTGGAATACACCAGTGTGATGAAAAAAGTTTGACTAAAATAGCCAAAGGTAGTGCCAGAATAGCTTGGCGCCTCTATACGCCAAGCTATTCTGGCACCACCCTTGAACTAAAGCCATTGGTCTATTTCCTTATCTGTAAGTACTGTAATGTAGTGTGCACATTTGAAGCTTTTAGCCACAGTATGATATGAGTTAAGAAGGGCAGATTCATATGAGCCCCCGCAGCAGCAGCTGCGGTGGGCTCTTGAGAATCTACGCCTCACGTTGTTCGAAAGGGTTAACTTGATTCACAAATTACGGTCTTAGCTGCGTTTTAACCCCCTTAACTACCGGGGGCAAGGCGAACGCAATCCAGCCTCAAAAGACTTATAAAGCTCACTTGAGCCCCACGGCCGCCGGGATAGGTGTTTATGTTTTCATTCCTACCTCACACGAACAATCTTTTAACGCAAACCGTACCATGTGACCTCGCTATAAAAACCCTTGTAGCGACAAATGGCGGACGTCTTGCAACCCTCTTTGTGACGTGTCTTGGATGCCGGTTTTGCTCTATAAAAGATGACCAGAACGTTCTTAAGTACAAAGTTACTTAGTGTTGTTCGAAACAACAGGCACACTACTTGAGACGGCAATGTCATTTAAAAAAAAAAATTACGTCATAAATCTTGTATGTATAAATGTATATTCCTTTGACGTCAGTCATGTCTGGCATGATCCAGGTCGGAAGATTTTTTCCTGATTTCTTTTACGAAAAAAACGGAGGAATGAAAACAAACACGTTATTCGTAGCAGGAGCTTGCTGCACGGTCCCTTGTAGGCCTTCGAGAGGTCAAAGAAACCATTGTACCCCTCAGGCCTTCCGGGCACAATGATTCGTTTGATCTCCCTCAGGCCTACAAGTGTCGTTGTAGCAAACCCCTGCTACCAATAACGTAAACTGTCTCTTGTGTTAGTGCTGTGTTCGCTTATGCCTGCTGTTTGGTCTCATTTACATCTTTGGCATCTTTGTTGTTTTCACACGAATGTGGCGGTCAGTGCGCATTGGTCTCAGACGCGCAATTCCCGATCATTGGCAGCGAAGTGCTTAAAGTACCAGTACAAGTAAATCTGAAGGCACATTTCAGCACCAGTTGTTTTTGCGATGCCTTCTTGTCAATCATAATAAACTATAACAGCAGTTTGGACACGCTCTATAAATACAACGCTATCAGTACGAGAAACAGCTAACGGCTGCGCAGAAAAAAAATAACTCATTGTGCCCGAGGTACGAAACACCCACATTTTGGAGTCATCCTCTGAAGACTGTATTACAATTCAGGAGACAGATCGACCATGATAGTTCAAGGGTGGTGGCAGAATAGCTTGGCGCCTATAGGCGCCTATAGGCGCCTATAGGCGCCAAGCTATTCTGCCACCACCCTTGAACTATCATGGTCGAGCCATATCTTGCTGTGGTGTGTCGCGGGCAGAATGAGGTAAGTGCGATTACGCGTGTGCTTTTGCTGCGTGTCCAAACGGCCATAGAAGCTCATTAGGTGTGTCGACAAGGCAAACAAAAATAGTGCTGAAATTTGTCATCAGGCTTACACGCTTTAAGTGTGCGTCCTGAGGTTGTTTGGAGTCCAGTGTGTGCGGACTTGAGTGAAGATTGAGGACAAAAATGCCTTCTTTATCTTTTTGGGTATCGGCGTATACACCTAAAAAGGGCGAGCGGTAATAAAACTGGTATCGACACACTCACTCCCGCAGCGCAAGTGGTCTCAGTAATAAACACGCATGGAGACAGACCGGATCTTTGTGTAAACATGCACTCCAACATGGTGATTGGTAACAAACGTGCACTCCAACAGGGTCAATATAAACCTTCTTAAGCTACGTTTCCATAAGCACGAATCCGATACGAATACGATCCGAACCGGATGCGATGATGCCGTTTTCCTTCAAAAATTGCGTAATTTTCGTTCGAAGCCGAATGCGAATTCGTTTATCGCGTCGGACATATGGAAACACACAAACATGAAAAAGGACTTGCACGATTTTTTTCTGATTCGGACCCGCTTCGGATTCGGATGGGTTTTGAATCGGATTCCTGTTTATGGGTAGACGCCTTTAGTGTTTGTTTTTCATTTCTGCGTCTGCTTTGTTCGGTCGCATTTTCGTTTGTTTATTTGTTTGCTTGTGTTACGTGGTAAGGTCGTAGTATGATAAACACACCAGACGCACGCACGTAAGGTTTTTTTTTTTAATAAACCTCATTCAGCTGCAACCCGTCACACGTGGCTTTAAGGATGTAGACAATACTGGAGAAACAGTTCCAACAATATTTTAATTCAGCGATGCGATCTCCACACAATGCATTTCCAAATTCACCTACACTGATACAATGTCTCTTCTGCAAATGTCCACACTGGCGACACAATGTTTCTCATAAAACGTACACCACTGTTACGCTGCGTCTCTCACAATGTACACCCTATACGGGCCACGTACCTACGATAACTGTGTGTCTCTACAACTGACAATGCAAGACAATGTACCCACGTGCTTCCCAGCACAAAGTTTTTATAGTATAAAAACTTTCTAGAATAATCTAATGAATTTACACAACGCAACCAATCAGAACGAAACACGTTACTGAAATTCATAAATATTAATAAAAGAAGAATTTTCTCGAATAACTTAAATTGTCTACAAAAATTCAGCTGCTCATTTCAGCCCCAAATCCCAGTATGTAAGGATATCACACAAAAATATGGCGAACCGTTTACGACTTTTCACAACACGCAAAGAACGGCTGCTGATTTCACGCGCACAGTAAACAACTATGACCAGCAGCTTTGCTACTATGTTACAAAAATGTACCTTACTCTTTTGACGTCACATGTACGAGGTCACTAGACAGCGCGACTCTGTTTCGAACGTTCTGGTTCATTCTCAACTAATCTACGCAAAACGAAAATCGACCGCTCTTCTCCGTGAGACTTTTCTAGAAGCTTCCGGACTAAAATTAACGTATCATAACAAAGCCAAAACAGCTATCATGGACGAATGATAAAGAATCTCACTGAAAAGGTACGTGATACGTAACCATGATAGCTCAAATAAATATCGGATCGTTTCCCGCAACCACACATTTCTTCACCTTTTCCTACGTCCTTCCACCCTTTCCACCTCCCCCCGTCTCCCCGTCTTCCCCCCATCCCTTCCTTCTTCTCCCATTTTTACTCCTCTCTTCTTCATCTACTGCTCTCGGCTCTCATCGGCCTCCTCCCCCACCCTCCTCTCCCACCTTCCCCTCACCCCCTCTTCCTTCGCCTTCTTTTTCCTCTTCGTCGCCACCCCTCCCTTTCTCCTCCCCTTCACCCTCCCCCTCCCTCTTCCTCATCTTTACTGCCTCCCCTTTTCCCCTCACCCCCTCACCCTCCTCTCGCATCTTCTTTCTTGCCCAGTTCTCCTCCGTCCCGTCCTCCTCCCCCCTCTTTCCCTCCCTCATCTCTCCCCCATCCATCCTCTTTCCCCCCTCCCCACCATCGTCCTCCTTTGTCCTCTTCTCCGCCCGTCTCTTCTTCCTCCTCCTCTTCTGTCTCACCCAACCTAAAACTGTGTCTGTTCAATGCACAGTCTGTTTGTAAAGATGGCAAAGCCGACGTGATCTCAGATTTCATTCTAGACAACGACCTAGACGTTGTCGTGATCACCGAAACGTGGCTCCGCTTAGTTGGCGATGAACAAATCATTGTCAGCGTCACTCCGAGTGGCTACCGCCTAGCCTCCTTCCCGCGTGCCTCCAGAGGTGGTGGCATTGCCATCATCTACAGGGACTGTCTTTCCGCTCACCTCTCCTTCTCTCAGTCTCTCCCTTTCGCTCATCCCTCCTTTGAATCTGTCGAGGCCGTAGCAACACTCCCTGGCCAGTCCCTCATCTTCTCATGTATCTACCGCCCCCCTCCTAGCCCTCAAAACAAACTCACAAACTCCATGTTCCTCACCGAGTTTGACCTCCTCCTCGACCACTACAGCACACGACCCGGAAAACATATCCTTCTTGGCGACTTTAACTTCCACTTTGACAAACCCGACCACCCTGACACAAGACGCCTTTGCACATCACTTTCGAACCACAATCTTACACAACACATCACCAAACCCACCCACCGACTCGGCCACACCCTCGACTGGATCATCACCCGCACCTCTGATCAACTCTTTCTCAACTCTGACACCTCCTCTGTGCTTCCCTCTGACCACTTCGCCATTCTTCTCCCTCAACCTACCTCCCCTGAAAAAAACCCAAGCTCCTTGTCACTCGCCGCAAACTGAAATCTGTCAACCGACAGAGCTTCTTCGATGAAGCTGTCGACCTTCTCTTGGACCCCGCCTCCTCTCCTGATCTTGCATCCCACTTCGACTCCTCCCTTCGAAAACTTCTAGACACCCATGCACCTGTCACCACCTGCTCCATACCCAACCGATCCCCCTCCCCCTGGCTCACTGACGACATAGCTGAGGCCAAGCGCGAGCGCCGACAAGCGGAACGCCTCTGGCGCTCATCTGACCTCACCGTTCACAGACAGATCTTCCAAGCAACTAGATCCAAAGTCTGCAGAATGATCTCCGACTCCAAACGTAAACACCTTCAAAACAAAATCCTGGAATCTACTTCTTCCAAAACCCTCTACGCTACCATGAACACACTCCTAGGTACTCCTAAAGACACTCCTCTCCCCAACACACACAGCAGAGAAGAACTCCCGTCCGCTTTTTCCAACTACTTTTCCGACAAAATTCAAACTCTGCGCAACACACTCGACTCTCTGCCTTCCCCTCCTTGCCCTCCCGACACCCCCTTTTCCGGCACCCCCCTCTCGTCCTTCCGCCCCGTCTCTCAAGAAGAAGTCCTCAAAACCATAAAGTCCATGCCTCTCAAAACCTGCGAACTAGACCCCCTCCCAGCTTCTCTCTACCGGGACGGCCTTCCAAAACTTCTGCCCTTCATTACCGACATCATCAACACATCTCTTGAGAACGGTTCAGTCCTTGATATCTTCAAGTCCGCCATCGTCCGTCCTCTCCTCAAAAAACACAACCTCGACCCAAACGAACTAAAAAACTATCGCCCAGTCTCCAATCTCTCTTTCCTGTCCAAGCTTCTTGAGAAGGTTGTTCTCAACCAGCTCAACCTCCACCTTGCCGACAACAACCTCCTCAGTCCATTCCAGTCTGCCTATCGCAAACACCACAGCACTGAAACAGCCCTTCTACACATCTTAAACGACCTGCTTCTCTCCACCGACTCAGGCAACATCTCCCTTCTTACGCTACTCGACCTTTCTGCCGCCTTCGACACCATAGACCACTCTATCCTCCTCCACCGCCTTCGTCACTCCTTTGGCATCACTGACTCTGCTCACTCCTGGTTTCTCTCATACCTCTCCGACAGACAGCAGTCCGTCACCATTGACGGCGTCTCCTCCAACCCAGTCACGCTCTCCTGCGGAGTACCACAGGGGTCCGTCCTGGGCCCGGTCCTTTTCACACTCTACACCTCCCCCCTGTCCAACATCATACAGTCTCACCACATACGCCACCACCTCTACGCTGACGACTCACAACTACTAGACAAAGACAAACTCGACAACACTCAGTCACTACTGACTCGCACGGCTGACTGCTATGAAGACGTGAAAAACTGGATGACGGCAAACAAGCTTAAACTGAACGACGACAAAACGGAAGCCATGTTGGTAAGCACTCGCCAGAAACTTTCCCAGCTCCCTCCCTCTCTCCACCTTTAACTCGACAGCACCCCCATCTCCCTCAGTGACTCGGCCAAAAACCTTGGCGTTATTCTTGATTCCTCTCTTACCATGACCAGCTTCGTCTCCGCCACTGCACAGGCATGCTACTTTCACCTCCGCCGCATCAGTCAGATCAGAAAATACCTCACCACCGAAGCTGCCACTAAACATGCTGTCTCTCTCATTCTATCTCGCATTGACTACTGCAACTCTCTCCTTTCCGGCCTCCCTCACTCTACCACTTCCACTCTCCAGCGCATCCAGAACAATGCTGCCCGCCTCGTCCTCAGAAAGAAAAAATCCGACCACATCACACCCCTGCTCAAACTTCTTCACTGGCTTCCCATCCCACGGCGTATCCAATACAAGATTCTGTCTCTCTCTGCTACAAATCCCTGAACAACTGCGCTCCTGCCTATCTTTCCAACTTACTTCACCCGTACACTCCTTCCCGCTCCCTCCGCTCCGCCTCCGACCCTCTCCGTCTCCACATCCCCCGCACCAAACTCAGCACTTTCGGCCCCCGCGCCTTCTCAGTTTATGGTCCATCCACCTGGAATACTCTCCCACTCTCTCTCCGTCAGAAAGACTCTCTCTCCTCCTTTCAGTCCGCCCTCAAAACTCACCTCTTTCAACAGTTCTAGCACTATATCACCACACTCCCCACAAAAGATGACTGTCGCAATATATTTCATCATTTGTTGTACGTGAGTCGTCTAAAGCGTGCGCATGCGTGCGCGAGTTGTGAGTGCGCGCTTAGAGTTATAATTATTATAAGATAAGCGCATTATAAATACCGTAATTATTATTATTATTATTCCTACGATTAACACATGCATGCTCTCACAGGACAACACAACCACAATCGTAACAGCTTGTTTATTTAATTTGTCGGTTAACTGGTGGGTTAGTTCTGAAATAGCAAGCTAGAAGATAAAGATAGACCTGCTCTAGGAGGAGATCAGATCAAGAATATGAAAATCTAAATGCATCTCAAGGCTGCAAAGAACTATAGGTGTGCAGACGCAACTAGCAGAAGAAGAAGTATTTGGAGTGGACTTTGTGAGGAAAAAAGGAGAGACAACTAAACAATCTGTTCCAGTTCTACACTGCATTAACATATGTTAATGCAGCTGTAGTACAGCCACACGATAGACTGTTTCTCACTCTTTGCTGATTGAGAAATTTTGAAAACTTCATAATAAAATAAAAATGAGTTTTGAATCTAGTATTCCTATGCTATCAAATTGTAAGTGTCGCTGTTAATCAGCCATTTATGACCTGAACCATTATTTCTCTGTGTGTTGTGTTTTGGCATGTGAACCATTTATATTCCAGAATAAAATATAATTTACCAGTTAATAATAGTTTTGATTTTATTTTAGGTAATGCATACTTCTTGCTTGTGTTGATGTAGCATGTTATGGGCCTTTTCGTCCGCTTCTCCGATGGCCTGGCTAGCACACCATGGTTTTATTATTGGGACAGATGCGATCTTGGTGCCTTTTGATATTGCTGCTCACCAGGCTTTTGGCATGCCGCTGCAGCTCAGTCGATTAGGCACATGGGTCAAACAGTTTAGCTGCCTTGAAATACTGAAGAGATTTCTGAAGCCCGATGACATGAGAACAGTGACCATTGAACCTGAAATACAAATCATACATGCATGGTTATTTATTAATAATCTCTCTCCCCCTCTCTCATCTCTCTTTCACACACACACACACACACACACACACACACACACACACACACACACACACACACACACACACATCGATTCTATTTGTGAGTGAAACTAATCAGCTTAGCCTGACACTGAACACAGCCAGCAATAGAGAGCGCTGAGCAGCACTGCCATCCTGCTACGATGAGACAAGAGGGACTGAAATGGCTCGGATAAGTGTGCTATTATTTTTTAAAGCAACACCAATAACAAAAACACCTCCTCGGCTCTGTGGCAGCTTCTGTGACCTGTGCTTGCTGATGCTCATTTTCCACGTACAGTTTGTGTGGATCGGCGCCGCGTTCTTGTAGATCTGCGACCGGTCAACACGGATGCAACTTGAACGGAATCACTGTCAGTTGTGTGATAAATACGAATAGCATCAATGAAACGTGACGCAAACTTGCTTTGCCTCGATCTAGAGCCGTGTTTGACATATATTTGTATCCTGGCATAAATGTAGGCTTGTAGAATTTGCAACGCATTCAGTCGAATCACGCGCGCTATCGTCCGCCATATTGCCCAAGGGACAGGAAAGCTTGTGGCACCCAGCAACAATTGCTAGGGGGCGTGGCGTTTGTGGCGCGTGCTCGGTGAGGTCCATTGTGACCTGTATGCCCTAGGTGTATTAATCAGACAGTTTTCAGCACTACATTTTTGGAGACATTTGTAAAACAGCTAACATAACTGTAATTTTTCTTTTACGAAAAAACTATCTTCTCATTAATACCCGCATGATTTTTCATAAACAGTATTTGCATGAGCTTGCTGTTTGTCCCAGCCCTGGGGTAGGATTAAGTCAAATTGTGACCTGTAAGCCCTAGGTGTGAAAATCAGCAAGAAAATTGCAAGCTGATTCTCTGATATGTAGTAAAACTGTTGCCGATAGGGTTTCATGTGAAAGAAAAACAGAAGATGGTGGTGGAAAACCCTTTAAAATAGAAACAATGAACGGCGTTTCGAATCAAAGATCCTTCTTCAGGTGACATGGAAACAAACGTAGAACAGAAAAGAACACGAGAGAAAGAAAAGACGTCATCCTGTATAGTGAGAATTTAGAATGACGTAAAAAAAATATATTAAAAAAAAGGAGAATGACGCAAATACACAAGCCCAAAACACGTAGCACAAAACTTACGTCGACATACATACACGTCACTGCATATATTCGCATTCACTCGTGCCTGTTGCCGCTCACGTACATGCACACACACACACACACACACACACACACACACACACACACACACACACACACACACACACACACACTCAACGGTAGCATCCAGTATCGACAGTGAGGTCAAGTCTGGCACCAACTACCCATCAGGCCGAGCATACATCCCTAGGGGCGAATGTTCAAGCCTATCCGCGAAAAAGGATTCTGACATTTTGCGGAGGATGAAGTGGGAAGTATTTTGCAAAGGATGCGTATGCTGAAATGTGTGAGGCTATGAGGAGGTTCGTTGAAATGACGTCCAACCTGGTTGTTGTATCCGAGGCGGATCGAACGAACATGCTCCTCGCAGCGTTCAGGGAGTGTACGGTATGTCTCCCCCACATACAACATCTTTGGGCAGTGAGAACATGAGATGACATAGACAATATCCGATGACTGGCATGTGAATGATCGGTGGACATTGAAAGATGACAGGGGTCCGGGGGATGTGTTGATGTACGGACATGCTTTGCAGTGTGGTTGCTGACAAGGGTGTGTGCCAGGTGGTAAGGTGTTGGATGAGAGAAGTGAACTGTGAACAAGATGATCGCGTAGGTTAGTGTCACGTTTGTAAGCGACCAGCGGAGGTTGAGGAAAGATGACTTTCAATACTGTGTCATTCTGAATGATGTGGAAGTTTCTGAGGAGAATGTTTTGATTGGGATGTTGTGAGGATGATACGTCATACATAGGACCGGCCGGTCCTCTGCAGCACTGTGAGTTTTCTCCCGCAAAGCTTCACTTCTGCTTGTGGCCTCAGCTTTAGAACGAGCGGTGTTGACGATGGCATGGGGGTATCCCTGGTGTGAGAAGAAAGTGGCCATGGTTTGGGTCTGTTTGGTGAAGTCGTCGTTGCTGCTGCAGATCCGACGGAGACGCAGAAATTGGGAGAATGGGATACCGTTTTTGGTGGCGGCAGGATGGCTTGATGAAAACTTCAGGTAAGTGTGGGCGTCGGTAGGCTTGTAATGGACGGTAGTATGGAGTTTGTCAGAGTCGGCTTTGGTGGATATTTGGATGTCGAGGAAGGGGACAGACTCCTCGGGAATCTCATGCGTGAATCGGAGAGACGGATGAAAAGATGAGATGAAGTTGATGAACTGTAGTGTTTCAGTCACTGTTGATACTGGATGCTACCGTTGAGTGTGTGTGTGTGTGTGTGTGTGCGTGCGTGCGTGCGTGCGTGCGTGCGTGTGTGTGTGTGTGTGTGTGTGTGTGTGTGTGTGTGTGTGTGTGTGTGTGTGTGTGTGTGTGCGTGTGCATGTACGTGAGCGGCAGCAGGCACGAGTGAATGCTAATATATGCAGTGACGTGTATGTATGTCGACGTAAGTTTTGTGCTACGTGTTTTGGGCTTGTGTATTTGCGTCATTCTCCTTTTTTTTACGTCATTCTAAATTCTCACTATACAGGATGACGTCTTTTTTTTCTCTTGTGTTCTTTTCTGTTCTACGTTTGTTTCCATGTCACCTGAAGAAGGATCTTAGATCCGAAACGTCGTTCATTGTTTCTATTTTAAAGGGTTTTCCACCACCATTTTCTGTTGTTTTTTTTTTTGTTTTGTTTTGTTTTTTTTACCCTCAGAATGGCTCGAGAAGAACTAGGGAAGGAGCAGAACAAGGGGAAGCATTACTATGATCTTAAGGCGAAACCTGGACGATTCCAGCGTGACTAGGTGTTGGTTCTTCTTCCTACCGACAACAACAAACTCCTGATGCTGTGGAAGGGACCCTACGTTGTCGACACGGTGGTTGGCATCAACGACTATAGAGTCAAGATCAACAACAAGGTGAAGACTTACCATGCTAATCTGCTGAAGAAGTATATTGAGAGAGATCGTCAAGACAAAACACAACTGTCGGCATCGGCGCGTCTTGCTGATGACGAAAGACTAGACGACGAAAACCTGTTTGACCTTAACGAACTTCGCAAAAAGGAGGATGTAGAAGATATCCAGTTCGGTCAGAATCTGACCCAAACTCAACGAGAAGAACTGTGCGTCCTGACTCAAGAGTTCAAGTATCTGTTTACACCTGACCCAGGGACAACAGACACCATCCAGCACGAGGTTAAGCTGACGTCAAACGAGCCAGTTCGCAGCAAACCTTATCGTCTTCCTTATAACACGAGGGAAGAATTGAAAAAGGATATCAAGGAAATGCTGAGTCTGGAAGTCATCAGAGAGTCCAAGTCACCATATGCGTCCCCAGTTGTCATCGTGAAGAAACCAGATGGATCCAACCGGGTGTGTATGGACTACCGCAGACTCAATAAACTAACAATCTTTGATCCAGAGCCTATGCCCACAGCGGAAGAACTGTTCCAGAAGGTCAGTGGAGACCGATTCTTCTCCAAAATTGATCTAAGCAAATGGTATTGGCAAATCAAGGTTGCAGAAAAAGATATCCCCAAGACAGCATTCTTCACACCCGACGGTCATTGGGAGATCCTGAAGATGCCTTTTGGTATGGTGAACAGTGGTGCCACATTGAAGAGAGGACTGAAAAAGCTCCTAGAAGATATGCAGAATGTGGTCTTTTACTGGGATGACATTTTGATCCATACCAAAACTTGGGGGGATCACATCAAAACCCTCCGAGAACTGCTCCAAAGACTGTCAGATGCAAATTTCACCATCCGTCCAAGCAAGTGTATTCTTGGGGCTGACAACATAGACTTCATCGGACACAAATTGAGCGAAGGTTTAAAGGGGCTTCATGACGACAACGTGCAGAAGATCAGGGATGCCCCGCGACCTACGACCAAGACGGAAGTTCGCTCATTTATGGGCTTGGCGAACTACTACCGGGAGTTCATGCCAAACTTTGCGGCAGTCACAGCAGCCCTGACTGATTTGCTGAGAAAAGGACAACCTAACGTAGTGAAGTGGGAGGAGGCCCAAGAGCGAGCATTCCAGGCAGTTCGAGACATCCTAACCGAGAAGCCTGTTCTACACCTCCCTGACCCGTTGAAAACCTTCGTACTGAGGACAGACGCCTCCAACGAAGGTGTAGGTGCAGTCTTAATGCAAGAGGATAATGGAAAACTCCACCCAGTGAGCTACGCCAGCAAAAAGTTGACCAGAGCTGAGAGAAACTACTGGACCATCGAGAAGGAGTGCCTAGCCATCATCTGGGGAGTAAGGCGATTCGAAATGTACCTTCTGGGTGTGCCATTTGTTCTCCAAACGGACCATCAGCCCTTGAACTATCTAAACTCTGCAAAGTTTACAAATTCTCGTATTATGAGATGGGCGATGTTCTTGCAGAATTTTGACGTTAAACTACAATCTATCAAGGGTTCGCAGAACTTTGGAGCGGATTACCTGAGCAGAGCAGTTTGAATGAACATTTCTGTGTTCAGAACAGTTTAAAGAAACATTCCGGTGTTCATAACAGTTTAAAGGGACATGTCTTCACTCAGGGCAGTTTAAAGAAACTGTGAGACGATTTTTTTAAAGTAGTTGATTTGATTTAATTTTGATGTGAAATTCTTATTATTTATGGTTTTGTGTAGGTTTACACAGCCACAACCGTATTTTTGAGATTTGAGAAGACATTTTTGTGAAGTTTCATTCTAAAGAGAGGGGTAATGTTACGATTGTGGTTGTGTTGTCCTGTGAGAGCATACATGTGTTATTCGTAGGAAACGATCCGATATTTATTTGAGCTATCATTGTTACGATTCACGTACCTTTTTAGTAAGATTTTCTTTTTTCGCGCGTAGAGCGGAATTCGCTTTGTTATTATGCTAAGTTTAACCGGAAGCTTCTAGCAAGGTCGCGCGGAGAATAGCGGTCGATCTTTGTTTTGCGTAGATTCGCGGAGTATAGATTACAACCTTCGAGCAGGTCGCGCTGTCTAGTGACCGCGTATGTGCGTCGTCAGAGGTGTAGGCAACATTTCGCTACACTGTTTTATAGACGCTCAAATAGTCATAGTTGTTTTCTGTGCGCGTGAAGTTGGCAGCCAGTCGGTATGTTTTCTTGAAAGATTGTGAAACTTCTAGAAAGATTCCAGCTAGATCGTGAACTGCCTTCCATACTTTTGTGTGATATGATTACACACTAGGATTTGGGGCTGAAATTAGTAGCCGAATTTTTTTAGCCTATTGTAGTTATTCTAGAAAATTCTTTCTTTATTAATTTTTATGAGTTTCAGTTACGTATTTCGTTCTGATTGGTTGCGTTGTATGATTTTCTTGGATTATTCTGGAAATTGGTTGTATTATAAAAGATTGGTGCTGGGAAGCACGTATGTACATTGTCTTGCATTGTCAGTTGTAGAGACACACAGTTTATCGTAGGTACGTGGCCCGTAAAGGGTGTATATTGTAAGAGACGCAGCGTAACTGTGGTGTACGTTGTGTGAGGAACTTTGTGTCGCCAGTGTTGACATTTGAAGAAGAGACAATGTATCAGTGTTGGTGCATTTGGGAATGCATTGTGTGGAGATCGCATCGCTGAATTAAAATATTGTTGGAACTGTTACTCCAGTATTGTCTACATCCTTAAGCCACGTGTGACGGGTTGCAGCTGAATGAAGTTTATTTAAAAGAACCTTACGCGCGTGCGTCTGGTGTGTTTATCATACTACGACTACCATTTTACCACGTAACAGGATGTAACTACCCTTTGTGTGTCCCAAGTTCATATAGATGTATGTAACCTTTGTGTGTCCCTAGTTTTTATGGATAGATCCTGTGTGCATGCCAAGCTCATAGGAATCTATGAGAGAGTCAAATATTTTAAGCAAGATTTGAGTACAGTCCCATAAGCTGAATTTAAAAAAGTCAAACAGCAACAAAATTCCCAGCCAAAGCTGCTCTTAATATGACTAATTTAACAAGGGATAACTTAAACTCACTTAAGTCGAACTTCAGATAAGTTGAACGTGTTTCGAACCCGGCAACTCTGCACCTTCGGATCATGTTTCATTGTATCGTTCATGGAACACTAAGTGACACAGATTGTACTGAGGTGATTATCATGCAGAAAAGACAGGTAAAGTTCAAAGAAGCCAGGCAGACACAATCACCCATATTTGGTCATTTTTGGTCGACACCAAAGTAACGCAACGTACGTTAAGTTACAATTGGTGGAGTGTCTGTTATATGTGTAATGTCTGTAAAACAAAACACAATAGAACAAACCAAAGCACATACACGCACGCACACACACACACACACACACACACACACACAGACACGCACGCACACGCAGAGTCACATGCACACATACAAATCATGCCCGCCGCCTGCACGATCAATCTACCTTTAGTTAGTCCTACGTCCTAGGCTCATTTTCCAAAGAATCTACCTTCAAAGGATTTCTTATTAGATGTATTAGATTTAACATGTGCGACCCTTTTGACAAAGTAAAGAGATGGCTTCTGCACCAGCAAAAACCATGTTTTCTCAAAATTTAATCAGCTTTGACACAGCTGTCAAACCAATCAATCAATCAATCAATCAATCAATAAACTTTATTCTTCCAAATACATGTTGCCACGTACGGGAAAATTTGTTTCGCCACCTCAGGTGTAACTCGCAATCACCCAACTCACACAACAGTTTACACACAACACTGAAATGGACAATGGCTCGGGATGGGTGAAGCCCGTCGCCAAAGCGTTTCATGGCCGGCGCCAAAGGCCCCAACCCGACCTGAACCTCCCTAACACAAAGAAAACTAAGGACAGCTCTATCATAGTATCCCTTAAACACGTAATATAATGTTTTTAAACATTCTGCTTAGCTGAGACTAGCTATGCAAATGAGAAATAGGCATCAACAAACCAAAAAGACGAAATATACTTTCACAGTTGCTACCTGGGGGCCCGTCGCTATAAGCACAGCGCCGGCTATTAGACAGTCGCTACGCAAAACCAGTCACCACCTTAATTATAACTTAACTAATATATAACTTCAAACCTACTTATTTTTAAGCCATAATAGTAAAAATTCCGCATTAACGTAAAAGCAGTCCAAAATTGTTTCTAAAGCACAGTACACACATGCACACGCTGTTAAGTCAGTGTTGTAAAAAAAACAAAATACACAGTCACTGTGTCGGGGAGGTGTCCGTCATCACGTCCCTCGGCTGGAAACACCCGTGACCTTGACCTTATGATATCATCGAGTCGACTAAATTAGTATACATAGGAAGGTCTTATCGGCATCAACAGCTTTGTGCCAAATTGGATTTAAAAGTTTGCAAAACTTTTGATAATACATATAACTACAATTCTTTCCACAAGAAAGGCAAAGCCATTATTGCCCACGTGGACAACCGATATACTTAAGTGTGACCTTTGTGACAATAAGTAAATGACTTGCTTTCTCACCAGCAAAGTCCATGTTTTCTCAAAATGTAAGTATTTTTCACACATATGTACACCCCCCCCCCCCACCACCACCACCACCACCCACCCTTGAGCTTTGCAATGAGTTGAGTAAATTGGTATGCATAGGAAGGTCTTATCATCAGCTACCTTTGTGCCAAATTTGATTGAAAAATTTGCAAAAATGTTGCTAATACCTAACATTTTATCACAAATTGGCATTTTACACACATTTGCCAGCCTGTGATCCTTGACCTTTCCGAAGCGTTATCCAAAACAGTATGCATAGATTGGTCTACCCATTATGTATCTCTGTAGCAAGTTTAGGTTTAAAGTTGTGTTTGACAAATTAACATCTTTTGTCAAAATATGGCTATTTTGAACCTATTTCCTGAGCCGGCTCTTGTGACCCTTGACCTTACCGAGGGATCAACCAAATTAGTATGCATGGAAAGGTCTTACCCTCAGGTATCTTTGTACCAAGTTTGGGTTTGAAGTTGTGAATAGTATTGAGAAAGACCAAAACAATGTCAAAATATAGCTATTTTTGACCTATTTCCTGAGTCCCTGTGATCTTGACCTTTGTAAGAGATCACTCAAATTGGTATGTTTAGAGATGCCTCGCCACAAAGTATCCTTGGGCCAAGTTTGAAGAATGTGGCTTGAAAAGTCTCAGAGAAAATGCCAATGTTAAAGTTTACGACGGACGACGGACGGACGACGGACGGACGACGGAGAGACGACAGCTGGCCCAAACATACTCACTTTTGCTTCGCACGTGAGCCAAAAATGTACTTTCACATACATACGCACACACACACACACACACACACACACACACACACACACACACACACACCACACCATTCCACACCACACCACACACACACACACACACACACACACACACACACACACACACAAACACACACACACTGTGAAACACATATCCGCATATGTAGATTTTATTACACAATAATTCCTTTAGCGTCTATGCTTGCATTGATGATTCAGTTACATTCTAACATACACATATATATTCGCACCTACAAATTCTGTTACAAATTAAGAACAAAACCACGCTAAACAGGATAAGTACAACACATCAATTTTTTATTATTATTTTTATAATGGACACGCAGAAGAGAAACCCGTTTGCTACATATCTTTGATTTGCATTCAGTTTCCGCTCCTCTGGCAATCTGAAACACGTAGCAAAGGCCACTCTTGTCTGTTTGTCTAGTTTTAAATAGGGTTAAAACCCGCCAAAAAACACGCGTAAAATTACAATTATAACACACTTTATTATATTTTCTGGTTAAAACCTTAAAATCTAATAAAGTGTGTTATAATTGTACTCTTTCTTTGTGCAATTTTCTTTTTTGTGGTTTTCCACCCTTGGCAGTCACGTAGTTGGACTGTATTTCAGACTTTATTGCGGTATAACGTTTCTGCTTACATTCGCGCACATTAAAAGAAAGCCCTATATCGACTCAGGACTTTGAAATTTCAATCCTGTGCAAACGTTCTTGCGTCCTAATCGTTCTTACTGAATCGCCCGCGTAGAGAAGCACACACACACTCAAAAACTCGCTTAATACAAACTCGGATATAACAAAAGGTGGATACAAGGACAAACGCTAAGAGGTCTCCAGCACACTTTTTTTTTAATATATAAATTACTTCGCTCATAACAGTCATAAACGTCACATATAACAACTGGACAGGTTAGGTCCCTCGACGTTTTAATGTGACGAAGTGGACTGTACCATACTTGTATATGCACAGAGCCGTGCCATAACAAGCAATAGAAGAAGACATAGCCAAACGTGAGGCATACCATATCCCCGTAAACAAAAGACCCCCGGGCCGATGTCGGCCGCTGTGGGCTCGCGCACGGTCGTGCGCGGGCCCACAGCGGCCGACATCGGCCCGAGGACCTTTGCTTAGCGGGATATGACAAAGTTATGAAAATCACTTTAATAGTGATCAATCCTGTTCGGAGTTACCAAATTGCCGTGCATTGATTTGAGATCGTACCATAAAACAAGCATGCAAACATTAAGACACGCAAGCCAATGATCGGGATGTATAAATGAAAGGATGTTGAAGATAAATCCAATAGAAAGGACGGGCTTGTTTGATACGTAGCGTGTCCATTGAAAGGTCCTGGTAAATCAAAGTGAAACAGTGGAAGTGCGCCTGAACTGGTCAGTGTTTAGTGTACTCAGTAGGCAATAGCTGTCCCTGTCTTCCACAGCCCGTCCATTAGGACACCCCATCATAAAAACATCCAGTCGCTCGTAACGGACAGCAGTGAGTGTATATTTCGCAGAACAATTTTGTTTTCACTCGTACGTCACACGACCAATCACGTTGGTTTTCATCTTGACAACAGGAAGTGTCCTGAAAAGACACTAGATGACAAAGCTACAACGTCGACATGGAAAAGATGATTTTTTATTTTTGTCTTACATTTTTATAAAACTTGCTCCATGAAAAGTAAAGCATAAATTGTCACAGATTACTCTCTCTCTCTCTCTCTGTCTCTCTCTGTCTCTCTCTGTCTGTCTGTCTTTCTGTCTCTCTCTCTCTCTCTCTCTCTCTCTCTCTCTCTCTCTCTCTCTCTCTCTCTCTCTCTCTCTCTCTCTCTCTCTCTCTCTCTCTCTCTCTCTCTCTCTTTCCATATCGGCGTCATGTCGCACCCATATGACACGAAGCTGACGTCATATTACGCCAATGAAGATGCTAATCACATACAGAAAGACGTCAAATAAAGCCCATCTTCGCGTCATATCACACCCACGTTAACGTCACCTCAAGCCCATCATGACATCACATCGCGGCCATGCTGACGTCACATCACGTTTGTCATGACGTTACGCCAGATCTAACTCATAAGTGTCACTCTGGCCCATGCAGTACCAGTCTTCGCGTCCATTGTCCCACAGGACGTCCACACAGCCTTCAGGGTTGTCCCCCGAGTCTCTAGCCACTATGGACGGGATGGCAGTCACCGTGCCATGATTTCCCTCATCCTGTCAAACAAACAAGCAAACAAACAAACAAATGAATAAATAAATAAATAAACAGATAATGAATAAATGCAAAAATTAATAAATGAATGTAAAATAAATAAATAATAGATAGACAGACAGACCAATAAATAAATCAATAAATAATATTGCTATCAATATGTCACTATAAAACAGTCTCAACAAATAAAATTACCAAATAACTAGATAAACAGAATAAAAGAAAGAAAGAAAGAATAAATGAATAATTGAAAGATAGAAAGAAAGAATGAAAGAAAGATAAACAAACAAACAAACAACAAATAAACAGAGAATTAAACAAATTAATTAAATAAATAAAGTGAAACATGGACTTACCTGGTCCCACCGATACCAGTCCGGTCCCCTTTTGACCCGGTCCCCCACCTCCAGGATCTTGGCCAGCTGTCCCCTTCTCGGCTTGTCTTCAACACACAGTTCATTTTAAATCATACAGTCAGCTTATTTCATTTTACACACTCACTACCGGAGTAAACAAACGCCACCCACAAGTGCAAAAGGCATTGATCCTCATGAGCCCCCGAAGTCGCAGAGGCTCATGAGGATCTATGCCTCTTGCTTGCCCTCATTTATCTTTGCAAATCTCACACAGGCGAGTCCATGGAACGATTTGGTTATCTGGTTATTTGGGTTTAACGCCGAGCAGGCGACTAAGGCCATCTCACGGCGGGATGGGTAAAAATCTGGTCAGCCAGACTAAAAGCAAGGTCTTAAGACAAGATGTAAAGATAGTGTAAAAATGTCAGGCTAAAATGTCGCACGAGTCTTTAAAAGAAACGTATTCCATGGAACGAGGTACGTGTTCTGTCAATAGTTGGACAACGTTGGACAAAATTGACGTTGTGGGCCTAAAAATAAAGCCTAAGTGACAATGATAAATTTCAAGTTCCAGATCAGTTTAACTCATTTTAACTCCCCGACACATCGCAGGAAAGTATGCCGATCGACCGTGATAGATCAAAAGTGGTACCAGAATAGCTACGGCGCCCATAAAATTGTAATACGGTCTTCGGAGAACAAGTCCAAAATGTGGGGACCTCGACCCTGTGGTACAATCAGTTAAACAAAATGTGTTCGTCCTGCTAGGGGCAATTAACGTGGTTCGAAATGCTCAATGATTAACTCATTCTACCCCAGACACACCACAGCAAGATAAGGATCGACCATGATAGTTCAAGGGTGATGCCAGAATTTGCTTGGCGCCTATGGGCGCCAAGCTATTCTGGCATCACCCTTGAACTATCATGGTCGATCTGTGTCCTGCACTGCAATGCAGTCTTCAGATAACAACGGCAAAATTTGGGGATTTCGGTGTTGGGGTAGAATGAGTTAAAGGAGACACCAAATAAATAACAGTTTTCAGCTAAAAACCATCGCAGTGTATGTACATGTGTAAGGTTACACACGCGCTCCTTTCCTGTTGAATTAAATACTCATATGTAAAATGGTCACATGTTACACTAGTGATAAAATCAATCTAAGACCATGCAGTAACAGCAGATCGCTGGTACAGATCTAATACTGCCACCTTTGTACTTCCTCTTAAAGTGCGCCGAATGTTAATTTTACCCGATAAAACTGACCTCCAAATAACCCCAGCTCTCGGTTGTTGTTTTTTTTCCTGAGAGGACAAAACTCATCATTGCAAACGCCAAAAATATTTAGTTACCTGAGGCGAGAAAAGGGGAGGCAGGGGGTAGGGGAGGGGGGGGTCATGTAAATTCCGTTTTCCCAGGTAAAATTCGTAGTATATTCGACGTGCTTTAAGTTGGCTAGTTCGGGGTTTAACGTCCACGGAACCATAAGGTGCGGCTTATGGGGTACAAGGACAGCATTTGCCTATGCAGTACGGCCTGAACACTGACGATCGACCACGCCACTTTGATTTACAAGGACCTTTCAACGGACATGCTATTGAACAAGCCCGTATTTTTTTTCTTGTATTTCTTCCTCCTAAACTGTTCACAAAACACTCACGATAAAATTCTTCCTAAAC